>CM063303.1:152500-842500 GCA_032173965.1 Sitta carolinensis | reverse complement strand
AGCCCTGAGCTTGGGGTTTGGGTGACATTTGGGGAAGTTTTCACTCCTGTTAATCGTTGATATCTCAGTTACTGCAAGGTTAAATCAAAGAAAAAAAGGAAAACTCAAGAAGGTTCTTTTCAAGGACCCACTTTTGTAGGTTCTGGGCGAGTTTTTCAAGTGCAGCAGTTTTGAACTCAGCACAGCTGGGAAACAAAGGGAGGGAAATCCCCCTCAGCCGTCTCCTGTAATTTGAGGTAAAACAGAGCCAAATATAATCCTCTCAGAGGGGTGGGGTGGGAAGAATTATTCTGCTCTTAATGATTTATTTGACTGGAACACCTTAAGCAGGTGAAGAATTTGCTCCTCTCGTGACAGTAGGACTGTCCTAGACGGGTTTAAATCCTTGCAGGAATTTGCTGCTCTGTCCAGGTCCTGTTTGTGCTGAGTTTGGTGTCAGTGCTGCACAATCTGGGTTTTGTTCAACTTCAAATTGTTGACTTGCTGACACAGCATCACCCCAGGAGAAAACTTGGAGTTCTGAAAGGTGATACTAAAACTCTACAGATTCAACAGTCAGGGATTAGTAAGGCCACCCTCCCTCACACCTTCTTAATTCTTATTTTCCTCCAAAAAAGTCTTCATTAACACACAAAAATCTGGATCCCTGCTGCTGGTGTTTGCATGGGAGGTCTTTGAGGGCAGGAAGTGAAGCAGGATCAGGAAATTTCATTCCCAATCTCTAAGAACAAAAGCATGACCATGGCAGGGCAGTCCAGGGGAGTTTCAGGTTGGATTTCAGGAACAATTTCGTGCCTGGAAGGGTGGTCAGGCACTGCTGGAGGCAGTGGGGGAGTGCCCACCCCTGGAAGTGCTCAAAACCCCAGATGTGTCCTTGGGCTGTGGACTACTGGTGACCATGGTGGGACGGGATGAGGTTGGATTTGAGGGCCTTGGAGGCCTTTTCCAAACCCAGCAATTCTGTGGCTCTGGGGGAACACTCCCAGCTGCAGGACCAGCCAGGCAGGGCTGGCGCAGGCACCCCAGGGATGAGCATTTATTCCTGCAGGATAATCCAACTCCACCTGGGGACTCCTTGAGCTGGGAGCCGAGGCTGGAACACTCAGCAGGGTTTGGAGTTTCACACCTCCTGCACAGGCAGGAATGGCACAGAATTCCTGATTTCCTGCTTCCATTCCTTCCCTGCACATTCCCTGCTCACATTCCCTGATCCCTGCTCACATTCCCTGATCTCTGCTCACATTCTCTGCACACATCCCTGATCTCTGCTCACATTCCCTGCTCACATTCCCTGCTCACATTGCCTGATCTCTGCTCACATTCCCTGCCCACGTGGGACTCTCGCAGACAGCAAGTTTAGCTCCGGTTTTGCTGGGAATACAACGCAGTTGCTTTAACCAACGCCGGGCAGTGCTGTGGGCAGCTGGGCAGGGAGAGGGGAGCGGGAAGAAGGGGATGAGGAGGATGAGGAAGAGGATGAGGAGGATGAGGAGGATGAAGGGGCTGAATGGGCTGAAGGGGGTGCAGCGGCTGCTCCATCACCTCCCACAGCCCCATCCCAAACCCTCCCCAGGCTGCTGGGAATTGCAGGGGGTGGATACGGCCCTGCAATCACTCGGGACGGGGCTTTCCCTGGCGATTCTTCCATTCAGCTCCTAAAAAGCTTCTGGGCTCTTCCTCAATTATTCAGGATACAGGGTTCTTCCATCAGAAACACCCCGGTGACTCTGAGAAAGGAGGGGCATCCCAGGAAAGTGCTCCTGGATTGTGGGAAAAGACAAAAATTCTGGCTAATCCTTTATCCCGATTTTCCTAAGGAGAAGGGGACTGGAAGGTTTGGGTCTCACCCCACGGGAGGAGAAGCAGCTAGGGAAGCATGTCCCCCAGCTGTGCCACGTGGATCTGACTGACCATGGACACCCGGGATTGTGGGGCATGTTCCAAAGGGCTCTGGCAAACCAGCAGAGAGACAAGGATTGGAGAGAGTGGGAACTGAGGGGAGATCTGGAAATGATAATAAATCTGCAGGATCACCCCCCAGGCAGGAGCACAGAGAGGATGAGAAACATTTTAGGTAAAGCTGTTCCCTGGTGTGTGACTGTGGGTACAGGATGCAAAAAGCAAAATAGCAAAGAGGGGAAAAAACATGAATACAACAAAATACAGGAAATTTTATTGCAGATAAAAATCATGAAGATATAGAATGGTTTGGGTGGGAAGGATCTTAAATCCCATCCCACGCCTGGCAGGGACCCCTCCCACCATCCCAGGATCTCCCAGCCCCAGTGTCCAGCCTGGCCTGGGGCACTGCCAGGGATCCAGGGGCAGCCCAGCTGCTCTGGCAATTCCAGCCCAGCCCCTGCCCACCCTGCCAGGGAACAATTCCTTCCCCAGAGCCCAGCCAGCCCTGCCCTCTGCCACTGGCAGCCATTCCCTGCCTCCTGTGCCTCCAGCCCTTGGCCCCAGCCCCTCTCCAGCTCTCCTGGAGCCCCTCCAGGCCCTGGGAATAAGGAGAAGGAATGGCATTACGGTGTGGGAATGATGGAGCTTGGCACACCTGGTGAAACACTGGGAGAAAGAGGATTTCTTTGGGCAGAGGATCTGGAATTTGTTCAGCCCTTTGTCCCTGGCAGCATCCTGGAGGAGCCAGGAGGAGAAGTGGGGCCCAGTGAGAGACTCTCCATGTGGGATGTGCAGGGATTTCCCCCTCCCTTCCCCGCCTTGCTGATTCCAGCACAGCTAGCCCAGGGATACAACCTCGGCATGATTCCCCGCATCAGGGAGATTCCCTGTGCCTCCAGCCCTTGGGAATGTGCAGGGAAGAGGCACAGGAATCATGGAAAGGGACCTTGAACATCACCATATGCCAACCCCCAAATGGCTTCAAGTCACAGGGACACTTAAAAACTACAAATGAATCCAACTCAGCACCTCAAACCAAGGGGTTTGGGATGCCAGGAAAACAAGGGAATGCTCCTCCACTGCAGGGAAACGCCGGAGTTCCAACATACTGACATTTGGGGAAGAAAAAATATTTTATCACAGGAGTTAGAAAATGCAAATAAGTGTCTGGAGGGTGCTTTTGGAGAGCATTGAAGCAGGTTGAGGACTCGCTTCTGTATTTTAAATCTCCTCTGCTTCCAAGCTCCATCTTTCACTGCCTTTCAAAACTGGGTCTTTTATTAACGAGAGTTAAATTACATAACACTGAAAAAAGAATTTAAAATAATTACTTCCTAACCCCGTTTGCAAAGCCCTGAAGCACGAGGCTTTATTACCCTTATCTTAACTTTCTTAACTACTAATGTTTGAGCAGTTAGGGAATTATCCTTTCCCATCAGAAATTCCAGCTGCAGTTATTTTTGCCACACTTTTATTAGCCCACCGTATATTGATAATAATCGCAGCATATTGAGGTGTTTCAGCAGGAGACATTAAGGCCAATCAAGTGAATAATTCAACATTTTCAGAATTGTCTGAACACAAATTTACACAATAGCCTGTGACAAAGGAATCTTTGGGGGACGATCAAATAAATAACAGTCATTTTTCAAGAAGGCTGCAACACTTTCAAAAGAATAATCCCGGCCTCTTTTTTAATGCTGTGCCGTTATTATTCATGGATGGTGGCACTGGAGAGCTCTGGAGCTGAGCTCTGCAAAGTTCTCTGTGCTGCTCTGGGGAGAGGCAGCCCCTGCCAGCACAGATCCCAGATTCCTTCAGCCCTGCACCTGTATTTTCCCATTTATTGGACAAAAAATATAGAATTGTGGAGTGGTTTGGGTTGGGAGGACCTTAAAAATGATCCAGTGCCATCCCCAGGCATGGCAGGGACCCCTCCCACTGTCCCAGGCTGCTCCAAGCCCCAATGTCCAGCCTGGACTTGGACACTGCCAGGGATCCAGGGGCAGCCCCAGCTGCTCTGGGAATCCCAGCCCAGCCCCTCTCAGCCCTCACAGGGAGGAATTCCTTCCACATTTCTCACCCTAAATTCCCCTTTTTCAGTTTGAACCCATTACTCCTTGTTCTACCCCCACAGTTCTTGATGGATATTATAAATATGTTCTATATAACACCATACATTGATTTTTTTATGGTTTGACTACAAAACCCATATAAGAACAATATGTCCCTATGCACATCCCACATTTTGTCACCCTGGGATTTTACACATTCCCTGGAAAGCATTTCCATCCTATCCTTTTTTCCTAAAGTATTTTTTCAGTGTAAAACATGAGAAACACCCACAAAGCTCCAGCTTAGCTGGGACCGTGAGTTCCAAGGAGAAGATTTTGTCTCAGTTTAAGCCTGGATTTTCCAGACAGTGCTTTAGGAGTAGCCTGGATTTGGGGCTTTCAGCTGCATCTCAGCAGCTCTTTCTGAGGAGGCTGGGAGCTGAATTATCTCTGTGCAACAGCAAAAATTGCTCAAGGAGAAAAACTATTTCTGAGCTCTTATCAAAGGAAGCCTTGGAGCTGAAACCTCCTTTACCTGTTGGGATTCACCTGCCTGGCCCCCTATGCTCGCTGATAAAGCAGAGCCTCCTCAGAACACCAAGAAAGGCCTTTCCCATTGGGATTTGGAGCATCCCCAGCCCAGACGTTCAGCTGCCAGGGCTGGGGTGGGTTCAGTGTTCCTTTGGCTGCTTTTCCTTAAACATTTTGGGGGGGAATTGGTAATCCAGGTGGCTGGAGCACTGATTTCTCCACACTACCTCTTTTTGCAAATAAAAGCACTTCCCCCCCCCCTGCCCCCCTACTTTCTGATAAATGCTTTAAAATCTGCTGGGAAACACCCTGGGATACAGGTGGGATATCTGAGTGGGACCAGAGGCACAGGCAAGGGAAGGGAAGTGCCAAAAACCAGGGACAGGAAAGTCTGGGGCTGCAGAGCCTCGTGTGCCCCCTGTCAGAGCTGAGAGTTACAGCCCTGCCCCTCACCAGGCTCCCACCCCAAATCCAGGGGCTGAGGGTTGGAAGGGCCTGAGCAGTGGCTCATCTCCCACTGCTGTGCAGTTCTCCACACCATTGATTTATTCCTTCAAAACTGAGCTCCCATTTGCTGGGATTGTTTTTCATCATCCCTCTCCCAGAAATGGGGCAGTAAAGCAGTAAACCTGCACCATCCATCTCTCCCAGGGCTGTCCCTGCTCCTCCCCTGCCTCATTTTTCAACAGACACTGGATGTCACCAGGCTTTGAGTTTGGGAGCTGTTCCCTGGCTCCCTGTGCCCCTGTTCCTCCAGCTGCTCTCTCCATGGTGATAAAACCCCATTACCCTGCATGAACAATGCTTTGGTTATTTACTGCTCTCTCCCAAAGAATGTTCTGGGATCTGGCTGCCCTTCATCCCTTACTCTGAACACCTGGGATGGGACTTTCTACCTCTTGTCCCCTGAGCCAGACTCGAGGGCTGTGAAATGATGGCAAGAGCACAGGGGACAGGAACTGGGGTGCCTGAGAAGGGTAGCAGCCACAGCTGGGAGAGGCAGATTGGTGTTATTTGTTTTATCAAATAATGAGAGTGAAGGGAAGCACCAGGGCAGCTGTGCTGGGCATGGTGGGAACCGGAGAATGTCCCCATTCTGAAGATCTGGCCTTGGAATGAGATGTGAAATAAAGGAGATCGTTTGCATTTAAAGCCAGCAAAATCCCACAGCTTCTGAGCCAAGAGGGAGAGCCAAAGGCACCAAAAACCCAACACTTCCCCTGGGTAAATCCCACATCTCCTCGTTGCCCCACAAGGCATCAGAAACAGGGGATTATTCCAGCTGTTAAATCTGCAGGTGGCTCCAGGTCAGCCTGTGGAATTGTGGATTCCCTTGGCTTCATGGGGCTGCAAGAGGGAATCTCAGGGATTTAACAAAAAACTTGTGTTGGGAAAGTACTTGAGTCAGTGCAACCTGGAGAGGTGAAGGCGGTCACAGAATCCTGGAATGGTTTGAGATGGTGTTCTGGTTTAGCACTGATTCATTTTTTGGTATGGAATAGTTCCCTGTTTGGGGCCTCGTTAGCTTCCTGTGGATGTAACAGAGAACCAATCAGTAGCCAATTTTAAATATTGACACAATTGAACTAATACAAAGGGTGGATACGCCTTTTTGAACAGACATTTTAAGACAAAAAATAAAAAGACCGTGAATCACTCTCTTGGCTTCCAGCCTTCGAGAACGCGGTCAACTGGGTCAGAGCCAGCCACACCGGCCGCAGGGCCAGGCCAGCCAGACCTCGCCGTGGCCAGCCGAGAGCTCTGACCTGAGGGGAGCAGAGCTGCCGAGCCCTGTCCCTGAGGGGAGCAGAGCTGCCGGGCCCTGTCCCTGAGGGGAGCAGAGCTGCGAGCCCTGTCCCTAGGAGACAGCGGGTCCTGTCCCTGAGGGGAGCAGAGCTGCCGGGCCCTGTCCCTGAGGGGAGCAGACTGCGAGCCTGTCCCAGGGACAGCGGGCCTGTCCCTGAGGGGAGCAGAGCTGCGAGCCCTGTCCCAGGGGACAGCCGGGTCCTGTCCCTAAGGGGAGCAGAGCTGCCGAGCCCTGTCCAGGAGACAGCCGGGCCCTGTCCCCAAGGGGAGCAGAGCTGCCGGCCCTGTCCCAGGAGACAGCCGGGCCTGTCCCCAAGGGGAGCAGACTGCCGGGCCCTGTCCCAGGGGACAGCCGGGTCCTGTCCCTGAGGGGAGCAGATCTGCCGGGCCCTGTCCCAGGGGACAGCCGGGCCCTGTCCCTGAGGGGAGCGGAGCTGCCGGGCCCTGTCCCAGGGGACAGCCGGGCCCTGTCCCTGAGGGGAGCAGAGCTGCCGAGCCCTGTCCCAGGGGACAGCCGGGCCCTGTCCCAGGGGACAGCCGGGTCCTGTCCTGGGGGACAGCCTGGCCCCTTCCCTGTGGGGCCGGGCCCCTTGCCAGCTGAGCCTGCCGGTCCTTTTCCAGCGGAGCCACCAAGCTGTGCCGGCACGAGGCTGTATTGGCACCGGCAACGATTTGGGGTTGGCCCCAGACCAGGAGCGGCCCCACGGTCAGTGCCAGGGATGGCCTCAGACCGGGAGCTGCCCTGTGGTCAGTGTTGGGGTTGGCCCCAGACCAAGAGCAGTCCTGTGGTTAGTGCTGGGGTTGACCTCAGACCGCGAGTGGCCCTGTGGTCAGTGCCAGGGATGGCCCCAGACCAAGAGCTGTCCTGTGGTCAGTGCTGGGGATGGCCCCAGACCAAGAGCAGTCCTGTGGTCAGTGCTGGGGTTGGCCCCAGACCAAGAGCTGTCCTGTGGTCAGTGCTGGGGATGGCCCCAGACCAGGAGCAGCCCCGTGGCTGGGGTCAGGGCCGCCGGGCAGTGCCACACAGCCACGGCCACCTTGGCATGGCTCACAATGAACTTTACTCAAAGTTTGTAGCCAGCTTTGCTACATACAAAAGGACAGAAGCGTCAGCAGGAGCTTTTCCTCTTTTCGGCTCCCTGGCAGGTCAGGCTGGGCACGGCTCATACGGTGCTGGCAGAGACAACGTGGCCAGCAGAGAGGCACAGCGAGCCATGCTCCCAGTGCAGAGCCTGGGCCAGATTAACCTTTCAGCATGGCAGGACTCTGTAAAAACTGTTTCAATTGATACAGCATGAGAACAAATGACCCAATGAATACCAGTTCTCTCCTGAATCAGAAAAAGGAAAAGGTAGAGACAACATGAGACTCTGAGATCAATGAAGGAGTTAAATTCTAGATGGGGGAATTGAGGAGATGCCTTGGTCTTGGGCTGAAAATTTTTTGTGAGGCTATGGTGAAGATATATATTTGATATATCAGACTTTGGGTTTTCTTCCCTGTGACTCATGGAAATGCATTCGGGGGACGTAGCATTCTAACCACAGCGATGAGCAGAGGCACCAGTGTTGAAGTAAGCAGATGTTGCAGCAGATGTAATCCAATGAGAATCTTGAATAGAGAGAGATGAGAAAAATAAGAAATCTTGCCCCAGGAATAAAAGGAAAAGACCTCTGTTCCCAGAGATGGCTGAAAAGAACTTTTGTCTTTATGCTAAAACAGCTCATCCTTAAAGTAGCACCCCAATAAGTTGACACGGCCCAGGCAAGCAGCTGTGGAGAAACTGCAAGGCATGGGAGGGACTTTCACACTGCAAACAGGTTTTCCCTTCCCAGGAGGCTGATTCACTGTGACATTGAAGCCATGAGAGGACTGTTTTCTTGTGGAGAATTCTCCATAGCATAAAAAGAGATACTTCTCTCCCTAAGTGAACTGAAGACTATTCTAGAGGTGGAAAACTGACCGAAAATTCTGGGTGTTGTTTCTGTACATTGTCAGTGAGAAGGAAAGAAGGTGTGGGGGGGAGGAAGAGAGGTGTTCTGAAGTTTTTATTCTGATTCTTGTATTCTTCTTTTAGTTCTGTTAATAAAGTTTTCTTTAGACTCTTTCAAGTTTGGGCGCTGTTGCTTTTCTCCTAATCCTATTTCACAGCAAAAAATAGACCCCTGACAGATGGAAGGGACATTAAATCTCACCCACTTTTACCACCCCAGGGACCTCTCCCACTGTCCCAGGAGCTCCCAGCCCCAGTGTCCAGCCTGGCCTGGGGCACTGCCAGGGATCCAGGGGCAGCCCCAGCTGCTCTGGCAATGCCAGCCCAGCCCCTGCCCACCCTGCCAGGGAACAGTTGCTACCCAGGATCCCAGCCAGCCCTGCCCTCTTTGTTTAGGGGCCTTTACCTGCAGACAGCTTGAAGGAGGTGAGCCCTGCTCCTCTGGATCTGGACTCTGCCTGGGAATCCTCCTGGATCCATGTGCCCAGACAAGGGAAGATCCCAGTGGATGGAGCACAGATGCTGCACATCAGAAGGGCAAGAAAAGCAGAGCAGGATGATTTTCTGAAGATGCTGAATTAATCAAATCAATAGTTTGAAGCACTTAACACCTAAAGTGGTCTGAGTGTTGATTATAAAAGGCTGTGTAAACATAATGCAGAAATAGCTGGTAATTGGCAGCTCGATGGGGGAAAATGGATCGGCCGTCAGTGGATAGAGTGCCTGTGTGTGCAAAATCGTAATTTATCTCTTTACAGAGTGCTCAGGTATTAATCAACTGTAACAATAATGCTCTGAGTCAGTGCTGAGTGCAGCTCCAACTCCCACCTGCCTGGCAGAGGGCTGGTCTGGCATTGAACACGAGCTGGGCTTTGTAAGGCTCAGAATTAGCCACAAACTGTCCAATTTGCACATTTTGTACTTCTCACCAGATCATGGTGGCATCAGGGTGTCTGTAAACTGCTGGGACTGGGCTCCGGAGGGAGCTGGAGCTGGACAAGGCTGGGAAAGGCAGCGCAGGAAAATCCTCTGTGCCTGAGGGCTGGCAGAGGTGGACCTGAGCCTGTGTGATCCTGAGCCCCCCTGCTGCCTGCTTCCAGCCTGATCCTGACACATTCCACATTGCAGGACATGAATATCACAGAGGATGTCTGGCAGTGCACGGCCAGAGTGAATTAGAGCCATCAATGATTTATTTGTGCTTGGGTTAAACCAAGTGGTGCCAACCCCAGGAGCACATCCTGCTAAGGGGAGCTGGATCCTGCTGGGGACAGGGCAAACTTGGAGCTTCCTCCCCTCTCTCTCCTGCTCTCAGCCCCTCTCAGATCACCAGGAGAGTGTTTAAGCCAAGTCTTTAGGTTTAGCCCTTAATTTCAAGAGGTATTTTTAAAGATATAAATGGAAGCTAAACAGCCCTTTATTTCCCATGGCTTTGAGAGAGCCTGGAAGTCTCCTTGATCCCTGTGATTTAACCGAGTGCTGGAAGTTTAAACTCACACCAGACTCTGCTTCCATTTAGCTCCTTATCCTGGCAGAACTGGGTTTTAACACCGTATCACCAGCTGAGGTTTCCATTTAGCTCCTTATTGCAACAAAACCAGTTTTAAACACCATCTCACCCGCTGAGCCAGGTTTCCATTTAGCTCTTTATTCCAACAGAACCGGCTTTTAACATCATTTCACCAGCTAAGGTCTCCAGATCCCGAGGGAGTCCCTGTGCTCAGAACCTGGAAGCTTGACCAGGCCAATGCCTCTCCAGCTTTTTGTACTCTCCTCTTTTGGCTGTCTGAAAGGTGTTTGGGTGTTTAAATTGTTTATTAAGAGGGTACTAAAGCAGGGAGATGGAATGTTTTAGCAGTAGACTCAGTGTTCTGTCTGCCGGCTGATAAATCAGTGCCCTTATCAACCCCTCCTGCACTGCAAGGGACTTGGCAGGGATCAGCAGGAGATGAAAGCCCTTTATTACCCTCATCCCCAGCCTCTGCACACTCACACTCAAGGACAATTCCCCACACCTTATCGGGATGGAGACAGCATTGATTTAGCTTACATTAACCTTTCAGGACCTATCAGATTACGCTGGATACATTTCACTTGATAAGAATTGAGCAGGAGTTCAGTCCCCGCAGCTCCCCTGAGCCCTTTGGTGTGAATTAATCACCATCAGGGAGCTGCTTCCCAGCTTTGGGTGGCAAAGTGCTTTTAATCACAATTTTAGTTCTAAAATTACTGACCCGTCTGCCCAGCCACCTCACTCATTCTAAATCAGTCGTTCTTAGCAACATTTAACTTTTCAACCAAGTCTGTGTGCTCTGCTGTTTCAGGGCTGACTCCTCAGGACATTGCTCCCAGCCCATCCTGCTCCTAATGTCCTGCACCACCTCAGGCTATTCTGTGCCTCACCTGGCTGTCATTTTAGCCAGATTAATGTTTGGCTTTGTTTGGAGCATGGGAAGAACTTTGTGAGGTGAAGTTTCGTAGCTGATTTTTTCACATAAAACCTGCTCTGGGTGTAATGGGCAAGGAGAGCCTGCAGGACTTCAAACCCTCTCATCTCGTGTAGGATAAAGGAGCTCAAACAGGAGCTCTGCACCTTCCCATTGCTGCCTGAGATCACTCCCAAGCTCGGTGTGTGGCAATGACAGAGCCTGTGTGTGCTGTGACACACAGGGAGCCCAAACGAGCAACACATGTCCCCAGAACTGCAGCAAAATCCTGAATCCACCAGGCAGGAGGGTGCTGCCCTGGCCTGGGCAGGAGAGTGGTTCGGTTTAGCCCCAAATCAGGCTCCTGCACAGCCTGAGACCCACCTGAACCCTGCCCTATTGTCCTGGGTGACCCCAGCCAGGCTTTGCTGCCCCAGTCTCAGCAGGTAAAGGTGGCAGTGTCATGTGTGGGGTCATTACCCAGGGGAGGTGACAGAGCCCTGGCACAGAGCTGCCCTTTAGGCCCTGTACTTGTTAACACAAGGCTTTAAGCTTTGGTCCTATCCTTGACTTAATCGGTGCTGTCAGGAAAGATCTGGACATGGGGAGATGGTTAAACCCCAGGGAGTGACCCCAAGTGCCACCAAGTGCCACCGAGTGCCAGGTGCAGGACACGGTTTCAGGGCACTGCCATCCCCTGGCAGTGCCAACGCTGTCCCTGCCCTTCCCCTGGGAGCTCATCCCTCCTGCCAGGCCAGCTCTGCACCCAGCCCTGCCCTGGGCAGCCCTTGGCAGGTGATCAATGCATCCTCTGCTCCTTCCCCATGTTAGTGAGGCCGTAAATGGAGAGAAAACAGAGGAGGCAGCCCCATAAAATCCCCAAACACCAGCAGCTCAGGGGACAGGGCCATTTGTCACCGGCTGCAGGTGGCATTGCAGCCCAGCAGGGTTTGTTCTCCTGGAGATGGGAACAGCAGCAGTAAATGGCACTGAAGTAATCTGGGCTCCAGATAAAATATTTACAGTGACGGTAGAAAATAAAAACAATGGGAGTGGGCAGAGAGGGCCAAGGGACACCAACGTGCCTGGAAAGCAGGAGAAATGATTTCTTTTCTCAAATAATCTTGATAACTTTCGATAGGCATTTCCTTTTAGGGTAAATCTACTGTAATTCCAAAGGGTCCTGGGGTGGGAGGCGAAGCAGGAGGTCAATCCCTCATGGTGGAAAGCACGTGGGACACCTGGGATGGGGGGAAGTGAGACAGCTGACACCTTCACAGGGATCAAGAAGCTTTTCCTCCTCAGGATTTGGGTGCCTTGTCCATGATGAGCACCAGGGCCAGTTCTGGACGTGGAGCTGAAACCTGGAGGATGGAACAGTTTCTCAATTTAGAGAAGTTCTGCAATCCCAGCTGGGAATTTTGCACTGTTATGGGACCACTCAGGTATTCTGCTCTGGCAGCTGAGACTAGTGGAAAGAACTGCAGAAAATAACTCATAAAATAGCTAATAACTAATTAAAATTAACTAATTACTAATAAAAATAAAATAGCTAAAAACTAAAAAATAAACTAACAACTAAAAACTAATAACTAATAAAAATAAAATAGCTAATTACTGCTAAAATAGCTGCAGGAAATAATTTATCAAACAGCTGGAACTGGTTCAGTTTCAGGCTGCTGGGAACAGACTCTGCTGTGTAATAGAGAAATTAGGAATTGTTCTAAAGCCCCTGTCAGCCCAGCCTGTCCCAGGCCTTTTTATAGCCACCCTGATTGCTGAGACTCAATTCCCCTCCCACCTCAGAGGCTCCATGCAAGGGCAAACCAAAACCTTTGGATCTAAAATTTCAATAAAGGGGAGACAAACAGGAACGTTCTAATCCCTGACTGCTGGATTTATGAACTTGGCTGTGTTAACCTTTTGTTTTATTGCCTTTATGGCTGTCCTATAAAGCACAGCCAGGGTCAAACACCTGAGCTGTGCTGCCTGGGAGGGGTGGGCTCCTGAGGACGGAACCTTTATCCCTCTGGGATAGATCACAAGAGGCTGGGGCTGAGGAAAGAGGAGTCTCTGTGCTCAGTCATGCCCAGAGCCAATTTCCAGGGTGACAATGTGATGGGACTCACCCTTGCTGCTTCTCGCTGTCCCTGAGCGCTCTGCAGGTGCTCTGTGGACCCTGCACACACAGTTAATGTGATTTTAGTGTCTATAATGTGCTGTAAGGGTCTAAAGGCTGTGAAGGGCAACTCATAGGGGAAAGGACGGGAGGGATTTATAAATCCAGCACTTCAGCCAGACCTGGGGGTGTTTCTGTCCTCACAAGCCTGAAGATCAAGAGAAGGCAGAGGAAAATGAATATATCTGTGTGATCTGTGGGTGGGGTTTGAGCTGTGGGTTCTCTGAGAGGGCTTGGGGGGGGGGAGGGTTGTGAGGGCTCTGGGTGTCAGAGGGATCCCCTGAGCTGCAGGAATGGGTAAATGCAGGTTCTGGGGCTCCTCACCCTGCCCCAGCTGAGCTCTGGTTCCAGGTCTGTGCCCTATTCAAAGGGCTGAGACCCAAGCACAGCAAGGGCTGTTCCTGCTCCTGGAGCTGCTCCTCTGCAAAGCTCTCCTGGAACTCCTGACCCCAACACAACAAAGCCCCAGCCAGAATAAACCAAATTCTGCTGCTTCCTGCCCTGGCCAGCTCAGCTGTGTCCTCACACCACCTGATCCCCAGAGGGGTCACAGGGGCCGTGGGGAACCTGCAGAAACCACAGGTTTGTCCCCATCCCCACAGGCAGCCAGGAATTGCCAGGGCACACCTGAATCCAATCCCCACTGAGGGGAAAGTGTGGGTTTGTCTGCTCTAAAGGGCTGAGGGGGCTCTAATGGAGCCTTTTGCTCACACCCAGCCAGAGAGTTTGGGTTTGACCCAAAGAGAGCCCATGGGTTTGTCCCATGCTTTCCAGGAGCTGCAGGCACCCCTTCAACCCCAGCACCTGAGCAGTCCCCACAGGATGAAGGGTCATGGGCAGGTTCCACACCTGGCAGTGATGAACCTGCACCAAGGAGCCCCTCAGAGCCTCCCCCTGTGCCATTGCCAGGCCCTTCCAAAGTGGGGTGGGCTCTAAGTACAGCCCCGTGTGTCTGGCACCATCCAGCAGCTCTGGCCTGAGGTGGTACAAGCAAAAAAACTATAAAATCCTGGCAGAGGAGCTCAATTTTGAGTGCTTTGCCATTTCCCAACTGCTGTTTTACACTGATGAGCTCGTTATGGAAAATGAGCTGTCGCTTCTCCGGCATCCAGCAATGGGAAGCAGCAAACAGGGCCTGGCTTTCTTCCTCCTGACAGCTTTGGGACATGGAGGGCAACTCGAGGGAGATGAATTTGCCTGGAAATGAGAAGGAATGGGGTGTGGGTTACCTCCCAGTTTGGGAGCGCATCCCACAGGATGAAGCGACAAAGAACATCCACAGCCTCAGCAGAGGTCCTGGAATCCCCCTGGAATCCTCCTGGAGCACTTACTCAGAGCTGGAACAGCTGCCAGAGCATCTTCTGTGCAAGCACCTGGCTACTGGGAGGAAACAGAGCAGTACAAAGTGCTGGGGAGTCCTGCTGGGATCCCTAAAACCTGGGGCTGAGCCCCTTGGGGACCATGTCACTTAGCCAGAGCCACTGCTGGCAAAGGGAAAAGAAACATTCCATGGATATTACTGGATTGTTTAGCTCTAGGTTCTGTGGGGAGAGGTGGATGATGGATGGACAGGCTGGGGACATCATTGTTCAGCTTTTAACTACCACAGAGTGCTGATAACACCCAGGGTGAGCTTTCAGGGCAGAAACACTCACAGAGAGGAGCTCCGGATGAGCTTTTATCCATGGAGAAGAGTGCTGCTGTCAGGGGTTGCAGAGGGACTGGTTTATTCCATGCCCAGCTGCCGGAATTGCAGGAAAAGGTGCTGAAGACTGGAAAGGTAAAATGAGTTCCTGCAGTGGCACATGGTGTGGTGCCACCCAGTCCTCTGGTTTTAAACAGGTGGAACAAGCAAAATTCAGTTTCATAACCTGCTGCAAACCCAAGCAGCTTTGGAATAAGGCAAAAGGGGTGTTGATTCCAACAACAAAATTTCAATTCTAATTCCCTTGAGCTTTCATGGGAATTTCAGTGCACTAGATCCCTCCCTCAGGGGCAGGGCACAGGGGTGTAACTGGGGGTCATTTGGTGTCCTTGGGACCAAAGTGTTTCTGAAGGACAGGCTTTGTTGGATGCTGCCAGGTCAGCAGGGCCCTGCTGGACCTTGTGCTGCTCCCCCTCTCTGCTCCCTCCCTCTGCCACGGGGGACCTCGGGAGCTCTGCACATCCCAGGGAATTCTACACAACCAGGGAATTCTGCATGACCCAATCCCCCTGAGGGGTGTCTGCAAACCTGAACTCAGGTGTATGTTATGCTCCCCCCACTTCTGCCTCCATCAGGAGCTGCCTCACTTTCCCAAGGGAGCTGACTTTTCCCTGGAGTCTTTGAGGGAAGTTTTCCATTTCTCTGGTAGGACCGTCCATGTCATGAGCCCTTTCTGCTCCCCAGCACTCCCCAGCTCAAGGTGCTGCTCCCTTCTCCTCCTCTCTGAGGGCTCCAGCAGCTCCTGAGCCAGGCCCGAGTTCCCATCACAGCAGTGCTGGAATTGGGAATGGGGCTCTGGCCTTGGAGTCCATTCATCTCCCCCTGCTCTCCCTCATTCCTGGCCACCAGAATCTGTCTCTGGATGAGCAGGGCTCAGCCCTGGCTGCTGTCTGGGGACCTCGGTGCTGCACAAGGCCAGTTGTGTTCAATCCTTGCCCATCCATCACCCACTAACGAGGATCCCGTGCTGCTCCAGGAGCTTCTCCCGGTGCTCCTGGGCTCAGAGCTGGAGTAGCCCCAGGCTCCCCTGGACTGGGATCTTGTTCTTGCTGCCTTTTTTAATTTTTCCTTTTTTACCTCTGGAAATCAACAATCAGGAAGGGAGTATTTAAAAGCTGAGGAGGCCTTTCTTTTAACCAACTATGAAGTGATTAATATCACCTCTTGACAATTTCAGGGGAGGCAGGAGTGACTCCCTTTTCTCTGCCGTTGCCTTTCCCACACAATATTCATGCAGTGTCTGCTGTTGGTGTCAATCCTCCCAGGAGCTGCTCCCAGGTATTTAAAACCTGCTGTGAAAAGTTCTTCCCATGGATCTTAGGCCTGGCCTTGCACTCCAGAGGAGCAATAAAGCCAGGCCAAGGGGCTGAAGTCACTCCTGAGGGTGCCAGAGCTAAAGCAAAAGGCCACCCTTGCCCAGCTGCAGAGTTGGACAAGCGAGTCCTCAATGCAGTGGCAGAGATTTGTAGAGAAATAAAAATAGCTGGGAAGGAAGAGGAGGAAGCTGCCGGCCCAGAGCAGCTTCCTGAGCATTTCCAGCTCAATGGGGTTTGATTGCTCCACACCTGCCCGCTCCTCCGAGGCTGAGGCAGGAAAAATAATCTCCCCTGATATGCCAATCCAGCAAATCTCAACACAGCCAAGGAGAGGGAGAAATAAATCTGCAAATCCAAGCCACCAATTTCAAACCGTTCCTGGAGTGAGATTTGACTGATTTCCCTCTTTTCCCTGGCTGAGGAGTGAGGGAATGAAGGATTCTCATTCCTTTTGCACCATCTTGGAAAAAATATGAGTGACTTCTGTGCTGTTCTGAAGTAATCAGGGTATTCCCAACAAATGTCCTCAAGTTCTAACCCCAAATGTTTTGGGATGAGTGCTCCCTCACATCTACCCCACTTCCACCAGGAAAGTTCCCCAGATCCAGAGACCCCAGAACAGCTCCCACAGAACCAAAGATTTCCCTCAGATTGGGTTCAAATGCCACAAACCTGGGTTGTTCTGCTGTGAGTGCCATTCCCCACCCCTATTTTTAAGGGGTTTCATTTTTATGGATAAATAGAATAAATAAAACATTGTGAAGGGAGAAACTTTACACGAAGATGCAGAAAGGTTGGAAAGTGAGAACTGTGTCACAAAAATATGTCTCCAGTTCCTGAAGGGAATCTGCTCTGGTTTGTGTCCCCTATTTAAGGAAAAACTCCTGCCTGTGGGGGAATCAGGTGTCAAAGCAATGCTGGGGTGGGGACCAAAATCCAAAATAATCATATTGATTTTAACTGGAGACTAAGAACTGAAGAGCCCAGAGGTTTCAGCCAGTTTAGGCCTTGCTGTTGGCATTGGAAATGCCCAGTTTGTGTGGGGGAGCTGCTCCTGCTGCTCCCAGCCCAGGATGGAGGCCCTGAGCAGCCAGGCAGGGGCTGGCTCTGGGTGAGACAGGGGTGGGCTGAGTCCGATGGAGCTGGGGGTTTGGGGCACAGTGCCCACAGCAGGGCAGGCACGGAGCAGGGAGAACGAATGGTTTGGGTTGGAGTTGGTCCTTCTCCAAGACCAACCTGGCACCTGGGAGAGGTCAGAAACTGATCTGTAACTCTGGGGAAATTCCTGTGTTTGTGGGGCTTTGGGTTAGTTTGTCTGTAAAGAGGAGCTTTCTCACCGAGATAATGAAGGGTTGTTACCGGGTCCATTTCTATGGATAAACTTATGGAATTCTTGCCAGCCAGAGCCCTTCCAGGAGCAGGATCACAGTCCCATTCCATCAGATGAGGATTTCACAGTCTGGGCACAACCCACAGCACCAAACTCCTGCCTGCAACCTCTCCCCGTGGCAGGATCTTTTGGAGTCCCAGAACTTCCCACAAGATAAAGAAAACATCCCTGGTTTAAGATCCCTCTCCAAAATTCAGTTCCTTTTGGTATTTTTTTATGTGTGCAGCATTTCAATGGTTCTCCAGCAGCAACCAAACACAATTACAGTTAATTAACCCCATGAAATATTCTGTGTTTTTAGAAAGGAGCCCTGGCATCATCACCTACCTGAAATCCAAGTGCTTCCTTGGAGTGCAGTGCTGACAGTGGGGATATTTTATATCCCTTATTTCAATACAAGTGACTGCTAGAAATATTCATTTCCATTAAAAAATGCTGGAATTATGTATTTAGGGAACACTCCATGTTCTCCATCCACACTGTGATTCTGGAGGATGGAGTCATAAAAATAGAAAAATTTCAGCTTCTTTCTCCTTCAAAGCAGGAGCACCTTGAAAGTTCTTAGAACTATTTTGGGCTGGGAAACCCATTTTTCTGATCAGCACAAAGTGCACCTGACTCTGCTGAAGGCAGTGGTCCTTAACAGAGAGGCACGAGGGTTTGTGTTCATTAACCAGACTTCAAACCCTCGTCTCTCCGGCAGATAAATGATGTGGATATTTTTAATCCACTGCCTTGACTTAGCATTTTCTCCTTTCTCAGCCTCTCCAAAAAATAACATCCAGATGAGCAGCTGATAATTAGCCCCGAAGGGCCATATGTACAATTTGATTTCAAAGGGAGACTTTCATGTTAGATATTGATTTAAAAAAAAAAAAAAATTAATAAAAGTGGCCTTTTCATCAAAAAGCAGCCTCAGAGTGCTCTGTGTGCCAGGAGCTTCCCTTCCCCAGCCCTGCCCACGTGGGGCCACCTGGCAAACAGAAAACCCTCAGTTTTATTTATTAAAATGCATTTATTGTCTCCAGACAGGCTGAGAAACAAAACTGATTTGTTTGAAGGCCAGGCCTCGGTGTGATAATCAAACTGTGCTCCCAGCCTGGTGTTCTCTGTGATGAAAGAGCTGAAGATTCCCAAATTAGGGAGCTCAAAGGAGCGGCAGTGGGCAGCAGGAGGTACAGGGAGCTGATGGATGTGGGATGGCAGAGAGGGAAGGCAGAGCCAGCAGGGACAGAGCAACTCCTGGAACCTGGGCTGATCATGTCAGGGACTGTTAATTGATCATCTCAGGGGGTATTAATTGATCTGGGATCATGCAGGAGTGGGGAAAAGCTCCAACTCCCCCAGCACCCCTGCAAGGTTCTTGGATTGACTCCAGGTTTATGGCCTCTGTTATTTGGAGTTAATTACACGGGCACCTCAATGGATGCGTTTTAAATCTCAATTAGTGCCCTGTACAATCAATTCATAGTTAATTAATCCAAGGGGCTGATTCACTGGGAAGAGAACTCACTGTGCACAAAGTGCTCCTGGTCCTGCCTGGGCTGCAGGAAATCCCAGACTCTGCCAGGACTGAACCCCCAGCTCTGGGTTTGCCAGCTCTGGGTTTGCCAGCTTTCCTGGTTATCTACAGGGTTCAGAATTCTCCAGAACTGAGATGGACCAGACACTGCCTGGGGGTTTGCTTCCCTCTCCTTGGAATATTTGAGGTGAAAAAGCAGGAAGGAGCCCAAACCCAAAGAAAGGTGCTTTCAAAAGCAAGGGGACAGCAGTGAACTTTCAGACATTTACTACATATATTAAATTCTGTATTTCATTCTAATTAAATTCTATATTTAATTCCAATCAGGAACAGCATTTCCTGGCTAGGCAAGGAGTGGGTTGTTCTGTCTCTCAGCCAGATTTAGGATTTTCGGGTTGAATTTTTATGTTGAAATCCTTGGGGTTTGGAATTAGACCTATTTTTTCCTGGATTTTTAAATCCTCTTCCTGTAAGGGTTGAGCCAGGCTGGTCCTGGAGCAGCCTGGTCTCTGCCTGGGTGCTCTTCTCTCTCTTTTAGGAAGATGAAAAGAGAAAATTCTCCTGGAATCATTTCCCTGCAGGAGCCGAAGGTTCTAGACCCAAGCCAGGGAGCCCTTCCCACGTAGAGCTGGAGGGAAGGAAAGCATCCAATTCCATGGAATTTGGGGACCCAAGCTCTTTTCACCTGCTGGAACCCCCAGCAGAACTCCAAAAGGCTTTGAAAGAATCCAGAATTCCCCCATCAAGGATTCCCTCTTCCCCTTGGAGCACAGAAAAGGAAATTTTATCAGGCACCATCATTGTGGAGGGGGAATTAAAGACTGAGTCAGAGACAATGACTGAAGAATTAATTATTTTCTGTCCTGTGAATTCAGAGCAAAAACTGACAGTTCTATATTCCTTCAAGGGAAGCCTCTTAAATAAAAGCAAGAGCTGGGAGGGGGAATGAGGGGAAGGAGGAGGGGGAGAAGGAAAAAGGGAAAACTGCTCGGAGCTATAACATGACCACAGGCAAGAACTCTTCATTAGCAGCTTCATTTTCAGTCAGGTGCATTTAAGGAGTTTTGCCACCCTCTTAAAAGTTCATTTTCTCCTCGTGCAGCACTTTCTGAGTGCATAAATCTTTCATATTCTCTTTTCCACTGGCCCCACATGACTGCAGTTGGCTCTTGGGCTAAGCAGAGTCGAAGTTGTCTCCCTCAGACACCTCTTGTTCTGCAAGGAAAGAAGTTTCCAGCAAATCCATCATGAAATCTTTTCCAATTGGTGCCCTGGATGGGGGTGGTGTTGTTTTTTAACTCAGAGAATTTATTTTTCACTCTGAGGAAAGCATCTGGAGTTTTCATTTTGAACCAGGAGTTTCGGGATCCAATTGAGGAGCTGCTGTCACTGGGAGCTGAATCAAGGCACTGGCACTGCTGCAAAGCAATAACTTTCTACCCAAACCAGGGAAAAATGTGATTTTTCTCTGTTTAAAAAAAAAAATAAAAAACAAACAAAAAACCCACAGATTTCCTCAGAAAAAGCAATTTTATTTTCAGTAAAAAAACCCCAAAAAACAAACAGTTCTGAGTGACTTTGTGATCTTTCCCTAAATGATAAAACTTTAAAGATTCAAGTGAAAGAATAAATTTTTTTGTTATTAAAAAATAAATTGTTCAAGGCCAGGTTGAGCAGGGCTTGGGGAAAATTGGGACAGTGGAATTTCATGCCCATGGGATTTAAGGTCCCTTCCAACCCAACCCATTCCATGATTCCCTCAGCACCAACCGGGCCGTGGCTCCCAGGGATGGGGCTGGGGTGCTCAGATCCTTCCTGGCCAGAGGGACAAGGAGCCTGTGGGTCTCTGATCCCACCCTGGCACATCCAGAGGGAGGAGAGAAGGGTTTTAGCAACTCCAGCCCTTTGGCTCCATCTCCCTCCCTGCTGTCCTGCTCCTTCTCCTGCATGGATGGATTTTAGCATCTCCTCTTTGTGAAGCTTTTCTTGACACACCACTGAATGCAGAATGAAAGAGAAAAGAATTAATATTTTCTTCTATTTCATTGAAGGGAAAGGCAACAAAAAGAAATTAAAATGGCCCACGAGCTCTGAGAGATAAACACAGCCCAGGTCAATAACTGAGAGAGCTTTCAGAGACCACAGCTGGCAAGTGCTGCTTGGCCTGATTATTTTTATATTTTTCAAACTCTTTGTTATGTTGTGGAGCTCCAGAGTCCCCAGGACTACAGTATTCCTGCTCCTTGTGCTGCAGGCTGCTGGTAAAATCCAGCTCTCAGTGACAGCTCAGGGGATTTGAACAATTTCCTCCACAGCAGGTCCTGCCTTTCTTCTGCTCCTGAAACTGCCTCAGTCCCAGAGAGGATGGAAAACCCACTGGGAATGCGGCCTGGAATGGGCTGAGCTGATGCACCCGGACAAAAGAGGAGATTTTGTGGCAGTCAGTGATTTGAGGGACAGCAAATCACAGCTCTGGGTCTGTCCTCAGTGTGGGAGGATCCTGGCAGGGAGATGCAAACAGCCCTGGGGTATAGTCTGAGGCTCCTGGGCCTGAAGTTTCTGAGATTCTAGACTGAGTTTCTTCATGATGTTTTGGTTCAGGAAGACCTGGTTCACACAGGCTTGACATAAACATTGCAAGTGTTATTGTAACAAGAGTGATGTTTTGAATTCTTTTCTGTGGGATGGACTTTTTCTCTGTCTTTCGGTTTGGGCCAATGGGATGAAGAGTTCTGGCACTCTTCTGACCAGTGAGATGGCCTGCTCTAGAAGATAGATAAAGGGGGTCAGGTTTTGAATAAACATTGGAGTCAGATAAAGTTTTCATAAATGAGGTTTCTTGTCATTTGTTCATCGCCCACAGCGACACTGGGGCACCCGGAGGTAGGAGAGCCTTGGGATGAATCCAGCAGCCCCAGGAAGAAGCACACTGGGACCTGCCCTGAGCCTGAGGGAACTCCCATTCCAGACCTGGGCAGTGAAACGCTTGGGTTTCATTTGTCTCCCCATTTCTTTGCTCCTGGTCTTCATTCAGATCAGATATTAGGGAAAATTTCTTCATGGAAGAAGCTGTCCAGCCCTGGAAAAGGCTGCCCAGGGCAGTGGTGGAGTCTCCATCCCTGGAAATGTTCCAAAAATGAGTGGATATGGCACTCCAGGGCTTGGTTTGGTGCAGAATACAGTGCTGGTGCTGGTTCATGGCTCACCTTGGGGATCTTAAAAGTCTTTTCCAACCCAAACGATCCTGTGGCTGGAATATTTTCAGGAATTGCCCCTGGAAATCCCTGTTGGAAGCCTGAGCAGAGAAGCTCTGGGTGCTGCAGTTTCTCCACCTCCTTCAATTCCCTCTCTAGCAGCCTCAGCCCCTTCTCCAGGTAGGTTTTAACCCCGATTTTATCCAAGCCCGGCCATTTGCTGAGGGTGGCTTTTTCTCCAGCTTTTCCCATTTCCCTGCTCTGCTCTGCTCTGCTCTGCTCCTAAAGGTGGGAGGGATGAGCCTGAGTCGCCCTGAAGGACGGTGATGGGCAGATGACACAAACACAAAGGAGACAAAAGCCTCCCTGTCAGCTGCTGGAACCTCCTCGGGAGATAAAAACATCTTGGAGGGAGCGGAATGAAAAAAAATCAAACCAAGGCTCTGCTTGCTGCAGGCTCGGGCGCCCCGGAGCCAGCCCGGAGAGCAGGGCGGGTGGGGACCGGGAGCTGCCCTGAGGGATGCGGGCTCCTCCCCAGTGGGTGATGGAGAGCGGCCTCATGACATGAGAGCTGCCTTTGGGAAGGGAATATTCTCTTTTTCCAGGGCTTTCGGCAGGCTGGGAATAGCCTTGGAATGCTGCATTGGAGTGTTTGGAGATGCTCTGTTCACACCAAGGGCCTGAAGCTCCATCACCCTCTCACCACCTCCGTGCCGTGTTCCCTGCCTCAGCTTTCCTTCCTCATGTAGGATAAAATTTTCCAAAGAAATCTTCCCTAATATCTGGTCTAAACTTCCACAGAAATCATAATTTCCAAAGTAAACCAGTTGAAATTTTGTTTGAAACCCAAATGGACCCCAGAAGGTTCATTTCAGTGCAAAGTGGAATATTCTGTTTGGATTTCAGCCCTTTCTAGGAATGTTTGAGGTGTTGTCAGGTCTGGTTTCAAAGACAGCTTTTCTCCTGACGGTGTGGGAGCAGCACATTTAAACTGAGCAGAAATCCAGCTGCCACCAGAGGTTTTCCTGCCTGGATTCTTCCTGGTACTTGACCCATAATGTGAATACTCAGGATTCCCCTGAAACTCCAACAATATTCTGTGTCACAGAAATAATTTACCTGGCTCTGTTCGTATTTAGCACCCTTTAAATGCAGCAGATTTTCCAATGTTTGCATTCTCCAGCACTTCCCACAGAGACAGAGCATGAGAAATGTTAAGTGTGGATGTTTCCATTTCAATTCCTACCCTGCAGACCTGAAAGCATTCTCTGAAATCTTCTCTTCATGGTTGACCATTTTTGGCACAGATTTCAGAGAAAACCTCCCAATTTGTCCACACAATATCCATAATACTAGACCTAATTCTGCTATTTGCTAGAATGCCTGGAAAATGAAGGCAGAAATAGCTGCAGGAGTTTCAGAGTGGTTTTAGAGCCTGACAGGATTGAGTTTCTCATTTGATTGAGTGATTCATGAGGTTTCCCCTCCAGCCTGGGCAGGTGTGGCCCAGAGCCCTAACCCACACAAAGGAAAGATTTGTAACTGATTTTAGGGATGATTTTAGGGTTCTACATCTCACCCCCAATCCAGGCCTGTGCTCCTTGGACAGGTTTTACTACAGGTGAAGACTTGCCCTGCTAAAACCTCCCAGGACTTTTTTTCTTTTTTTCTTATGTTATGAAATTCATAATCAAACCAAGATCCAGGGAGTGGGTGATGCTGTGCAAACCCTAGAGACTCCAATTCCTACAACAGAGAGAAACACAGGATTGAAAACAAGTCTTGCAAAAGGTTTCCATAGAATCAGGGCAGGGCAGGGTTCTCCCCCCAGAGGGTGCTGGCACTGCCCAGGCTGCCCAGGGAATGGGCACGGCCCCGAGGTTGCCAGAGCTCCAGGAGCCTTTGGGCAGCGCCCAGGGATGAACAGGGGGGTGTTGGGGGGTCTGGGCAGGGCCTGGACCTGGACCTGTGGGTCCCCTCCAATTCTAGGTATTCTGATTCTATGATGGAACCACAGAATGGTTGGGTTGGGACATTAAGGATCACCCAGTCCCAACCAGTCTGCAGCAGGAGACTCAGCCTTGCCCCATGGTTCCACTGTCCAGGACCACACCTGCCTTCAGCCAAGACAAACTTGCAGGCAGGAGTTTTCCAGATCCCATTACCCAACCTGCAGAAGATTCCTTGGTGTGTTTTGAGCTGGATCACTCAGCCAAAACTCTCCTGACTATACCTGGGGGAGAAGCAGCTCCTCGTGCAGTGCAAATCCAGCCCTGGAGCTCTGTCAGCAGCTGAACCCCTGTCAGAGCCCCAAGGCTGCTCAGCACCCACCATCTGCTCTCATTTATCACCTGCAAACCCCACTGCTGGGCTGGCCACCAACCCTGCTGGACTGACCACCAACCATGTTGGACTGACCACCAAACCCCACTGACTATAAACCCTGCTGGTTCCTCCTTCTAGTGCCCAGAACTGTTCCATCTCCTGCTGCCTTCCCAAACTGACCATTCCTGCTTCCAACTGAATCCTTCCAAACCAGCCTTGGGAAAAGCCCGGAGTGATTCCAGCTGCGGTGGGGTGGGAGCGATTCCCTGCCTCCCATTTGGAATGCAGAGGAGCTGCTGCTGCTGCTGCTGCGAACAAACAGATGCTCCATCTGAAGAAGTTACCAAGTGCTTCTGCCTTTAATTCCTGACCATGTTTATGTAAAATTAATTGCATCACATGTTCTGTGTATCTTTTAATTGCAAACCCAATTAACTTTAAAATGTTCTGCTTTGTAGTTTTCCTAATGGATGGCATCACTTTAGCTGGCTTTACAAAATCCATCTTTTGTTGGGACTGGGCAGGGAGCCATCCTCAGTTATCCCTGCAAGTGAGTTCCCTTCAGCTGAGCCAGCTCCAAGCGATCGATGTGCTGAAGTTGCTTCACAGGCACTGGATTTTGGGGGAATCATCTGTAACGAGACGTCACAGCCTTCTAGGGAAATGCTGAATCCCTCAGGAGGAGCCTGGCTGAGGTGTTGGAAAGGCTGGATCTCAATGGGAACGTCCATCCCTGCAGCTGGGATGGATGGCTGGGATGTCAGAGCAGCCTCCAGCTCTGCTGGGCCAGGGCAGGCTCAGGCTGGAGCTCAGGGCAAGGTTCTGGAGCTGGATCAGGGCAGGCTCAGGCTGGAGCTCAGGGAAAGGTTCTGGAGCTGGATCAGGGCAGGCTCAGGCTGGAGCTGAGGGAAAGGTTCTGGAGCTGGATCAGGGCAGGCTCAGGCTGGAGCTCAGGGAAAGGTTCTGGAGCTGGATCAGGGCAGGCTCAGGCTGGAGCTGAGGGAAAGGTTCTGGAGCTGGATCAGGGCAGGCTCAGGCTGGAGCTGAGGGAAAGGTTCTGGAGCTGGATCAGGGCAGGCTCAGGCTGGAGCTGAGGGAAAGGTTCTGGAGCTGGATCAGGGCAGGCTCAGGCTGGAGCTCAGGGAAAGGTTCTGGAGCTGGATCAGGGCAGGCTCAGGCTGGAGCTGAGGGAAAGGTTCTGGAGCTGGATCAGGGCAGGCTCAGGCTGGAGCTCAGGGCAAGGTTCTGGAGCTGGATCAGGGCAGGCTCAGGCTGGAGCTCAGGGAAAGGTTCTGGAGCTGGATCAGGGCAGGCTCAGGCTGGAGCTCAGGGAAAGGTTCTGGAGCTGGATCAGGGCAGGCTCAGGCTGGAGCTCAGGGAAAGGTTCTTCCCCCAGAGGGTGCTGGCACTGCCCAGGCTGCCCAGGGAATGGGCACGGCCCCGAGGCTGCCAGAGCTCCAGGAACCTTTAGGCAGCACCCAGGGATGCACAGGGGGTTGTTGGGAGGTCTGGGCAGGGACAGGGTTGAATCCATGCTCCTTTATTCCTCCCAGCTCAGGGCATTCCCTGATTCCATGATTCTGAGAAGGGTAGCAGCAAGGGTGGGTACCTGGGGTGGGAGAGACCTCGGAGAGCAGGACTCGCTGTCCCCGGGACACCTGGAGCTGCTGCCCCTGCTGGGGAGGGATCCCATTGCTCCCGGGAAAACCGGGATCCTTCCTCTCCTCCGGCAGCCCCGGAGCTCGGGGGCCGTGGCACGAGAGGAAGAGCCAGGATCGCTCCTCCGGCTGCCTTCCCCCACACCCCGTGATCAGAGGCACTGTCTGCGCCCTCCCAAGGACACTTCTGCCCCTCTGGATCGCGGGAAGCGAAGGGCAGAGCCTGCCAGATTCCAGTCTGGAAGGGCCAAGAGACCCCACACAGAGCTGTGCTCAGAGGGGCTCTGGCTGGCAGAGAAAACAGGGCAAGGAGAGGACTTGGAAAAACTCTCAGGATGGATCTTTGGACATTTCCTATCACACCCTGACACCTCCCAGGACCTGCATTGATTTCATTTTTATACAGAAAAAAATCAATAATCAGCCTATAACTGAAGGTTTTCCTTTAAAAAACAACTTTGAAACATTTTTGCAACCAAGCTGATTATTTTTGTTGTGATTTGAGGATTTTCATGATTTCCTGCTGTAGGACACATCAGGGGTTGACTTTTGTGTTTGTAATTAAGATCAGCAATAGAAAAACGGAGCTGTGCAGCTTGGCACAGCTCAGGAAATGTGTCACTGCTGAAGAAATTGATTTAGTTTCCTGAGTTTCTGTCCCCTTGCCAAAGTTTGGGGATATTTTGGCATTTGAGGCAGTGTGTTAATTGGGGGGAAATATTTATTTAAGGAAAAGAAAGGAAATAAGCTACACATAGGATCTCTCCTTCTTCCTTCTCCTGTATCCACCAGGGGCTGTAGGAACCAGGCAGTGTCTGAATCCCTTGTCCCCTGCCAGTCTTGGGAACACTGACCTGCAGACCCAGAATCACCACAGAACCTCCTTTGCTTAGGAAACCAAGGGAAAAATTCCAGGCATTTGAATAAAGAGCGAGGCCAGACCCCCCTGCTCTCACCTAGGGCGCTGTTATTCTTCATTCCTAGCACAGGAATCACTGGGGTGCTTCAGAATCCAGCCCGGATGGATCCTGCGGGATCGAACTCCCTCGGGACTCGGCACACCTGGAAAAGCCCTTCCATCCAACTCAGAGCTGTCACTCCCGAAGGTGCAGGTGCAGCCAGGTCCATCCCTTGGGGTGCCCATGGCAAACATCCCTTCCTGCCCTGAGGAGCTCGGCTGGACCCCGGAGTGCCCCAGGCTCCCCAGCCCTGGCACAGGGAGGCCAAGCTGTCCCTTCCCATCCCAAACTGTCCACTCCCATCCCAAGCTGTCCACTCCCATCCCAAGCTGTCCCCGCTGAGCTGGAGCACCCGGGGCTCCCTGGGGTGCTGCAGTGCCCCGTGCAGGCACAGATGGTGGCCTTGCCGTGGCTGATGAACTGAAATGTTCCGCCCTGGCTCTCCCCGGGGACAGCTCTGGAAAATGTTCACGGAAACGCTGGGAACTCTTCCCCCCCATCCGGGCGGGCACAGGGCTGTGATCCTCAAGGCTGAGGCGCTGCTCTCAGTGGAGCTCCTGGGAATCTGTCGCCTGCACAAGGAACTGCCCAAGACCCCTGGCTTTGGGAGCCGCTGCCCCTGGAATTTGCCAGGGCAGGAATCCCAGGGAGTGGCTGATTCCCTGTTCTCCGCTGTGTGCTGGGTGTGCCACGAGGAGCAGCAGCTCCCCTGTTTGTGCCCAGGGTGTCCCTCGAGGGGCATCACTCAGCCCCAGTGCCTGCACAGGCCACGGTTTCTTCTCTCTTCCTGCTGCCCTTGAATCTGCTCTGTCCAAATGCTTATTCCAAGTGATGTAGCCGTGGCCCTGAGATGTCAGTGAGAACTGCCCTGGCCTGGGGGCTGGACACCCCCAGGGCCACAGCCCCTCACATCCATCCACAGCCCCCCACAAGGACTCTTCTTCCTTATTTTATCTTCACTTCTCTCCTTGGTATGAATTGATGCCAGGAGAAGGTTTGTGCTCAGCTCCACTCCTGTCTCCCCCCAGCAGATTCCTCAGCCCCAGCTGGGCAGTTAATTTGCTTTTAGTAATTAAATATTATTGTAATGATGTGTGAGCCCTTTTAATCTGTGCCCAGCTGCTGAGCTGGAGTGAAGTTTTCCATGGATCACCTGGCAGTGAGGGTTGGGCCATGAGCCATTAATCTGGAATTATTCATTCCAATCTGTAAGGAATAAATAGACATTAAAGCACCCCCCAGCCACTTGTTCCACCTTCCTTTATGGGGGTACTCCAATTTCCCAGCCCAAATTTGCTCCTGACAGAGCAGGTGATGAGCACATGAGTCAAACATATCAGGGGCTGCTTGTCCTGAAGCCTCTTGCAGGAGCTGCTGGGATAACAGGCTGGGAAAGGCAGGAGACAGTGGCTGGGAGCCAACCCTGCCATTTATTGAAACAAAAATGGGAAAGGATGGGCAAAACTGGGCAGAAAATGTCAGTTTGGATGTGTGGGATCCCCAGCCAGTGAATGGACCTTGCTCACAAAACCTGCTTCCTGCAGCTCCTTGGGGCTCCCAGGTTGGCTGCACCTGTAACTGAGTCCTGCAGGTTTGTCCCAAGGATCCTGCAGGAGGAATCTGCAAGGTGTAAATAAAGGGATACCAGGGATTCTGCCCCTCTGCTCCATTCAAGCGGGACCCCAGTTCTGAGCCTCTCGGATTTGTGTTTTGATGTGATGACCCGAGATTGTCACAAGTCTCTCTTGTTTCCCCAGCCAAGTGTCAGAAGAGCAGCCCAAGATCCCTCTGTTCTGGTTTCCAAGGTTGTTTATTTTTTTGTTATCTGGTACATTCTGGCTCTGGCCTGCTGAGATCTGTCTTGCAGGTCAGGATCAGGCAGACTGATGCCCCTTGGGGAGGTGTCTATCTTTTACACTAAAATCTACATATGCTTTATTTACAATAATTCTCCAATACCCATCAGCTGTGTTGGACAGTGTGTCTCTACTCTAAACCAGTCAAAAAGTGCCACCATCACAGCAGAAGATGGAGGGCAAAAGATGAAGAAGGGCAGGGACACCCCTGATTGCTCTATCTTTGTCCCTTGAACTCCGTTCTAAAAGCCCCAAATTCTACTTTTTCACCTGTGATATGTTGACTATCACTCTACTTAAATTCTTGTGACTTATAAATTTTCCAGGACAGTAAGATGAATGTCCTGGGTTCCCACATGATCCCACAACATCAGCAGGACGTGGAGCTGCTGGGAGAGCCCAGAGGAATCCCTGGAGCTACTGCAGGGCTGGAGCCCCTCTGGAGCCAGGCTGGGAGAGCTGGGGGAGCTCCCTGGAGAGGAGAAGGCTGCAGGGAGAGCTGAGAGCCCCTGGCAGGGCCTGGAGGGGCTCCAAGAAAGCTTTTAGAAGGACCTGTTGCAAAGGGGCAAAGGGCAATGGGTTTAAACTAAAAGAAGAGTGAAAATAAGGGGGGTTCTGCACTGAGGATGGAGAGATCCAGCACCTCAGTGGAAAGAGGAATTCTTAATCCTCTCCTCCTTTAGGGGACAAGGAATAGGCAGGGAGGGACCCCCAGAGGAGCAGGCAAACGAGATAAGAGATGCACAATGGACTTGTTAGAGGAGTTTATATCTGTGACGAGCCTGACAAAACCTGAGGCCTCCTGGTGTTTTGCTCCATCCCGCTGCCTCGTGAAATTAACGGCCGGGAAATGTAAAACCCATAAAAGGCTGTTTGTGCTCCCTGGGTGCAGGGCCAGGCTCTGGAATGCATTATCAGCTGCAGTCAGACCTTGCAGGGAGATGGATAAAAGGCCCGGAGAACTTTATGACACAACACGAGCGTTCTGAAGCCTCCAAGCCCAGGCAGTGACCAAGGGCTGCTGGAAGCTGAGCCACAGCCAGGACAAAGCTCCATCTGTCCCTGCCCTGCTCCAGCACTGTCCCCAGCAGGGATGGGGACTGGGAGAGGGTCTCTGCTCCCGCCCCTGTGGGGGGTCTGCTGAAGCAAGGAAGGGATTTTGGGATAAATCCTTCCCTGGGAGGGTGGGGAGAGGCTGGGCTGGAATTCCCAGAGCAGCTGTGGATGCCCCTGGATCCCTGGAAGTGTTCATGGCCCAGTTGGGCACTGGGGCTTGGAGCAGCCTGGGACAGTGGGAGGGGTCCCTGCCATGGCAGGGTGGGATAAGATGAGATTTCAAATCCCTCCCAACACAAATTATTCCATGATTCTCTGACCCCATGACATGACCATCGTGAAAGTATTTCCTTCCCCAGGGGGGAGAACTTGATATCCATTAATTTCATCACAAACATCACTCATTTATTAATTTCTCTCTCCTCTTCTTGTATCTTTACTTATTTTAAAAATGAAATATTCATTGATCTAATGTCAGTTTCCTTAAGCTGCCTCTGTGAGTGCAAAGTTTGAGCTGGAACCAGGAATCTCCATGTTATTTGTAACCCCATCAGCAGGAGCTGCTCAGATTTGTCTCTGCTGGGTTGAGCTCAGAGCCTGAAGACAACTTGGTTTAATTTGTCAAGGCATTTTTAAGAGAATGCAGGAAAAAAAAAAAAAAAACCACCCCAGCAGCATTCCAGAGTCTCTTTATTTGAAATTCAATAATGTCAGCAGTCAGCCAACCTTGCTTTATAACTTCAAGATAGAAGTGCTAAGTGGAGAATTACTTTGAATATTTTAAGTACAGCTGACCAGCTGCTTATTTAGATATATATATAAATATATCACTGACAGGGTTTTATCATCGGCAGGGTTTTATCACTCTGGCAATATGAGGCTGTTTTAAAGGAAAAGTTTCATTTTTTGGTGCTCACTGTGAGGCTTTCCTGAGCCCCTGGAATGGCACAGAAATTTTAGTACCAGCAGTCAAAAATCATGAGCCAGGCCTTGCTGAAAAAATTAAGATGAGGCTAAAAATCAGGGGACAGAAACAAATATTTGCATTTCTTCCTTTTTGTCTGGATGCTTCCAAGTCAGTCTTCCAGTCTCTTTTCACAAAAGAAAACTGGCTGAGGTTTATTTATTTCTGTGTGAAAACAGAAGCTTTCAGAGCATGTGGCTCCCAGAAATGGAATATCAATTCCCACAATTGGCCACAGTCACACGATGGGAGACGTCGGAGTCTGATGTTGCAGCTCCCTAAAATGAGAAGATTTTCACACTTCCTACCTCATCAACTGAGTTCCTTCCCAAGGTAGGACAGCTCCATAAAAAAACACTATGTAAGAGTTTGTGCTGTCCCAGAGGATCAAAATCACCTCCCAGGCCAGAGCTTTTCCTGTGCCACCAGCCTGCAGGGTTTGGGAGAGCAGGAAAGGGGCTGGTGTAGAGATGGGATGGGACAGGATCCGTGTCCCACCTGCTCCAAAAAGGGGAAATGTCCCAGCCCTGCTTAAAGGCAGGAGGATGGGCTGGCCCAGGGACACCAGAGTGTCCCAGCAGGAGACACTAGGTTAACTGGGGGGTCAGTGAGGAGGAGGCTGCTCACGGCCATCAGGGACTCCAAGGAACTGCTCAGGAACGGCTCCACAAGTCCTGGGTGGTGCTGGGGGCTGTGTCCAGCTCTCAGGAAGGACATGGAGGGGCTGAAGCTTGGCCAAGGAAGGGTCTGGAGCCCCAGCAGGGGCTGAGGGAGCTGGGCAGGGGCTCAGCCTGGAGCAAAGGAGGCTCAGGGGGCCCTTCTGGCTCTGCACAGCTCCCTCACTCTCCTCCATTTCCAGGGCAGGGGGTGGAACAAAGTGAGGTTTCCAATCCCTTCCAAACCATTCCATGAGCCCAAGACTGGTGACATCACCTGCCTGAGTTTGGTGAAGGGACAGGTGACCAGTGGCAGTGAGGGACAGCTCTGAGTGACCAGCTCTGAGTGTCCAGCTCTGAGGAACAGCTCTGAGTGTCCAGCTCTGAGTGTCCAGCTCTGAGTGACCAGCTCTGAGTGTCCAGCTCTGAGGAACAGCTCTGAGTGTCCAGCTCTGAGTGTCCAGCTCTGAGTGACCAGCTCTGAGTGTCCAGCTCTGAGGAACAGCTCTGAGTGTCCAGCTCTGAGTGTCCAGCTCTGAGTGACCAGCTCTGAGTGTCCAGCTCTGAGGAACAGCTCTGAGTGTCCAGCTCTAAGTGACCAGCTCTGAGTGACCAGCTCTGAGGAACAGCTCTGAGTGTCCAGCTCTGAGGAACAGCTCTGAGGGACAGCACAGAGCCCCCAGCTGGGACAGTTAAGGTAGAACAATGGAAGCTGCTCAGGGATGATCCTGTTCTGCAACCCGTTCTGGGCAGTTCAGTTCTGATAGAGAAGAGCTGGGTGATGTGACCCAGCCTGCTCAGGACAGAGCCCATCCTTATCCTGTGCTTCAGGAATTCAGAGCTCGAGTGACTCAGTTTGACAAAGACTCCAGCACAGAGGGAACTTTTCCTTCCCACAGAAGAGGCCCTTTGAAGCCCTGCCATGAGCTGAGCTTCAGGGGACAGTTTGCTGTTCTGCCCCTGCTGAATGTGGGATCCCTGCCAGGTAATTCAGGGGTTCTGGAGGTTGCAGCCCCCATGCCACTGTGGCAGTGAAGGGTTTATTCATTGCACAGGTCTGTGTAACTCCACACCTGGGGTGCAGCCTCCCTGGAATGCATTAAAACTCTCCCAGCACACAGAGAACCCCAGGTTTGCTGATATCCCAGTTTCCTGGCTTGGTGACACCCAGGGCTGTGTGGCAGCTGATTCCAGGTAATGAATCCCAGGGAATTCAGGTATAAGTCTGACAAGTGAAACAGGGAAGGTTACTCTCTCTGAAGACTTCCTGGGAAATTAATTCTTTGCAGAAAATAAGGATCAACATCAAATCCAGGAAGCTCTGCCTCAATAAACAAATGAGGGTGGAAACCATGGCAGGTCCAAAATAAAGGATTATTTTATATTATATTATATTATTTATTATATTATATTATATTATATTATATTATATTATATTATATTATATTATATTATATTATATTATATTATATTATATTATATTATATTATATTATATTATATTATATTATATTATATTATATTATATATATTATATTATATTTATATTATATTATATTATATTATATTATATTATATATTATATATATTATATATATATATTATATTATATTATATTATATTATATTATAGTATATTATAGTATATTATATTATATTAAATGTGACAAAACTTCTGGGTCTTGTGATGGGACTGGGAATGGCTGAAGCTGTGCCAGGACCTGGAGGGACATGACAGAGGGAATGGCTCCCACTCCCAAAGGGCAGGGCTGGCTGGGCTCTGGGGCAGCAATTGTTCCCTGGCAGGGTGGGCAGGGGCTGGGCTGGAGTTGCCAGAGCAGCTGGGGCTGCCCCTGGATCCCTGGCAGTGCCCCAGGCCAGCCTGGAGCTCCTGGCACAGGGGAGGGGTCCCTGGGGTGGTGGAAGTGGATGAGATTTAAGGTATTCCCAACCCAAACCATTGCAGGATTCCCTGTGGTGTCCCAGGGCTGTGTTGGAGCCACTGACACAGGGTGGGATTTACTCCAGGAGGTTTGGAGTGTGCAGGAAGCTGGGTCCATGTGCTGACAGGGAAGCTGTACCTTGGAGCTGCTTCAGAGCCCTTTGGGGTCGAGCTCCCTCCTGGAACTCCGGGCTCCTGCAGGGATCAAACAGCCACAGTCTGAGGGACTGGACACTTCAGCACAGCCTGGCTCTCTCTTTGCCACAGCTCCAGTAAATCCCATTGGGAACTCTCAGATCCTTTACCCTTCTTGCCAATCAGGACTGTAAAATTCCTGAGGGGCCTCAGATAGTATCATGGAGTTCCCAGCATCCTCAATGAGACTGGAGCCAGGGGGAAAATCCCACTGTGAGATGAATGAAAAGGGCCTGGTTGGGATGGGGAAGTAAAAGCCTGAGCTGCTGTCCTGTGTGAGAGCCCTGGAGCAGCTTCCCACATGCTGAGATTCCCAGGGATTAACTGCAGGATGAGCTCAGCCTCAGAGCACAGGGTCTGCCACAGAGCCATCCTCAGGGGCTTCAGACTCTGGATGGAACCAGGAGATTTGTCCTGAACTGGAATTCTCCTCCCCAGCTGGTATCCATGACTCCCTTTAATGAAGAAGAGTCAATTAAAACCACCCAGAGCCATGCAGCTTCTTCCACACTGCTCTGCCCTGGTTGGATCCAGCAGCCTCTGCCTCTTCCTAGAGAAGCCTCTGGCTCCAGGGATCTCTGACTTCCAGCCATGCAGAGATGGAGGGTGGGATATGCTCAAGCTTCCATTCTCTGCTTTCACTGATTCCAGAGCTCTCATGAGCCCACCATGGCCAGGATGGCACCAGGATTTCACCAGCACTGCCAGGCCCAGCTGAACTCCTGAGGACACCCCGGGGTAACTCAGGATATTTAGGAAACTTGTGTGTTTATGCACTCCCTGCAACCCCTGTGCATAGCTGCTCCAGGAAAAATCCCCTCCTGCCTCTCCTGTTAGCACGGAGATTCCTGAGAAGTGTCCCTCAAGTGTCCCTGTCCCTTTGCACCCTCGGGTGTCCCTGTCCCAGGCTGCCATTCCCACCAGGACCAGCTGCTCTGTCCCTGTTCCCTGCCCTCCCTGTCCTGCCCTCTCCCTGTGCAGCCCCTGCAGCTCCACATGGGGCAAACAGAGATGAGTCCCTACCCCAGGCACTGGAATTACAGGGGAAGGCAGAAGTTCTGTGAGGGACGATTCCTGTTATTCCCTTGCTTTCAGATCACCTCGGGTGCCTTTGTGCAGGGCAGTGATTTAAGTCAGCCCTGAGAGGAGCTGCCAGGAACATCTGAACATGGAAGAGCAAACACTCCATCCTTGAGCAGGGGATGCAATCTGCCCCTGGATAGGGTTTGCCTTGAAGTCTTCTCCTGTTTTATTCTCCACCCAGGGTTTGGTGGTGCTTTCTTTATCTTCCCCCTTTCCACACATTAAATGTTTAATGAGAGCTGTGAGCAGTCAGGCCCCATGAAGTTTCAGAAGTTTTCATGTTCAATGCATTTAAAACTCCAATCAAATGAAAGAACAAATGAAATGCCTGCCAGAAGGCAAAGCCATCTCCCTGCCTCAGAAATGGCAAACAAAGGGCTGTGATGGGGGACAGTGCAGGGAGCAGCAGCAGGGAGAGCTGAGCTGGGAGCTCACACATGGGGAAAATCATTGCCTTGTGTTGCCACCAACAACAGCAACAGAGCTGCTGGTGCAGCCAGGGCTGAGCCTGCCCTCCATCCCACGCTCCAGCCACACCTGGGGATGCTCCCCTGCTCAGTCAGCACTTGGTGGGAGCTGCAGCTCAGCACGGAACACTGCAGGCCTGGGGAAGGAGCTGTGAGGTGACATCCCCAGCCTCGGGATGGTGGCAGATCATGGGAGCTGTCACCTCTCAGAAACGGGGCTGAGGTGACTGCAGGAGGGTGAATGTCTCACTGAACAGGGAAACCAATCTGAACTGGACCTGCTCGGCCTCTCTGGCCCCCAGTAGGAGATCTCTCCTGAAGGAGATCCAGGATGCAGGGAGTTGGGAGCAGGCAGAGCACTCCCTCTCACCCTAGGTTTTGCTGGGGTGAATTGTCATGTCAGAGTCAGAAATCCCAGATTTATGAAATGGTTTGTCTTGGGAGGAACCTTAAATCCCACAGAGAGTCCACCCATCCCTGGCAGGGACCCCTCCCACTGTGCCAGTGCTCCAGCCTGGCCTGGGGCACTGCCAGGGATGCAGGGGCAGCCCCAGCTGCTCTGGCAATTCCAGCCCAGCCCCTGCCCACCCTGCCAGGGAACAATTGCTGCCCCAGAGCCCAGCCAGCCCTGCCCTCTGCCACTGGCAGCCATTCCCTGCCTCCTGTGCCTCCAGCCCTTGGCCCTACTGTCCCTCTCCCTCTTTTTTCATGCTCCTTCAGGCCACAGTCAAGTCACCCTGAAACTTTTCTTTTACTGGATGAACAGTCCCAACCCTCCCAGCCTTTTCCTGCCCTCTCTTCCCAGATGACTTCGTAAAATGGGCATTTTGGAGACCCATGACTTCTCTTGGCCCATCCAAAGCCAGGTTTTGGGAAGGCTGTAGATCCCAGAGGAAATATGTTCTGGAAGGCTCAGCTTCACAGGAGGACACAGGGATTGATTCCCACTCCCTGGAACTTTTCTGGAGGGAATTAATGGGAAACATCACTTTTAATTTATTTTTAATTATAAAAATGTTATTTTTACCCTTGTTTGTATCACACTGAACCAAATTTGAGAAGAAATTAGACATCAGGCATCCCTTGTTCTCCTGCAGTTCTGAGCACAACAGTAACTTTCCCCCTCCCCTCCTGAACAACTCACTCCCTTTTCAGAGCAGCTGCTCTCTTTTTCAAACATTTCCCCGATTTTTTTATTATTGTTTTGTCCCTTCCATAAAGCAGGATGAAAATTAAAGCCCATAAAACTTTCCATTTCTGTGGCATGGATCTATTGGCAGATAAAAACCTGCTACAAATCATTAACCCAAGATGCAGCTGGATATGCTGCTGGGAGGTGCCAGGGTGACATTGGAGCACAAATTCCTGGAAGTTTCAGACAGCTCAGGACCAGTCCACAGCTGCTCAGGCAGCTCTGGGTGTGCACAGGGCAGCTGGAAACTCTGATTTCCACAAGGGCTTCCATTGCTGAAGTGCAGATGAGACAAATTCCTGCTCAGAGGAATCTCCAAGGGCTCCTTGTCCCTCCAGGTGATTCCTGTACCTCCTTCTCCATCTGTGACCTGCCCAGAATGCACCTGTTAGGACCTGGCTGCCCTTTAATTTGGGAATGCTTTGAAATCTCTGGCAGGATTGTTCTGAGGGTGAACTTGTGTATAAATTCGCCCTCTGGATGCTGTGGTTTAACAAACCCCAGAAAACTTGCATTTAACTCAAATTTTTCCCCCTTATCCACATTTTTCTCAACATCAGCTCTGCACTGGAGCTCTTCAGTTTGTGCCTTCATCTCCCTGAACCTTTTCCTGGTATTGTTCCCTTTCCAGGTCTGATTTTATATGGAGGCTCTACAAGAGCTCTTTGGAGAGAGAAAAGAGGCATTTTCTGCTGCTGGAGCAGTTCTGGCAGTGATTGGCAGGGAGTGTTTCAGTGTTCAGGCTGCAGCCCCTGATGTGATTTCATCCTCCTCCTTCAGAGAGCACAGAATCACGGAAGCCACTTGTCTTTAACTGCAGAGGAACAGCCAGACCTGGCCCCAATCAGGAAACACTCCAGACCTGTGCTGGAGGGTTCTGAACAAAGGGAGAACTTTGAACTGGGGGGCCTTGTGTAGTAATGGAGTTATTTGTCTGAAAAGGGCATAAAAATGGACCTTGGTGAGCATGTGGATGGCAGCCACAGAATCAGGGAGCCATGGAATGGTTTGGGCTGGGAAGGGACCTTTAATCCCATGCCACCCCTGCCCTGGCAGGGACCCCTCCCCCTGTGCCAGTGCTCCAGCCTGGCCTGGGGCACTGCCAGGGATCCAGGGGCAGCCCCAGCTGCTCTGGCAATTCCAGCCCAGCCCCTGCCCACCCTGCCAGGGAACAATTGCTGCCCCAGAGCCCAGCCAGCCCTGCCCTCTGCCACTGGCAGCCATTCCCTGCCTCCTGTGCCTCCAGCCCTTGGCCCCAGCCCCTCTCCAGCTCTCCAGGAGCCCCTCCAGGCACTGGAAACCACAATGAGGTCACCCCAAAATTTTCCTGAGAGTGAACAGGCATGGTTAGGGGACAGGAATTACAGAAAAAAAAAATCTCCTGCAAACACAGGGATCATGGATCCTGTGTCACACTGGGATCTGGGATCCTGTATCCCACTGGGATCAATGATCCTGTCTCCCACTGGGATCCTGTATCCCACTTACATCTGGGATCCTGTATCCCACTGTGATCTGGGATCCTGTCTCACACTGGGATCTGGGATCCTGTATCCCACTGGGATCAATGATCCTGTATCCCACTGTCCTTTTCTTGGAGGACAGCTGCAATAACAGTGCTCAGTTCCTGCTCCGTGCTGATAAGGAGGGTGTCAACGACTGCAGGATTTTCCCTCACAGTTCCATAAATCCTCTCCTGGCCATCATCACCCTCATCCCCATCCTCCCATCCTCATCATTCCCCAGCTGTGTCCCTGCTCCCGTTAAGCTGCACTTTCTCCTGGCTTTGTCCCTCCGGACTCAGCGTTTTACACTTGTCTGCATTAAATTGCATTTGCTGCCTGAGTCACCTAAAGGATGCAAATCCTCTGGAATCACGGGGATTGTGCCTGCTCCCAGGCAGGAGAGTGGGATAAAAATGGATTCCATCCCAGCTCCACAGGATTTTCAGGGCAATGGATCCAATCCAGACCCCTGCCATAAATCCTGTCCATGCCCTAGTCTTTGCTGGGGATTTTCCTTTACTGTTCTCCCAGTCCCCAGGAGGGGAATGTGCTGAGCTGGTCTGTAAATACTCCCTGTAAGCAGCCCTCAGCCCCAGGAGGCTGTAATCTAAATAAATCTGCAAGGATTAGCTGTGATTTGCAGATGGAAATCTGGGAATAAAGCAGCCAGCAGTTTTCCCGGGGGTCTGTGGATGCTTTGCAGGATTGTCTGTTGGTTTAATGCTCACGCAGGTGGCTGTATTGCTGGCATGGAGGAGAGAAAATCTTAAGGAACAGGCAGTTCCCCTGGAGACTGGAATTTGGGGGAATCCAGCAGCTCCCAACCTGTCTGCATTGTGTCCATAAAAGGGCTGGGCAGCCTTGACTCCCAGGTAAAGCTGGGAACAAGAGATTAAGAGTCCTTAAAATGGTCATGAGCTCTGGTCTATGGGGTTTGGAGTACTGGTGTTGGATTGTGTGGTTGCTGCTACTTTTAGGTCTGAAACCTGAATCCTAAACTGTCTGAGGTGAAGGAGAATTCTTTGTGCCCAGGGGAAATTGAAGGTTATGGAATGCTGGACAGCAGGAAATGAATAATCAAACACAACTGACCCTCATGTTCTGGGAAATCTGGGGTTTGCTCACACCAGTGCATTTCTCCTTCGTGGCCTGAAATTCCTTCCTAAAAACGAATGTTAGTTCAGGAAGAGAAGAACAAGAGGGGTGATCATGGCCTGCAGTGGTTTCATCCTGCAAGAGCCATCTGGGTGTGGATTCAGCTTGGAAAAGGAGTGAGGGAGGTCCAGGCAGAGCCAGGGGTGCTCCGGAGCTGCTGCACAGCAGGAGCTGCTCCTGGCACTGAACTGGGAGCCCTCAAATGAGCTTTGGTGGGAGCCAGTTCAAAATGGACACCCATGGAGGTGCCATGAGGTGTGGAGTGATCCCCCCTGCAGCCAGGCTGGGCACACCTGGGCAGGGTTTGGAGCTGGATCCATTTGGGATCAGTGTGGAGGTGTTTGCCGTGTGATCCCACCCAGGCAGTTTCTGGAGCTGGATCCATTTGGGATCCCCCAGGGAAGTGTTTGCTGTGTGACCCCCCCCGGGCAGGGTTTGGAGCTGGATCCATCTGGGATCAGTGTGGAGGTGTTTGCTGTGTGATCCCCCCTGGGCAGGGTTTGAGCTGGATCCATTTGGGATCCCCTCAGCCCTTCCTGAGGGATGCAGCAGGGATAACCTGGGAATGTGGTTCCCCTGCTAGTTGTTGTCCCTTTTATCACCCCTGGGTCACAGCTGTGCTGGCAAATCTGTTCAACAACATTTTCCAGAACCAACATTCCCCCTTCCACCATGGAGTTGTTCTCTCTGCCTCCCAAGGATTTCCTAAAGCAGCTCTGCACTCCCTGGCAATAACTTGCAATTGTTAATCACAAGCAGTAATTACAATTTCTGTGGATTCTGCCTCCCCAGCTCCAGCCAGGACAGGAGCTGTTTCATATTTAAACAGTATTAGAGATGGATTGCTCTCCTGGGGAAGCTCCTGGCCTTGAAGGCTGAGGCTGAATCCTCTGCACCACTAATCAGATCAGGAAAACAAGGAGGGGGATGTAAGCAAAAGGTTGCAAGAGTGTTAGCAAACTCCAGGAGCTGCTGTGGCTCAGGAACATGGATTTCCAAGGGAGATGAGGAGGAGAGGGAGAGAGGGAATTGGGGTTTTATCCCCGGGTGTTGTTTCTACAGTAGCACAGCAAGGGAAAGAAGCGGGAGGTACCAATCCAAAGATGACACCTGATGTAAAAACAAAAACATTCCCTGGACGGGGGAGCTGGGAGAGGCCTGGCAGAGGGGGTGAGGTTGGGATTGTGGTTTCACCAAGCTTTGGCCCTGGAATTGCTCTCAGGGATGGCAGGAGCTGTAGGTTTGCCCCACACAGGCTGAGGAAATGCCGCGAGGGTTTGTTTGGATGTGTTTGGGCTCCAGGATTGACAATCCAGCAGGAAACCCAGCAGGGACACGGAGCTGGCTGCACAGCACCCAGCTCCAGAGGCAGCTCTGAAGCAGCCTCTCAGCTGTGGAGACCAAATATACTCAAATTTAGAGCTTTACAGCCAAGAAAGAGCCAAAAAATCCATCAGGGGAGCACTGTTAATGGGGGGTCCTTAAAGGGGCAGGAGGCTTGCAGGAGGCTGGGAGTGTTTACAGATGTCTTGTGAGCATTTCAGAGTGGATTTTTTACCACTTAGAAGAGCCACAGATAAAATGTTTCAGCAGAGTGGTTAAATTGCAGTGCTGGAGCTTTTAGAAGCGGAGGCAGAGCTGTGCCCCTTAAAGAAACCAAGTTCTTAATACCCTTTACCATCACTGGGTACCATCAGAGGGTTAAAAGCTCAAAAATTCAAGCAGATGAGTGAAAGTTATCCTCGAGGTAGTTAAAATGCAAACAGAGAGGAATTATGAAAGAAGTCCCAAGGCTACATGATTGGAAAGAAAATATTCAGTTTTTACTGAGCTGCTTTTTCCCTCTGCTATTTTTGTGACTTTTTTTACACATGATGATTTATTAAGCAGGGAATGTCTCATCAGTGTGGGGGGAAATGATGATTTCAGTGGAGGGAAGGTGATGATGATGATCATAAAAAACTTTCTTTTTTTTTAAACTTGGTGCCAAGTGGGCTGGGAGGGCTTTTTCCTTGGAGCTTGGAATTTGCGATTTAAATTGCTCCATCTGGGTGTTAAGCTCCTCTTGGCTGAGATCTCTGGGGTCATCAACCTCTTCATCTTGGGAAGTCACTCAGGACCCCTCAGAGCTTTTCTGGGCAGCCTCTGCCAGGGCCTTCCCACTAAGAATTCCCCAAATCCCAGCTAAACCTCCTTCTTTTCCATGTAAGGCCATTCCCCCTTGTTCTGCCACTCCAGGCCCTTGTAAAATGTTTTTTGCCACCTTTCTTGCAGCTGCTTCAGGAGTTGGAAGGCTGCAGTGAAGTGACCCCAAAGCTACTCTTCTCCAGGCTGAATTAATAATAATAATAATAATAATAATAATAATAATAATAATAATAATAATAATAATTAGTAATAATAATAATAATAATAATATTTTCCCCAACAATCAGGGAAAATGCTTTGCTCTGAGCCTGTCCTAAGTCCTGCCAGGCTGGGTTCCAACCTCCCATCTGGATGTGCCTCTGAGGACAATTCCCACCTCATTCCCTGGAGCTGCAGCTTCCCCTCCATCACCTGCCTGCAATGGGAGCTGGTTCAGGCCTAAACATGAAGGATGTGAGAAATGGAAGGTGCTGGAGTCGCCAAAATCCACACCTAATTCAGCCACTTAATCCTTCTACAGGGCATTTGTTGAGCACTTCAAGAGAAAAACCTGAAGTTCTGCCGAATTTGAGGACCCCAGTCCCTGCAGAGGGACACCCTCACAGCTGGAGTTTTGCAGGAGTCAGAGACAGTGTTTGTGTTTCTCAAAAAAAACACTTTCTGCATTCTGACCTTTACTCTTAGATGGAAGTAAAATATAGATTCCAGCTCCTTAATGTGCTGCAATTTGAAGCATTTGTCTTTTCAGGCTGGGGCCAAGGGAGAATTGGTGTTTGAGACACTTAAGGGTCCATTTGTGATGTGTCACAGCAGTACAGAACCTGCTGGAGGCTCCCAAATCCCCTCCTGAATTGACAAACTGAAGGTCAAGCTCAATTTCCCCATTCTGCAGCACAGAAGGACTTTGGAACCCCCAGATTTTCAACTTGTAAGGCAAGCAAATTGGAGGCTTCTGTTGCGTTTGGTCATTTGGAAAGCTTATTTTTGCAGTCTCTGCCTTTTACTTGCTCCTTTTGAGGGTGAAAGTTTTATTCTGTGCTGAAAATGGGCTCCAGGCTGAAATAAAGAGGAAAATTTTGGTTGCAATGCATCAGCTGGAAAACAAAGCAGAAATTTGAGGTGTTAATCAGTAAAAGCAAGGTGGGAGAGTTTTTTAAGTAAAATGATGTGTAAAAGCTCTGAAAAGAGAGTGGGGAAAGACCACAAGTCCTTTCCTTAAAATGTCCGTTTAGGATAATGGACACGTTGATGGGGAACACGATTTCCCCAGAAGCTTTTACTCCCAAAAGCATTTTCCTCCCTCGGGGAGGGCCCTGGGTTTGTGCAGTCTGTCAGGCACTCCTCAGGGTTTGCTCTCCTGCTTTATTTTCCTCCCTGCTCCCACAGAGGGAAATGTGGTTACGAAGAGGTGGCCAAGACTGCAGGTGCTGAGTCAGAACTTGGATTTGTGTCACCTTTCCTGTACCCAGTCCTGGGTGACTTTTGGCCATGGGAATGCTCTGCTGTGGCCACAAGCCCCATTCTTTGGGTGCCCCATGTTCCTGATCACCCAGGGGGTCAGGGGAGTCTGAATTTCCATGCAGGCACCTGGAGCCTCCAGGGATTCCTCTGGGGAGCTGCTCCTGCACTCCTGGGAGGGCACGTGCGTCCCCAGGGAACTGAGCCGACCTTGGAGGGCCTGGAGCCCCCGGCTGTTCCTTAGGGACATTGTCACTTGGTCCTGAAGAGAGTGCTGGTGCTGAGGGTGGCTTTGGAGAGGCTGTGGAGATGCCTGAAGTCAGCCCAAAGCTACTGGGGAGAGCAGGAGGCTGTGGGTCAGGGAGCTGTTAATTATGGATGAAGATGATGACGATGATGATTGATGATGATGATGATGAAGATGAAGATGATGATGATTTTCAGTGGGAGGTGTGTGAGCACCTTCACTGCTCTCGAGGGCAGGTGCTCCCCAGGATCCAACTGCACCCTGATCCCTGGCAGTGCCCCAGGCCAGGCTGGACAGGGCTGGCAGCAGCCTGGGGCAGTGGGAGATGTCCCTGCCCAGGGAGTGGTGGAACAGGATGAGTTCAAGGTCCCTTCCAGCCCAGCCCAGTCTGGGGTTCCCAGCTCTTCCCTCTTCTTCCCTCTGAACTACAGGGGTGCTTGGAGGCCCAGAATCTTTCCAGGTGCTCTGGTTTTACCCTGGGCAGCTTTGGCTCCCTGTCTGTGCCAAAAGGACCCTGTGCCCCTTGGATTTTCCCACCCTGTTTCCTCTGGAACTAAGATTCCAATGAACTCTGCAGCAACAGACAGGGGGAAGGGGGGCCTTGCCTCCCCCCCAAAACAGCCTGAATTCCAGCTGTATCCCTGCTCCAGGAAAAATCCCCACCAAGCCCTGGTGGTCACCCAGCCCCGGGATGAGGCAGCCTGGTCCCTGCATCCCCCCCCCACCCTGCCCTTCCCAAGACCTGGAACCTGCTGGATTTTCCGAGGCTGCTGCTCCCCCTCCCTGCTGTGCTGCTGCAGTTTTTCCCTCTGGGGATGGTTCTATTTTGTCACTGTTTTTATAAAAGTGTCACGGGCTCACACACTCACAGTGATACTTGAAGCAGTTACTGCCAAAGTGTTTAAAGTGTTCCGAGGTGCTTTTGGGTGCCAACAAAATTTAGTTGACAACATAATAATAAATCCAGCTCCAGCAACACTTTTAATGAACATAAAAGGTCTGACTGATTCCCTTTGCCTCCCGCTTCACCCCTGGTATCTCTCTCCTCACTGCTTTGTTCCATACTAAAGACACAATTTATAGGATCTGGCGGATGTTATGAAGATTGTGCAGAATCAGAATGTAAGGGTGTATATGAGATAATAGGGAAATTATAATAATGCAATTTATAAGATTTCCATCTCTATCATGGCAAACAAGGAGAGAAAATTTTTGGAGCTTTTTAAGACTTTAAACAATGGTACAAAAATCCAATAAAAACTTGGATGGATTAATTTATAGCAAAGCCCCCACACCCCACTCTGGGAATGGAAATTCCTGATGGGATCATTAATTACCTGCATGGTTTCTGTAAAATTGCCTCACTCTGACGGAATTGGAGTCAAAGTTCCTGTTGTTTGCTGGAGTTTGAACTGTACAGAGCAGCTGGAATAATTTTCCCATTCCAGTCTCTAATCTTCCCATCAGACATAAAATATCCAGAGTCCTCTGTTTAAATTCCCCCCTGGAGAATTGGACAGGAAGCAGAGTGGTCCCAGCTGAGCTGTGACATAAATGTCTTGTAAGATATCTGATGTCATTATGGACATGGAAACCACACAGCTCCAAAGGTATCACCTTGAAAGTCTTGGAATTCCATCTCCAAAATCCAGGAGAACATAGAGCTTTGTAGATTTACTTTACAGTGTGATTCATGACTTTGGGAATAAGTCTTGAAGCTTGATCCTCCAGATGGAAGAATACTAAAAATACTGATTTATTGTGGGTTCACGGGTGAACTTTGCTCAGGCTGCTCTGCACTGTGGCCACTGAGCCTGGGAGTTTTGGGGCTATGCTGGGACTTGATCCTGTCCAGCACTTGGGGGAAAAATGAGCTTTTTGCAATGTTTGAAGGTTTAAAAACCATAAAAGAAACTGGGAGCTGTCAGCCATGGGATGTCAGCAAAATCCAACTGGAGGCACAAGGACAGCAGCTTTCAAATAAATAAACAAACAAACAAACAAATAAATAAATAAACAAACTTTCCTTGCCTTGGAAGAAGACAGAAAAAGCCAAGTAAGGCCTAAATCACTGTCAGTGCTTAAATCTGCTCGGGGCTGTGTCCTCAGCTGATGTCACTTAGAGCCCTGTACACCCAGATTAAGCTGCAGTAATTGAAGAGGAGGATCTTTAATTAAGCAGAAAATCATGATCATAAAGCTGTTCCTATGGTCCTCTTTTATCTGAGCCATGTCTGAGCATGTGAGGGTGCCCCAGGAAGTCCCAGTCTCTAAATTAAAAACTCCTATTAGCTCTTCTAATGAGCTTTAAACACCCTTGTAAAAAATCCTTCCCCAATCTGCACCTTTTGTTCTCAAAGTGCCTCAGGTTGGGCACCTCAGGGTGGGGTTTGAACCTCTCCTGCCCCAGCAGCTTCTGAAGCACCTCTGGCTCTTGTGGAGGTGGAAAATGGGTCTTTTCCAAGGTTAATCCCTGCAACTGCTCCCCAGCTCCCCTCAGCAGTGTTTTCCTGGCCATCCCTCCCATGGATTGTCCCTCTCTGCCTCAGAGCAGCCTCTGCTCCCTCCCAGTTCCCCTTGAGACCATCCTCAGCCTGGAGCGAGCCCCTCTGGAGTTTCCCAGCCAGGTCTGGGGAGGTGCTGGAGCAAAATCCCTCCCTCTGGAATGGAGAAATCCCAAAGCAGGTGGGGAGAACGATCCCCAGCGTGGGGAGCTGCAGGTCCCACCATAGGGGTGGTGCTGGAGCTGGGGCAGCCTGACCAGCCTGGGACTGGGAGTGGGAGGCCTGGAGAGCCCAACTGTGGCAGGTTTGGAGCTCTCCTCCCCCAGTTTGTTTCATTTCTGGGGTCTTGCTGTGGATGGCAGAGTGTTGCTCTGGAACCAGAGGGATGTGGCCCTGCTGAAGTGCCACCAGGGGTTTAGTGCCACCAGCACAGGGTCCCCAGGGCTCTTCTCCTGCCATAAACCAAAGCAGCACCAACAGCTTTTTAGGGGCTGAAACAAAGGATGGATGGAGCTGTTACAGCAAAAGGCAAATTAAAACGTTGGCTCTCAAAGGGCTCCTTATTTTCCCTCTTCCCTTTGAGTTACTTTTCATTTTATTCTTTATTTCCTTACATCAGATGACGGCCTGGTCCCCCTGCAGCAGGTGACAGCCACACCTGGGCCCTGGGTGTGGGGGAAGCTTTATTTCACCCCATTATCAACAGAGAGCTTTATTTTCCCAGCACATCATCCTTAATCTGGACAGAGGCAGGGGATTGCAAAAAAATAAACCAAAATTAAAGCCTAAGAAGCTGCTGGGGTGTGATAATGAATGAGATACTGCTGACCCCTGGGCCTTCTCTCTCTTCTGGATAATTACAGAGGAATAACTGTATAAATCTTGCTTGGATTTCCTGACCCGTTTGCTCATGGAAATGGATGGTTCTGTGTGTTTTCTCTGCAAGCTGGAGGATTGTTTTAATTTAAATACAGCTTTGCAGTGCTTTGCTCTAGCAAGTGGAATTAAAAACGAAAATAACTTAGGAAAGAGTGGAGAGTGAAGCTTTCCCTGAACTGGGCTGCTCATCTTAGCAGCTGCTGAGCCTGCCCTGAACCCCCTTTGCTGCCCAAATGCAGCTCCCAGGCAGCTCCTGCCCCACAGGGGTTGGATTTTCCCTCCTAAAATCCAAGGAATGGTTTGGAGGGGCATTAAGGATCATCCCAGCCCATGGAGGGATGCCCTCCACTGTCTCAGGCTGCTCCAAGCTGTCCAGCACTGCCAGGGATGGAGCAGCCCCGGCTGCCCTGTTCTGTTTATTCCTCACAGGGAATTCTGCAGTTTCTCCGTGAATTGCTGATTTAAGGGATGTTGTGCTGGAAGAGCAGGACAGGGAGTGGAGCATGGGAAGGTTGTGTGACTTCTCCATCCCTGGAAGTGCCCAAGGCCACGTTGGGCAGGGCTTGGAACAGCCTGGACTGGTGGAAGGTTACCCTGCCCATGGTACTGGGTGATTTTTCATGGTTTCCCTCTGTTTGGAGGAGGTTTTGGCAGCTGGGAGGACAGGGAGCAGCGCAGAAGTGCCCAGGAGTGAGGGATTTGGGTAAGCACAAATGGAAGTTGCTGCTGGCTGGGGCTCAGAGCCTGATCCAAGGGCCAGGCTGGGTGAGGGAGCAGCTCCCAGGCCCTCTTTGCGTGCTGCTCTCAGGTACAGATCCTCCAGGCTTTGGCACCCAAGGCTGTGGCTCAAGGCAAGTCCATGACCAGGGCCTGACCCCATCTCTGGGATCACCTTGGAATGCATCAAATCCCTGTGGAGGCTCTCAGCAAGGGTTCCAATTCCCCGGATCTCCACACTCAGCAGCAGATAAACAAAATCCAATCACTGCTGTTCTCATTCTGAATGGAAAGTGCCCCTGAGGGGCCTTAATGCAGTTGCAGGAACCACTTTGAATTTACACCTGGAACTCATTTAAATTTTTAAGGTGCTTAAAAGCCTGGCTGCCCATCATTGTGGCTGCTTCCCTCATCTGGGATGCTGATGCAGGAAGATTTTCCACAGGTTGGGTGGAAGAGGCTGGAGAAAGCCTGGTTGGTTTTGTGCTGATGTCAAGTTTTATTTTCAATCATTTTAGGGCCTTTACTTGATTTTTGGAGTTTCGAGTTGCTCATTAAAGCCAAATGAAGTGTTAATGTTTGTGGCCAATGCAGAGGAAAGCTCTGTGTGAATCCATATCCATATGAAAGTGCTGGAAATCCCTAAAAGCAGGAGAGCACGATTTTTTGAAGTGTTTGATTCTAAGCTCATTTCTTGATTGCAAGAAGTAAATCCAGGGTTTGTGAACAGAGACACAACCCCAAACTGGGCTTTTGAGCTGCCTCAAAGATGCAATTGCTACTTTCACACTCTGAAGGGGTTGAGAGAGTATTTTAAAAAAGCCCAAAAACTCTTCATAATCCTTTCACAGGCTTCTGTTTTCCCTAAAACTTCCCATCTTATCCACGTGGCTGGATCCTGCTGAATTAATTCCAATGCTCCAAAAAGTCAGGATCAGCCCACACTGGGTGGTGATAACTCTGTAGCTGACTGAGGGAGACTCTTCATGGAGTCATGGAATGGTTTGGGTGAGAAGGGGATTTAAATCTCACCCCATCCCCCCCCAGCCATGGTAAGGGGCATCTTCCACTGTCCCAGGGAGTTCCAAGCCCCATCCAGCCTGGCCTCAGGCACTCCCAGGGGTCCACAGGGAGCCCAAATTTCTGTATTACAGCTCCCACCTTGCTCCCAAACCAGCAGCACAGAGGCTGCAATTTCCATTTCCCAATAAAATTCCACTTGCAGCTGGAATTCCAGCTGTGAAACATCTCCAACCCGTTTGAGTTTACAATATCTCCATTTAGCACCTTGGAGAACGTGAGGCTGTGTGGGCAGAAGGAAAAGCTGCTCCTGATCCCGGGTGATTGGTTAAAGAGCAGGTGTGGAAACACCTTTCCCATAGAACCTGCAAATGCTCCGTGGGTTCTGCCCTCCTCAACTCTGTTTGCTCCATGCTGGAGGAGAATAATTCCCTGGAAGGGGGGAGATCCAAGGAAGTCATGGATGGCAGCAATTCCCAGGGATGGGAACTCCAAGGAGCTGCACCTGAGCTGCTATTTGGGGGAGGGGAGGGAAAAATAAAGATATAAATGCAGAGCCCAGCAAGGGTTACTTTTCCTGGTTTGCTGCTGAAGATCCCCAGGCTGTAGAGATTCTCCCGTCTGTTCTGACCCGGCAGTCTGGAATGATCCCAGGTCTGCTCCAGAGCTATTCCTGCTCCTCCACTCTCACAGGCAAATCTGTCAGACACAGCTGATCCTCTCTTTCCCTCCCCTTTCAGGAGGGGTTGGTTTTTTACCACAGGGGTTTATGCAGCCGTGTCCTTGTCAGGAAACCTCATCTGAGGACAAAGGTTTTCTGTGAAGGGAAGGAAGCCCAGAATTTGCCTGGTGGAAAACCTCTCCCTGTCCCTAAAGGTTCTACTCCTCTTAGCCCCCCCTGAGCAGCTGCTCCTTCCCCCAGGGCTTGGTGCTGCCTCCCTGGGGAGTCTCCTGGCCTGGAGCTGCTCTTCCCTTTGAGCACCCAGCCAGGAATGGAGCAAAGTTCTGGGAAAGCAGAACTCTGGGAAGGAGCTTTTTCCCTGACCTAGGATTGATTCTCCAGCAGTTTTGGGGGATTTGAGCTTTGGAAGGGGCAGCGTTGGCTCCCCAGTCCAAGCCTCCTAGCACCCAGTGCCTCCAGTTCTGATGGATTCATCCTTAGGGGAGGTTTCCCATCTGCTCCACCAAACTGTCCTTCTCCTTCTCTCTCTGCTTGGCTGTAATTTGGCTTGAAAATGGACACAAATCTGGTTCCTTTAGTCCTGGGGATATTGTGGATTCATGTCCTGCTGGTGGTGGGGCCCTTCCTGAGCCAGGGCAGAGCCATTAAATGTGAATTCTGCTGTTCTGGGATGTGCAGCTCCCTCCAGGCGATGATTCCAGCAGGATCTGTGGCTGCTGCCTGGCTCTATGGAAGCTGCATGTGGATCCATGGATTCCTCAGAGCAGAGCCATCAGCCCCTCAGCTCTGCAGCTGAGGCTGCCAGAGAGGAGAGTTTCCATGTTCTCTCCAGCACCCAGCGACACAAAAACCTCCTGGAGTTTGGAACGGGAAGGAGCTTCTTCTTTGGAAGGATAATTCAGGAAGGTGGAGGGAGAAATCCACCTGCTGCAAGGTTCCCTGTGGGAGCTCTTCCATCTCCCAAATCAGATCTGGCATCACCAGGGTCTCAGAGGGAAGGAGGCAGCCAAGGTACAGGAATTATGTCAGAAACTCTGGGAATGCTGCCCTTTGGGAATCTGTCACACAGTGACAAGATGCTACAGAATGAGGCCCTTGAAATTCTGCTTCCTGAGACTGACACAGGAAAGCTGGAGCAGGTTTGGCCCCTGGGAGGTGGAGGGAGAGAAGGATTTTCTGTTTTGTGGAGCAGCCATCCCTCAGCCCCCTTGGGACAGGCACAACCCAGTGCCCACTATGGCTTTGGAAAACTCCCCAAATGCTCCCAGCCAGGATTGCCTCGAATCCACCCTGTCCCACTTAATTTCCCACAATTAAGAGCTGTGACTTCCCTGACCTGGCTCTTTGTGTCTTGAAATGAGATTTTCTTGGAAGCAGCAGCCCACCAAGGAGAGACTGAAATCCAGATGATTGTCCAGGTGGGATGGCTCTGACCTCCTGGGATTAAGGGATTGACCAATTTCTGGATAAATTTACTTTATCTTCCTTTCCCCCCACCCCCATCAACTTTTTAAAAAAGAAAAGGTCTTGTGCTTAAGAACTTTAAATCCACTTCTGTACTCAGTGCCCACCTTGGCTTTGCTGATGGTGATCCCAAACTGGGGCTGAGCTCAGAGGGAAGAGCAGGGCTGGGAGTTCTGGGGATGCAGAAATGCTGGGCTGGAATCAGAACAAAATGTGTCCCCCAAACCCAGCAGGAAATGCCTGGAAAGGAGCCCATGGATGAGGATTCCCTGCTGGGGGACCCTGCTGTGTCCAGAGCATCCTCCCTGAAGAAGAGGGACCTGCAGAGGCTCCTGGGGAGGGGAAGGAATCCCTGGGGCTCAGGACAGGCCCAGAAAGTTGGAAATGTGATTTCTCCTGAGGAATGGGGAGCTCTGGGTCTTCCAAGTTCCCTCCCAGCCCTCAAAGGGGTCAGACACCTGCCCAAAATGTGTCTGTCCTGCAGGAGCAGGGAGGAGCTGTGTCCATCCCATTACCTCAAATGAGCAGCAGCAACTTAAGTATCACTTGAAATTAAGCTGATTGGATTTTGGAGCAGGGTTTAGAATAAACAAGCCTGGCACTGTTTACAAGCCTCACTGCAATATAATTCCATTTTCCAGCATGAGCTGAGAGCTCCAGGAGGGGCTGGTCCAGTGGCAGCTTTACTGTATTCAGCAGGGCCTAATGAACAGGGAGCAGATTGTAAAATGTTGTGTATTTTTATGATTCTCCATGCCGATGAGAGCTGTGCAGTGGGGAGCCCGCTGCCTTCACTGCTCAGCACTCCCAGGGGGAGGCAGGAGCCTTGCCAAGGCTCCAGAGGGAGGTGCTGGCTGTGGAAGGAGGAGAGGCAGGGCTGCTCCAGCCCGGGAGTCCTGGCAGGGAGGGGCTATGGGAAGGAATTCGACCTTCATATTCCCTTGGACCAATTCCATCCCCTGGGTGGCCCCATGGACCTTTCAGGTCACCCTGTACCAGTGTCACCCCCTGGCTGGCTCCATGGGCTGTTGAGCTGAGCTGTGCTGCTGCTTCTCCATCCCAGAGGGTTTTCCAGCCCCCATCAGGTGTGGGATGAAGCTCTGGGTGGGACTCAGCCCCTGTAACTCCCTGATGTCTCCTCCAGGTGGGACACAGGACACAACCAGCTTTCCCCAGTGTCGCCAGACCAGCCCAGTTTGGCTCTTCCAGGTGCAGGGAAGGGAAGGGTTGGGTGACCACACCAGGAGGGAAGGATGAAGCTGAGGACACATTCTGTGCTGTGCTGCTCCTGTCCAGGAGATGTGTGTGGGGCTTGGAGCAATTCTGAATTTCCAGGGGAAAGGCTGTGTCAGGAGAGAGGAATCTCAGAGCTGGCACTGGGCAGCTCCAGAGATGTTTTATTCCACTTTGACCAGGGAGGAGAGAGCCCCGGGAGGGCAGAGCCCTGAGCAAGCACATGTTCAGGATTTCTGACAACCTTTGGAGAGTGGCTGGAGGAGCAGCAAAGATCCACAGCCATGGATTACACAGAAATTTTGAGCTGCAAATATAAACACACATAAAGCAGTGCTTGGCTACGTTTGGGTTTTGTTCTGAGGAGTGTTAATAATCAAGTGGTAGAAGATCACAGAGGTTTCATTCCTCAAGTGTTAAAATAAGAAGCAATTAAGGCTGTTGAAAGTTGCCATGGAGGCAGGAAGGAGGGTTGGCTGTTCAGGCTACCACCAGGCATTGCTTCTGCCTTTCCCAGAGCTGGGGCAGTTTTGTGACAGAACAGGGAGGGAGCTCTGTGTGTCCGCAGTGGTTTTCAGGTGTGTTGGGGCACAGATGAGGTGTGAGGGCAGCTGGAGGGGGTTGAGAAATGGCCCTTTCCATCTGCCACCCCCTCCACGAGTGGGGACAGCTCGGGCTCCTTCCCCTGTCCCCAGCTGGGGGACGAGGCTCCCTCAGGGCTCCCAACACCCCCCTCCATGTGGGTGTGCACAGAACTGCAGCCTGGCTCTCCTCCTTTCTTCATCTTTCTTCTCTCCCCACCGTTTTCAAGGCATTGGTTCCACTGGGTGGAGGTGGTGTTAATTAAAACGAGCTAATTGCCAAGGAGCTTCTTAAAGAGCAAGGCTTTGAGCTGGCCCAGGGGACAGGGAGTGAAGGGCTTTGAGAGCTGTGTAACCCTCATATCCAGTTTTTGCTGTGTAATCCCTTCCCTGCCAATCTGGGAATTCAGCAAATTGGCCTCGGCCCTGCCTGGAAGCTCCTGGAGTTTTTCAGGGCAGTGGGAGCAGGGTCATGTCTGAGGCAGGAATGTTCCCTGAGCTCTCCAGTTGCTGAGGGTGTCTCTGCAGGTCTGAGCTGAGGCAGTGCTGGGTGCTGACAGCTTCTCTCCTGGCACACGCCTTCCATCCACAGCAGCTCTCCTGAGTCAGCAGGAGCCTGGGTGCTCAGGGATCCTGGGGGCAGTTCAGTCACCGGCTCTGAGCAGTGCCCTGTACAGGGCTGGCAGGCTCCTGTCACCCTCCTGCCACCTTTGGGGACAGGCTGGGCTGCAGGGCTGGGCTGGTGCCCAGAGAGCTCTGGAGAGCCCTGCAGGGCTCTCTGCAGCCACGCTCATCCCTCTCCACTCACCAGCTCACATTGAAAATCAACCTTTGTAATTCCCCAGCCAAGGTGGGGGTGGGTGCCTTCCTAGGAGAGGCTTTTGTGACCCTGCTCCTGAAAAATGGCTCAGCCTTCATCTCTAGTGCAGGAATCCCTTCCTCAGCTCAGCAAACCCACCTTCTCCAGAAGTTTTGTAGCACCTGGATTTGCTTGGAGGCTGTGAGGGAGAAGAGGCTTGGGAGAAGACATGGGATGAATTTTAGCTTCAGAGAATGGTTTGATTTCATCCCCTTCCACTGCCTCAGGCTGCTCCCAGCCCCAATGTCCAGCCTGGCCTTGGACACTGCCAGGGATCCAGGGGCAGCCACAGCTGTTCTGGGCACCTGTGCCAGGGCCTGCCCACCCTCCCAGGGAAGGATTTCTCTGCAATATTCAACCTAACCCTGCTCTCTGTCAGTTTGAAGCCATCCCTGTCCCTCCATGCTGCTGTAAAAAGACCATGGAGTGATTTCATACTGTTGAAATCCCACGGAACATTTGCTTTTTCTCCTCTAAAGCTTTGCTGCTGTTCCCTGGGCTCCAGGGACACTCGCAGCAGCAGTGATGTGTGGAGGAGGCCAAAATGACTAAATTTGCTAAAAAATGGCCCAAATAACAAGTGCTACTGAAAAAAAGGTTTGTTAAGGGTGTTGATTTTCAGAGGGGCCCTGTCTGAAGCTGTCTGGACACCAAGCCCTGGCTGCTGATGCTTGGAGGGGCTGCAGGCTCTGTTTGCTCACAGGGTTGTCAGTGGCTCTTGTTAATGTGGCACAGAATTAAATGGGCTCCCAGTAAGCCCAGCCCTCGTGGTTTACTGCCATCATTTATTCCCTCCAGGAAAGGGGATCAGGAGAGGCTGTTCCATGGAAAATGGGGCTCTGTGAGCAGAGCCTGCAGGATCTAGGAGCAGGGAAGGACAGAGCTCCCTGTCTTGTTTTATCTTTTCCTGGAGAAGGAGCCATCAGGATAAAACAATGTTATCTGGCTTGTCGGGAGCGGGAGCTGCTCAAACACATTGTGATTTCCACCTCAGCAAATCCAGCTACAGAGCAGAGGGAGAGGCTGGATCTGCTTTCCATAAAGCCCTTTAGCTGTCAATGCAGCTGGATCCCTTAATCTGCGGGCTGCAGCAGAGAGGCAAAGGGCTGGAGCCTCCCCAGGGCTGCGTGGCCATGGATCAGTGCTCGTCTGTGCTGCATCCTTGGGCTAGGCTGTCCAATTCCAGCCACTCAGCTGGGAATGTTTTCCAGGTCTCTGGATCTGGGTGGGCTTTGGGGTCGGTTTTTCCCCCCCCCCTCCCGTTTGTCCCCAGCACATCCCGGCGCGGGTGCTGCCCTCCCGTCTGAAGATGGCACTGCAGCATCTCTCAAGCCCAAATCCCGGGATCTGCGCTCCCGCAGCTCCTTCCAGCCCTGCTCGGAGCTCTGGGAGCCGAGCTGACAGCAGGGACACCCCGAGCCATGGGGAGCAGAGGTGGCTGCTAGGGCAGGAGCTGTGCGGGATTTGCAAGGAAGGAAAAAGCTGGGGAAGGCTGCGAATAAAGCTGGAAATTGAGAATTCAGCAGAGGAGCTGCTTCCTCCTCCAGACCCCTTGATGTTCTGCTGGAGCACCTGATCCGTGTTCGAGGCCAAATCCATCACGGGGGCACCCTGGCTCCTTTCCTCTGACTTTGCTGCTCCGGTGTCTGCTGGCTCCAAACCTCCTGAAATTAAAACAGGGATGTGCTGGGAGAGTGGGAAAGGAAACTTCCACGCGCTGAGAGATTTTAAATGACCAGATTCTCAGGCTGCAGACACTCCTGTGGTTCGCAGCAGCCCTGGGTTGGTGTGTGCTGGGTGAGTCCCTTCCCCTGATCCCCACTTTCCCACTTCTCAGGGAAGAGCTCTGGTGCAGTCACAGATTTTGTCTGAATGCCCTCAAATCTTTGTGCAGAGCTGGCCCTGGGCCCTCCACCGCCAAATGTGAGCCCAGCTCTCAGTGCAGTCTCTGGTCCACTTTGAGGGGCTGGTGCTGGTGCTCTCTTTGCCACCTCTTTCCTCCCCTGCCAGGACCTTCCCCTGGGGGTGCAGCTCCAACACCAGGAGCTTTGCACAGGCAGCAAATTGTCTTCAGCTTTTGCCTTGAGCAACTCAGACTGAAACAAGGAGAGAAAAGAGGACAAACACTGATTAAAACCAAGCCTAACCTCTGCAGGAAAGGGGCATTGTGTGATCAGAGCCTCGCCTGCCACGCTCTGCTTCTCCACCACAGAGCAAACAGTTCTGTCCTAGCCCGGGATGGAAAATCCTGGCCTCAGCCTCGGCAAAATTCGCTGGTTCATCCAGGGGAGGAGCAGGCTATTTTCCTTGGAGAGGAAATTGCTCTCTGTCAGCCACGCTCAGGTGGTGCCACACGAGAGGGGCAGTTTTGGGGAGTGCTGGGATGCCCCTGGCAGGATCGGGGGCTGCACTTGCAGGGCTGAACTCCCAGAGTAGTGTACCCCCGGGGACAGTGGTGGTGGCTGGAGGGGTGGAACAGGAGAAATTCTGAGGGGGTTTTGCTCACTGGGTGCGTGGGATTCCCTCAGGGGGATTGGGCTGAACTGGAGCCATGGAATTCCTTGGGAATCTGTCCCAGCTGGACATCCCCCTCTGTCCATAGAGACTGTGTTCATTCTTCTTCTCTAATTCTGCTTTGAGGTGAGGCAGATTTTATTTAGCACAGGGTGGATCCCTTTCCAAAGAGAGCTGTGAGATGGTGTTTCCCTTCTCCCATCCATCCATCCATCCATCCATACATACATACCTACATACATCCCTCTCCAGGAAGGCAGAGGCATCCAGCGGCTTTGTTTCATGGAGCAGCACTTGGAATGGGAGCAGAATGCTGGCTCCAGAGTGATCAGGAAGAATCCCTTCCTTGGTTTGGTTTGGCACTGTAACCCTCAGTATTTCTCTTTCCTTTCCACTGATCTGACCTCCAGACATAATGTGGTGGTGGAATCTGAATTCCCGTCCAGGCTCCGTGGTTCCCATGGAGAGCCTTGCCCCAGCCATCCCTCTTGCTGTTAGTGGATATTTATCCCTGATGGTTTTCAGGGATGTCAGCCCTGGGGCAGAATTACCGCCTCAAGTGACTGAGTGAGAGCCTAGCTGAGATTTTGCACTGATAAGGGGACAAAGTCTGATTTTAAAGAGGCTCCTCCACCCCATCCCAGCCGTTTGTCTCCAGGAGTATTTTCCCTTAGACAGGGAAGGTGAGAAATTCACCTTCAAGAAATCACCGAAGGCTTTAAATCTGAGGCAAAGATATGAGCTCCTGCCTGAGCTAAGCAGGGCCCTAAATCCTGGGGCAGGATCTGCCTAAAGCCTCAGCCAGCCTGGGGCTGTGACTGATCCAGAGATCCAGGCTGTCGGATCAGGGAACTCAGAGAAGTGACAGTATTCATGTCCCTAGGGCTCCAGTGCTGGGAATTTATTTAGCCTGGAAAAAAAAGGGTTTGAACCAGGTTTCAACAACAGACTAAAAGCAAGAAAAGTGTCTTTGACTCGAGGTTCTGATCCATTTGATGTGTGGGTACCTCTGGGGAATTCCTCCTGTCACTGTGAGCTCCGATAAATCAGAGTGTGGATAAAGCAGGGAGGAAAGGAATTTTTTTTCCTTGTTTTGCTCTGTTAAGCAAACAAAGACCTCTGAAGCTTCCTCTGATGTTTGTGAATCAGAGATCAGTCCTTGGGTTGGGTTTTTTTGGGTAAACAAGCAGATGTGCTCCCTCACAGCCCTGCAGCTCCAGGTTCAGACACACTGAGGAAAACGCATTTCCCACCTGGAGCGGCGGTGCTGGTTCGGCAGGTGGGGGATCTGCTCCTGGGATGTGTCCTTTGCTCTTTCTCGTGCACATGAGAGGTTTTCAGCCTGGATCACGCCTCTTCCTGGGGCAGGAGCCAGGACAGGGTTAGAAGGAACATGGATGTGCTGCTGGGCAGCCAGAGCCCTTCCCGGCCTTCAGGAAATGCTTGGAGCTTTCAAATGGGGCTGTTCCCGCAAAAGGGAACAGACAAATCGGTTCTTTCCAACAGTCAGCTGTGTTATTTTAGAAGAATTAATTAGGAAAGTAGCTAATAAATAATGTCTGAATCCCCCAAGCCCTCCTGGAGCAGCACTGCTCGGGTTCCTCACGGGAGCCTTCCTGTGCCTGCTGTGCCCTGGGCAAGCCTTTCCCTGCTCATTCCCATTAATCCTGGCTGCAGACATACAGGATCATCAGTCAGCACATGGAGCTGGGCAGTGATTGATACCAGAGCCTGCTGATGCTGTGTAACAGGCAGAAATTCCTGTCCTGTCTTCCCTCCCCTCAGCTTTCCAAGCCATTGCTGCCTTTGGCTCAGGCTCTACCCCAGTCTCCCATTAGTGCCATGCTCACTCTGCCCAGCAGCTCCCTCTCCACAAAGCAGAGGCAGTGCTGGCTGACTGGAAAATACATCACTGGCCCAGGGAAAAAAGGGAAAAAAGTGTGGAAGGCTGGGCCATAAGACTGTTCCCTCTGGAGTCAGGAGGCTCCTCCACAAAATCTGTAGGATATTGCTCCAAGGTTTGTTTATTTGTGCTTCTATCTCGTGTTTTCTCTCCATATCTCTGTCTTTATTCACAACCGCGCCACAGAGGCATCACATTCTCCCTCTTCCCTGATAGGATCTGCCAGCACGGGAATGTTCTGGCTGAGGAGGTTTCTGAGAAGCTCAGCACTAATATCAGAGGCCTGATACAGCAGCCAGAATAAAATTTCATTTTTTTGGGAAGAAACATTGTTCTGCAAAGGAGTGCTTGAGTCAGGGCAGCCAGCAGGGAGATTAGATCCTTGTCAGAGGACTCAACACATTCTGCTGATCACGGGGAAAGCCAAGACAACCAAGAAAGAGTCAAGAGAGGAGCAGCAGTGCCTGGAGAGCTCCGTGTGCCTCAGGTGGAACTGCTGCCAGGGTGGGGATGTTCTCCTGCTTTTCTCTGGGCAGAGGGGTGTCCAGCTCGGGGGAGGTTTGGGGGCAGGAGCAGGACTTCAGGAAAAGCTGGAGCTGTCTTGCAGAGCACTTGGATCCTGTGGGAGTTTAAAGTCCAGGTCCTGGAAGGAACTGAAGTTTTATGCCATGGAGCATTTGCTGTGTGTTGGAGAGGGACAGGACATGGAGGAAGTGGACCCAGGGAATGGCCTGAAGCTGAAGGAGGGCAGGGCTGGCTGGGCTCTGGGGCAGCAATTGTTCCCTGGCAGGGTGGGCAGGGGCTGGGCTGGAATTGCCAGAGCAGCTGGGGCTGCCCCTGGATCCCTGGCAGTGCCCCAGGCCAGGCTGGAGCTCCTGGCACAGTGGGAGGGGTCCCTGCCATGGCAAGGGGGGCACTGGGTGGGATTTCAGGTCCTTTTCCACCCAAACCATTCCATGGTTCTGTGTTCAGTTCAAAGCCAGAGCAGAAAGCCCAAGGGAGATTGAGGGCTCAGCTCAGGGGTCTGGGATCAGGAGGGAATTCCAGCAGGGCTGGAGGACCTGCCTTGGGAAGGATCCTCCTTCAGTGAAGGAAACCTGGGGAACCTGTCTCTGATTTTAATACAAAATCCAAGGAGAGATGCAAAAGCTGCTTTTGCAAGGTTTGCTGATTTTGCTGGGAATATTTCACAGAGCTGCAAGAGGGTAAAACTCACCTCTTAAATCTCATTTCTAAGGCTGAAAGCCTCTTCTCTCTTCACCAGTTTTTATAGATATGAGGGTTAAATGAGCAGTGATTTGTCTTTACTTTGCCTTTTGCCAGCTTGGAATAGAGCAGTGATTTCCTGGCTGCAGGGGAAGGCTGTTCTTTATCCCTGTGAATTCCTCCACATATGGAGATTTTGGAGAATGGGGGGATCAGTAACTTTGCAATTCTGAGTTGTGGGGATGATGAGACCTTTTCCTACATCTCAAGTTCAGCTGAGGCTTGAAAGTGAGATCAGTCAACTGGCTTCTGACTTGTGGACCTCAAAAAAAACCAAAAAACAAAAAACAAAACAAAACAAAAAAAAAAAAAACAAACCTGTGAAAAGCCTGAGAGCAAAACCAGTTTATGCCTAAAATCTCTTCTATAAAAAATGATGATGTGGTTTCATTATAAAATAATGGATTTTCCTGACTTTCCTGGTGCAAAAGGAAGGTTTATCAGGTGATGTCACTGGCTGAGCTGGGTGACAGCTTGATAAATCCTTCTGGGAGGTGTGGATGTCCCTGTCCATCCCAAGGAGGAATTAATGATCGAGTGGGGTCACCTGGAGAGGGGGCTCTTCACCCCTCATACTGCAGGAGGAGGTCCAGGACAGGGCTCCAGGTTCCCAGGAAAAGTTATTTTTCCCCGGAATATGAGGATGGTCCACCCCTGAGAACATCATGCTGTTTACTGCCAGTCCTGCACTTAAATATCCGGAATCAAAACCCAAAAAGTGAATTTACTTATGGCAAGTACATGACTGCTGCAATCTGGAAACAAACAAACCACCAGCTCTGAGACAGCTCCGTCTGAAATGTAAGAAAAGCTGTTAAATATCCTCTTAAATGGGCCGGGGAGGAGGATGTGTCTGCTGACAGCTCCAGCAGGACCCGTTTCTGTGGGCAGTGAGCTGTGAAAGACTCGTGGTTGCCTCCATTTAGCTGCTCTGGAGTAACATAAAACGAGCAGTTCCCTTTCCAAAGGTCACTCAAACCCAGGAGAAGCGACACAAACGCTCCCAGCTGGGATTGCTGGGCACGCACCTGCCCTGGGCTGTGCTGCCCCCTGAATTCCCTGCTGCAGCTCCCAGACCTGGTGCCAGCCCAGCCCTCAGTGCCTCTGTGCCGCCCGCTGCTGTTCCTCCCCTGGCTGATCTGTGGGCACAAATACCCGGGTTTGATCACTGAAGAGCTGATAGATTTTATCCCTGGTCAGCTGTGCCCTGGAGAAGGAGGATCCGAGGGTAGATGGATGTGCAGGTTTGCTCTGGTTGGCCCAGGAGAGCAAAGAGAAGAGAACCCAAAGAGCAGAACAAAAATCTTTCTCCAGTCCAGCGTCTGCTGTGTCCCTTCGCCCGCTGCTTCTCCTGTGCTGGTTCCATCTCTGAGCCACGGAGTCAGAAACAGCTGGGTCTTAATCTGGGAGCAGGAGGGCAGGGAGAGTCCAGAAATGCTGGCGATGCCCTAAAGAACCCAGAAATGAAACAAAACATTTTCAAGGAAATATTAGTGTAGGAGGTAATATAGAGGCTGGTCTTTATTGGAGGCCTTCAGGGGCAGACATGGAAAATGTCCACAAAATGTTCACCCCAACAGGGGGAACACAGTTTTATAAGTTTAGCAAATAAGCATAATTTACAAAAATCACCAGCTGGAGGCACGAGGTGAGATAATTTCACCCCTTCTAAGTCCTCCCCCTCAGAAAGGAACTAAACTTTGTTTCTAAAAACGTGTCTTGAAGCGCTGTTTTTGGGCCTTGGTTCCCAGAAAGAACCAAGGTAGGACAGAGGGCTTTGGAATGTGTTCTGTCTTTCTGCCTAGGGAAAAGTCCTGGGAAAACTGTCCACGGATACAGCCATAGCTACAGAGCTACAAATACAGGTGTAAAGAATACAGAGAAAATAGAAAAGGAAAACAGCAAAAATCATTCAGCATCACAGCTTCTCAGGCATGGAGAGAAAGAGAATTTCCATTGAATGGCCTGGAGTTGTAGCAGGATGGATGCTGCAGAGCCCAGGTGAAAAACCAGGAAAGTTTTCAGCTGTGTTCAGGAGGAGTCAGTGGATTTAATGGTTCCTGGAACGGGCTGCTAAATAAAATTCTGTGTAACTTAATGGCTGTGGCCAAACTGAAGGTATCCAGTGGAGGCATTGAGAATCATTTTCTCTTGGAGTAGTTTCATTCCACTTTTTCTTAGTCAATTAACACCAGGCTTTGCCATTAATATGAACCAGGAGGAGCCTGGCGGGCCCCTCTGCTCACCCAGAGATGATCAGGAGCAAACGGGGCCGTGTATCATCTTCCAAAGGCACCAGATGCTTCCAAACCCAGAGCAGCAACTGCTGGTTTGGTTTTTAAATGATTACTGCAATTTTAGAGCAATTTGCAGTGTAATTCGGGTGAGTTAATTAACGCTTTCGATGTCAAACTGGTTTTGTGCTTTGGATCTGGTGCTGACTGGGTGGTTGAGCCCAGGAGCTGTTCTTCAGGAGCAATGGGCACCTTCAGTGGCCAGGGTGAAACCAAGCCCTGCCACAAATGCCCCACTCAGACCTGCTGTGCTGCAAAAATGGAGTTTGATAGCTTTTAATTATTCCACTTAATTTCTGGAGAAAATGTGGTACAATGATTCCTCCCTCTCACGTGTATCCATGGAAGAGCCTTCCTTGTTTTACTGGGAATGGCAACGCTGAGTTTTATTCCAACAATAACCCTGATGGGCAAAAATCTTCACACCTTTGCTGGTAACTCAAGAAAGATCTGCTGCAATGTTTCTTTGGATGTGATTTTCCTCAGTGAGGTTCCCCTCCTGTGCTGTTTTTTAATGTATTAACTCAAGTCTGGTCTGTGGTTCCAATGAACCTTGTCAGGCTGGGCTGGATAAAACCCAGTCTAACCCTCAGGGCTGGTTTGGGCTGTGTGGCACAGACAGAGCCCAGTCCCACGTGCAGCAGTTCCATGGGCTCAGCCTGTTCCCCTGGACACGTGGGCAGTGTCCCTCAGCAGGGCCGAGGCTGCAGCAGAGCCCAGGGCTGGAGCAGGCTGGGGGCAGAGCCTGTCCCGTGCCTCCTGTGGCTGCAGGCACTGGGATCTGCAGCAGTGTGTTCTATTCATCTGCATCTTAATGTAAGCAGCAAGATTTGGGAGGTTTTGGTGTTTATAAGGGAATTTATTTCACTCTGAGAAGCCTTTTCTGTAGATTTTTTCTGCTCATTCTGTAGGTTTGGTCCAAGCCCAGCTGTGGCTGGCTGTGAGCTTTAGTGCCACCTTCCAGCAGTGACAACAGGCTGGAACGGCATGCCAGCCTCAGTATTCCCTGAAACCTGGCTCTCCATCTCTCCCCACCTTGCTGTCCCCCAGCCAATAAACCCTGCCCCTTCAGGAGCCAGTTGCTCACAGGTGAAGATGAATATTGAGGATCTTTCCCCACTCATTTGCCCAGCAATTAGCAGTTCTGAATAAAGTCAGCAAAGGCCCATCCTGTCTCCACACATCTCCCGTGGCCCGAAAACTGCTGGAATCCATCCCCTGGGGCAGATCGTTGGGACATTTAGCAGAGGAGTAGATGGAGTTGGAGGAGTCATCACCGGGTGAATCCTATCTCATCCCGGAATGTCCCGTGGTGATGCTGCAGCTCCAGCACAGGTGTGACTCCCTGTGTGCAGGAAATGCATGGAGAACAGCTGGAACATTCCCAAGTGCAGGTTCCAGCACCAGCAACTCTTCCTAGGGCACAAGGATGATGCTGGAAAAGGGGGATCCCTATGGTGACACTCCCAAAAGAGGTTTGCCCTCAGTGTTTGGGCAGTTTCCTGCCCAGAACTCAGTATTTGAGCCCCCTGGTGACGTCCAGGGGAAAGCAGGAGTTTAAAAACCCCCCAGGTAGGAGAAATAGCAGGTTTGGTGGTGTGGGGAGGATCTCAGGATGTTTGGGTTTTGCTCTGTTTTTGTGGCCACCCAAACACCCCTGGTGTGACAGCTGGAGAACCTTCCTGAGAACTGAATCACAGAAATGCTCTGAGAACTGAGGCCAGGCTGGAGAGGAGCTCAGAGGCTGTAATTTTGGATTTAGCAGCTGCTGTGGAAGGATTCAGCTCAGCTGAGGTGAAGCACCAGCACCGTGATGGCAAAGGGGTGTCCAAGCTCGTCCTGAAGCAACAAATCCACTAACAAATCCATCAGTTCCTTCAGCCTGTGCTGCAGACAAACTGCTCATCCTCAGGAATGCCACCAGCCCAGCCTGAACTTCCCAAGCTGGACATGCCAGAGCTGAGAGCACAGGATTGAGTGGGGGGAGCGGGGGGAACAGTGACTGTGGGTTCAGCTCCACAGGAACCCAGCCCTGCCATTAACAACCCTGCTGCTCCTTGAAAAGGGAGGAATGGGATTGAACAGTCATTAGCTGAATTGGGCAGCAAATGCAGGATGAGAGCCCAGGCAGTTTTTAGTAGGTCAGCTATCTATTTAAAGTAATTCGAATTATCTCAGGATAATTGAAATCCAGCATTCATTCATTACTCTCGCTTTCAGCTCTTAAATGATTATATCCATAGCTCTGCCTCACATTTATCTGGTGGCCTCGGAGCCCTTCAGCTTTGCTGTCTGCAGCAGGTCACAGTATTATTTTCCTTCAAATTACACCGTGTGGAGTCACAGGTTCTCCAGAGGCAATTGGCTTGGCCGGGTGACAGCTGGAAGGGGAGCAATTGCCTCAATCTCATCTGGGGCTGGTTGTGCTCAGCCCTGCAGCTTCACTCTCCTCCTTCAGTGACAGAACCCTGTCAGTGCTGCTCTGCTTCCCGAGGAAACCAAGCGATTGAGTGCTGGGATTTTCTTTCCCAACACGAGGCACCATCAGCAGGGGCTTTCGGGGAAAATGGTAGGGTTGGAATGTTTGTGGCACTGGTCACTGGGACACAAGTTCTGACACACAGGTTGCACCTGGAGGTTTTACTTCTCTGATGAGAGGACTGGAAGCAGTAGCCATTTGATTTATTCACAACAGGTGATTTGTGCCATACACCACATTCATGTTTTACAGGGAGCTGCTGAAAGGAAGCAGTGATGGAAAAGGAAGAAAATCAGCTCCTATCCCAATGAACTGCAGCTGGACAGGTGAGACATTCCCTGCACAGCCCCCTGTGCCACATCCCTGCACAGGGGGCTGTGCCACATCCCTACAAATCCCCCTGTGCCACATCCCTAGAGTATCCCCCCTGTGCCACATCCCTGCACAGCCCCTGTGCCACATCCCTGCACAGCCCCTGTGCCACATCCCTGCACAACCTGCCCTGTGCCACATCCCTGCAGTGACCCCTGTGCCACAGCCCCTGTGCCACATCCCTGCACAGCCCCTGTGACACAGAGTGGAACGTTTTCCTTTGGTGTCATGAAGAAACCCACAGCCACCTGCAGCAGTGGCACAGAGCAGGAGGTTCTCTGATCACCCAGTTCACCACTTTTTTCATGGTAGTTGTACATTCCAGGTCCAGCTTTGGGGCTGCTGCATCTTTAGAGGGTCCAGAGTAGAAAATCTCTGCTGCCAGAGTTGTGAATCCATCAAGGAGCGTCTGGAGTGCACAAAAACCTCGGGGGCTGCCCAGCCCCACCAAACGAGCACTGCTGCTGCTGGAGGAGCTGAGTTTTCACCAGCTGAGCACTCTGGGGGCTGTAGGAGTGCAGGGGGTCCCAGCACAGATGCACCCTCCTCCCACAGGGCTGCAGTAACAGTGGCTGTGACACTGACAGGGACATGGCAGCAGCAGCCAGGAGGGAGAAGATGCTTTAGCTTCAATTTGTCTCACACAGTTTATGGAGAGGGAGGAGAAACACTTTTAAAAATGGATAGAGAGAGATTTCTCTTTTCTTCACTTTATTACATGAGCCTGTGCCATCAGGGCAATCTGTCACTTGGGCCATCAGGGCAATCTGTCACTTGGGCCATCGCTCTCCTGTCACCCTCGGCAGGGCTGGGAGGGGAGGAGGCAGCTGGGTGTGCAGACTGAGCTGTGCTGGCTCAGGGCTGCCCTGGGCCTTGCACGCCTCTCTCTCCTGTGTCTGGGTTTTTTGGATTTTTTTGGTTTTGGGGGTGGGGTGTTGTTGTTTGGTTCTTTTTTCCTGGAGGGGAAACTAGATAAAATGTTTTATTTGTGTCCCTGCAGATGGAGATGATGTAACTCGGGCAAGATCTGTCACTGGCTCCTGGAATTCCATGGAGATCTGGTGCTGCAGCAATTTTCCCGACAGCCAGGACAGTGCAAGGGGATTTTAGTCCTGAGCTGGAGGAGCTCCTGGTATTCCTGAGGCTGGGGAAGAGTCCATTCCTCACAGGTTTCACTGGAGCTGATCCAAAACACTGGAGCAGTTTGTCCTCAGGGACAGCATAAGGAGATATCAACCATTGTTACTTTTTCTTCCTTCAGGGATGAGAGACTCAGATTACTTATCTATATCTCTATTTATATCTCTATCTACATCTACAGTTTGTTTTAGGTCCAAACTTGGGCTCCTCCTGAGCTTAAAGTGTATCTGACAATCCAGGACACAGGTGCAGGGAGCCTGTGCTGTCCCCAGCTCTCTGTCCCTGGTGTGGAATTGTGCCTCAACTCTGTCCACATCCCCCTGAGAGGAGAGGAGTGGGCTAAAACCAAGGACAGAAGCCATAGCTGAGAAAGTGACATTTGATTGGAACGTTTGAGACCTCCTAGACCTCCCTTTCCTCTCCTCAGAAGGTCTTTCCACCTTTGTACATTCTTCTTGTGCTTAAAGCTTAAATGTGAGAGAGGAGGAGATTGTTCCTTTGTTGTGGAAGGGATGGATTGGGCCGGGAAGGAGTGGCAGGTGTCCTGCTGTGCCTGTCCAGGGCAGTTTCCCCTTGGATCCCAAGGACAGGCTGTCCCTCAGCCCCATGAGACATAGCCCAGGATTTCTGCTGGGGTTGGGCTCTTTGGTTTGTTTTGGAACTTTTTAATATAAGATTTAATAAGGACTCCAAAACCCAGACAGAAAATGGTTGGGGGTTTTTTCCTGCTATTGCACAAGAAATCAGAAGGTTCCTCCTTGATGGGTTCAGGCTGTTGTGTTCATTTTTCCAGCTGTTGGGAATATTTCTGTTTATGGGAAGCTTGAATCATGTGGAAGTGTTGTGAAATGTCTGTGTGTCCCCCTGCTCTCCCACACTTTATCCATCCTTACAGAGTCCCAGGACACTTTGGGTTGGGAGGGACCTTAAATCCCATCCCATTCCACCCCAGCCCTGGCAGGGACCCCTCCCCCTGTGCCAGTGCTCCAGCCTGGCCTGGGGCACTGCCAGGGATGCAGGGGCAGCCCCAGCTGCTCTGGCAATTCCAGCCCAGCCCCTGCCCACCCTGCCAGGGAACAATTGCTGCCCCAGAGCCCAGCCAGCCCTGCCCTCTGCCACTGGCAGCCATTCCCTGCCTCCTGTGCCTCCAGCCCTTGGCCCCAGCCCCTCTCCAGCTCTCCTGGAGCCCCTCCAGGCCCTGCCAGGGGCTCTCAGCTCTCCCTGCAGCCTTCTCCTTGCCAGGCTGAGCCACCCTGTCCCAGCCTTTCCTCAGAAAACAGCATGATCTTCCAGTGCCTTGCTCTCTCTGTCCTTCTACATTTCCCGTTTTTGTACCAAACAGAAATGAAAAGCAGAGTGGGAAGCATTTGAAGTGCAGGTTGTAACTCCCAAACGATTCTCTGTGTGGGACCTGAGCCCCTCTCCTGCCCTCTGCCTCGGGGCTGTGTGACACCCTGGCATCTCCATGGTGACCTGGATGCAGCCACCCAGACTAGGATTCTCATGAGCTGGGCAGGCAGGGCTGAGATCCAACTTTTCCCCATGACAAACAAAAATTAAGCACATCAAAACTGACTTTCATTCCAGAATAAAGGGAAGAACTGGTTGATTCGGTTTGCTTTTTTTTTTTTTTTTTTTTTTTTTCAGTATTGATCTGGGGTGATGAAAAGCAAAGGATATTGTGGGGGTTTGTGTCACTGTGGTAATGACATCCACATGCACTCAGAGACATCGATCCTTCCTGAAGGGTTTCTGTGCTTCATCATGGAGCTCCCAGTGCCCAGGGCTCATCCAGGGGCCTGAGCATCCTTTGAAAGGCAGATTAACTACAGGACTGCAGCAAGCTGTGGAATTTAGGAGGCAATTATTTTGATATGTAAATGAAACCATGGAGGGGGAAAGGTATCAGTTCTAAAACTCTATCAAGGCCAAAGATAAAAGAGGTTTCTCATCTACTCTCTAATAATTGTTATTTAAACGGTGCCCTTGGCATGGGATCCATGGCTGTTTCCTTAACTAAGTGCAGGAAAAAACACTTGTGCCATGTCCCTAAAGCAGGGAGGAAGGTCGTGTAATTCTCTGCAATGGCAAAAAGATGGTGGTGAAATCTCTGTTGAGAGCTCTTAATGGCTCCACAGATTATAAATGAGCTACAGAGCTCCTCCAGCCCAATTCCTCAGGTTTCAATCCAGGCCCTGGCAGCAGCTGGAGAAAAATCCAAGGAAAAGGAGTCAATATGCTCAGCCCAGCTCCTGGAAGATGAAAAGCTGCACAAGAGCTGGCACTAATTAGGGCTGGGATTGGCCCCAAACTCCGAAATTCCAGAGCCAGAAGGGGCCAGGGAGTGAATTCCAGCTGTTCTGGGTGGGTCTGTCTGCACAGGTGTGGGGGCCCAGCTGTGTTCTCACCTGAGCATCATTCTGGTCCCACCTGTGCCTCACCCTGGTGCTCAGCATCCCCCTCTGTCACCCCCTCCTCAGAGCAGAGCTGCCCTGGTGCTGTCAGGGATTGGGAAAGGAAAAGGAACCTGAGCACAGCAGGGAGGGAGCCAGAGCAGGATGCACCCCCTGAGCCTGTCCTACCAGTGCCCCAGCAGCTGCAGACCCACCTGGAAACCCCTGCAAGGGCCACTCCTGTGCTCAGGAATACTTGGGGGGTCCTGAGATTTCCCAGCAGTGACTCCATCCTGGTGTGAAAAATAATTTGAATGGGGAATAAAGTTCAGTCTTGTACAGAGAGTTTCTTTTGCCCGTGGCCATGAATCCCTGAATCGTGGGTTCAGGCCAGGCTCCAGCCCCACTCTGGAGAGCTGGAAGGACACCAGGATGGATCTGCAGCACTGGGACCCCTCAGGGGCTCTATCCCCCCCAGCCATGCTGGGAATCCCCCTCTCGGGGGTCCCTCTGTGTCCCCAGGGCTCTGTCACACAGCTCTGCTGGAAGAGCCTGGTGTGCTCCTGAGCCAGAGCTCCTAGCTCTTCAGAGTCCCTTGGCACCAGGAGAGGTATCCAAGGATCCCAACCCTGTTGAGAAAGGCTGGAGTGTGGGAGCATCCTCTAATTGGCCACTCTGACCCTGTGCTAATGCTGCCTTTCCTTGGAGCCTTTTATCTGTGAGCAGTGAGCATTATCTGTAAAATCAATCAGTCAGTCCAAGCCTTCTCCAAAAGCTGCTGCCCTGCTCAAGCCTGGGCAGTGCAGCCTCTCGGGGCCAGCAGCTCTGCATTAGTGCAGGAGATTGTCCCAGCTCTTCTTTCTCCATTAATCTGCTTTAATCCACCCAGGATATGCAGGATTTCCAATTAGTGGTCCTTCAATAATTGCCTCATTTGCAGAGTGGCAGAATCTCAGTGCAGGCTCACCCAGCAGGGCTTGGATTCCAGCTGAAGGAGAAGGGGGAATGATGGGCAGGTCAGGGGAAATCCCTTGGACAAGGGGAGTTCCTGGCTGGCAAAGGTACACAGATGTCACTCAGCCTGCAGAGGTCAAAGCCAGGTTCCTGGGAAGCCCTGGGATTTGTTGGGAAATCACGGTGTTTAACAGCATTTGCAGGCTCTTCGGACTTGACCTTTATTTTGTGGAGCTTTTTTCAGCAGCCACTTCATCCTGCTTAATAGAAGCCTCCCCAAGTGAAATATCTTCTCTGAGCCCTTTATAGACTGTGGGAAGGAGCAGGCCTGGCCCAATCCACACCTTGGGAATGGGTCCTGGCTGGGAGGGGTGGGAGGAGACTCTGGGATAGCAGAGGAGTCCTGCACACGATGGGAATTAATCCTGCACTGACATTTCCCTTTGATTGGCATCAGTTCAGTCCAGCTGGGGCTGGTGCTGGGGAGAGATTTCCCCGGGAGCTTGTGGCAGGCAGGCAGCAATATTGGGCAGGGAGTTCCTGCAGGATGAGCTGTTTATGCAGGGCTGCAGCAGCGGGGAGTGGGATTCAGCAGCCAAGGCCCTGCTTGAGATTTCTCACTTCCACTTTAATTCCACTCAAGTTTATCCTGGGTTTCTGTGATTTTATGACCTGACTTGCAGGCTGAGTTATTAAAGAAGGAGCCTGGAGTGGGTTGGGATGTTGGAATTGGGGCCTTGACGGGTTTTTTCTCTTTTGCCTCAATCCAGACCTCCCGGTTTCACCTGTAAATATGCAGCTCTTCCCTCCCTGCCTGTCCTTTGGGGCTTTGGCACAGGTCAGTGGAGCATTAAAAAATATAAATACAGCTGTAATACTGGGATTTTGGGAAGTTCCATCCAAGCTGGACAGGAGGAGCTTAAGGTGGGATCAGCCCTTGGGCTGGAGACCCCATCTGGGTATGTGCTCTGGTGAAGTTCTGGGCAGGCTGAACTTGGGATGAATTTTGGATTGAGCAGCTTTAAAATCTAATGGGATCCAGGATAGATCCTGGATGGGATCCAGGATAGATCCAGAATAACACAGAGCAATCCAGCCCTGGAGAGTGGAGCAAGGCTCTGTTAGTGCCATAACAGCATCTTAAATAAAATAAATAAATAAATCTTTATTTTTAAAGCCCTGGAAGGAAAGATTTGCTTTGCGTTGCTTCAGAAGGGAAGGGAAGTGGAACAGATTTTCTTGCTGCTGTCCCAAAGATCGAGGCTGGCTGAGCTCTTTCCAAACCTCAGTTCCCCCTTTTTCCAGCACTTTGTAGTGTCTGTTTAGACTGAAACATCTCCAGAGCAGAGACAGTGGGGGCTGGAAGGGACAGTGGTGCCCTGGTCTGGCTGGGGGCAAAGAAATGGCTCTGAACTCAGTCCATCCAAATTTTAGGGCCTGGAGGGGCTCCAGGAGAGCTGGAGAGGGGCTGGGGCCAAGGGCTGGAGGCACAGGAGGCAGGGAATGGCTGCCAGTGGCAGAGGGCAGGGCTGGCTGGGCTCTGGGGCAGCAATTGTTCCCTGGCAGGGTGGGCAGGGGCTGGGCTGGAATTGCCAGAGCAGCTGGGGCTGCCCCTGCATCCCTGGCAGTGCCCCAGGCCAGGCTGGAACACTGGGGCTGGGAGCTCCTGGCACAGGGGGAGGGGTCCCTGCCAGGGCTGGGGTGGCACTGGGTGGGATTTGAGGTCCCCTCCAACTCAAACCACTCCGGGATTCCCTGATCTCAGCTGTGCTGCTCCCAGCCCTGTTCTCCTGGGAATGGCTCCTCGTTTCAGGCTGATTTCCAGCCACCAGCTGAGAAATCAACCCCGAGGCACAGCATTCATCCCATTTGGAGTGATTAATGCCCCAAAACTGCAAATAATGCTCAGGGAAAGCAGAGAGAGAACACTGTCTGTAATCAAAAATAACGCCTGGGTGAGTACCTGAGGGCTCTGCCGGAAAAAATCCCTTTCCCTGTCTCTGCATGTGCCAGGTAGGATTGCAAAGGGCAAATATCACTGCCCACAGATCAGCTGCCTGGGGAGGGGCTTTGGTTGCTGTTTCATCCCACAGGGACAATTTCCTACATCTGCTTTCACCAGTTGCTCACTCAGGTACCTTTGGGCTTGGGAAAATTCCTGGGGACTTGGTAAAAGGGAGCTGTCTAGGCAGAGCAGGAGAAGGAGCTGGGTCTGGAGCATCAAGTGGTTGCCTTGGCACTGGCTGTGAGTGCAGAATGCTGGGTCCGGTCCTCGCCATCTGCACCAATAATCAAGGCTTCATTAGAAACCCGGATTTGTTGTAAATTAGAACATGTAATTAGAAAATGTGTCTGCTAATTGAGTCCCTTTGATGTAGGCTTCAAGATGCATTGCTGATCCCACACAGAGCGGGTTTTTAATGCCTTTTATTTATACGTATTTCCCCCATTTATTGTTATTTGCAGCTCAAACTCTTTGCTGATCAGAAATATTCTGAAATTCATCATGCGAAGAGCAGTGTCATTGGGGCTATTTATAAACACGGAGCTGCCACAAAATGCCATTCAGCAAATTCCTTTTTTTAGGTTGCTTCTCTCCACACCCCCTCCCCGCTCCTTTTTCCCTTTCCTTTATGTTTCCAACTACAAAACAAGAAGTTTCTATTTTCGCCCGTGCTGGAGCGTTCCAAGGCAGCGAGCTGCAGTAGGTGGCACTGCTCCCTCTCCCTCAGCTCCAGAGGATTTTGCCTTCCTGGAGCCGCTGCCTCTCAGGAGCGTTGGGAATGCGCTGCCTTGAACTCCTGTGCTCGCCCAGCATCCCTCAGCACCCCCGGAAAAGAGCACGGTGTAAAACCCAAGCCCACGGCTCATTCCTGGCTGGAATGATGTCACCTGAGCTCCCTGCAGGTTTAACTGGAGCTGATGGCCTTTGATCCTGGCCCAGGAAGGCACCACGTGCTCAGCTCGGGTGGGAAGTGGCCTTACCAAGCTCTGTCTGGGCTATTCCTGCTCCTGCCAAAGGGGTTGGAGCTTCTCAAGGAAGACAGCACTGCAGACATGCAAAAAATAATCTTATTTTCCTTATGTAAGCTGAAGGAATTAATTAAATAAATGTATAAAAATATCCTCTGAGGAAAACAGAACAGCCAGCCCAGAACTCAATTTCCTGAAATCATCTCCAGCACCAAGTGAGGCCTTTCCAAGGCTTTACTCCTTGAAGGAAACATCCCCGGAGAGGGGAGAGGGAGGAAGTTTAACCCCTGAAGTTCTACTCTCCCTCTGTGTTGGCGTGGCAGCTTCATACTCTGGATTTCTGGACATGAAGGGATGAAGGAGGGAGGAAGGACCCCAAAGGGAAGCTGGATCAGCAGGAGGGATCTGCCCCAGCCTCTGAGAGCACAGCACAAGATTTCCTGGGATTGCTCTGTGGGACCAGCGAGGAGCTGATGAGACCACCACGATCACCCCAGCCTGCCAGGAGCCCCTGCTGCACAAATGCAGTCCAGGGAGCTTCTCCTTGTCCCTGGGAACAAGGGATTTCTGTCCCGGGTGTTTGCCCATCCCTGGAGCTCCAGCAGTGGAGCAGGAGCCCCTCTGGAATGATGATCCTGCCTGCAGGATCCTGGGATCAGAGAACACCTCCCTGTTCCCTGGGAACCCTCAAACCCAGCACAGCCCTCAGGATTGGCTCAGGATTTGGGCCCCAGTGAAGGAAATGCTGCTGTGGCCAAAGCCCAGTGTGATTCCACCAGGCTGAAATCAGGAATCAGCAATCAGCAGTCAGGAAAGATGCACATTGCTGGAGACATAGGAGCATGGCAGAGGAGTTTAGTGCTCCTAATAAAAAAATCTAATTCCCCTAATCTGGAGGAAACACTAAAAGCTACATGCTACCAATTATTTCCTTCTAGTTTTAATTTACAGCAATCAGTTATAATGGATGAAATTAATTCTCAGTTTAATTCTGTTGGCTGTGTGCTTAACATCCCATTTTTTTTCCCATCTCCCCTTTTCCCAGCTGGAAATTAGCTGTATCCAGCTTCAGTGGTGCTGCTTAGGGAGGAACATCAGCCCTAATTGTTTACAACCATCCCAGCCTATGGTGTAATTCCCCAATGGCTGCAGCTTTGGGGGGTTGACTCACATTAGTTCTGCCTTTCCTTCCAAACCCAAGCTTTTAACATTAAAATGATGAACATCAGCATCTGTATCTTCCATCCATGGATCCCTGGGTCCATCTCTGAGCCTGGGCTCTCTCTGGCTGTAGAGAAGCCTGTGGGGTTCTCCTGAGTTATCCCACTTAAACTGAAACTTCAAGAGTCCAGAACTGGCAGAAACCTTGCACGGAGTGAGGAGTGCAGTTCACCTCATCCCTCTGATGGTTCCCTTTCATCTCTGATGGTTCATCTTTGTTTTTCTGATGGCTCATCTTCATCCCTCTGATCATTCATCTTCATCCCATTGATGATTCACCTTCATCTCTGAGGGCTCACCTCATCCCTCTGGTGATTCATCTTCATCCCTGATGGTTTTCCTTCATCCCTCTGATGGTTCACTTTTATCTCACAGCTCAGCTGGGGACAGGCACAGCAAGGATGGTCCAATGGAGGCTGTGAGGATGAGGAGGGCCTGGAGCATCTCCCTGCCCAGGGAAGGCTGAAGGAGCTCCATGGTCCTGGAGAGTCCCTTCCAGCTCAGGGAATTCTGTGATCCCAAACCCACAGCTCTGGCTCGGAGCTTGGACAGATCCTGTTCCCTGAGCACTTGTGGACATGGAAACACTGGCTGGGTTCATCCCTGTTTCCCCAGGATTTTGTCATTGCAGAGAACTGGAGCAAAGTTCAGGCAGAGTCAGAGTGCTGGTATTTTTACATCCAGCATCTCACTCGCTCCTTTCAACACCTCTTTTCCTTTGGAAAGGGTATTTTTGCCTGGCAAGTGCTAACAGATTACATCAGCCCGGAGCCAGCTCTCAGCCCAACACCCTGCAGCCAAAGCTGGTGTGTGGGGCTTGTGTTCTCTGCAGCACTGAATGAAACCAGTGTGAAAACTGAGACCTCTGGGCACAGCCAACCGCACTGCTCTGCTCAGCTCGAACAGCAGAGGAGCTCCGGAGGAGCTTTCAGCACAGTCCCTGTTCCCAGCGCTGTTATCAGCGCTCCATCTGATCTACACTCCCTCGGGGTGCGGGCACCGGGAATCCTCCTCCTCTGGAATGCCCCGGAGTTCAACCCAGCCAGCACATGCTGCTTTCATCTGCTCTGAGCTGCTTTTACTCTGGTGAGGATGCAAAGATCCTTGTCGGGCTCAGGGAGCTGTGGAGCTGATCCACGGCACTGCCCAGATCAGCTGGGCTCTCAAGTGCTGCCAGAGACAGTGGGAACGGATGGAATATTTTGTTTCCCACAATAAAATGCCAGACACTTTTGGGTTTAAGTAATGGGAAGCTCCTGGATTATGCACTAGATCCCCGTGAGATGCCCAGGTCTGGAGCCAGTCTCAAACCTCCCTTCCTCTGTTTTTCCCCCAACTTCCCAACACAGGTTTGTGGCATGGGAAACCCTCTGGAATGAGTCTGTCACTGTGCAGAGTCTCCTGTGGAATGAATGGTTAATGGGTGCAATGCAGACGTAATGAGGGAGTTATAAGAGCTTTATTTATGGGCTCCACATTAAAGTGATATCACAGCATTAAATCTTCCCCCCATTAGCACTGGAGTGGAGAGCAGGAGTGAGGCAATCACGGAAAATCTCCCTCGCAGTCTCTGAAGAGCAGGGAAAGAGGTGCATCCCTCCCCCAGGCTGGGCTGGGACAGGCAGCAGGGCTGCGTTAGAACTCCAGGGAGTTCCTTTGGAGAGACACCTGGTCTCTCTGACCCCACAGAGGTCACCACACCTCCCCTCCTCTCTGGCACTTTCCCAGCACTTTGGACACCTCCACTCAGGGTCTGGCCCCCCTCACCCAGGGAAAGGCACTTGCAGTGAGGCCCTGACCTGCTCAGAGCACCAGGGCACATTTCTGAGCTGGGGCCTTCTGAGAGGGAGAAAAGCACCGATTTGGTGGTGTGGCAGTGTTCCTGTTTGCTCTGGACTTGGTCTGTCTGTGCTCTGCATGAGGAAGGTGACAACAGCCTCCCCCTGAGCTGAGGTGCTTCATGGCAAGGACTTCCAAGCAACAGGGATCACTTCGGGAAAGTGAAGTAATCCCTGGCTTTGGAATTCCATTCCAGAATTTGGAATTCTTTAAACCCTGTCACAGCCGGGGGTGCATGAGAAGGACCACTTCATTTATTTACTGCCACACATCACTGATGACTTTTATTAAGCTTGAAGCAGAAATATTTTCCATTTTCTATTTGCCAGAAAGTTCTAAAAGCCCTTTGTGGTTCGGTTTTCCCATGTTTTTTTCAGAGCTGTCAACAGAAAGCAAAGATCAGCCCTGTAACTCCAGAGGTTCCAGTGCAGGGTTTGTTTTCTGCTAAAGGCCTCTTCAAATATTCATCTGAAATTAATGGGGAATGGATTTTCATTATGTGATGGGAGACAATGAACCCAGATGTTCACTCTGCAGCAGCAACTTCACTGCAGGGATGTAAATCCCTGAGTTCATTTCAGCTGCATTTTCTCCTCAGTGCTGCAGGGACAGTTTGCTGTGGCTGTTTCATCTCCATTTTAACTTAGGAAGCAGAAATTAACTTCTCTGATCCGAAAACTGATTGAAAAGAGGCTGGAAATGGACTTTGGACAAGGAGGAATGGCTGCCAGTGGCAGAGGGCAGGGCTGGCTGGGCTCTGGGGCAGCAATTGTTCCCTGGCAGGGTGGGCAGGGGCTGGGCTGGAATTGCCAGAGCAGCTGGGGCTGCCCCTGGATCCTTGGCAGTGCCCCAGGCCAGGCTGGACAGGGTTTGGAGCAGCCTGGCATAGTGGAGGTGTCCCTGCCCATGGGATGAACTTTAAGGTCTCTTCCAGCCCAAACCATTCCAGGATTCTGTGATGGGTCAGAGCTTCTTTGCTGTGCAGGTGGGGAAGCTGAGGTACATCCAGCTGGAAACCCTGGAGCTGAGCCCTGCCTGCTCTCCCTGTGCCCTGCAGAGCCACAGAAGGGTTTTCCAGAGGCTGCAGAGGAGCTGTGCCAGCCTCTCTCTGTCACCTGGTGTCGAGCTCTGCCCTGTGTCACAGCCACACTTTGACTGCCACCTCCTTCTACGGGGAAGGGCAGGGGCAGCAGGGCTGGGACAGGCTGGGAACAGCGCAGGGTCAGGAGCAGTTCAGGAGGGGGAGAGGCAGAGGCAAGGGCTCGGCGTGCGCTCGCAGCGACACAAAGTGTGACACGGAATTAGCGGGGATTATGCGGCATCAGCGGCTCCAGCGCCGGCCCCCGACAGAAGGACACTAATCGCCCTCTCCCACATCAAAGGCTCTCATCAACGCCTAAGCGCCTTAAGTGTGCTCCACTTTATGAAAAGACAACAATGACGCCGTGTTTCACTCGCCGCTGAGGGCAGGAGATGCCCAGGAAAGCTCCGTGTGCCTCCCTGCCCGTGCCAGGGGAGGGCTCGGGCACGGCTCTGGCACGGCTCTGGCACGGCTCGGGCACGGCTCGGGCACGGCTCTGGCACGGCTCGGGCACGGCTCTGGCACGGCTCGGGCACGGCTGGGGAACGGCTGGGGAACGGCTCGGGCCTCCGGGCACGGCTCGGGCACGGCTCTGGCACGGCTCGGGCACGGCTCGGGCACCCGGGCACGGCTCGGGCACGGCTCGGGCACGGCTCTGGCACGGCTCGGGCACGGCTCGGGCACGGCTCGGGCACGGCTCGGGCACGGTTCGGGCACGCGGCCGGGCACGGCTCGGGCACGGCTCGGGCACGGCTCTGGCACGGCTCTGGCACGGCTCGGGCACGGCTCGGGCACGGCTCTGGCACGGCTCTGGCACGGCTCGGGCACGGCTCTGGCACGGCTCTGGCACGGCTCGGGCACGGCTGGGGAACGGCTGGGGAACGGCTCGGGCCTCCGGGCACGGCTCGGGCACGGCTCGGGCACGGCTCGGGCACGGCTCTGGCACGGCTCGGGCACGGCTCGGGCACCCGGGCACGGCTCGGGCACGGCTCGGGCACGGCTCGGGCCGGGCTCGGGCACGCGGCCGGGCACGGCTCGGGCACGGCTCGGGCACGGCTCGGGCACGGCTCTGGCACGGCTCGGGCACGCGGCCGGGCACGGCTCTGGCACGGCTCGGGCACGGCTCTGGCACGGCTCTGGCACAGCTCGGGCACGGCTCGGGCACGGCTCGGGCACGGTTCGGGCACGCGGCCGGGCACGGCTCGGGCACGGCTCGGGCACGGCTCTGGCACGGCTCGGGCACGGCTCGGGCACGGCTCGGGCACGGCTCGGGCACGGCTCTGGCACGGCTCGGGCACGCCGCCGGGCACGGCTCTGGCACGGCTCGGGCACGGCTCGGGCACGGCTCTGGCACGGCTCGGGCACCCGGGCACGGCTCAGGCACGGCTCGGGCACGGCTCGGGCACGGCTCTGGCACGGCTCTGGCACGGCTCTGGCACGGCTCGGGCACGGCTCGGGCACGGTTCGGGCACGCCGCCGGGCACGGCTCGGGCACGGCTCGGGCACCCGGGCACGGCTCAGGCACGGCTCGGGCACGGCTCGGGCACGGCTCTGGCACGGCTCTGGCACGGCTCGGGCACGGCTCGGGCACGGTTCGGGCACGCCGCCGGGCACGGCTCGGGCACGGCTCGGGCACGGCTCGGGCACGGCTCGGGCACGGCTCTGGCACGGCTCTGGCACGGCTCGGGCACGGCTCGGGCACGGTTCGGGCACGCCGCCGGGCACGGCTCGGGCACGGCTCGGGCAGGGCTCGGGCACGGCTCTGGCACGGCTCTGGCACGGCTCGGGCACGGCTCGGGCACGGCTCGGGCACGGCTCGGGCACGCGGCCGGGCACGGCTCTGGCACGGCTCGGGCACGGCTCGGGCACGGCTCGGGCACGGCTCGGGCACGCGGCCGGGCACGGCTCGGGCACGGCTCGGGCACGGCTCGGGCACGGCTCGGGCACGGCTCGGGCACGCGGCCGGGCACGGCTCTGGCACGGCTCTGGCACGGCTCTGGCACGGCTCGGGCACGGCTCGGGCACGCCGCCGGGCACGGCTCGGGCACGGCTCGGGCACGGCGAGCCCCAGCACCCCGGGAGGATCGGACACCTCCTGACGGGTGCTGCAGGCAGAGCCCCGTCCCTGGGCGCAGCCCGGCGGGCTCTGCTACTTCTGAGATGATTTGATGGAATAAAAACTGCCTTTTTTTTTGCTGCGAAACACCGAGTGCCTGATTGAAATGTTGAGCAAACCCATCCCTCTCCTGCTAAGTGGCTTGTGCTTGCTGGCGGTACTCAGGAAGAGTTTGATGTGTCCCCTTGGAAAGTGCTAAAATGAAACTTTTCCATTTTCCAGCCTGCAGCAGCCTTGCTTAGAATTCACCATTATTTTTATGATCACTTTTGAAAGTGCTCAAGCTGGAAGTAAAACTTTCCCTTGGGTCTGCAATTACAGTTTTTTCATCCAATTTCCCAAAGAAAAAGTTGGTTGTCTTTTTTCTCTTTAAACAAAACAAAAAATCCCCCAAAAACAACAACAAAAAAACCCACAAAAACAACAACAAAAACACCAAAAAGCACATGGTTTAACAGAATCTTTGATTTTGTATTTTAAATTATACAGCATTACCAAAGAGCCTTGAAAGCAATTATTCAAACAGGTCTCTGCTTTCTCCTACACTAAAGGACAAATCCTGGCCTTGCAGGGAAGAGCAGCTCCAGGAAGGGCAGGGGAGCTTTGCAAAACTTGTTTCTCCCCAGAACTGGGGGAGCAAATGAGCCCTGCTCGTTTGTCTTTAAAGCTGTCTGATGGTTCTTCCATGCTTGACTACTCCAGATCCATCAGCCTGGGGAAGAGGAGGCTGCAGGGAGAGCTGAGAGCCCCTGGCAGGGCCTGGAGGGGCTCCTGGAGAGCTGGAGAGGGGCTGGGGCCAAGGGCTGGAGGCACAGGAGGCAGGGAATGGCTGCCAGTGGCAGAGGGCAGGGCTGGCTGGGCTCTGGGGCAGCAATTGTTCCCTGGCAGGGTGGGCAGGGGCTGGGCTGGAATTGCCAGAGCAGCTGGGGCTGCCCCTGGATCCCTGGCAGTGCCCCAGGCCAGGCTGGAGCTCCTGGGACAGTGGGAGGGGTCCCTGCCAGGGCAAGGGGGGCACTGGGTGGGATTTCAGGTCCTTTCGACCCAGACCAGTCTGGGACTCAGACCCTGTTCCCCAGGCCCCTCTGGTTCCCGTTCTGGTTCAGGTGCAGGAACTCTCCCGTTTGCCTCTCCCCAGTTCTTCATCAGTGCAGAGGCTGCACTTTCACTGCTCGCCCTGGCTGCTCCCAGTCCCATCCCGGTGTGTGCAGAGCAGGCCCGGGTGGTCACTGCCCCTGCTCAGGGCTGTTATTCAGCCAGTCAAACCCACACTCTTATTACACAAATTGCTCCCAGGGCCTGCAGAAATCTGCATCTTTGTCAGCTCTGCACAGTCACACACTCGGAGAAAATGAGAACTGAGACAGAAATCTGTAGTTTCATCTTGAAATAATGACTTTTTCAATGTCTAAATCTAAATCTTGTTTTCCTCAGCCAGCTCAGCCCCTGTCTAGACACGCTGGTTCTGTTGTTCCTTCCTGAGCAGTCAGGCCAACTTTGGCACAGTGGCAATGCCGTGATCTCCCTGTGCTGTTCCATCCCTTCCCAGCCAAAGTCACTTTTCTGCTGGGTGGCCCTGGCCGCTCCCGAGGTTTGGTTTTCACAAATGATCATTATCTCTGCGTGTCCCGCCATGCTGAGCAGTCTGATCTCTGAATGTCACATGTCATTAGCTTTAAAGTCACTTAGCAAAGACATTCCGTCTGCAGCTGGGTGGAACTGTCTGGTGTGTGCCACTTGTTTTCAGCTCTCAGGCTGTTAGACCTTCATGTCAAGGCTCTGTGCCTCAGTTTACCTTTCTCTCCCCGTTATTTAATGTAAATAACTTATTTTTATTCTAATTTTTGCTGTGTTTTATTCTAGTTTTTCAAGTAGCAGTGCAGCTCTTGGCAGCTGTTTGAGCTTTTACAGAAGAACACAACACCCACGTGTGCAAACCCGAGCAGCCCCCAGGCCAAGGGTGTGGGTGGCTCTGCTGCCTGGCACTCCTGCCCTTCTGGAGATTCCTCCCAGGAATTCAGACATCCTCGGCCTCCCCTCCTCCCTGTGCCCTCGGTGCAAAGCTCTGGGAAGGGTGAGTTCATTAACACTTGTAGAAGGCACCTGAAGTGGAAAATAATTTCTGAGAGGCAGTTTGGGCGCTGGGGAGGAGCTGTCAGAGCGGCTCAGAGCTCCCTGGAACTGTCACCTCCACTGCAGCTCTGAGCAGAGTCTGCCCAGACCAGAGCTCCCAGCTGCAGGCAGATCCCTGTCTGCCCAGCCAGGAGCAGGGACAGTCCAGCAGGGGGGATGGTCCATGGAGGAATTGAGATAAATCATCGACTCCAACAAACCTTCTGCCACACCAGCCCAGCCTGGTGACGCTGCTGGGAGCTGAGACCTGAATGGGGACTGGGGAAAAGGGGGGAAATGGTTTTCCCTTCCAGTTATAACAACCCCACTCCTGACCTCTATGGTGTTCATCACACTTGGCTCAGGGCAAAGCCAGCCAAACTTTCCATGGCCCCATCTGTGGTGCCCAACCCAGTCACCTGTGGAAGGGGGGAGGACTGAGGGGTCGCGGATGGAGCTGGCCGCACTCGCTCTGTTGGGGAACCCCAGAGCTGCTCCACAGGGCATCCAGCAGCTCCTGCTGCTCCTGGGTGGTGTCTGTGGGGACCTGACACCTCGGGCAGGGGACACAGGGCAGGGGGTCACTGCTGTGGGTCAGGATCTATCCGCGTGTCCCCACAATCCGTGTGTGCCACATTCCGCGTGTCCCCATGATCCATGTGTCCCACAATCTGTGTGTCCCCATGATCCGTGTGTCCCCACAATCTGTGTGTCCCACAATCCGTGTCCCCAACGATCCGTGTGTCCCACAATCTGTGTGTCCCCACAGTCTGTGTCCCATGATCCGTGTGTCCCCATGATCCGTGTCCCCACAATCCATATGTCCCCATGATCCGTGTGTCCCCACAATCTGTGTGTCCCACAATCCGTGTGTTCCATGATCTGTGTGTCCCAAATGATCCGTGTGTCCCAATGAGCTGTGTGTCCCCACAATCCGTGTGTCCCCACAATCCGTGTGTCCCCACAATCTGTGTGTCCCACGATCCGCATGTCCCCATGATCCGTGTGTCCCCACAATCTGTGTGTCCCACAATCCGTGTGTTCCATGATCTGTGTGTCCCAAATGATCCGTGTGTCCCCAATGAGCTGTGTGTCCCCACAATCCGTGTGTCCCCACAATCCGTGTGTCCCCACAATCTGTGTGTCCACGATCCATGTCCCCATGATCCGTGTGTCCAGCACAGTCCCTGTGTCTGGCACAGTATGTGTGTCCTTGGCCAGCAGCTGCTGAAGCCATGTGGGCATGGCAGGGTGGCACACGGTGCCATGGTGGTCACAGGCAGGGTGGCACACGGTGCCATGGTGGGTCACAGGCAGGGTGGCACACGGTGCCATGGTGGGTCACAGGCAGGGTGGCACACGGTGCCATGGTGGGTCACAGGCAGGGTGGCACACGGTGCCATGGTGGGTCACAGGCAGGGTGGCACACAGTGCCATGGTGGGTCACAGGCAGGGTGGCACACACGGTGCCATGGTGGGTCACAGGCAGGGTGGCACACGAGTGCCATGGTGGGTCACAGGCAGGGTGGCACACGGTGCCATGGTGGGTCACAGGCAGGTGCACACGGTGCCATGGTGGCCGGCAGGTGGCACACGGTGCCATGGTGGGTCACAGGCAGGGTGGCACACGGTGCCATGGTGGGTCACAGGCAGGGTGGCACACGGTGCCATGGTGGGTCAAAGGCAGTGAGTGGCAGGGCTGGCACACAGTGCCACACTGGCTCAGCCTCCTCTGCCACCCTCGCAGTGACCTTGGCAGTGCCAGGTTTCTGGTGAAACACCCGTGGGGTGTCTTCCAGGCTGTGGTGCCCTGGGCAGCCCTGGTGCCAGCCTGGGGATGCCCCCAGGGTCGGTCCCCCTCCTGGCACAGTGATGTCCGTGTTCCTGGACAGCAGCTTTTCTGCCTTTCAGGAAAGGCCTTTTTCAAGATGAAAATCCCATTTTGGGAAGGTGGGGAAGCCCTGGTGCTGAGTTCATGGAGGCTGAGGGAAGGGGGTGCAGACAGAACAGGACTGGTGCTGGGCTGGGGTGGAAGGGGAGCTGAAGGACAAGGACAACCTGGGAGAGTGGAGCTGGCCCAGACAGGCCAGCAGCAGTGTTGGCAGCAGGCTCAGCAGGCTCCCATGCCTCTGATGCATTTTCACACCAACTTTTTGCATTCTGTTCATGTTTCTATTTCTACACCTGGATCATGGCCAGAATGAAAAAGAAGAAGGGCAGATAGAAAACTTAGTGCTCTTCAATTAAACAGGGAGCTCTTTGCCATTGTAAGTGAGCTTATTTAGACATTAAATCAAAATCAAATGCTTGCACTATCAGTGCTGCTCACAGTCTGATAATTAATGATGGCTCTCCCCAGCACAAACCCTCAGTGTTCTGTCAGCACCACTGTAAGCTTTGATCGAAAGCTTTTTAAATAGTTTCAGAAGCTGGATCTGTAAAATAAAAATAACCCAGAGTGGTAATTCTCTGCCCAAGAAATAAATAATAAAGGCTCAGAGTGTTTAAGTGTTGGTAGTCAGCTCATCAGCAATTCCAGCGTCACAGGCTGAGTGAGCAGTGAGGGAAGGAAGGGGTTTCTAGGCACTTAGGTGGGGACTCTTACATCCCTCTGTCAGCAGGAAGGAGTTTCAAGGCAGATGTGAATTATTTCTGCCTTTTCCACGCTCTCTGTGGTGGAAAGAGATCTCAGTGCCAGTGAAAATCAGGCTCAGTTGTTATGGAAATACCATAAATGCACCCCAGCCAGAGCTGCCCATCCCTGGCTGGGAGCTGTGGGGGGATGAGGCAGGAAGGGAGGCAGAGCTGCTCTCAGGGAGAACATCTGCCCCTGCAGGGCCAAGGCCCCAGGGTCAGGTCCCACCAGGGCAGCCAGGAGTGACCTGGGTGCCTCTGGGGCTGGAGGCACAGCCTGGGGGCAGGGGGAGCTGCCCGGGGGTGGGAGGGCTCCAGAAAGGTCAGGAACCTTAAACTGGGCTGTGGATGGAGGGTCTCCCCTCCCCACCCACCCCTCACCTTCCTGACAGGGTTTGCACTGACCCCATTCCCAGCCAGGCCTTTCCTCCGTGCCTTTTTCCCCACTCCCTTCAGGGGCACATGGAGAGCCCTCTCCTGCCCACCCCCTGGAGGTGCACTGGAATCCCACCTGAGCATCATGTGCCTCCCTCTCCCTCCCTTGCACCTCGGCAGGGATGGAGGAGCCTCCCCCCTTCCGTCTCCCCCCTGCTGAAGGAGCCTTCTCCTGTCCCACCTGGGCAGGCTCCCCTGGCTGCCTGCCCTGCTAGGACACTCTCACCGCCTTGGCTGAACTGGAGCTGCTCCCCACTCCCCTCCAGGCCTGGGCACTCCACCTCTTCCCCAGTTCCAGTGTCTGACCACCCTCACTAGGAAGAAATCTCCCCTAATATCCAATTTAACCCTCCCTGGTGCAACTTGAGGGCATTTCCTCCTGTCCTGTTCTTGTTCCCCAAGGTTTTCCTGCTGTTCAGGTGTCACCCATCCCACCTGCCATGCAGGGCAGGCTGGGGGGCTCCAGCCTCCCCAAAAGGAACCAGGGGGTGCCAGGTCCGGGAGTGCAGGGCTGCAGGAGCACGATTGAGTTACTAAGAACAATTTTGAGTATTTAAGACAAATTTCTCACGTGCCAGTCACCACATCCCACACGGAAACAACACCCAGGGTGACACAGAGCAGCCCAGAACCATCACCCAGCTGAGATTTGCTGTTACTCCTCTTTTTCTGACTCGAATCAGGTTGAAATCTCTGGAAATCATTAAAAAAGCATTTTGGGGCAATCTGAGCATGAGGAGTTTCTCACGTTCCCCCAGGCTGTCTGGAAGGATTGCTGGGGGAATCCAGAGCCCCAGACTTTGGGGAAGTGACAGCTTGGATGCTGCTCACGCCGTGTCCTCAGTGTGGGATTTTTGCACTTGGGAGTCTGGAGCGCACTGAATGTGGAAACTGGGAGTTGTGTGGAGCAATGGAGGGACAAGAGGCCTGGATTTGTCATCTGCAAGGGTCATAATCATGGTAATTAACGGTGCTTGTAGGTCCTGGGCTGGCTGCAATAAGATTTTACACGGTGCATCTTCTGCAGAACGATTTCCATTACTGGGAGCAGATAAAAACTGACACGGGCTCGGGGTGACTCAAGAAATCAATAAACAATAAAACTTAGCATGAAAACAAATAAATTAACCCAATCAGAAGAGACACTGAGAGCCCATCAGACTTGTTAGACAGATGAAGTCAAATGTCACTCCCAGGGCTGAGCAATTGCTCCGGCAGACACGCCACGCTCCCTTTAAGGATGATTTTCTCTCTTTAGGACTGAGCTTGTTTCCTTCTGCCAAACTCAGTCTGAATCAAGCAGAAGGAGACAGACAGGCTCTAAAATACCTCATCTCCCTGGAAGGGGTTTCTGTGCTCTGCTCTCTACAGTGACTGGAGAGAGGCTCAGAGGCCCTCTATGGCTGGATGTGCTGCACTCTGAGCTCGGCTTTGCTGGCAGGAACCCGGAGCGAGCCTGGGATGAGTGCCCTGGGACGAGTCCCTGCCTGCAGTGGGAGTGGGAACCAGCCTGGATGAGGGATTAACCAATTGAAAAGTGCACTCCTATAATTGCAGGTGAATCAGAGAATCAGGCAATCGTTTGGGTTGGAAGGGACCTCAAATCCCACCCAGTGCCACCAATGGCAGGGACCCCTCCCACTGTGCCAGGAGCTCCAGCCTGGCCTGGGGCACTGCCAGGGCTCCAGGGGCAGCCCCAGCTGCTCTGGCAATTCCAGCCCAGCCCCTGCCCACCCTGCCAGGGAACAATTGCTGCCCCAGAGCCCAGCCAGCCCTGCCCTCTGCCACTGGCAGCCATTCCCTGCCTCCTGTGCCTCCAGCCCTTGGCCCCAGCCCTCTCCAGCTCTCCTGGAGCCCCTCCAGGCCCTGCCAGGGGCTCTCAGCTCTCCCTGCAGCCTTCTCCTCTCCAGGGAGCTCCCCCAGCTCCCCCAGCCTTTCCTCACAGGAAGTACTTGATAATAACCTTCACCTCTAGCTCATTTCCCACACAAATGCGGCTTCAGTCCCTGCACAAAGCTGTGAATTTCCTCTGCTTGGTCTCCTTGTCCAAACCCCCTAAGGTGGGCACCTCCAGCCCCCTCTGGTCCTGATCCCTCCCCACACAGCTGGGCTGGGACCCTCCCCTTCCATCCGATGGGGCAGCCAACATTGAAAATGAATAATTCCATTCTAGCTGGACTGTGCCTGGCCGGGCTGTGCCAGGTGCTGCTCTCACACAGGGAACAGTCTCACACACTTTCCAGCAGCACAAGAAATCATTTTTTATTGCCTATAATTATGTGTTTCTAGCTAATTAATCACAGGGGTAGATCTGACCCTCTGGTTTTGCGTGAGCCCAGCCTAATGATGTTAATTATGGGGGGAGGGAGGAATAATCCAAGGGTTAATGGGGCTGTGGCTCTGCAGCAGAGCTGGCTGGAAAAACTGCAAAAATATTTGAGGGATGGCTTTACAATTGTGTTTTCTGCAGCTTTTTAGCAAAAATCTAAAAACAAAACCAGAATAAAAATGGTTCCAGCTCAGATGAGAGATTTGCTTAGTTTGGGGGATTTGTGGAGTCTCTGCTGTGTAATTGTTGAGGAAAATGCTGAGCAATAAAATCCCATTTCCAGAGAAAACATCCCAGTGTTGTGATCAGGGTATTGGCAGTGGGGGCAGGAGCCCTGAGCCGGAGGGGAGCAATCAGCTCTGGCTCCCGAGATTTCCTGCACTGGGGGAATCTGGGGTTTGCAGCAGAAGCAGCTGCTGGGCTGGGGTCACCCCGAGGCTGAGCCTGGCCCAGGCTCCCGAGGGACCCCGGGAGCTGCTCTGGCTCCAGACCTCCAGGAAGGGCTTTTCCAAGAGAAGTTCCAAGGAAAAGGCAGTGAAAATCCATGGTTTTCGCCAGTGGGTGGATAATCCATAAAGTGTTTGTGTCTAATCTGAGGCTTTATTTAGATTAGTTCTTGTGGATTTTGACCTTTTCATCCTTAATTGTTTTCTCTCTTTATAAGTTAAATTAAATTTTTAATTGGAAAATCAGCTTTAACAGCAAAGCAGAGCTTTATATCCAGAGAATGTTGAAAGAGGAAGTTTCAGACTTCAGAACTTTCTGAACACTTAAAATTCCAGATAAATCAAAATGGACTTTTTTCTTTGAAAACTTCTGGCTTCAGCACATCAGCATTTCTCCGGGGGGGAAAAGATGAGGGAATTTCCTGGGCAACTTCCCAATATTTCTGGTACCTGTAGTGGCTGTTTAAAACCCTTTCACATCCTTTCACCCTCCCACACACACTGCTGAGAAATAAATCCTCTGGAAATGGAAATCAGGCTTGAAGTAAACAGATTAGTAATGGTTATTTGGTAACACTTTATTAATTAAATGTCCTAAATACATTTAAACCTAGGCATTTAATTTAGATTTATTGGGATAATTTAGATTTATAAGAATCGTTATTATACCTTAAGTACAGTAAATGCCAATTGATTTTTATAGACAATATTTACTGAGGTGTAACCACAGTGCAAAATTTAATTACCTCGATCCTTAGTTAAAGGACAGGACAGGGGGTTCAGCCCCAGGACTGCTGGGGGCTGCCAGGGCTGGGAGCTGCTCCTGCTGCTCCAACCTTGGAGCACGAGCTCTGCCCTGTCCTGTGCTTCCAGATCCTTCCTAGGAATGCCAAGAACTCAACAGGCACTTCTTAATAGGAAAATATTCTACCTCATGGTTCACCTGGAGAGGAGAAGGCTGCAGGGAGAGCTGAGAGCCCCTGGCAGGGCCTGGAGGGGCTCCTGGAGAGCTGGAGAGGGCTGGGGCCAAGGGCTGGAGGCACAGGAGGCAGGGAATGGCTGCCAGTGGCAGAGGGCAGGGCTGGCTGGGCTCTGGGGCAGCAATTGTTCCCTGGCAGGGTGGGCAGGGGCTGGGCTGGAATTGCCAGAGCAGCTGGGGCTGCCCCTGGAGCCCTGGCAGTGCCCCAGGCCAGGCTGGACACTGGGGCTGGGAGATCCTGGGATGGTGGGAGGGGTCCCTGCCAGGGCTGGGGTGGGCTTTAACATGAGCTGAGCTGAGCTGAGCTTTAAGGTCCCTTCCAACCCCTCTGGCCTGGACCAGCTCTGATTTGTCATTCTGGGGCTGTTGGCAGGGAAGGAGCCACATTGACACATCCCCAAATTGGGAGGAAAATGTTACCATCTTCAGTTACCCTGGGTGCTTTCCCAACCATGAGTTGCTGATCTTTTGTTCCAAAGGATTTTTATTTTGCCTTTTTGTTCTTTACATCCCTTTTGCCCTGTGAGCAGAATTGATTTTCCTGAGTAGGGTCACTCAGGCTGAATTTGCCTTGGTGCTGGGGCTGCTGGCCAGAGGGAAGAGAGCAGCCAGAGCTGCTGGGCCAGGAGAGCAGGGCACACAATTTCCAAACTCCTGCTCTTCACCCACAGGTTCTGAAGCAAATGAAAGCCCATCCTGAATAACCAAAGCTGCCTTTTCCCATCCTGGGAAGCTGCAGCACGATCACTGCCTGGCAGGATGGGAATGTCGCCGATGCAGGGATCTCTCACAGCTTTTCTGCAAAAGTTTTGACAGACGTTTGATTCAGGGGCCGTTTGGGAAGGTTTGTGTTCCAACAGCTTCACTTTGTGACTGGAGCAGGAACAAGCCTTCAATCTCAAGCAGAGGCTAGCCAGGTTCACCTGTGCTCGTGTGAGCCCCACACATCACCTCAGGCACTCCAACAAGTTCACGAACCCTCGGGAAACTTCAAACAAACCCAGGCTGGGTCTTCAGGATGGATTCAGAGTTCTCACAGGAAACAATTCCCAGCAAGCAGCTCAGAAGGCAAGATGATTCCTGAAGTGAAAATAACACAAAGCAGGGGGATTATGTGGGATAAACACTTTTTCATGCAGTTATGCTGAAAACTTTGCTGTCAGAACCTTGCAATGTCAGTTCACCCTCTCTGAGCAGAGTCCCCACATTTTTCCCTGTGTCAAACACAAGTTACCAAAAGCCTCCAGCTCTCACCAAAACTAACTCCAAGTGCTTTAAACCCTCTGCACATCCCAGCCCATGCTCTGTGTCCTAGATTTACCTCTTCCAAGTGCAATATTCCATCTTTTCCATGTGTAAAGTGATCTGCTGCTGCACAGGGATCTCAGGGCTGAATGGAAAACCAGTTCAGTTGCCAGGGCTGAGCATACGGCTGTGAGGGAGGGATGCTGTGTGTGAGGAATCTGGCAGGCAGGGGAGCTGATCCTGTGAGTTAATTGAGTATGGATATTTGTGGGAGGAGCAGTTCTCTGTGTGTGCTGGTGGCTCTGTTTGTGTGGAGACAGGAACACAGGAGCTGAGTCACTGCCTGGGTGAACTTGGGGAAGTTGTTTGAAGGAGGCTTTGACCCTGGGAATTGTCAGGCTTTGTGTATTGGGATAGAGCCACGATTAAGGTGGAACTGAGGAAGGAGCAATGCTCAGTGCCCACATCACCAGCACCCCTGGGGAGGAGCTCTTCCCCCTGTGCCACCAGGATAACAGGCATGTAGACAGGAATCACAAAATGCTTCCTCCTGGATGTGCTCTGGCCATGAAGTTGAACATTTTACGGAAGCCTTTGGAAATTCAGAGGAGTTTGGTGACTGCGGCCTGGATGGCAAAAGGGAAATCCAAGGGCAGGTTTAGAATAGAGATCAGGCGTGATGATCCCAGGGCTGGCTGGGCTCTGGGGCAGCAATTGTTCCCTGGCAGGGTGGGCAGGGGCTGGGCTGGAATTGCCAGAGCAGCTGGGGCTGCCCCTGGATCCCTGGCAGTGCCCCAGGCCAGCCTGGAGCTCCTGGCACAGGGGGAGGGGTCCCTGCCAGGGCTGGGTGGCACTGGATGGGATTTCAGGTCCTTCCATCCCAAACCAATCTGGAATTTTAAAGGTACCAAGCACTGGGACCACAGTAGGACCAGCCCTGTGCTGACACCAACTCACTGCCCCCTTCTCTTGTGGGTACAAACAACAAAAATGGTGCTTGAACCGGGTACAGCCTCCGAATTCCTGCAGAGAATGACCAGACAGAGAAATAAAGAGAGATCAATCTCCTCACGCACACAAATATTGTGCTGAAAATGAAGATGGTTCTGTTGTGTGAGTGTTCCGAGGAGCACGGAGCGCTGGGAACATGTTCCAAATGTCAAATGGATTATACTCCAGCGCCCTTATTGTTTCATATAATTCTCATCTAATGTCACCCCTGGCAACAATAACACAATATTCGCTTTGATGTAGCCTCGCTGAATATTTTTAAGCAATGAGGAGATTGCCAGGGGGAGCAGGGGGAGCAGGGGGAGCAGGGGGAGGAGGGCGGGGGCTGCTCCTGTGCCCAGCACAGGGGTGACACAGCAGAGCTCTGAACTAAATCCATCAGGAAGATTGAGTTTGCAGTTCCAGGGGCCCTGACACCTGTGCTGCTGCAGCCTGGGCAGGCTCGGGATGGAGCTTTAATCAGGAGGTTTGTCTCTGCTGGAATACAATTAGGGAGCCCTGGGCTGGGAGCAAACAGATCCGAGGAACACGGGGAAAGCAGAGGCAGTGGCATGGAGGGGGACAAATAATTTGAATTTCTCCAGGCTGAGCAGAGCAGTCACTGGCAAGGTCAGGCCAAAGGGAGCTGATTCCGTGGGAAGGAAGGAGAAAATGACTGCAAAGGTGGAAAGTGCCAAGAGGCAGCATGGGCTCGTCCTCCATTATTTGATTACTCTCTTGACCCAGAGCTTTCCATGAAGTTGATTCACGGACCCAGCAGCCAGATCCTGAAGCCTGGGGTCCCTGCTGCTTCCAGGAGAATTCCAGAGCAAGGGCAGTGGCACCCCTGCCCTGCAGCAACAGCTCCAGGGACCAGGGGGCACAGGGGGAAAGGAAAAACTTGGCTCCCCCTCCTCAGCACGGTGACCTGCAGCTGATTCTAGTGAGAACTCGGCTGGAATCTCTCTTGGAACACATCCCCTCCTGGTCTGCACAGGGGCTGTCAGCCCAGGGCCTCCCTGTGCCCTGGTGCTGCACTGCCCCTGCCCTTAGGATGCTGCAGGTTCCACCCCCCTGCCCCAGCCCGAGGGAGTGCACCAACCCCTTAATTCCTACATAAATATTATCCTTGGGAATCCCTCGGAGGAAAATAATATCAACAGGACTGATTACCATTTCCTGTGTGGCTGCCTGGGTAACGGGAACCAGATGATGTTTATCTTTAAAAAAATGAAAGTGCCAATAAAAAAGTAATTTAAAAAAAAAAATAAAAATTCCCCTCATGGTATTTTCCTGTTGCAGCTGGAGAAATATCAGGGACATGCCACACCTGCCTGTTCAAATCCAGCAAAAAAAAGGGCTTTGTTCCAGGATTCAGGGAAGGTGCAACCTCTGTGGCCCCACTTCTGAGTGGAACTCCTGATTTTCAGCACATAACTGAATTTTAAACATTTCTGTGGGATGAGCTTAATAAATGAAGAGCTTGTGAACATTCCTGCTGGGAGCACAGGTCAGGGCTCCCAGGGCTCAGCTGTGCCCTTTGCAAGGCTGGGCTGCAGGGGAAGGTTTGTTACTGGGGAGAATGGTGTAACTCAGCTCTGTTCAGCGAGATCACAGCTATTTATACAGATTTACACAGTTCTGGAGCTCCTTCACCCACACCAAACGCACGAGATTAAAATAAGGTGGAAAAAACCTCATTAAAATCCCATTTTAAACCATCTGACAGGACAGAGTGTAACTGTGGGAATGGATGTGCACATTGGGCACTGAAGGAATTAATTCTTATCCCCTGTAAAGAGAAAAGTTCACCCTATGAATATCAGAACATTTCTATCTGACCAGATATCAAGCTCAGAGAACTCTTTCCAACCTTTTTCTTTCCCACCTCCACTGCTTCCCAAAGTTTCCATCCCTCAGACTGTAATTATTACTGATTGATCCCTTTCACCAGCTGAACTCTCTGGGGTTTATTTGCTTTGTGACTTTGAATTCTGTGAGCAAAATCCTGTTGTTTTTTCTTTTGCCATTTTTGGTCCCAATTATAAAACAAAGACTCATCAAGTGCCACAAATGGAATGGCCAAATTACAACCCAGGGTTGCCCGTTGGAAATGAGGGAAATCAGGGCATTTCTGCGGCATGGGGAAAACAGAGCCCTGCATTGCCAGAGCCTGCTGGGGACCCTCAGCCCTGGCTGGAACTGGGGCCTGGCTGTGTCCAGGGCAGTCCTCCCATCCCTGAGGGTGTTCTCCAGCTCCTTCCAGCATTTTGTGAGCTCTCAGCTCGCTTGGAAAAGCCAATCCACATCTTGCCCTGGTGGCCCTGACAGGAGCAATCTTTGAACCGCTGCTGCTTAAAGGGAGACAGAGCGAGGTGTTGGTGTGGATTCCTCTTCCTCCACTCCATCCGAGCTGGGTGACCCCTCTGTCCTTGTAAAGCAACAGATGAGCCCCAGAATGCTGGGGAAGGAGTGGAAGTCCCTGGGCTGACTATGTCCCATAAACCTCATCTGGGCTTTTCTGCAAGGGCTTTGAGACCCACCCCAGCAGGGCTCAGGGAGCCGGGCAGGGTCTGGAGCCCCAGCAGGGCTGAGGGAGCTGGGCAGGGTCTGGAGCCCCAGCAGGGCTCAGGGAGCTGGGCAGGGTCTGGAGCCCCAGCAGGGCTCAGGGAGCTGGGCAGGGGCTGGAGCCCCAGCAGGGCTCAGGGAGCCGGGCAGGGTCTGGAGCCCCAGCAGGGCTGAGGGAGCTGGGCAGGGTCTGGAGCCCCAGCAGGGGCTGAGGGAGCTGGGCAGGGCTGGAGCCCCAGCAGGGCTGAGGGAGCTGGGCAGGGTCTGGAGCCCCAGTGGGGCTGAGGGAGCTGGGCAGGGTCTGGAGCCCCAGGAGGGCTCAGGGAGCTGGGCAGGGTCTGGAGCCCCAGCGGGCTCAGGGAGCCAGGCAGGGTCTGGAGCCCCAGCAGGGCTCAGGGAGCTAGGCAGGGTCTGGAGCCCCAGCAGGGCTGAGGGAGCTGGGCAGGGTCTGGAGCCCCAGCAGGGCTCAGGGAGCTGGGCAGGGTCTGGAGCCCCAGCAGGGCTCAGGGAGCTGGGCAGGGTCTGGAGCCCCAGCAGGGCTCAGGGAGCTGGGCAGGGGCTCAGCCTGGAGCACAGGAGGCTCAGGGGCCCTTCTGGCTCTGCACAGCTCCTGCCAGGAGGAGACAACCGGGGGAGTCGGGCTCTGGGTACAGGGACAGGGACAGGAGCAGAGGGAACAGCCTCAGGTTGGGCCAGGGAGGGTCAGGGTGGACAGAGCAGGAATTTCCCCATGGAAAGGGTGCTCAGGCCTTGGAACTGCCCAGGGATCTTTGGAGTGCCCATCCCTGGAGTGACCAAGGAATTCCTGGAGGTGGCACTGAGTGCTCTGGGCTGGGGGCAAGGTGGGGATCAGGCACAGCTTGGATTCAGTGATCCTGGAAATCTTTCCCAGCTTTAATGTTTCTGTGATTCTGTGACCAGAAGGGTTTGTTCTAGTGCTGGCCCAGATTTAAGGGGTGATTTTCTCCTGGTAAAGGCCCTGTGGGAACAGAAAGGCTCAGCCAGGTGAAGTGAGGAGGACACAGGGGATTGGTACCACCCTGCTGGGGTTCCACATCTCTGGGTCAGCCTCTCCCCAGCATGGGACCACGATGTTCCAGGAGCTCCAGGAGCTCTGCAGGGATCCTCCAGCCCTCAGCTCACCCTTCCCAAGCAGCTCCACCACCCATAGCACCAACAGCAGCAGTGAGAAAGTTTCTTTCAGATGCTGGAAGAACAAAAGGGGCTCAGACAGGGACACATCTCCAGCAAACCATCCCCACTGATAAAGGGTCTGCCTGGGTTGAGTGATGAGATAAATCCCTCTCATCCAGACTCATTTAGGGCTCAGCAATTTTAATGTTGTTTTCCATAGAAATGGATGAATTCTAATCCTTTGATTGTGTGTTTTCACAAACTCCACATGTACTTTCCTCCTGTTTATCTGCTGGCTTCTGTTGTTCAGGGAAATGCTGCTCTGAACTGGCTTTTCTGGGGAAATTCCCTCCTTGTTATCTCTGTCCCTGCAGGAGGACACAGGGAGCTGCCAGGATGGCCCAGAAGAGGTGGCCCAGGTGACTTCTCCTTTGGGAACTGCCTTTGGATGAGACTGGCTGATATCCTGGGATGAGGCCAGCAAGAAAAAGGGTGTTCTTCTTCCTAGTATCTGAAATGGCTTCTGTGATAAGAGAAAAATTAATGAGGAGGGAGATTACAGAAAGGACTCTCATGCTGGTACCAGAGTGGTGTCCAGTGGGGACATCTGGTTGGTTCAATTCCCAGAAAACTCTCATGTTTTGCTCCTGGAGCTATGAAAGGCTGGAAATGCAGCCATTGTTGCAATAAATATTCATTCATTTCCAACCTCAGCAACACTGGTGGAGCTTTGTCTACCCTGAGCTGAATTTTTAGGAGGCTGAACAGAAAGGTTCAGCGCCGAGATGGAGATCAACATTTTTTTCCAAGCCTGGGGAGGTTGGAGCTAGGGATTAACTCTGGATAACAAGCTCTGGACTTAGAATGGAACTCATTTAAGAGAAATGATCAGCAGAACAGCCCATTCCTGAAAGATCTGAAGTTTGCTGGGAGGGGAAATAAGTTGATCTGTTCTGTGAAGGATTTGAAAATGAGCTGATTTGTGTGGCTGTGAAGGCTCTGTCAGTGGCCCATGGGGACAAACAGAGTATTTGGGTTTGAACCGCCTTCAGTAGCTTTCCTTTATGGATATATTTGGTTTTGCCACTAGAATGGGAGTAAATTTCAGCTGAGTCTCCCTTTTTGTCCGAGACTCTTTTTGTTTGCCTTGTGCATTTTCACCTGGACTTTCCCAAATTTGGTTTCAAAAGCTGCTAAATGAGAGCTCTGAAGGTGTGTGCTCACCTTGCATAAGTTGGGGGCATAAATTCCAGGCCAATGAATGCTGGGGACAGTGGAGCTGAAGGCCAGAAAATATCCCAGGAATCATTCAGATGATTATTTAGATATTTCCTCCATGGCTGGGGTCAGTCATGGAGTAATTCCTAGCGTGGAGCACACCAGTCTCTTCTTTGTCCAAGGTGTGCTGGGTCAGAAGGACAAAATTCATGTGTCACTCTAGAGTCCTGTGCAAGGAGGGAGGCAATGTTGGGATCTTGCCAGAATATTTCTGGGTTTATGAATCCAAGGATTTCCCTCCGTGCTTGAGCCCATTCCTTTCTCTGAGCCAGACCTCCAAGGTTTTAGGAGGCTGTGAATTGTCCATGGAGGACAGAGGGCTGAGGGCAAGCTGGTTGGTGATCTTCCTGTAAAATGGGAATGCATAGTGCTGGTCTCCACACACATTTTTTCTGGAATTGTGATGGATGTTGGGAATCCGAGTGTCTCAATACCCTCAGGGTGTCACCTTTTGCTTTTCTTTAACCTGGCTAGAACTTCAAAGTACCAGAAAGCTCAGAACTGTGAATTCGGGTCAAACTCTGCACGTTCAGCTGATCCACTGGGAATATGGGAAAAGGTTGGAGCAGAGATGCCCTGAGAGCACACCTGGCTCTGGGGAAGTTCCACCTCTAGATAAATCCCTGTGACTGCTGAAATCAGCCCCAAAACTCCCAGTGCCGTGTCCTGAGTCAGGATTTGCTGAGCCAAACATTTCCAGGTTTTCACCCTTTTCCAGCCAAGAACAGGGATTAGGAACTGGACTTAACATCTCTGCTTGGTTTTCCCCAGCTTTAGTTGATCATGCAGAAAAAGGCCCAAATCTGCAAGGCTCTGCCCAACCACTGGAAAACAGTTTTATTTGGAGCTGATAATTTCTTTCTTTTCCCATGGCATCACTCCAGCAGCACATGGACCGGAGCTGTGGCAAAACAAGAGACCTGTGTGTGAATTTTGTGCAGGTCCCCACGAGCTCCCACAAGCTCTCCAGGATAGGAGGGGCCTGGATGTGAAGGATCCAGGAAGGCAGAAGAGAGAGAAATGTCCTGTGTGATTCCATAATTTGATGTTTCCAAAGCAAGAGCAGAGGGCAAACAGAAACATCCTGCAGTTCTTGCCAGCTCTTGGTCTTCCAGAGGCATTTTGCAGCCCTGGCTGTTATTCCCTGAGATTCCCAGGAATGCAGGGCCAAGCCAGAGCAGGCCCTGGGATCCCCTTGCTGACACCGAGGGCTGTTTGCAAACCTCTGCTGGATTCCAAATACTTGGTGAATTAAGAAAACCAGGTTATTCCCAGCCAGGACTGGGAAATAAAGAAAATCAGGTTATTCCCTGTCAGGACTGGGCTGTGTCCCCCTGACTGACTCCAGCCTGGCTGGGCAGGCACACGGATGTGGTGTCCTTGGATTGGGATGCACAGTAAATACGAGCCCATATTAGCACAGGCACCAACGCTTATTAAGCCAGAGGCTAAATTTGGGATTTTTATGTTGCAATAAATCTTGCTTCTCTACAAAGGCTGGGTAAGCCTTAAATCAAAGCCTTTCTCCTCTCCCCTCTCGTCAGTTATTGATTGGGGCATTATCCATCCAGTAACCATGAGGAGAACACGCCATAACTGTGATGGATCTGCCCAATTCCTGGCACTAATCCTGGGATAAGTGTGTGCTTTGTTGCCCACCCTTGGCTGTGCTTTATTCCAGAGGCCTGCTCCTCTGGTCCATCCTGATCAAAGGACAGGAGCAGAGTGATGAATGAGGATTTTCCAGGTAGATGACACCCTCACAGTGGGCAAATGTCACCCCTCTCCCAAAACAATGTTCCTCTAGGAAAAAAAATTACTGGGAAAAGAGAAGGAAGAGAGGTAGAGAAGAGGAGTGAGGAGCAGATAAAGAGGTGTAAACAGGGAAAGTTGCCACGTCAGAATTCCAAAGGCAGAACCCTCAAAGAGACAGGAGCTCTGGAGGGTCAGAGAGGTCTCTGTGCAAATGTGGGGTGCAGCAAAGGGGTAAAGATGTTCCCAAAATGCCCTGGGAACCCAAGTGCTTTGGGATCAGCATCACCCATGGATTTATGCATCTCTTTTCCTGCTGTCTTTCACAGGTAAATGTCCAGGATCTCACTTCTGATCCAAATCCTTCCTCCCCACCTTGCTGCTGCTGGCAGCACCCAAAAATCCCCCTGCCAATGTTTTGTTGAAGGCAGGGAGACTATGGAAGAAAATAATTTCTCTGCCCTGGCTATTTTTGCCATGTTAAACACCAGAAAGAAATGCTATTATGAATATACCATAATTCAGACTCATCCCTGAGCAGATTTCACTTTGGTGGGTTAAAATTATCCCTGTCGGATTTCAGAGCCGGCCCCGCCTGGGACCTAATGAATCCAACCAGCTCAGGATAACAATAATTTCTACAAATCTGCTTATCTGGGCTAAATGTTTATCCCTTTAGCTGCAAACCTCTTGATCCCAAATCATTGTTACAAAACATAAGCGGGGAGTGTCTGCACGAGTCTGTAATTGAAAGGCACTTATTTGCTCAGCTGCTCAGCACAAACGCAGGGATTGAAGTGCTGTTACCTCCAGATTCCCCCATTTGATTCATTCCTGTAAAATAGCACAGGGGAGGCTCTAAAATCGCTCCTTCTGAACAAACCAGCCTGCAGGTACTGGCTGAAAGCCGTGTGGGGAGCGTGGCACAGGAGCAATAGCTGTGATCTGACGTCGGCTGCTGAGCGAACTCGGGCTCTGAATCCCGAGGAAACCCTCGGAGGCAGTGAGAACGGGGAGCAAGCAGAGCCGCTCCATAAAAGCTGGGCAAACGTTACAGTCAGGCAAAACTACTCGGGCTGCATCGCCGCCTGAGCTGAGAGCAAAAAGAAAAACGCTGATTATGGGCTGTAATTAATCTGCTGGGGCTGGCTCAAAGCACTTCTGGCTTCAATTGCAGTGTATGGATTGAAAGAATGGATGGGGCTGAAGGAGTAGTAGCACATTCCCATTATGGGATTGGCCTGCACAGTCCCACACAGCTGCTCCCAAGGAATGAAGGAAAGGGGAACTCTGCAAAGGGGACCTTCTCACTGGCACTGTGGGAAAACCTTTGTGTCAATTCCAGGATCATGAAGTAAAAAATCACAGAAGAGTTTGGGGTGGAAGGACCTGAAATCCCATCCAGTGTCCCCTCAGCCCTGGCAGGGACCCCTCCCACTGTCCCAGGTGCTCCCAGCCCCAGTGTCCAGCCTGGCCTGGGGCACTGCCAGGGATCCAGGGGCAGCCCCAGCTGCTCTGGCAATTCCAGCCCAGCCCCTGCCCACCCTGCCAGGGAACAATTGCTGCCCCAGAGCCCAGCCAGCCCTGCCCTCTGCCACTGGCAGCCATTTCCTGCCTTCTGGCCATCCAGCCCTTGCCCAAAGACCTTCTCCATTTTTCCTGTAGCTCTTTCAGGTTCTGGAAGCCCCAAATTAGATGACCTCAAAGCCTTTTCTTCTTCAGGCTGAACAATCCCAATTCTCTTAGCCTTTCCTTATGGGACAGTCTCCTGCAGACCCTCAGAGTGACACTTCCTCTGTAATCATAAACAAAGTGACTGCAGCTCTCCCTGAGACCCCCAGAGAAGGAGGGGGCGTGGAGGAATCAGTTTAGTGTAGGGCCAGCTCCAGTCAGATGGGGATTCCAGAGTCACCCCTCACGATGGGAATGCAGTAGCTAAAGAAAAGATTTTCCCATTGGAACAGAGGTCTGAGAGTGCCTGGAATGGCCCCAGGCTGGCACTGCTGCCCCTGAGTGCCAGCCTGGCCATTCCTGGCCTGCAGGACAAGGGAAGAGGAGGGACAGGAGTGGCAGATGGCCCAGTATTTACCATTATTTCAGGTACACTGGACCTCAGCTATTTCCAGCTCCAGAACCCAGCAGTGAAACCTTGGCTCTCGCTCATGTGTCACTTGGCAATTTGTCTCCATCCAATATTGCTTCAGTAGCATTCAGATAAACAAATTAAGGGAGGAGAAAGCAACAAATGCAGCTTAAGACTAATTCCCCTCCACCCCCTGAATCACTGAGGGCCTTGAAGAGTGTTCAGAGCCAAATTACACTTCAGTGCACAGGATTTAATTTGCATCTGCCAACTTCAGAAGGGGGATTTAGTTAGACAGGCATTTGCATGCCATAAAAGGAGCTGATCTCTAATTAAACTAATATCATGTTTGAGTTTCTGCAGCGATAAAGGGGAAGACAAAACATGCAGGTCTAGGCAGGAGGAAGGAGCAGGCTGGGAGCACAGGAGGGGAACAGCTCCTCTAAAACCTGCCAGACAGAGAGGGGGCATTTCAGGGTGGTGGGAGGGGGCTGCACTAGAGAGAGAAATAATTCCCTGGTACTTCCAGAATCTCTGCACCATTTCTGCAGCATTTACACCCAGGAAATGCACCCAGGTGTTGGGAAACTCCCTCAGCAGAGCCTGACAGCGCCAATTCCTGGCAGGAGAAGGATGATTTCCTGGACAAAAAAATTAAATCCCTTCTCCTCTACATGATCTGGCATTTCTGGGAACATGGAGTCAAATCAGCTTTCTAATTTTACTCTCCAGCCTTGATTAGGACACAGCTTGGGGTATGTCCAGGATTTTCAGCAGTCACTGAGTGAGAGGGAGGTGAGGGCTTGCCATGAAGTCCAATAATTCCTGGTGTTTCTCCACAGCCCAGCATTCCCAGGCCCACTGCTGACAGCCAGAATCCATTGAACAAGTACATGAAACATCAAACGACTAAGCAGAGTTTTAGAATTTTCTTCGACTCTGCTGGATCAATTTTGGTTTTTAACAATTCCTGCAAAGAGGAAACTCTTCAGGGCAACTCAGCCACAGGAGACAGACGGGTTTCTTACCTGCCATCAAAGAGTCAGGAAAATCAGTAAACTCTGGCAATTATTGTCACAGATTAATGGATTTTAGGGCAAGGGAGGAACACAATTACAACATCGAGTCTGATTTCCTGCTCTCCAATGTCCCAGAGCAATTCCTTTCCTGAGCCCGTGTTTGAAGCAGGAGGAGCCTTTGAGGGAGCCACCCCCCTCTTGATTCAGAGACACCCCAGGACAGAGGAGCAGCATCATCCCCATGAGCCCTGTAGGGAGAAGTCACTGCCTGCCTCAAACCTGCTTTAATTCTTCCAGTGTTCATCTCTGAGCTGCTGGAAGTGTGCTGGGCCTGGGAGCTGCTGGAATCACACATGGATCTCACAGGGATCCTTCTCCTCCCAGGGAAGCTGTGGCTGCCCCATCCTTGGGAGTGTCCAAGGCCAGGCTGGAGTTCTCTTATGCATTCCATACCCCAAACCTCCAGTTTGTGATGGGAAGGTCAGCTCCAGGTTAATTTTCAGATCATTTTTTATTTATTTCCCACTCAGGTGCTCCTGGCTAGCAACATTTACCCAAGCAAACATCCCCTTGGCACCTCTCTCCCAGGAAACAGATGCACACGGATCAAACCATGTTTTTTTTTTTTTTTTCCCCTGGTGACTCAGGGCTGTGCATATGCCACTGTGTGTGGCATTTCCCACTCCTCAAAGAAAGCAAACTCCCACATGACATTAAAGCTTGACTTTGGAGGAGTTTAGTGTTTTAAAGATGGAAGCACACAATCAAAATATCCTTTGGATGGAACTAAAGCAGGTAACTTTTCAAGGTGAGGGGATTTGTGTGGTCAGGTTCTGATCGCTGGTCCAGCGATCCCTGGCTGGGCTAATCCCCTGCAAAGATAAAAGCTCCTGCTGGCCCTGCTGGGGAAAACAAATTCTCCCCTGGCAGAAGTCATTTCTTAACAGCCCCTTTAGTAATCAAAACCTCCCAAACTCTTGGGGTTTGTGTTTCCTGAGCTGTTAAAGCAGCAGTGGGGTGGCATGACCTCCCCAGGTGACCTCACCTTCCCTTTCTCAGGAAGTTCGTGGATCCCACTTGCTCTTCCCTGTGGGAAAGGAGGGCATTCTCCCCAAGCCTGCTCTAAGGGAAAAAGAAAAGGAGTTTGAGCAGAGATTTTTCAATCTCTCAAACACAAACAGATCCTGAAGACAAAGCCCCTCCTGGCTCCCCCACCTCAGACTTGCAGAGCAAACTGCTCAAAACAGAGCAGAGCCACAAGGATAAAAACCTTCCCTTGCTTTTTAGCTCCCCAAACATCCCATAGGTCTGGAAAAGGGAGGGGAAATTCCACTGTTATGGTGCCACAGCCAGGCTCCCAAGTGGTGTTTCCTTGCTAAATCAATCAATCAATCAATCAATCAAAGGGAATTCTGTTCCTGGCTCAGCAAGCTTTCAAAATTACCCAAATACACAAAGTTCCTCAAGATCAAGGGGGCTGTAAAGGCAATTCATCCACATGTTCTGCATCCTCAGACTCCTGTTTCACAGGATGGGGCTGCTGTAGGGGATTATAAACCAGCTGGAGCTCAAAGCAGGAGCAGGGCACATGGAGGGAAGGAAAATACCTGTACCAGTCCAGTTAACATCAATTAGCTAGGCCTGTGCTCCAGAAACAGGCAAAGGAGGAGTACTGGAGGGACAAAGGGCAGGGCTGGAGGGCTTCATGTTCCCTCTTAGGGTCAGGAAGCTGCAAATGCCATGAGCAGCAGAGTGGGTTGCAGTCAGGGAATGGTTCAGGTTTGAAAGGACCTTTGAGATCATTGAGTCCAACCATGGACCAGCAGCACCACCATGGTCACCCCTAAGGCAGGTCCTGAGTGCCACAGCCATGCTCTCAGCAATGGTGAGTCCACCACTGCTCCTGTTCCAATGGCCACCCTTCCCAGGAAGGAATATTCCTGTTATCTCATCTAAACCTCCCTGATGTGACCTGAGGTGATTCCCTCTCATCCTGCCACCCTGGGATGCTGCATTCAGCCTGGGATCTGCCTCCAAACCCCTTCAGAGGCTCAGTGGTCACAGGACAGGAACAGGAGCTCAATAACAGACCTGAGCTCCCTGGGCCAGCCCAGAGCACGAGGGGAGGCAGCAGAGCTTGGATTTCTCACACCACAAACAAAGAACTCTAATTCAGAGCTGGGCACTCTCAGCTCCTTCAGCATGGTGGAAAAGAGCCCGGAGCCTCAGGGATGTGACATCTCATCTGTCCCTTTCCAGGCACCAGGTGAGTCCCAGCTGCAGCCGAGGCAGCCCAGGTGTGAACCAGGCACCTGCTGGCACCTGCAGCTGCCAGAGCTCTGCAAACGCTCCAGGGGCTGATTCCACACCAGGAGACGGAGACGGGAGCCATGCCCTGATCCCGAGTGAGCTGGGGATGTGAGCAGGGAGCAGGAGGTGTCGGCAGCACGTCCTGGGGCTGGAGAGGTGCTGGAGACAGCAGGGACCGATCCCCACAGTGTCACCGGCTGGGTGAGGATTTCTGCAGCGAAAGGGCAGCGAGGCAGGAGCTGACAGGAGGGGGAATCCCAACAGGAGGGGGATTCCCGACAGGAGGGGGATTCCCTGACGGGCTCATTTTTTGCCCTTGCCTTGCTGGGGCTCCTGTTGGGATCTGCCCATCAGAGCTTGAAAGGTTTGGGAAATTGACATTTCTGGTGTTCTAGAGAGGAGCAGAAAAGGTTTATATTCAATTCCTAAAAGGTCTTAAAATTTGTGGCCAGGTGGTCTCACACCAGCCTTCCCTCCCAAGGAACAAAGCCCAGATGTTTCATTTTCTGCAGGATCAGCTCAGGTCTGACCCCAGCCCTGGCTATACTCCACCAAAATCCATGACTTCCAGTAGATTTATTTAAAAGGCAAAGGAAGAATCAGGAGGAACTCATCCAATGTGCAGCAATCCTGGGCTCGTCTCCTCCAAAGGAGACCCCACCAGCCCTTTATTGATTAACAACCAGCGGCATCAGGTCTCCTTTTCATGCAGAAAATATCAAAATTAGGGCTTTCACTGCTGCTCGTGTTATCTCCAATTAACTGTGCTGACATGATTTGTTCTCCCACAGTCTTTGTTGCATAACTAATCACAGCCAATAAATATAAACACAAAAATAATTAGCTGGAATCAGCTCTCCACCCGTGCCAGGCACAGCCCGGCAGCAGCAGGGAGGACATGTGCTCTTCCTGACATGATTCCAGTTTTTTTTTTTCCTTCTGTTTGGGTTTTTATCTCCTGCTTTGGGTGAAGGCAGGGGCTGAAGGTGCCTCTGAAGGACTGCAGCCATGGTAACACACCCAGACACGGGATATTGGCTCTCCAGGTGATTCGGGGATTAATTCTGTGTCAGTTCTGGTTATTGCCTCATTCCAGGAGATCCCACCATTCTGACATTCCCAGAGCAGATGTCTGGGAATTAATGAAATAGAGGAGTCTCCAGCAAGGGCTTTGACCTGCAAGGAGAGAGGATGAGCAGAGACCCTCGTGCTGCTCCTCATCCTTCAGAGCACTGAAGGTGCCACCCCAAGGACTCAGGTGGTGCCACCAGCCTGGGAGTGGCACTGGGTGGGGACAGAACATTGCTCCCGTGAGCTGCTCCCAAACTAAGCTGGGATGGGCTGGCTCAGGAGGACTGGGGAGGAAAGGGATGGCAGGATTGACGGATTGTGCAAATCCTGCAATTTCCATGGCATTTTCTGTAGGAAGTAGAATTGTTTCACCTCAGTGCTGTCCTAAATCTGTTGAATCAAGACAGTAAATCTGCAATTTTTTTCCCTATGTTCTTGTTGTGCTTAATTTCTCTGGATCAGTTTTATTATCCCATAATTCACATTGTCTTACCCTTCACATTTCATATTACAATGTTTAGGATCATCTAAAGAACATTTCTGCTCTATTAGAAGGTTTGAAATTATTTAGCTCAGGTGATGGAGCTGTGTTGAAACAAACTCTCCATGCAATGTCCAATATAGATATGTTCCCAATTCCTGACTCACTGTTCTATTATTATGAGTATTAGTATTATTAGTAGTAGTATTACCCTCCACAACCTCCTGACAGGAGGGTGCAGCCAAGTGATGGTCAGGCTCTGTCCCCAGGGAAAAGCAAGACAAGAGGGAAAGTCCTCAAGTTGTTCCAGAGGAGGTTTAGGTTAAATTAGGGAAAATTTCTTCCTGGAGAGGGTGGTCAGGCAGTGCTGGATTCCCCTCTCTGGAGGGATTCAAAAGCCACGTGGATGAGGCACCTGGGGACATGGCCAGTGTTGTCTTTGACAGGTGGACTCAATGCTTGATCCCAGAGGGCTTTTCCTGCCTTTCCAATGATTCTCTCATTCCATGGTTATTCAGGATTTTTTCTTCCTTCAACCAGCAGTTCCAATGAGAAGTGGCACAATTTCCCCACAAATGGAGACCTCATCTTCAAAGCAGTTTGCTTGTCTGGGATTTTGGAGGGCAGCATCAGGAAGGTTTGAGAACGGGTCCCTAGGATCTCCCATATTCCTTTTCCTGGATTGTGACATTCCCAAGGTGAAGCACTTGGCAGGATTTGAAAACACTCTTTTTATTTTCTTTTTTGATGGAGCACCTTAATTTTCCCTAATTTTCCCATCTGGCAGTAAGAACCTGGATAACACAGGCATGGAGAGATGGAGACTTCAGGGGGACTGGTTACCCCAGGGCGTTCAGAGGATCCACTCGGGATCCTTCCAACCCCAAATCCTTTGGGCAGCATCCAAAGAAGACAAGGAATCCTGCTCCCTCCCAGACTCTCCATCTGGAATATCCACGTGTCCCCAAAATCCTGCTCTCCAAACCCTCAGATTATGGGCAGGTTTAAAAATGTGAAGTCATAAGAGCTTTTGAGATGTTTCTCTCAGCAGCCCGCATGCAAATACATGCAAATGCATGCAAATAGATGTAATAGGGAGGCACTGCCTCAGCTGAGTTATTAAAGGAGCTGCTGCTCCTAAGAGGATTTTCCTAAGAAGGCTTAAGATCCCCCAACAGCCATTACAGCCCAGCTCCTGTAAATTACGCTAAACACAGGGTTGTTATCCCTGACAGAGCCTGCAAAGGGATGGAGCAGGGGCTGAAGCTGCTTCTCCACTTTCCTCTCCTGTCTCTTCTCCTTTCCTGCAGCAGCTGGGAGGGCACAGCTCCAGGGGCTGCAGCATTCCTAGGGGTGCCCTGCTCCAGCTGCTCCAGCTGACCCTGGCTGGTCCCTGCTGGGGCTCTCGAGGAGCTGGGAGTTGGGGCTCTGCCCAGGGCTCCTGCACAGCTGGGGGAAACCAGCCAGCACCTGCTGCTCTGGGCAGCTTTATCCTCCAAGACCATCCCAGCAGTTAAAATTCCCAACACTTAAGCCACTCACCAGTTAAACTATGCACCAGTTAAACCATCCCACCTGTTAAGCCAATCCACCAGTTAAGCCAATCCACCAGTTAAACCATTCACCAGTTAAACCATCCCACCAATTAAAATATTCACCAGTTAAACCATCCCACCAGTTTAAACCATCCCACCAGTTAAACCAATCCACCAGTTAAACCATTCACCAGTTGTCTTAGTTTGGAAGACAGGTATCGAAGGGGGCTCTCAGACAAAGATATGAGGATATGGATAACAGTTCTTTACTTGTGTTTAGCGAGGCAAAACAGAACAACAATAACTATGATATGAACAACAGATAGAACCAGGGAAACAGTCAGAGCGTTTCTCTGCCGCTGGCAACCTCCCCCCCTGTTGGTGCAGTTACCGGCACCAGCAGCTGTGGATGCAGAGTCTCGGGGTGCTGGAGATGGATCAGGAGCTCCCTGGCGGGGCTGGAGCTGCAGCACGAGTCCCGGCAGGACAGGGGGTGCAGAGTCCCGGGGTGCTGGAGATGGATCAGGAGCTCCCTGGCGGGGCTGGAGCTGCAGCACGAGTCCCAGCAGGACAGGGGGTGCAGAGTTCCGGGGTGCTGCAGATGGATCAGGAGCTCCCTGGTGGGGCTGGAGCTGCAGCACGAGTCCCAGCAGGACAGGGGGTGCAGAGTTCCGGGGTGCTGGAGAAACACTTGGAGCAGGAGCAAAGGAAAAACAGCGAAGGGCAAAGAGAGCAGGACTCCGCCGTGGCCCGGCTCTTGGCGAGACAATCCCGCACTTCCCTCCCGGATTTTCCGGGACACCCCTGAAAAAGGACCCCCTCCCCCCACCTCAGCCACTTCTTTTGTCTTTATTAACTACTCTTAAGTACTCAGACATTAGTTACCTGGCAACTTATGGGAAAAAAGAAAAAAAAAATCTACAAGTGAACCCAACCCCCAACACCAGTTAAACCATCCCACCAGTTAAACCAATCCACCACTTAAACCATTCACCAGTTAAACCATCCCACCAATTAAACCATTCACCAGTTAAACCATCCCACCAGTTAAACCAATCCACCACTTAAACCATTCACCAGTTAAACCATCCCACCAATTAAACCATTCACCAGTTAAACCATCCCACCAGTTAAACCAATCCACCACTTAAACCATTCACCAGTTAAACCATTCACCAGTTAAACCATTCACCAGTTAAACCATCCCACCAGTTCCCTGAACCCTGCACTGGGTCGAGTCATTGAAGAGATTTCTGCCTCCCTCACATTATTCATTTCTTGTTCGTAGAGAAAATCAAGCACGGAAATGTGGTAGCTCAGGCCCTGGGAATATTCCCGTTGGGAATGCCCCAGGCTGGGAGCTCTGGTGCCGTCTCCCTCCCAGACCAGAGGGGTTGCCGTGCAGGGATTTTGTGTCTGGGCTGTGGGGATGTGACACAGCTGATACTGGAAGTGGCTCCATTCTGTTCAGTAAGGTTTATCCCTGAGGTTTCTGTTCCAGCACTCACAAGCCTCCAGCCTTTCAAAGCTCGGCAGGATTCAGTGACACACCAGGAGCTTAACACGATTACCCCAGCTTCCACTCCCCTTCCTTAGACCTCACTCCCAGGGGCTATTTGTAATTTGCAGTTGGAGTATATTCACTGTCTTTGAACAAAGAAATTTGATTTTTTTTTCTTTTAGTCTCCTCTTACATCCTGACAGGTTTTTTAAAATAAAAGAATTAAAAACTCTTAATGCTTTCACGAGAAGCTAAAATTTCTCATGGAAAAGGAAATACTTTTGGCAAGCTGAACAGAAGAATTATATCAGAGCTGAAGGAAAAATAAATCTTTGACCTGTTTTTATAATTGTTACTAGTTCATTGTTATTTTTATCATCGCTGTCTGTGACAGGGCCCCATTGCAGCAGGCTCTGCACGAACACAGACCATCACCAGCAGTAAAATCAGGGGACAGTGTCCTGCAGGACTGCTCCAGCAGTGCCAGACCTGGGCCTGGAATCATGCTGGATCCTTCAGTGAAAATCCTCTGCTCCAACAGGGAAAAATATCTTTAATTGCCACATGGGATGAGGCTGCTTGGCCTTTGATGGCTCCTCTGAAGGGTGGATTTCAGCAGCCACGTCTGCAGCAGTGAAACCCCGATGTAAATACAACTGCTCCCTCTTGGCGTGCACTGAGCATTAATTAAGGGATCCAAGCAATGCTCACATTTTGTCAGAGAGCAGGAAATGTAACGAGGCTCCCAGGTAATGAGTTCCACTCACACACACAACGGCTCCCTGAAATAATGAGCTTTGGAAACAATCCGGAGGAGCTGCCTGGATATTGATGTTAGGAACACACTGATCCTGTTGCAGGCAGGTCGTGCCTCTCACAGAGCATCTCCCCTTCAGTCTGGGTTCCCTCTGCTCAGGGCAGGGATTGCAGCAGTGCAGAGCAGCCCCAGCAGCACAGAAATCCTGCCTGGCTCTGCTGCCAGGAGCCACAGCCTTCTCCTGAGCCTTTATCCACGGTGGGGTTTTGAAGGATAAATCCCAGTCTGGCTCTTACCCCCTCCGGGTTTGGAAAGGCCTGTTGTGTAGCAGGGTGGGATTGTGACTCTGCACTGCTCTGGGTCACTTGGAAATGATTCTTGGGGTAAAAGTGGTTCCAGTTCCCCGAGGATTCTCCCCTGTCCCACTCAGCCCCGTGTGGCAGAGGGACTCCAGCTCCCTGTGGGGCCTTTGTGTCCTCAGCTCTGGACATGACACCAAAGGTTCTTTCTCCCCATTTTCCAGGGGAAAGGCTGGAAAAGTCCTGTTTGCCCATTTCCCACCATGTGCCAGGAAAGAATTGGCTCAGCTGGTCAGGGCCTGGTGCTGAAAACCCCAAGGTCGTGGTTCAGCCCCTGCAGGGGCCATTCCCTGGAGCACAGGAGGCGATGGGCCTGTGGAACTTCCACCTCAGGATGCTCTGGGATCCTGGGATTTAGGAGAGCAAGTGTGGGGGCACCTTTGGCCCCTCAGGACAAGTCAGACGTGGAGGGGCTGGAGCCTGGCCAGGGAAGGGAAGGGAGCTGGGCAGGGTCTGGAGCCCCAGCAGGGCTCAGGGAGCTGGGCAGGGTCTGGAGCCCCAGCAGCGCTCAGGGAGCCGGGCAGGGTCTGGAGCCCCAGCGGGGCTCAGGGAGCCGGGCAGGGTCTGGAGCCCCAGCAGGGCTCAGGGAGCTGGGCAGGGTCTGGAGCCCCAGCAGGGCTCAGGGAGCTGGGCAGGGTCTGGAGCCCCAGCAGGGCTCAGGGAGCTGGGCAGGGTCTGGAGCCCAGCAGGGCTCAGGGAGCTGGGCAGGGTCTGGAGCCCCAGCGGGGCTGAGGGAGCTGGGCAGGGTCTGGAGCCCCAGCAGGGCTCAGGGAGCCGGGCAGGGTCTGGAGCCCCAGCAGGGCTGAGGGAGCTGGGCAGGGTCTGGAGCCCCAGCAGGGCTCAGGGAGCTGGGCAGGGGCTCAGCCTGGAGCACAGGAGGCTCAGGGGGCCCTTCTGGTTCTGCACAGCTCCTGACAGGAGGGCACAGCCGGGGGGGTCGGGCTCTGGGAACAGGGACAGGGACAGGAGGAGAGGGAACGGCCTCAGGCTGGGCAGGGCAGGCTCAGGGTGGATTTTGAGGAAAATTCTTCCTGTAAAGTGTTGTCCACCCCGGGCAGTGGTGGAGTCCCCATCCCTGGAGGGATTTAACAGCCCCATGTGTGTAGCACCTGGGTGTCGCTGTGGGCGATGAACAAACGACACGAAACCTCATTTATGAAAACTTCATCTGACTCCGTTTTATTGAAACAATTGCCCTCCTTATATACTTTCTGGAACAGGCCACTCTTACTGGTCAGAAGAGTGCCAGAACTCTTCATCCCATTGGCCCAAACCGAAAGACAGAGAAAAAGTCCGTCCCACAGAAAAGAATTCAAAACATCACTCTTGTTACAATAACACTTGCAATGTTTATGTCAAGCCTGTGTGAACCAGGTCTTCCTGAACCAAAACATCATGAAGAAACTGAGTCTAGAAACTCAGGAGCCTCAGACTACACCTGGGGACAGGAGTTAGGGGTGGCTTTGTCAGTGCTGGGTTAAAGGTTGGATTCTTTGATCTTGGAGTGTTTTTCCAACATTATTGACTCTGTAATTCCATGAAAAATGTCCCTCCCAGCAGCAGGGCTGTACCCAGGCATTCCTGTATGGATTACAGAGGCAGGAGCAGATGGCTTCTCCTGGAAAACAAAGCCTGTAAGTATCCACGGAGAGGACATCCAGGGACAGAGCAGCAGCTCAGCTCCAGCATGGAGGCAGCTGGAAGAAACCCAGGGCTCTGACCCAGCCAGCTCTGAACCAGCAACATTTTTAGAGAGCCCTCTCTGATTTGCCCCCACTCTGTGAGCTGCAGACAGAGCAGTGAGATGGGACATGGTTGTTTGGCTGTGTGAACAGCTCAGGTGACAGCTGAAATCTCCAGCCCTGGCTCTCTGTGTGGGTGCAGCACATCACAGCCCTCCCTGCGTCCCAGGAATCCCAGCAGCCTGGAATGCAGCAGGAACTGGGTCCCACCATCCTCTCTCCACCCTCACTGCAGTCAGGACTGATTACAAACACTCTCTAAATATTTTTTCCTTCCCTGCTGCTAATCCACAGAGACCCCTCAGCTTGGATGTGCTGCCTACTGCTCTCTGCAGTCTCTTCCTCTCTCTCTTTTTTCTTTCAGTAGACAAATTAAACCTTTTCCAGCCACACTGCAAAGGATTATTTCAATAGAGAGACTCAGGGCTGTATTCCCAAAGCAGGAATTACAGCACTCTGGGAGGGTGGCCAGTTGAAGCCCCAGTTTGCAGAATTTCCACCTGTGAAAAGCCAGTCTGGCAGGACCTGGTCCCCCAGTATATCCCAGCACAGGTTCCACACTGTCCTGACACCAGGGTCAGAGTTACTGGGGGGAAATAGCTGGAGTTCTAACTGTTAGCAGACAGAAGAATAAAATCACAGCTGAAAACACATTTCTTGTGATTTCCCCCAGATTTCAGTTGGTTCGTGCAATTTTTTCAGGTTTTTGCCTTTCCCAACTTCAGCATTCTGTGAAAAGCTGCTTAAAACCTAATCCAGATTATTATCCCAGAACAGTATTGGGGTGTATATATATATCCATTTTTATATGTATAAACCACTTGCAACAAAAGATTGCTCAGCCCATAAGCCCATCCTGCAAATAACCCTGATGGAAATCCCACTTTGCCAACCCCCTGTTCCAGTGTCTGTTAACAAATTGTTGTGTCATGAATTCCAAGCCATTGCTGTCTGCTCTGCAGAAAATGGACAAAGAGATGAGATTGTTTCCTCCTTCCACAGAAGCCTCTTCAGCTGAACCAACTCCAATCAGCTAATTCTGAGTTTTTACAGGGCTGGGCACATCCGTCCCCATTTGTATTCTCTAGGAGAGAAAGCAGATTATGTTTTTCACCACAACAATGAACGTTTCTGTCACAGTGAGCACTTCCAAAAGGAAAACAAGGCCTGTGTTGACAATGGCTCTGTTTCATTCATCAGAGTTCCCAATCCAAAGGCTCCCTCCCAACAAACCCCTGGGAGAAACAAAAGGCAGGGCCTGTTTTATGCCAGGCTGGGCTCAGCCACCCCTCCTGCAGCACCAGGAGAGGGGTCAGGGCTCCAGCAGCCCCCAGCTCATCACCAAACAACGGGCACAGAGACTGGAAAAGGGAATTTAATGAGGAAAGGAGAGGAGTGTAAAGAATTCAGACGAGGAAGGAGAGACAGGAGCATCTGGTGTGTTACAGCTGTTGGAGGAAAAAGTGTTTTCTAACTCCCCAAAAGAATCAAAATACATCTCGATGTTGTTGGGGTATTTTTTTTCCTTCTTTCTCTAAACTTGAAATAAGAGAAAAAAAAAACCACAAATCCACCCAGCCAAAAGAAACTGCCTTCTTTTCCCACTGGACTGGAGCCAAGGCGGGGGGAGGCGGAAAATGAGGAAGATATGCAAAGCATCAAAATGTTCAAAATGGCAGATATTTTAACCCAAACAACAGCTTTCTGCTCAAATTCTCACTCTGCCTAAAAAGCTGTTCCCTGCTCAAAAACACACAGAGCAGGAGAGAGGGATCTTAACTAAAATTGCTTGAACCAGCTCAGTGTTTTCTCCTGCCAGCAACTTCCAGGCTTCAAGAATTTGGAGGAAGATTAAAAAACCCCCACAACTCCAAAGGAATGTGGGGATCAGATGGAGTGGTTGTTATTTGCTTTTATATGGTTATTGTGAAAGATCAAGAAATAATCCTGACTGAGAACCACCCACAGCAGGAAATTATTCCTGATCTCTCTGTCCAAAACACCTGGTAGCACAAGAACCCTTTTTGGGGGGAAAAGTCCTTCTTGCAAGCAGAGGAGATTTTATCATTTATCACAAATGCATTTCCTGGCACATTCCCACTTCCAAACCTTCCCATTTTCCCACAAAGTTCCTCCAACAATTCCCTGCAAGTGCCACCTCATCTCCTCCCAGGGCTCCTCCTGCCCTTGCCCTACCTTCCAGCATCGCTGGGCACAGGCAATTCTGGCATCTTTCCATTTAATGAGAATTTTCTTGGCTTAGAAATAAAAAGAACCCCCCAAAGCATTTCCATGAGCAGTGCTGGGGTTGCTGTGGGCACTGCACTGGGGAGAAAAGCAGCAGAAATGGTAAAACTGTTCCCAGCCTCAGGAACAAGGAATTACCTGGATTTTCCAGGTGTTTATTCAAAGGGCTCTCCAACATTTCCCGGGTATTTGCTCTCCATTTATGCATTTTGAGTGCTGTACACGCATGATGAGAGGCAAGGGCAAGACCTGAATGTTCTACTGGAAAAACCATTTAGCTGGGAATTTGATTTCCTTCAATTTTCTGATTTTTTTTCCCCACTAGGGAGCAACAACCATATTGTAACTGAACTGACAATCACAGTGTCTTACTTCCAATGAAATTGTCAAAATATTGTGTCAGGAATTCTGTATGAAGTGATTTCTTTGGCTGTCACTCACATCTGCCATCCTAAAGAGTCTGGTTTCTATTAACAAAGATACTCAACACATAAATAATCTAAAAAACCAGATAAATTAGGAACACCCAGAAATATTAACAGCAACAATAATCTAACCTTTGAGAATGTGCTTAGGGGAGAAAAAGCAAGAAAACCCAAATTAAAGAATAATGAAAAAACCAAGTCTATTGAAACAGCTGAAATATGATATAATCAGCAAATGCCATTAACTTGCTCCTCACACCCCACCTAATGATGTGTTTGCTCTGTGCAAATAATGATAACAGTGCATCAATTCCCATTTATTCACATTTTTGTGGAGTATAAAATCATTTCAGGAATCACAGTGTTTTAGCAAAACGAGATCTTTGGTGTCTGAGTCAGGAACTGAGGGGCTGGGACACACCTGGGGTGCAGAACTGCACAGGGTGGGATTATTGGGGTGTCTGGGCCTGGCTAGGGTTGGATCCACGATCCCTGGGGGTCCCTTCCAGCTCAGGACATTCTGGGATTCTGTGATCCCTGAGTCTGAGGACGAAAACTCTGAGAGAAATGTAGGCAACATTTGGGCAGGTGCAGCCCATTGTGAGGCTGTCCTGGGCTGTGTTCCAGAGGTCAGGGAGGCTCCAAGAGCCCTCAGGAGCTGCCAGGATGAGCCTTTGTCCCATGCAAAGCAACAGAACAGCACCAGGGGAGGGTCAGGCTGGACATCAGGAGGAATTTCTTCATGGAAGGGATGGTCAGACATTGGAAGGGGCTGCCAGGGAATGGTGGAGTGCCCATCCCTGGAGGTGTCCAAGGACATGGCACTGAGTGCTCTGGTGGGGACCAGGCACAGGTTGGACTCGATGATCCAGGAGATCTTTTCCAACCTCAGTGATTTTGTGATTCCATAATAAAAATCCCAGACCGCAGCAGTGAGTAACCCATCCCACAGCAGCCCTCCCGTGCCACCACAGCTCCAGGGCTGTCCCCCAAAGCCAGCAGGCTTTCCCAGCCCAGGTTGGCCCCTCTCAGCAGCCAGGGCAGTTCTGCTGCCCGAGCAGCACCACCATCCTGCAGTGGGGCTTGAGTAATAAAGGAATTGCTGTCCCTGCTGCTCAGCTCTGCAGAGTGGGAACAGCACAGGCTCAGGTTGCAGACAAGTGCATTAATCTTTTCAGCTTTCCTGGAATGAAACATCAGAGGTTTAACCTATTCTTTATTGCTATTCCAATGCCCTGGGTGGTACTTTTAAAAATAAACTGAAAGGCAGCAGGAGGGAGAAGGGGAAGGAACCTGAAAGCTGCTCACTCCCTCCCTGCAAGCCCCAACCACTGAAAATAGAGAAAATTTAAAAATTCAGACTGTTTGATTAAAAGACTGGTAATATTCAATATTCTGGAAGCTCTGAGTTCCAGACTCAGGGGTAGAAGAGATTTCAGCTTCTTATTTAAAGAAAAACTAAGGGTTTGTACTCATAGGACTGAGGAATGAGATGAAGCGGCGCAGGAAGACCAAGGAGCCCACTGGAAAGGCAAAACCGAGCCTCATTATTGATTCACATTTATGAAATCTTACTATTTTTAAAGCACATTTGGGGACCTGAAGGTTCCTGAAGTATCCAGACAGATATTTCCAAGAAAACTCTGCAAGGACAGAAACCTAATACCTGATTTTCTCATTATTTTGTCTGTGTTTACCTCTGCTGCTCTCATTGTTAGTTCCAGTGGAGATCATAGAAAATACATTTTTAGGTACCTATGGAAAAAACGGATTTATCCACACACATTAATTAATTATGTGACTTCTGTCAATTTTAGGGTCAGTTTTATGGTCACTAATGAGGTGAAGAGCTGAGTATGAGGGTTGGTTGTAATCCCAGCATCCTGGAGAGGAAGAGAGAGAGGAAGGGAGGGAGGGAAGGAAGGAAGGGAAAAACCTCTGAGTAGCTCCTACAGACTCCTCACAACAAAGTCTTTCTAAACTGAGCTGAAATGAGTTAAATAAGGTAAATCTTTGTTTCAGCATCTCCCAGGTGAAGCTGAAAGTCCCTTCGGTGCCTGCTGTAATGGGCAGTGATTATGGGAAGGAAAATTTGCACTGGAATGATGGTAATTGCAGCTCCTGTTCCAGCAGTGTTTTTGGGGAAGCAGTTTGGGATAATCAGGGTGATTTTGTGCAAATGGCCAGGAGGATGCAGCAGGATCCTGGTGATTCCCAAGAGGGAGCACTGTGGGTTTGGCTGAAGCCACGGACCAGTTGCCCTGTGGAAGCAGGAGAGGGCTGGTGTGTGCCGGGTGGGGAAGGGGAGCTCTCCCAGCACTCAGGTGTTTGATTTCACCGCCAGCCTCTGCAGCTGCTTTTTTCTGTCCCAATTCAAAGGCTCTCAGTCTGACAGTTCCTCTGCCTTGGGCCTTTTCCACGGCAGGCTCTTGTTCCCATGTTCCCCTGGAACAATTAAACACTACAGGAATGGCACTTTTACTGCTGCTCCTGCCCTGCCAGGGCTGGCAGTGAAAGAGACGGGCTGGAAGTGACAGCAGAATAAAAGTAAAGGATTATTTTCATCTCTGAATCTCTGGTGAAGGTTGAATTGTGTTCTCAATAAGATTCCAGCCTGAACAAATCCTGCTGTTTCTGCCTGCTGCTGCTGCTCTCTGGGATTTTACTTCACACCTCAGGTCTGTCACCATGTCTGTGCAGAGGGGGAAGGTGCCCGTGTGGTTTGGGAATGCCAATGGAATAAAGGGTGGAAGCAAGGATGCAGCTGGGCCAGGATGTTCTGTATTCAGAAAAGGCAAAATTCAGCTCCATGCAGAGAAAAAATGAATGCAGAGAGCCTGGAGCTGACACATTCCTGAGAGCTGCTGAGCCAGGACAGGTCAGGACATTCCCTGGAGCTGGAAGCTCTCAGACACCCCAGGAACTCTTGGTTTCCCTGCATTTCCTGGATTCACAACATCTCATTGGAAATGGGATGGAAAAGAACACCCAAACATCTCATTTCTGTGTCTGTCTTGGAGGTCAGTAACCCACTAAGCCAGGCAACTCTAGGATTTGATTCATAGCCACCATTCCTTGTGCAGGAAGAGGGCAGGGAATTCAGCCACTTCCTTCCCTAAAGCCTGGTGAATGAATCGGTCCTGCAGCCACACTTTGATTATTGGTTGAGTTTCCCATCTGGCAGCATCAAGGTTTCCACAAACAGGAAAAATGGCTCAGTCACTGCCTTTATTGCAGCTGGAAGAGAAATAAATGAGCAGGGGGGGCCTGTGGGAAAGAGAGCTGTGCCACCCTGGCAGCAGGAATGGGCCTGCTGGGCTGCAGGAATGTCACACTGATTTTATAAATCTCTCACACATACACACAGAAACAAACAAACATCTCTCCCCAAGCCCACCAGGTTTGGGAAGGATTTTGCTTCCAAGCATTGCTTGAATTTGGTGCAGAGCAGCTGATCCTCAGTCTCAGCCTCAGAGGGCAGCAGTTCCCTTCCCAAGGGGGCTTCTCCCCTCATTCCCAAGGGTGTCCAGCTGGAATCCAACAACAACTACAGTTCCCAGCTGTCTTCGATGCCTCCCACTGATGTCAGCAGAGCTGGTGCAGGTGGGATCTGGGATCTGAGTCGGGGCTCAGCCCCAGAGCCACCATCCCAAGGACTCTGCAGAACTGGCAGTCACTGGTTCCAGCTGGAATTTTTCACTCTTCCCACATGTCTCAGTGCCTTGGTCCCTGCAGTCCTTCAGGGCATCCATCCCAAGAGCTTTGTCATGCCCAGGAGAGCTCTAACCTGGGCTCCTTCTACAGACCAGGATGGATTTGTGTCTTCTGGAAGTTCCCTCCTCTTTCAGATGGATTTGTGTCTTCTGGAAGTTCCCTCCTCTTTCTCAGGTGGGAAGAGACACCTTGCCCACATCCTGAAGCCAGTACCTGCACTGGTGCTTGAAATACCCGCACTGGTGCTTGAAATGCCTGCACTGGTGCTTGAAATACCTGCACTGGTGCTTGAAATGCCTGCACTGGTGCTTGAAATACCTGCACTGGTGTTTGAAATGCCTGCACTGGTGCTTGAAATGCCTGCACTGGTGCTTGAAATGCCTGCACTGGTGCTTGAAATGCCTGCAAAGGCTTGGACACTGCTCCCTGGGCTGCACAGGGTGGGGTTGCTGGGGTGTCCATTGATCCAGGGCCAGGAGCTGGATCAATGAGCCCTGTGGGTCCCTCCCAGCTCAGGACATTCAGTGATTCCAGGACTTCATGTTCTGCCACCTGAATCTGAAGGTCAGTACCTAGGAAGGAAGCACAGTGGATTTAAGAGAATTTCTGCACTTTGTGCAGTCCTGGAAAGCCTAAAAATCCCAAAAATGTGGGATATTCCTGCATTCCTCCTTCATGGGTGCAGACAGAACAGCAGGGGTTGAGCACAAAGGAGCCACTCGTGCCTGAAAATTCAAACTGAGCCCTCTCCGTGTCAGGACAGCCCCGTTCCTGGCCTGTGCCACTGCAGGGAACAGCCCCCAAAGGGCTGGAGCTCACCAGGAGAGAGAGAGACATCTTTTAAGTCAAATATTTGTCATGGCAGTGGGAAATTAATTGCTGTTTTACATAATTAGCTTCCTAGCAGCCTGCATCGCTCCAAACAAAATGACCTGAGGGACAGTAGCAAATTCTCAAATTTTAAGCAAATAATTGATTCCAGTTAAGGAGATCAATGAGATGCAATTGCTCATTAAGGATCTCTTTTCCAGGGTTTAGAGGAACACTTGCTAGAGAAACCCGAGTAATGAAGGGGGTTGGGCTAATTTGGAAAGGGTTGGCAGCAAATGACCTTGCAGAAACCCCAGGCACACCCAGCAGTGACTCCTACAAATCTATTTTTTCCTTTACATGTGTGGAGTATTAGGAAGAGGCTGGGAAGTAGGAGGGACCACCTGATCCATTGAAACTTTGCTACTCCTTGTAGATGGGATCTTGGGAATCAGAGGAGGAATTCCAAGCCCTGGGAATCAGCACAGGGCACAGGCCTGGGGTTGGCAGCAAGAGAAGCTTGAATACTAAAGGGAATTTTCTAAACCTGACTTAGGAACTAAACTTTGCAAAAACTTCTGGAAGTCTCATTTGTAATCACTGAGTGCTGGCAGTGAGGCCTAGGGCTTAAACTGAGCTTGGACTGGCTCTGAGGAAATGGATTTAAGGGGATTGTGAGTAGGTTTACATTGGATATTGGGGATAAATTCTTCCCTGTGAGGGTGGGGAAGCCCTGGCACAGGGTGCCCAGAGCAGCTGGGGCTGCCCCTGGATCCCTGGAAGAGTCCAAGGCCAGGTTGGACAGGGCTTGGAGCAGCCTGGGACAGTGGGAGGTGTCCCTGCCCATGGCAGGGGTGGCACTGAGTGATCTTTAAGGTTCTTTCCAACCCAAACCATTCTGGGATACAGTGTTCCTCAAAAAGAGATTTTGTAGATCTAATGAAGGAGAATTTGTGGTCCTTGAAATTATGGATTCAATAGTTTCACCTTAAAAGCAGAGCTTGGCTCTGTAATCGGAGAGGGAAAATGAACTGAGAGCCCACGGGTGCCAAGTTTATGGTCACTTGTTTTGGCCATGTGCCTTAATTTGGAAAAGAAATATTCCAAGAATACCCTTTAATGAACTGAGCTCAAAGCTCACAGAGGGACAATCATTTTCTCAGAGCTTTGCAGCAGTTCCTTTCCTGTGTCCAACTGCTGGCAGAGTTCTCCCTCTCCTCAGTCCTGACCCTGTGCAGGGTCCCAGAGAATGCCCCTGGTTTTCCCCAGTCCATCCTGATTCCCAGCAAAGCTCCACCTTCCCAAAACACCTTTTTTTCCTTCCTGAGAGGCACTGGTGGAGTTCTGCTCCCAGGCATGGCCTGGCCTCCCTTCCTGGAGCAGGAGGATTAATGACTGCAATGGAGATGTCCCTCTGGTGCTCGTGCAGTGGGGAATAAAGCAGCAACGAATGGGTATTTTCAGATAACCTGGCAGTGATGAATTGCTGCACCAGCAGACACTCCAAATAAAATGTGCTTTAGCATCCCTGATTTAACCCGGGAAGCACAGGGAGGGGGAACACAGAAACCACCAAAAATAAAAGGGAAAAGTGCAGATCTGGGATTGCAGCACCAGCCCAGCCCTTGGAGAGGGGCACTGTGGGCTCTGCTGGCAAAGCTGGAGCCTGGCAGTGGCGGTGCTCCTACAGGAAAGGTGATTTTGGTTTTCATGGAATCATTTTGGCTGGAAAAGAGCTCCAGGATCATCAAGTCTAAGCTGTGCCCAATCCCTACACTGTCACTCAGTGCCACATCCAGGCCTTCCTTGGACCCCTCCAGGGATGGGACTCTAGAGCTCTCTGGGCAGTTCTAAGGCCTGAGCACCCTTTCTAGGAAGGTACACACAGATATTCTTGGTGAATCCAGAAAAACAGCCCTGTTCATCCACCTGCACTTCAGGGCAGGGATCATCTCTTACCTGCAGAGAGCTCCTGGTGCACCCCGAGCCCCACTGGGACACAGAATCCCACAGCACAAAGAACCTGGGAATGATCATTCCTTTGGAGGTGGCTGAGGAAAACCTGCCAAGAGCTGATATGGTGTGAAAGTGAAACCTGTACCAGAGCTGAGGGAGCTGCCCAACTACAGCAGGGTAATTAGACAGGCAGAGGGACGGATCTCCTCCTTGGAAGATGGGACCCTGCAGCCTTGGACATTCCCTCTGGAAGCCAGCTCAGGGAGGGATGTGAGGCAGGAACTGCCAGAGGGAGCACATCCACCACTCGGGGGCTGCCCCAGGCTCCTGCAGCTGTCAGGACGGAGCTCCCATTGCCAGGGACCTGGCTCTAAACTGGATGCTCATGAGGCCAGGCTTGTCCCTCTCCCAGACTTGTCCCTCTCCCAGGATTGTCCCTCTCCCAGGATTGTCCCTCTCCCAGGATTGTCCCTGTCCCACAGCTCATCCGTTCTGCAGGCAGGGCCAGGAATCACCTGCAGGAGGAAGCAGGGCACCCCCCACTCCTGGGGGTGCTCTGGGCAAGGGCTGGGTGCATCTCTTGGTGGATCCAAACCTGGAAAGGGAGCTGGGGAAGTTTCTGGCCATGAAGCAAACCCAGATCTCCCCTGGCCTTGCCACTGCCCCTTCTCCAGGGTGTGGAGGGTCTGGCCAGACTGGTCTGAGCCCATGGCTGGGGCTGAGCTGGTGGATCTGGGAAAGATCCAACTCCTCTGGAACTCTGTGGCACTTGAAAGTAGAGGGAAAGGGAGCCCTGGTGCTCAGCCACACCAGGAGAGGTCAGCTGGGGCTGCAGCCTCCACATCTGCCTCAAATGAGTTCATCATTTACTGAGCACACAGTAGGGAGGAGAATTCACCCCCTCAGAGCTCTGTGCAGGCAGAGGCACAGACTCCTCCTGTTCCCACCTGCTTTAATGTCAGTGCCTGGCAGTGGAGCAGCAGGTGCTGCCCAGCTCCTCTCTGATCGCTCTCAGGGCAGGTTTCCACCACGAGCTCTGACAATTTGTCTGTAATAAAGACCCAGCACTTCACATTCTTCTTTTACTGTAGCCTGTTGTGTGGCAGCCTGGAATTCTAATTGCTCTGGCTCTTTTAAAAGCAGATTCACAATGTAGCTCTTTTCCATATTATTGGAAAGGGCCTCCCTTCCCCAGAACCTGGGTCTCAGTTTTGTGGTTGGGTTTATTCTATCAGGATGTGGCATTACTCTAACTCCAGTCATTTCACCCTCTGCCCTATGCACCTGGTGCTTCCAAAATTAAACGGAATAGAAAAAGGTAAAGGTACAGGGACAGAAATCAGGAATTTTGCCCAGGAAAATACATTGCTAAGCATGTTGTTCCCTTCCCAGAGGGAAGAAACTCTCTTCTCTGCCAGTGGTGATTCTCGCTCTGTGCCACAGAGATGGTGCTGCTCTCCTGCACCTCCTGTCCCTTCCAGCACCTGCAGCAAAGCTTTGGTGTGGCCATTCCCTCAATTCCTTCTCTCCAGCTGCTCTGTATTCCATAGAATCACAGAACCATGGAATGGTTTGGGCTGGGAGGGACCTAAAGCCCACCCCAGCCCTGGCAGGGACCCCTCCCACTGTGCCAGTGTCCAGGCTGGCCTGGGGCACTGCCAGGGATCCAGGGGCAGCCCCAGCTGCTCTGGCAATTCCAGCCCAGCCCCTGCCCACCCTGCCAGGGAACAATTGCTGCCCCAGAGCCCAGCCAGCCCTGCCCTCTGCCACTGGCAGCCATTCCCTGCCTCCTGGGCCTCCAGCCCTTGGTCCCAGCCCCTCTTCAGCTCTCCTGGAGCCCCTCCAGGCCCTGGAAAGCTGCCCAGCACTTTTCTCTGGCAAAGGCAGTGATTTCATCCATAATTCTCCTGTCACTGCTGTCATGGCCACTGAGCTGACCTAGCCCCTGGCGCTGACCCTGACCCTGGCCCTGGCCTGTGTTTAAGCTGCCCAGACCAGGGAGCAGAGCCCTTGCCCAGCTCCAGGGTGGCTCAGCCTCTCTCCCAGCTCAGCATTTCCAGCAGCACCTCCCAACAGCTGGAGCCCCAGCCCAGACCTGTGCCCACCTCGGGCTCAGCCCAGCTGGTGTCACTCGGGTAATCTCACCCTGCTTGGGGGCCCTGGCACAGCTGGGATGGGAGGAATAACAATAACTTTTAGTCAGGGTTTAATGGGGACCCAAGACTGCCTCGATCTCTGAAGAATCCTTTAAACATTCCCTCGTTCCATGGCTCTTTATCTTTTGCTTCCTTTAAACTGTGATTGAATTTAGGGCTAATGAAAATGTGAGTCTGAGAGCTTTTACTGGAAGGCAGCTGCTCACTGTTTCATCTCTCCCTCTCTGCTCTCTGTCTGATGAGCTCCTTTGCCATGTCCACCCAGACAAACGCATTTCTCCAGGGGAGGCTGCTGCATAATCAGGGTTTGAGCGACTCTGGGTCATTCATCTTCATGTGGACAAGGTCATCAAGTGGGCACTGCTCCCTGATTTTCCTCCCTAATATCTTTTCTCTACAGAAAATGGCAACTTAATAAAAGGGAAGTTTTTCTTCCCATCTTTTCAGAGGGAGAAAGGAAGGGTTGTTGGGAAATCAGAGCCTAGATGTTTTGCCTTTTCTGCACCAGGCAATCAACATTTGGCTTTTCTTCTGTCTGTGGATGGAACCTGAGACTAAACAGGGCTCAGACCTCCCATTCTGGTTTGGATTGCTGGGCCCTTACAGAGCCGCTCAGATGGGAGGAAAACAATGACACAAATCTTCATAATGGAGGGGAAATGGTACCATGTTTCCTTGGCAATCCATCAGAAATTCACTGCTATGGAGGGAATCCCAGCAGGTTGCCCTGTGTTGGTTGATGGATTTTGCTTTATTACCTTTCCACAGGACAGGAGTGTAAGGATCCCACTCCAGAGGACCCTCCTGATCCTGATTTACATCACCCCAATGCACCCTCAGGTGCATTCAGCCCAGCCCTGCAGCAGCTCAGCCACTGAGCCCCTCCCCAGCACAGGTCCCTGTTTTCCACAGCCTCCCTGGGATTCAGGAGAGCTGGGCTTGCAGTCCTGGTGGCACAGAGGCGCCTGAAGCTCTTGGCAAGCCCTGGCACCCTTGCGAGCCAAAGGACCCTCGAGGCTGTACTGCTTTCATAGACCCAAGTGGCCACCAAAAGCCCTCAGCCCTGTTCCTGACCCCTCAGCCCCATCCTGGACCCCTCAGTCCCATCCCTGACTCCTCAGCCCCATCCCGGACCCCTCAGCCCCAGCCCGGACCCCTCAGCCCCATCCCTGACCCCTCAGCCCCACCCCTGACCCCTCAGCCCCATCCCGGACCCCTCAGCCCCAGCCCGGACCCCTCAGCCCTGTTCCTGACCCCTCAGCCCCATCCTGGACCCCTCAGCCCCACCCCTGACCTCTCAGCCCCAGCCCGGACCCCTCAGCCCTGTTCCTGACCCCTCAGTCACATCCCTGACCCCTCAGCCCCATCCCGGACCCCTCAGCCCCATCCCGGACCCCTCAGCCCTGTTCCTGACCCCTCAGTCACATCCCTGACCCCTCAGCCCCATCCCGGACCCCTCAGCCCCATCCCGGACCCCTCAGCCCCATCCCTGACCCCTCAGCCCCATCCCGGACCCCTCAGCCCTGTTCCTGACCCCTCAGTCCCATCCCTGACCCCTCAGCCCCATCCCGGACCCCTCAGCCCTGTTCCTGACCCCTCAGTCCCATCCCTGACCCCTCAGCCCTGTTCCTGACCCCTCAGCCCTGTTCCTGACCCCTCAGTCCCATCCCTGACCCCTCAGCCCTGTTCCTGACCCCTCAGCCCCATCCCTGACCCCTCAGCCCCATCCCGGACCCCTCAGCCCTGTTCCTGACCCCTCAGCCCTGTTCCTGACCCCTCAGCCCCATCCCTGACCCCTCAGTCCCAGCCCGGACCCCTCAGCCCCATCCCGGACCCCTCAGCCCCATCCCTGACCCTCAGCCCCATCCCGGACCCCTCAGCCCTGTTCCTGACCCCTCAGTCCCATCCCAGACCCCTCAGCCCTGTTCCTTATCCCTCAGCCCCATCCCTGACCCCTCAGCCCCATCCCGGACCCCTCAGCCCCATCCCGGACCCCTCAGCCCTGTTCCTGACCCCTCAGTCCCATCCCGGACCCCTCAGCCCTGTTCCTGACCCCTCAGCCCTGTTCCTGACCCCTCAGCCCCATCCCTGACCCCTCAGTCCCATCCCGGACCCCTCAGCCCCATCCCGGACCCCTCAGTCCCATCCCTGACCCCTCAGCCCTGTTCCTGACCCCTCAGCCCCATCCCTGACCCCTCAGCCCTGTTCCTGACCCCTCAGCCCTGTTCCTGACCCCTCAGTCCCATCCCTGACCCCTCAGCCCTGTTCCTGACCCCTCAGCCCTGTTCCTGACCCCTCAGCCCCATCCCTGACCCCTCAGCCCCATCCCGGACCCCTCAGCCCTGTTCCTGACCCCTCAGTCCCATCCCGGACCCCTCAGCCCTGTTCCTGACCCCTCAGCCCTGTTCCTGACCTCTCAGCCCCATCCCTGACCCCTCAGCCTCATCGCTGACCCCTCAGCCCCATCCCTGGTCCATCAGCCCCATCCCTCATCCCTCACCCCGTTGCCTGTTGGCATTCCTGTGGTTTCCAAGGAAACCTGGTGCCTCTGGAGTGGATGGATGGGTGGTGTCTGACACAGGCGTTCTGTGCTGATCCATTTTTAACTGTGGTTGTTGTTGCCTCCTTGGCCTTGGCTTCTCTGAACGTTCCTGACTCTCATGAGAAAGAGCAGGAAGATCCTGGTGTGCCCTTCCTTCCCTGCTCCCTGCAAGGAACCCGACCACAACCCAAGGAATCGCTGCTGCCTGGGGCTGCTGCTCCTCCAGAGGAGCTTCCTCCTTCAAAGGCACTTCCATGGCCACACGTTCCCCATTCAGGAGCACTTTTGAGGGGACCCAAAAGAATTTTGCCTCTTAGCCCTTACAGCCTCCCCTGCTCCCAGCACAGAGCAGCCCCAAGGATTTAGGAGATGGGTTTAAATCTTGGATTTCTCAGGAAGCTCCTGCTCTTCCCTTCTTACAGGAGAACTCTCCAGGTCAGGAACCTTTCCTGGGAGGAGGTATTGGTGTTCTGCCCTGCTGGTTCTGAGGGTGTTAATCCATGACATCAGCTCCAGCCTGACAGACTCAGTGGGAACACACGGGAGGATTCAGGGATGTCTGGGAGCTTTCAGAGATGTCTGGATTGATGCTTGTCTGGGAAACGAGGCTGGGGCTGGGCCCTGGATGCAGGGAAATGCAGCCTGTGCTGTTCCAGGTGCATCCCTGCTCATTCTCCATGGAGTCCCAGCTGCTGGGAGGTGAATCCCAGCAAGGTGTGGGGGATTTCTTTCCATGCAATACGGAGTCAGGAAGTGGCCCTAAAGTGACCTGGAGGGCCATAGAATCATGGAATAGTGGGGATTGGGAGGGATTTTTTCCCCCCTGATGTAGGCAGGGACTTCTTCACCCAGCCCAGGGTGCTCAGTAGCCTGGAAGTAGCAAAGATGTCCCAAAGAATCCCAATTTCCTTGCAGGACACAGACCTGTCTGTTACTCCCAGCAGTCCAAGCAGGCTGGTGGTCAGCAGGATGTCATCCCAGCATGCCCTTGTTTTGCACAGAAAGGAAAAGGAATCCATATAAGTCACACTCTAGCATCCAGTTTTCAGATTTTCCTTTTTCTTTCTTTTCCTTAAAAAGATATTTTTCCAAAGTGACTTGGAAGCCTCTGTTCCACCCTTTCTCAGGGACATCAAGGAACAGGAACCATTGCAAATGGTCCAGCTGCAGCTTCTTTGGACATTGAGACAACTGTGGGGTCAGGATTTTGGGAATACAGCCCCTGGATTCCTTTGAGGAGGGATCTTCAGCTCAGAGACTTCAGCTCATTTGAAGGCCTAAATCTGGCATGAAAGTGAGCTGTTGGAGGATGACTCAGCATCATTAGAGTTTTTTATTGTTGGGGTTGGTGGCTGGGGCTGGATTCCAGCAGCATTTCCTGGTCTCCCTTTGCAGCCTCTTTGCATCACCTGGACAATAAGAAATGGGAATTTATTCTGTAAACACTGGCCCGAGGTTGAGGGCTGGAGTCAGAGCAGGCTGTGGTTACAGAAAGATCCCCCAGGTGTGAATTCCTCACTGAACCAGCTGATAACAGCCCCCAGAAGGCAGGTGAGCCCTGGCCCCACCCTAAGGAAGGCCAGGTCCTCATATCTCAGCAGCCCAGTCAGGACAGGCACATTGAACATCTGTCTCTTACCAGAGATAGGGCAGAATTACAGAACACCTCTCTGGAGACCAGATTTTGTCAGAAAGCAGCCAGGAGGGATGGGTTTGCAAGAAAGGCATGCTCAGATATGGGAATCTCACCTGCAGGAGATCCCACACCTGCAGGTGTCCTCACAGCAGATCAGGCACTGATAAAGTGCTGGATAAAGATCCCTGGAAGTGTCCAGGGCCAGGCTGGGCAGGGCTTGAAGCACCCTGGGATAGTGGAAGGTGTCCCTGAACATGGCTTTGATGGGCTCTGAGGTCCCTTCCAGCCCCAATCCTTTTGGGGTTCAGTGACATCAAGATGAGGCCTGTGGACTCCTGGTGATGGGGATGCACCTTGGCTCTGTCAGGCAGCAGCTCTGGGAAGTTTTACAGCAGACACCGGGTGAATTTTGTCTCCTCCCCTTGACCCCTGTGGGCTGCTGTAGCTCCCCAGCTTGGTGCTCTCAGGCCAGCTCTCCCTGGCAGGGAACATCTTCCCTGGGTGCTGAGGAGTGCATTTGTGTCCTGGGGGGAGGCGAGCTCAGAGCCGCATCCTGAACTTACAAGGGGCCATGGGTGGGGTGTGAATTCTGGATGTCACTGAAAGGAAGAAGAGGGATTTGTCTTCACAAACAAACTGTGGGTCTTCTGATAGATAAAGCCAGATACTGAGAGGTGAAAGAAGCCATGGGAAGAACCATAAAATACATAGGAATTCCACTGATTGACACAAGGAAAAGAAAAGATGGGTGGCATACATTAGAAGGAGGTCTGTATTAGGTGATTTGGGAAGTCTGTGCTCCTCAAGTACCTCAGCCAATGGGAAGAGGGAAATGCAGCCAGGAAACGAGAATAAAGAGGAGGCTGCATCCTCTAACAATTTGAGACCCCATGGGAAATGCCCCATGATCCTCCCTTTATTCGAATAAAGTTATAGGACTCCTCTGTCTCATTTCTGGACACAAACCTCTGGTTTGTGGATTAATTTTCCTGACATCACTTATCTCTGAACACTCCCTATTTTCATCTCCCTTTTCCTGGGACCAGAACAGGCCCAGCACAGAGCAGCTCTTCCCTCTGGTCCCCTCAAAGGCTGTTGGTGCTATGGAGCAGAAAAGCAGGGCAGGCGCTGCCTCCCCAGGCCAGGGGTTTCTGTTACATCTCCTTCTGACTGACTCTCGTTTCATGTGTCTAACAAATGGTGTTCACCAGAATCAAAGGATTCAGAGCTTCTATTCTTGGTAATGAACATGAGGAATAAGAGGCTTTTTTCGCTGTGAAAAGCTGAGATATGGGGACAGCTTTCCCATCCACATCTCTTAAATGGGTGCTTATCCCGAGATGGATGCAGGGATCTCTGCAAGGAAAATCAACCTCTGCAGCCAGCACGGGGCTGTCACTGGAGCTGGGTGAGTGGAAGTGCTACAAGGTCTTGGAGCCCCTTGTGGGATGCCCTGAAAGGCTTTTCAGGGCAGCTCAGGTGGGGTTTCAGAGGTGCCAGCACAGACCTGGCCACTATTTTTTTGTTGATTACAGTTGGGTGTTTAATGATGTCAGAAAACTTCAGTACCACCCCCTTGGCCCTTGTCCAGTTGCAGTGAGACATCCAAAGCTGAGGAGGGAAGGGACATCAGAGCTCCTGAAGACTGCCCAGGGTAACAAGAGTCTCTGGAAACCCCAATTTGCTTAGCACAGCTCCACCCCAAGCTCAGCTGCAAAATTCATCCATGTCTCTAAAATGCACTAAAACCTCAATGATGGGGAGGGAAGTTTTTGGTATTCCAGGATTTCTCATTACCTCCAAAATTAACTTCAGTTCATTTATTCTAAATTTAATTTTACAGCTGTAAAATGGTTGGATTTCTCAATAGACAGATGAATGCTGGATGGAGTTTTGCTGAACCTTCTCAGTGCATAAATTATTTCCTGGAGAACCAGAATTGGGACCATTTAAAACCAAAAGAAGGAGCTGAAGGATTGGTACTGGGTCCTCTGCAGCTCTTGTTTGCGATCATGCACCGAGGGCTTTGTTTTTCTTCCCAGTGCCTCCAAGCACAAAAACATTAACGGGCAAGGCTCCCTCTTAACTACCCTGCAGAATTGTTCTGCAAATGAACCCAGATAATGTTGGCCTGACAGGCTGGGATTGGGCTGGTGATGAAGGCTGAGGATGAAAGCGATTCCTTGGATGTGCCCTGGCATCAGTCTGAGACAGCAGCTGGTCAAAAGAGTTATAAATATCTTTTTGAGTCATAAATATCTGTCTTAGTTTGGAAGACAGGTATCGAAGGGGGCTCTCAGACAAAGATATGAGGATATGGATAACAGTTCTTTACTTGTGTTTAGCAAGGTAAAACAGAACAACAATAACTATGATATGAACAACAGATAGAACCAGGGAAACAGTCAGAGCGTTTCTCTGCCGCTGGCACCCTCCCCCCCTGTTGGTGCAGTTACCGGCACCAGCAGCTGTGGATGCAGAGTCTCAGGGCGTTGGAGATGGATCAGGAGCTCCCTGGCGGGGCTGGAGCTGCAGCACGAGTCCCGGCAGGACAGGGGGTGCAGAGTCCCGGGGTGCTGGAGATGGATCAGGAGCTCCCTGGCGGGGCTGGAGCTGCAGCACGAGTCCCGGCAGGACAGGGGGTGCAGAGTTCCGGGGTGCTGGAGAAACACTTGGAGCAGGAGCAAAGAAAAAACAGCGAAGGGCAAAGAGAGCAGGACTCCGCCGTGGCCCGGCTCTCGGCGAGACAGTCCCGCACTTCCCTCCCGGATTTTCCGGGACACCCCTGAAAAAAGACCCCCTCCCCCCACCTCAGCCACTTCTTTTGTCTTTGCTAACTACTCTTAAGTACTCAGACAATAGTTACCTGGCAACTTATGGGAAAAAAGAAAAAAAAAAATTCTACAAGTGAACCCAAACCCCAACAATATCTTCTCTCCTTTCACACGCCCCGAGTTACAAACATGAGGCTCCAGACTCTGCATCAGGACCCGGATGGAGTCACTTATCCCAGAGCTCTCCTGCTCTGCCGCAGTTATTGGCTTGTGGAGTTTCATCACAAATCAGCCAGAGCTGGTTTTTACGATTCCCTTCAGTTCTGCTGGAGAGTTTCACTCCTCAGCCCGTGAGTGCTCCCCTCGATCCGCGCTGGGCTGGTTTGTGTGGCCAGCATGGAAAGGGAATTTGGCTTGAACAACCAGGCTGTGTCAGGAGTGAAATGGTCAGAATAGGAGGGGAAGCAAAGCTCTGGAAGTCAGCGCTGCTGGGGGCTCTTTCCCCAAGCCTGGAGCTGCTCTTCACACTGGCAAGAAATGAGGGAAAACATTTGGAGCTACAACAAACCAAGGGCCAAAGAGCTCCTCCAAGAGCAGAGACAGCAGGAATGGTTTGGGCTGGAAGGAAACTTTAAACATCATCCAGTGCCACCCCTGCCATGGCAGGGACATCTCCCACTGTCCCAGGCTGGTCCAAGCCCTGTCCAGCCTGGCCTTGGGCACTGCCAGGGATCCAGGAGCTGCTCTGGGCACCCTGTGCCAGGGCCTGCCCACCCTCACTGTAAAAAAACTTCTCCTTTCTACCAAAATTGACCCTTGTCAGATTAAAACCAGCACAGTGGCAATGGCAGCACCACTGGCAGCCAATCCCTTCCCATGGCCAGGATTTATCCAGACAGACCCATGGGAAAGGCTGGGACAGGATGGTGCTGAATGGGCTGAAAAGGAAGAGATCAGAGCTGAGCCTCCATGAGATCCTTCAAAAGCAAACAGAGAACAAGAACTGTGACAGGGGGTGGCTGCTCCACTAAATATCTCCATTTGTGAGAGCTTTCCTTTGTTCCCAACTCCCTGTTGGCATGTGCTGACCTGAGGGAAGGGGAGATGGAAGGCAGGGAATGCAGGGAAGGATGGAATGCAGGGAAGGATGGAATGCAGGAAGCTCATGGGCTGGGGGGTCTGGCCAGGATGGTGCTCACACACCCAGCCTTGTCTCTTACCCCCCTGACATCAGGAAAATAGAGAGGGACCCTGGAAAAACTCCAAAAGCAATTTTCTGAGTCCTGAGGGTGCAAAGATCAATGGAGGAAGAGCCCACTTTTTCTATAAAAAGAGAAAAGAAAATAATTTTTTTAGAAAAAGTTGAAGAGAAATTTCATTCCAGGAAAAAATTCTGCCAAAGCAGTGACAGATGTATTTTTTATTTTACCAAATATTTGGCCAGGAATCAGATGTGCTGAGGATCTGTATTTACCTCCATATTTGGAGGAGGCTGGGTGAGGTGAAATGCTCCTCACAACTCCTTCCCATAAGCACCCATGGAAAAAGAATACTCTGAATTACTGGGATGGTTCCAGTTTCCTCAGTGTCCCCCAGCAATGCATGAACATCTTGCATGAAATAAAGGTAAAAGTCATCACTTAGAAGAAAAAGCAAGTTCTGGGATGGCATGAAGGAGGTAAAGAAAGCAAACAATGGCTCAGACAAATCCTGGAGGGGCTGATGATCCTCTCTGTGCTGGAACTGGTATTTTGTCCTGGAGGAAATTCAAGCAGTACCTGGTTGTGGTTCTGGTCTGTGCCAGACCTGCACCACCTTAGAGGAGATGGAACTCAGGCTTGGAGAAAGCAGCTGCTGGCTGGGTCCTTCTGCTGAATTTTACAAGTGTTTCTACATCTCATATCACAAATTCCTTTTTGATTTCTTGCTTCTGAAGGAATGAGATTACAGGAGAATTTCTTCTCTCATTAAAAGGGAAAAAACCCAAACAAACAGAAAACACAAAGCTTTCTTGTAGGGATGCAGGGAAAGAGCCTGGATGCTTCACTCAGCCTGATAAAGGCTTAGAAACCTAAAGAAATGCAGAGTGCGTACAATATTTATTGTTTCAAATAATTTATGGCTTTGTGAGGCCAAATTCTTTCCTTTGTTCCCTTCTCTCTGCTGCAGAGCTGGACCCACTCCATTGATTTCAGCTGATTAACCCCCAGAGCCTCTCCCAGGTGCATCCCTGGAGACCCGGGGCGAGGCAGGAGTGGGGCTGCTCCTTGCTGTGTAAAACAGGGCCTGCAGCACCAGCTCAGAGCCAGTAATTACAGCCACAGCTATGGGGTTACAGCTCCAGCCTGCTCAGAAATGGCCCCATAAAGTCACCTGGCTCTAGATACACATCAAACCGTTTTTCACTTTGCAAATGAGTACTTTTTTAAGAGCTGTAACTTTCTGGGAGTTCATGAATTTCCTGAATTCGCAGCCCTTTGCTGGATGGAGGAAGGTGCAAGAGATGTGCACAGAGAAAGGAGGGAGAGTGGCACAGGCAGCTGAGGCAGAAGGAAAATATAAATCCTTGGATATGAGATTTCCGAAAGCTGCTTGGAAATAAAAGCTGGGATAAGTGCATGACACACTCAATAAATATCACTTTGCTTTGTCACCTCTTCTGTTTCCCAGCCTTGCCCAGGGATTTCAGGAACCTGATCTGAAACTTGAGGCCTTCAATGGCCAAGATCCTTAATCCTGCTCCACACCAGGGCTGGAGCCCTTGGTCAGGATGTGAGAGGTGCTTGGGCAGTCCCAGGGAACAGGGACAAGAGGAGGAACCTACCTCAAGTTGTGTCAGGGGATGTTTAGGCTGGATGTTAGAAGAAATTCCTCCGTGTCCACCAGCCCTAGCACAGGTGGAGTCCCCAGCCCTGGAGGGCTTTAAAGCCCTGTGGACGTGGCACTGGGGACACAGCCAGTGGTGGCCTTGGCAGGGCTGGGGATGCTTGGACTCGATGATCCCAGAGGGCTTTTTCCATCTCAGTGATTCTGCAAGTCTATGATTTTTGCCCTTTTATTGTGAAAGAAAACAACTGTGTGGTGTTTGTGCTGAATCTCCTACCCCAAGAGCACTTTCAACCTGGGCCATTTTGGCCATTGAGGGAAGCCTCAGAGAGGCCCCTGGGCACCCAAGGGAGCAGAGGGGGTGATCCATGCTGGACCAACCCTCTGAGGCTGAGACTTTGTGCTCAACCGCAGCAAAATGTCCCTGAAACTGAGCACAGGGCCCAGCCCCAGGCTCCCAGGCCAGGATCTCAGGGACAAGGTTCCCCACGTGCCCTGTGGAGCCTCCCCCACATGGCAGCCTCAGGCTTTTACTGCTGCTCGTAAACCTGCTCAAACTCTCCTCCACCCCCTTGCTTAGAGCAGCAAATCCATCTTCTCGTTCACTTAGATCAAGATGAAGTGGGCTTGAAAGGTAATTAATTTCAATAATGCTTTTCTTCTCTCTGAGTTGCAGACATTGCCTGGCTGGTCCCTTCTGGAGCTGGGAGCCAATTTCCCACTGATCTCAGTGAGCAGCACAAACGTTCCTATCTGTAACGAGCAGGTTCCTCTTCTCTTCACAGGCACGGAGTGAACCTTTCCTGCTTTCTGAAGACAGGCCCTGGTGAAAACTCCTGCCTGGGAGCTCTCAGAGGTGCTCCAGGGAGCCCACCAGGGCTTTCATCTGCAGCTGCGAATTTGGATTTTTCTAAATTCTAATTTGCTTAACTGAGAAGAAAATATCTCACCTTCTTCTAGGGGCATAATTTGCTCCCTGGGATTTGTAATGCTTTTTTAAAACATAGTTTGGCCCATTTTCTTTCGTGAGTTGGCAAATGGAAGGGACAGGGAGAGAAACAGAATCCCAGAGAGGCATAAAGCCAAGATAAACAGGTGTGAGCAGGTGAGGTGTGAGGTGTGGTGGGTGCACCTGGAGCTGTGCATTCCCCTGACAGTGACAGTTGGCATCTCTGTGCTCCCACAGCTCCTTTCAGCTGTGCCCAAAGTCCCTGGCAGAGCTCTGCCTTTCCTGGAAGGCATGCAATGAAAGACCCTCATGCTGCGTCTCTCAGAACATGGAGAAGACAATGGGGTTTGAGCCTGGCAGTGTGGATGATGTGACACTGACACTCCACTAACGAGCTTTGCAGCCTTATTTTTATCCATTCTGGCAAATTAAATTAGCAGTGTCTTTCAAATTTCCCCTAGGCAACCAGCAGCAGCACAAAGTAAACTACACGAGGGGATCGCTGTGTTCTTGTCACCACTCCCTGGATTTTCAGCAGCCACTGCTCCAAGAAATCCCGTCTGGCCCTGTCCCAGGAGCAGAGCTGCACTCCTGTGCCTGGTGCCCTGACAGAGCTCCTGGCCAGTGCCGCTCCTGTCCTCTGTCTCTCCCCAAATCCAGGCTGACTGCCACGTTTCCCCTCCCTCCCTTGGTGCCTCCCCTCTCTGGGCTCCCCGAAGGTGTGGATGGGAGAAGCTCCAGCCATGGTGAGGGTGGGAATTTGGAGCGGGGAGGGGGGTGCTGCTGCAGGATTTTTGGGTTTGGCTGCTGCTGGAAAAGGATTCCTGGGGACATATAGGGAGTTTGTTACTCATAGAACCCCAGCTGTTTGGGGGCTGTTCAGAGAACAGGGCTTGGTGAAGGGTATAAAGGTGGGATGGGGTGGCAGAGCCTCTCCCCACTCCCATTTTCCCTGGGAGCAGGGTGGATCTGTCAGCGCCGCAGCCAGGCGTAAATCGAGCTCTGTAACCTTGCAAGTGCAAAGCATTTGGGGCAAGTGATTTTACATTAAACACTAAATATTGCAGCTATTAAAGCACATTCATCATCCACACAAGGTGCCTTAGCAGAAATGAGCTGTAGCATCTCCTGCAATGCTGGCTGTGGGCACATTAAACACCAGCCCCGTGTGTCACTCACTGCCTGCTCAGAGGGGACACCTGGAGCTCAGGCGAGGCTCAGCCCAGCCCTTCACAGCCCCCAGGAGTGACCTTCAGCTCAGCCTGGAGCCACTGCCCCCAGACCCATCTCTTTGTGTCCCTCTGACCTTCTGCTCCTTATCAGTGTCTCCAGCTGTGCTGTCCCAACACCCAGGGCACTGGGACACCTCTGTCCCTGCTGGAACCAGTGGAAGTACCAGAGGAGGCTGCAGAGTGGTTTGGTTGGTGTTCAGTGACCACTTCATAACACACAGGTGGGTTCTGCCCCAAGGACACAAACCCAAGGCTCTGCACTGGGCTGTGATGGGATTTTTTGCCCAAAACCTCAATGGGATTAAATGGAGGAGACTTTATTGCCTCTCCCTGGGCAATTTCCCTGCACTGGGTGCTGTTATCATCTGTCCCCAGGGATGGCCCAGGCCTCTGACCCACAGAGTTTTCATTGCCTCTGCCTGCCCGTTCCCCAGGCCAGCCTGGACTGTGCTGGGGAGATCCTGCCCAGGTAAGAGCTGGGTGATGGTGATGGTGGTGATTGTGAGGATGAGGATGGTGAGGATGGTGACGGTGAGGATGGTGATGGTGAGGATGGTGATGATGAGGATGGTGATGGTGATCTGCTTTATTTGTCTGGCAGGTGGGCTAATACAGAGATAGCTGTCTAAGCCTCCCTCCCTCCCTGCCCTGATAAACAAGGACAGCCTGGAATTCTGCTGTTCTCTGGAAGCAGAGTCAGGGCAGGCTGGCCTTGCCCCATGGTCACACTGGAGAAAAGGCTCCAATGCCTCAGGTGAAGAGGGGAGATTCCACCAGAACCTGACACAGCCTTAATTTCCAGCAGGGAAAACAAACCAAGCCTCCCAGTTTGGAGAATCGAGTCCCAACAGCTGAATGCTCATTAAAGGGCAGAGAGTCTGCAGATCCAACAGGAATAGTGGCTTCAGATGTCACCAGAAACTGCTACAATCTTTGGTGAGCATTTTCCCTGCCTTTTCATTCCTTCTATCTTTCCCTGCCAGGAGCAGGTGAGAGTTTTGGATTTCTCCCACAGGACCCTCCTTGGTCCTGAGCCCTATCCTAGCCCCAGCTCAGGATCCCTCAATCCCAGCTCAGGAATTAACCCTTGCCCCAAGTTTAGGGAGATTTTCTGGCCCTTCTGACCCTGGGCAGTTCATCAGAGCCCATCCTGTCAATGAGGGGGCACCAACATGCTCAGAGCAGGGCACAGACCTACAAACTTGTGGCTTCCACCTCAAAAACTCTCTTTGCTTGGCACTGCTGATCTATCCCATGCATGCCTGCAGTTCTGGGGTTGAGCAGGTCCCTCCTTGGATGCTCAGAAATCCCCTTAGAGCTTTGCTGTGTGTGCCTCTTTGCTGTGTGTTTGTCTCAGTGTTAACTGGTGGTTAACTGACTGGGACTGGTGACTGGGGAGGTCTTTGTGCCAATTGCTGGAGAAATCCATGTCAGGGACTCTCCCAGCTGCAGTCCCAGGGCAGCTGTTGTCAATCTGCACCACACAAGCCCCAGAGAAGATTGGAAATGCTCACTATAACTTGCCTATCCCATTAAACAGGCTCGCTTGGTGTTGCCTCTTCTTGCAGAAGGGTCTGGGTGCCTCCCATTTCCTAAGGAACTCCCCACACTGCTGTAGGAAACGCTGGCATCTCTACAGCCCTGACAGCAGAGACCAGCCCTGCAGAGCTTGAGTTTCTCTCTAAAGTAACAAACGAGAGGACAAGAGGAAACGATCTCACCTTGTGCCGGGGAGGTTTAAGGAAGATTTCCTCACTGCAAGGCTCCTGGGGCTGGGAGCAGCCCAGCACCGTGTCCCTGCTTGGTGGGCGATGGGAGAAGGGGGAGGAGAACCCCGGGGCAGACCTGGCTGCCATCAGGTCTGGCATCGGCTCAGTTGCCCTCCAGGCTTTCAAGGGCTGAGTCTCTCCCCTCAGACTGGCTTTAGGGGAAGATTAAGTGTTCCAAAGCCCGATTTACATTTCAAAACTCAGCCCAGGCCTTGTGTGAGATCAAAGTGAGAGTGGGCTTTGGGTGTATCGATCAGAGACCCACAGTACTGCCTCTCCCTGCTTCCTGTGTCTTGCACAGGATCAAAAAAGAGTTTGGGAATAGAACTCTCAGCATTGTTTTTTTGCTTCCAGGTAGGGAGTTTGCAATCCTAGGTATTTCCATGTTTCCCTCAAAGAGGAACCCTTCTTTTGTGCTATCGTGACTCCTTCCCACATGTGGCACTTGTGCCTCCCCATCCCAACCTGCTGCTGGTCTGCCAAAGGCTCCAGCCTGGGATCCAGGTGTGGATCCTGCTGCTCAGAGCCCACACTTTATCCCTGCCTGGATCTCAGCCACTGCCCTGGCTGTCCCCACACCCTAGGTCACACTGGCACCAGAACTTGGTAGGACCTGAGACTGCCCTAAAAGAAGGAATTCTCTTCTAATTCTCAGGAAGAATTTCTTCCTGGAAAAGGGTGGTCAGGCCTTAGAACTGCCCAGAGAGGTCTGGAGTCCCCATCCCTGGAGGTGTCCGACAACAGCCTGGATGTGGCACTCAGTGCTCTGGTCTGGGGGCAAGGTGTCCTTTGGGCACAATTTGGACCCGATGGTCTGGGATCTCTTTCCCAACCTCTATGATTCCATGAAAGCAGAAATCACCTTTCCAGGGTCTGGATGAGCATTGAGGTCCCTTCCAGCCCAGCCATTCCACGGCTCTGTGTTGTCACCCCCCCAGTGTCCCCTGTCCCCTGCCCAGCCGAAGCCAGTAGCTTCCCACACTCCGGGTACTGCACCTCCACCCCGGGCACGGCTCTGCTCCATGCATAAACCCAGGGGAACTTTTCGAGCTCCAGGCTCGGAATGGGAACTGCAGCGCTGGATCCTCCCTGCCTTGGCACCCTCTCACTTCCCTTTGCTCCCCAGCACTGGCTGTGTGTGCCTGGCAGGGACTCAATCCCGCAGGGACAGCGGGGCAGAGCACGCCAGCTCCGTTCGCGTGGGCTTTGGCCGAGCCACAACTGCCTCAGTTAAGCAGCGTGACTGTTCTCCTCCCGGCAAACTCTGAAAGTCTTTTTCCTTTTGCCAAGCTCCCCGCGGCTGTGAGTGAATTCCCGGGGCACCTGGCGTGTGGCAGGAACAAAGCCCCAGTACGGGCTCCCCGTGGCTGGGCTGGGGTGGAACTGCCTCAGCCCAGCCTCGGCAGCAGCTCCAGGGAGCGGGCAGAGGGAAGCATTGGAAATCCTGCAAAACCACCGAGCTTTGAAAGGCTCTGCCTCCTGCCTGGCTGAGGGAGGGCAGCCTGAGAGGAGACCTCACTTTGGTGTAAAACACCTGAGAGGAGACACTTTTTGGTATAAAATACCCAAGAGGAGACTCCTCTTTGGTGGGAAGCACCTGTAAGGAGACACTTTGTGATGTAAAATGCCTGAGAGGAGACTCCCCTTTGGTGGGAAGCAGGAAATGCCACTGCTGTGGCTGGGAGTGGGTGGCAGATGATGCCAGTGATGCAGGGAAGGAGGGGACAGAGGATTTTACACAGCTTCAGAACCACTGCCAATGCTGTTCCACCCTGGTGAAGTTTCAGCAGAGGAAAAGCCCTGCTCAGCTCTTGGCAGGGCAGCAGGGACCAAAGGTGTGTCCCTGTGACCCAGCACCGCTCCACCGTCCCACAGCCCCCACCTGGGGAGGTTTTGCCTCTCTCGTTCCTTGCTGAGGGGTGCAAGGGGTGACAAGCTGGAGTGTTGCTGAAGGCAGGTGCTGGGCATTGATCCGTGTTGGGAACACCAGCAGAGAGCTGCTGGAGCCGCTCCTTGGAGCTGAAAGCTCCCCAAGCCCAGATCCAGCCTGTGAAACCTCAGCCTGCTCTGCCCTGCCCCTGGGAAAACCATGCTGTTCTCCTAGATAAAGGTAGAAGTTTGCCTGGGAAAATAAATATTTACTTGTGAAGGGCACCAGCAGCAGAGCTCAGCTCCTTCTGCAGCCTTTGCACTGCAGGCTTGGAATGAAATTCTGCCTCCTACTCTGCCCTGGGAGTGCTGCCAGCAGGGCAGGAGCACAGAGCTGCCAGGGAAGGGCTCTGGTGGCTGCTCCCCTCTGCTGGGCTGGGATCCTGAGCACAGCCACCTCCTTCATCCCGGGAAAAACACGGGGTCCTTGGGCTGGAACATGCCTGGCACATGGATGGGCAGGGCTGGGATGTGGGGCAGGTCACTGGGTCACAAACAGCTCATCCTGGGATGTTGACAGCAGTTGTTTTTCATGTCCCTGGAGCTGTTTATTGGGGCGTGGGCTGATCAGTCCATGCTGAGGAGGATCCCACCCCCTATTAGGGAATTATAAATTCCCCCATCTCAAGTAAAGACGTTCCTCCCTTTGTGCAAAACTCTGGTGGAACCAAACCCAGCCTGGCCCTTCAGCCTCCGAGGATTGCCCAGATTTTCTCCATCCTGCCCCACCCAGTGAGTGAGGACTTGCTGGTACTAGACACTTCTGTGTGGCCTCACACCCAATTCCAGATTTAACCTTGCCCCAGCAGTGCCCCTGCCCTGCTGGTGGTCTTTCCCTGCTCTGCCCCTGCCCTGCCCTTCACCTGACTTTGTTTCTGTGCAGATTAACAGGCTTTGAATAATTGATCAAACCCCGGCCAGCTTCACAGGTTCAAACACAACTTTTAGCCAAGTTTGGTTCTGATAAAAGGCTTTAAACCCAGGCACACCAGAGCCACACAGCACCTGGGTATTTGGGATCTGATCTCCTGGAGCTCCTAAACTCTGCATCATCCCTGTCAAATCTCCCTGTTACGTTTGTGTCTCACAACCAAACAATGCTGGGGCTGCATTCAGCAAGAGCTTTGCTCAAATAAAAACAGGCTTTACCTCTAAATCCCTGTGCAAGGGGCTCTTTGGGCTGTTTCAGGGAATGTTGACTTCCCCAAACATGAGGATTTTAACAGTGGCCTGGGTCTGGAGCTGCAGTGAAACACCAGGAGGTGCAGTGCCAGCAGGAGCTTTAGGGGATGTGGTCTCACACCCATTTTGTGTATCAGCTTTATAAACTGAGCACTGGCGTCTTCAGTCAGTCCCTGGAGGTGTTTATCCACATCTTCCCACAGCTGCAGACATTGTTAATTAACAAATAATAACATCTATAACTGCTGTGAACAAAAGGACCCCCAGTAAGACCCAGGCAGGAGCAGAGTGTGTTTTGTGTGCCCTGCTGGGGATCTGGGTGCGTCAAAACTGTGGATTTGCACACTTTAGGGTTTTATTCCTGCCATGCACTTCAGCCACACCTCAGCATTCTGGGGGTTTCATGCAGGGCCTGAGGTGGGAGGACCAAGAAAAAGCCCCCAGGAAAAGCTGGCCCAGCCTGGCCCCTGCAGCTCCAACCCAACTCCTCCACCCCGTGTGCTGCAGCAGCTCCGAGTGAAGTCCATTGGTTCTCTGCTGAGCCCCGGTGCTGTCTGTGACAGACAAGGTGTGTGAGCCCTGGCAGGGGCCTCGTTGTCCTTGGCACAGCACAGAGTGACCCCCTGGCTTAGAGGGACAGGGATCGTACCCCGCTGCTGCTGGGGAAACACTCTGAGAGCAGAACAAACAGCTTGGTTCTCATCTCTCCTACCTCCTCCAGGCCTGTCTCACTTCTCTCCACCTCCAGACACGAGTTAAGTACCAGAAAGCAGCTTATATCAGTGGTGACTCGTTGCTCTTTAATTCATGCAAATGTTCTTTTTAACTAGCTCAGAGTCTCAAACAGCCCTCTGGGGAACCTTCTGCATTTGTGATTATTGAAACAAAAGTCTATTTCCTTTAAGCACAAAACAGTTGGGGGAGAGAGGGACTGAACCTGTTTTCTAGCAAATACAGTCAATTCAAAGGTCAGGTGCAAGCTGACACAGCAGTGGGTGAATCAACACAGGGGAGAATTTTCTGTGATAGCAATAAAAATGTCCCTTTGCAGCCACACAGAACCACAGGGCTTTTACCTGTATCTGACTTTGGAGGGTCTGGGGCAGCTTTGGTTTGGCAGCTTTGGTACCCCAGGTACCCCAGCAGGTCCAGCCAGAGCCCTAGTACCACCTCACAGCTGGAGCACCAAGTCTGGCCAAAAGCTCAGTGACAGGCACTGGGGAGGCCTCAAACCTGGCCAAGGGTTCAGCTTGAGCTGCAACCCAGCACCAGCCAGGGGAGCTCAGGCTGGGTATCAGGAAAGATTCCTTCACTGGGGGAGTAGTTAAGCCCTGGCACAGGCTGGAGGTGGGGGAGTCCCTATTCCTGGAAATGCCACTCCATGGTGGGACTCAAAGCTTGGACTTGGTGACCTTAGGAGTATTTTCCAACCTTAATGATTCTGTGATCTTCCCACAACCCCTCCTGATTTCAGACTGCAATTCCCACCACATCCCAGTTACCTGCCTTCAAAGTGGCAGCAGACACCCCTGGAATCATCCATGTGCTGGCTCAGCCTGGAGCAGTTCCTACCTGGTTTTCCCGGTGTTTCTGCCTCAGTGCTGGAATGATGGATGTGGTCTGTGAGCCTCAGCCTCCCATCACCGCCAGGTTCCTGTTGGCTCCTTGAGGACCCCACAACAGCCCCAGGCACAGCCTGGCACAGACCCAGCTCCAGAGTCACAGCTGGAGATGCTGAGTTACTGAGGCTGAAGGACCCCATAAATACACCAAGGAAGGGTCGTTCACCCTGGAAAATGGACCTGAATCCTTCAAACCCACGCTCTGGGGAGGCACAATGCCAAGCCTGTGTCTCCTGCAGGGAGCTGCTGTGTTTACAGTCTGAGCGCTTCCTCGAGGGGGTTGGGTGGTGCCCAGGGTTTGTGGTCCTCTCAGGGTGAGGAGCAGCCTCAGTAGGGGCAGTGCAGGAGCTGCTGCTCCAGGAGCTGCCTCGGGGCTGGGTTAACTCTGCTCCCAGCCCCAGCTTTGATTTTCAGCAGTCACTCAGTGCAGGGAGTTCGGAGCAGCTCCCCTGGCTCAGGCTCTTCTCTGCCTGACAGTGCCCAACTGCAGCTGCCAGGAACAGGGGGAGAACCCAGCCAGGCAGCTCCTCCAGATGTCCTGAACACCCCACAGGGGTTCCCTGACCCAGGGTGATCTTGTGCTCAGATCTCCTCAGGGCTGTGTGCTCTGAAACCACACAAACCTCCAGCCCTTCCAGCAACTCCTGTGAGCTCCCCGGCCCTGCTGCACCTGTGAAGAGCTGCCTTGCAAGGCTGCTAATTGCAATTAACATCCCATAGTTCTCTCATCATGGGTAGCAAACACCCTTTTCTCCTCTCCATCCCTGTTTTCACAGCCACCTTTGGGTGCAGCTCCCTAGTTTTCTCCTCTCCAATCCTCACCCAGCAGAAGAATCTGCACAGATCCAACCCTGAGCTGCCCAAAACAGCACTGGCAGGGGTGACACATCCTCTGCACCAAATGAGCCCGGCTCAGCATCCCTCCCTGTCTCTCCAGGTGCCAAAGGCAGAGACAGGGGCCCTTTGGTCACAGCCCCTCTGTAATAGATCGTCCTGACACCGACTCACTTGTTCTCTGTGTAATAAGTGATAATCTGCACACTCACACAGACATGTGAAAAGGAAGACTAACATGGCCTCTAAAACCAACGAGCCAGTAAATAAAGGGCAATAAATAATCAGGAGAAAGGATTTAATTAGCAGCAGAACTCACTTGCAGGGCACTGGGTTCATATGGATGCCTCTCATCTCAAACTGCCTCACATGCCCCCATCACTCCCCTGCCCTGACAGACACCACGGCTGAGCTGTGTTTTGGGAGGCTTTGGGCCCTGGCTGTGCTGGGACAGCTCTGTGCTGTCAGTGCTGCTTGGCGGCAGCAACCCCAAAAGCCCCAGATCAGGGCAAGAGCAGGGCTCACACATCCCATGATTTATGGGCTCATGGAATTGGTCAGGCTGGAAAAGCCCTCTGAGGTCAGAGTCCAACCTTTAACCCAGCAATGCCAAGGCCAGCACTGATCTTGCCCCCAAGTTCCACATCCATAGCACTGTTAAATCCCTCCAGGGATGGGGACTCCACCACTGCCCTGGATGGACAACCCTTTCCATGAGGAAATCTTCCCCAAAATACACCCTGAGCCTGCCCTGCCCAGCCTGAGGCCATTCCCTCTCCTCCTGTCCCTGTCCCTGTTCCCAGAGCCCGACCCCCCGGCTGTGCCCTCCTGGCAGGAGCTGTGCAGAGCCAGAAGGGCCCCTGAGCCTCCTGTGCTCCAGGCTGAGCCCCTGCCCAGCTCCCTGAGCCCTGCTGGGGCTCCAGACCCTGCCCAGCTCCCTGAGCCCCGCTGGGGCTCCAGACCCTGCCCAGCTCCCTCAACCCTGCTGAGGCTCCAGCCCCTGCCCGGCTCCCTGAGCCCCTGCTGGGGCTCCAGACCCTGCCCAGCTCCCTGAGCCCTGCTGGGGCTCCAGACCCTGCCCAGCTCCCTGAGCCCTGCTGGGGCTCCAGACCCTGCCCAGCTCCCTGAGCCCTGCTGGGGCTCCAGACCCTGCCCAGCTCCCTGAGCCCTGCTGGGGCTCCAGACCCTGCCCAGCTCCCTAGCCCTGCTGGGGCTCCAGACCCTGCCCAGCTCCCTGAGCCCCGCTGGGGCTCCAGACCCTGCCCGGCTCCCTGAGCCTGCTGGGGCTCCAGACCTGCCCGGCTCCCTCAGCCCCGCTGGGCTCCAGACCTGCCCAGCTCCTTCAGCTCCTGTCCAGAGTCAGGGCTCTGCCTGCTGCCCAGACCTGCTGCTTTCCACGCCCTCCTTCCTGCCCTCCCTGCACTCATGGGATGCTCGGGATGCAGGAGAGGGGCTGCAGTTCCAGCCCTGTCCCTGCTCTGCTGCTGCCTCAGCTCACTGACAGCACAGCCGGTGAGGGCAGATCAGCAGAGAGCCCAAAATGAAATTAAATTGTACCCAGAGTCTCTGGTTGGAGGTGTCTGGCCTGAGTTTAAGGGAGAGTTTGACACACCCCTGGTGCATTCTGGCAGCCCATCCTGCAGTTCAGGCTGCAAATAGACCCTTTGTAAAGGCAGCTTTCCCCAAACTTCTGTCTCTCCTTTATTTTGCACCTGTTTGCTTCCCTAGCCGTGGCTTAGGTCTCTCCTCATCATTCCCTGTTTGTGAATTCACCCCAGGTTTTCAGATGAAAATGTTCTATTGAGCAGCATCAACCCCAAACTCCTGAATTTTCTGGGAATGGCTCCACAGATGTGAGGCATGCTCCATCATGTCTGGAAAGAGTCATTTTACCACGGAAAGAACAATTCCATCAGGCCAAAGCAGCCTGCGCTGTGTTTCACTGCCTTTCTCCAGGACCAGCCAGATGCCTCTTTAGCACCCACATGCTGTTGGTTTTATTAATGCTGCATCTGCTGGTGATTTGAGCAAGGGCCAAAGGTTCAGAATTGAAACTCAAGGACCCTCTCCTACTAAAAAATTTTATTAGCCATAAATCTATTATAAAGTGCCCGTGTTGACAATAGGGAACAACACAATCAAAGCCCTCTCCTGCCAGTGACAGCCCAGCCCTGCTGCAAGGAGCCACACAAATTAATCTGTCTCTTTAACTGTCGCGGGTAAGAGCCTTTCAGGAGCACAAAGCACTTGGACAGAACACAGAGGAACAGCTGTGCCTGTGCAAACACATCCTGCTTTCCAGAGGGGCCCTCCCTAAATGGATGATGCTCCATCCCAGCCCCAATCTCCTGGGCCTTGTGCTTTGTGTCAGCCTCAGGTGTTAAGTGATCAACAAAACGTTCCTAAGCAGTAATAGTGGCTTCCTTTGTGCTGCTTGAAGGAGAATATTGATGGCAAATGAGATCTTCTCTTAAGGGGAAGGGAGCACTGAGGATTCAGAGATGCTGTCTTTAAAAACAGCCCAAAACATCAGAGCATCTGCAAAATCTCATGGGGTTTGTTGGTAATCGACACACTTGGTGTGAAAATTGGTGTCAGTTTGTCCCTGACCTTTTAATAGGTTAGCTTTCCTCTCCCTGGAGAGAAGTTTCTCACTTTCTATGCAGATTAATTATCATGCCCAGTGTTCCAGACCCTTCTGGAACCAGGGCTGGAGAACCTCAGGGGTCTTTGGTGGTCTTGATCCCCCTCCCACATCCACACCCACCTCTCAGCCTCACTCCTGTATCCGGGGGTTGTCTGGGCTCACTGGTACTGGCACCTGGAGGCTGATAATTCTCCTAAAAGATCATGGGACTCTTCCCACAAGGGAGGCTATTCCAGTTAGGAGGGTTCCTCCTCTTCCCTGTAAATATCAGAACATTCCATTGCAGCCCACCTGGCAGCCCCTCACAGTGAACATTCAGCACTGGCAAAGCTCTGTTGCCCCCCTGTCCCCTCCCTGTGCAGCCTCTCTCATTAAGCCCCGAGCTGGTGCTCACAGCCCTGAGGGGTTTAGAGGCACACTGGAATAAAACTGGAATTGCCATGAAAACTGGGGGAAGGAGGCTCCTTGTGAGAGAATAAAAGGAAAGGTGAGGAGGGGACAAAGGTGCACAGCATTGCACAGCCTGCTTTAGGGATTCATTGAACACTGTTCTGAGGCACAAGGCTACCAAAACTGAAACAAAACTCATCAGCACCCAGCTCCTGGAGCCTTCCAAAACCAGGCTCTAAGAAATTCCACAGGGGTGAGGAGCTGCCCCAGGGGTTCTGCTGGGGTCTCTCTGCCCTCAAGACCACTCTGACCAAGGATTTCAAACATTTCTGGTGCTTTTATTCACATTCCTGTTTCCAAAACAGTTCTGGAAACTGTCCAGGCCAAAAGCAAACGAGAGTATCCCATGCTTTGGGAGCTCAGGAGTGTGAAGAGGAGCAGCTCCTGCTGGCAGAGCAACCCGGACTGCCAGGGAAGGTGTGGGCACAGCAAGTCCAGCTCCTTCCTCCTTCCTCCCAGGGAATGGCTGCCAGTGGCAGAGGGCAGGGCTGGCTGGGCTCTGGGGCAGCAATTTTTCCCTGGCAGGGTGGGCAGGGGCTGGGCTGGAATTGCCAGAGCAGCTGGGGCTGCCTCTGGGTCCCTGCCAGGGCAGGGGTGGCACTGGGTGGGATTTAAGGTCCCTCCCAACCCAGCCCAGCCCAATTCTGTGTCCTGAGCTGGTGCAGAGCTCGAGGCTGTTCAGATGTTCCCAAATTTCAATTCACCTGCATCCTCAGCTCCCCCAGCTCATTGCTGTAAGCGCCCTTTTGAGGAGCTGGGTGAAACAACTCCTTTGTGTTTGAGAGCCACTTCCCACTGGGTTTCTCATGCCAACACTGTGGTTAGAAAATAAATGGGTCTTCTTTTCCATTTGCAGAAACTTTCTAGCACTTTCAGCAACCCTAAATGGAAAAACAGTGTTCAGGCTGATGATACCTTCCCCTTCCGCACGTGCTTTGCTGAAATTATTCTCAAAAAGCATCTGAAAGGAGAACTAAAAATCAAATATCAACAGTCTTGTCGATATCTTGGAGTGTCCCATGAATGGGGTCAAGCAGTGAGATTGTGGCTGCCATTGCCAGTGGGCAGCAATTCCAGCTCTGCTCCTCTTCCCAGCAAAACCCAAAGCTGCTGCTGCAGGGATGCTCTGTGCTGGGGCTGGGTTTGGGCACTTGAGCTGGTTTAACAACACTCAGCTCAGTCACAGGCTCAGAACAGAGCAGCTGGGGCTGCCCCTGGATCCCTGGCAGTGTCCCAGGCCAGGCTGGACACTGGGGCTGGGAGCTCCTGGCACAGTGGGAGGGGTCTCTGCCAGGGCAGGGGAGGGTATGGGATGGGACATAAGATCCTTCCAACCCAAACCATTCCAGGATTCCACAAAATTTCCAACTTTTTGCTCCAGAAACTCCTGAAGCTTGAGTTTGTTCCTTTTCCAAAGGGAAAGCTCAAGCCTGGAGCTTTCAGCAGAGCTGACAGGAAATAATGGGAGATTTATCAGTCCCATTTCTGCCATCCAGAGTATCCTAATGTCACTGCTTCCATTGTCAGTGATCCCCCAGATATCCCAGAGAGGCTCTGCTTCTTCAGGGGATTTCACAATTTGGAAATCGTCTATGCAAAAAAAGGGAAAAAAACCAAATCACCTTAATTTTACCTTCCCACAAAACAAAGTAAAAATCACCTCACAGCTGCTTTCAGAAGTGCTTCGGTTTTAACTCTTTGTATCAATTAAGTTATAATTCTTTAGAAGAAGGCTGTAATATTGGGACATTGCATTTTTGCTGTTGGGTTTTTCTTGTCAAAACCCCAAAGTTCCCATCAGAACCTTTGTTTCAGCATTTTTCATGGAGAAAACTTCCTATCACCTACTAAAGCAGCTAGGAAAATATTCCTGATGCTGAATTGCAGAAGAAGGGGTTGGCCTGTCCTTGTAATTCCCAAATAACCCTGTGTTCACAATCCTGGTTTGGGGAATTTGAAACCCCAGGTCCTTGCAGAGTAAACTGGATGTGATACATCCCAGTGGCCACCCCCAAACTCTGCCAAGCTCACAAGGCTCCAGCTTCGTGTGCAGCCCCTCAGTGCAGGGATTTGGGATTTTTGCAGCCCTTTCCAGACAGATCTGCTCACTCTGGTTCTGGGGTCACGTTTCCTGTTTCTCTGCTGCTCTGTGGTTGCTGCTGGGTTGGTGACCCTGAGGTCTGTGACCTTTGGCTGTGCCTGGAGCCAGCCCTGGGGTTTTGCTGAAGCCCTTGGATGCTCTGTGTCTCCATGAGCCCTGAGCCCCTCCACTGCTCCTCTTTGGGACTCCAGGAGTGTCCCCTCATGTCCCCACAGCCCCTCATGCACAGCTCACCAGCATCTCCAGCCCCTATCTTCTTGGGAAAAAACGCTCCCTGAGATCTCTGGATGAGAAGGGTTGTATGAAATTGTTGCTCTCTGGAGAGCAATGGGATGGAGCCAGAGCCTTCCCGTGGGATTTGTGAAGCCAACCACAGCCCCTACTGGCAAATTAAGTCTTTCCTGCAGGACCCCATAGGCTGGGAATAACCCATTCACCAGCCTCAAAATGCTGGGAATAACCCGTTCCTTTAAAAGCCTCAGGACACCCAGTGAGCTGCATGAAACCCCTCCAAGTACAACTCTGGGCCAGGCTCTTCCCCTTGCATTTATTTATGGGATCATGCCTCTCCTGTGCTGGTCCCTCACGAGGCTGCAGCTGCAGGATCTGCCCTTGCTCCAAGCTCGGTGCCAAATCCATCCTTTCCTGTGCTACGTGGAGCCCCCTGTCCCTGTGGCTGCTGCCCTGGATCTGACAGATGGTTTGTGGTGTTGGGCTGGGCTCCAGGAACAAACATTTTCTGAGGCATTAATCTTTATAGAGATTATCTACAGCAACTGCTCCATGTGGCACCTGGAGATCACTCTGGGGGGTTCTTGTGTCTTGGTGAACAGAATCTGGTGTAAAATTCAGGGCTTTTCTTCAGCAGAGTCTGCACAGAGAGGATGAGGGAGGGGTAGAAGATATTCAGAATTTTGGGAACAGTTCTGGTTCTAAGTCTGGGGCTCCAGACCCTGCCCTATGAGCTCTGTTCTCATATCCACAGCAATAGGTGCAGTTCCAACCTGTGGGATGAGGGATGAGGCATTTGGGGTGAGGGATGAGGGGTGAGGGATGTTCCCACCCCAGCACACCCTGGGCTGGGCAGGAGCTGGAAGGCAAAGGGTGGATTTTCCCCAGCTGCAATACTTTGGGCTCTTTGGGAATCCTTTCCTCTCTCTGGCACAGGAAAGGGAGGGGTCACAGGAGAAGTGGGAAAAGGATCATCTTATAAGTACAAACATTAAAACTGCATTTAGCACCTGTCTAATTTTTAATATGAGCTGAGCTGCAGTCAGATATTGGGCACCGAGCTAAGTGACAATTTATGCGGCAATTCTAAATTAGCTGCAGCAAAGAAAGAAAGGCACTTCTTTGGCTCAGCAGCCACAATGCAAACTAAAATCACCTCAATCCCAGCCAAACAAAAGGTGTGTTTGGGGGGAAAGGGAGGCTGAGAGCTCAGAGTTTTATTCCTTTGTGTTAAAATGAGGGGAATTTGGAAGGTCAGTGTTTTGAAAGATGGAATCATAGTTTGTGAAACATTCCTGTCACTTCTTTGGGCAGGGCTGGCTGGGATCTGGGGCAGCAATTGTTCCCTGGCAGGGTGGGCAGGGGCTGGGCTGGAATTGCCAGAGCAGCTGGGGCTGCCCCTGGATCCCTGGCAGTGCCCCAGGCCAGGCTGGACACTGGGGCTGGAGCTCCTGGCACAGTGGGAGGGGTCCCTGCCAGGGCAGGGTGGGCACTGGGTAGAATTTGAGGTCCCTTCCACCCCAAACCACTCCATGGCTCCACGACACAGCCTGACACTCCTCCCAAGGCACAGGGGCATCCCATTCCCAAGGAGCAGGCCTTGAACCAGAAGGAAAAGCCCTAGACAACAAACCCTGGCAGAGCTGACTGGCTGCTCAGCCTCACCCCAGTGCCAGGGCAGCCTCTGCTCAGCTCCCAGAACAATTCCAAACCCAGCTCCTCCCAGGACTCTTGTTCCAGTTACTTCCACCACCTCTCTCCTGCCACAGCCCACAGTGTTGGGGTCCCTGGTCACTCTGGGGGCACAGGGTGGGTCTCTCTGTCTTCTCCAGCCCCAGGGGCCACTCCTCTGTTCTCTGCTCTGTTCTCTGTCCCGTTCTCTGTTATCTGTGTTATCTGCTCTCTCCTCTCAGCTGTTGAACACAGAGGGGTCTCAGTGCCCACCCTGCCTGGGGACAGCAGGGGACAGTGGCCAGGTCCCAGCAGCCACCATGGTCAGTTGTGTGTCCACTTGGATGCCAGGTAGGAGAAATCCCTGCTCTGTGTGTGGTGCCTTATCTCAGTGCTCCAGGCAACTCCTCCCTTATGTCAGCAGCCACTGAAAGCCCCAGCAGGGCCTATTGCACACAGGACTTGGTGGCAGCTCTGGGGCTGTGAACAGGGGAATTTTATCTCTCTTCATGGCAGGTTTGGGGCAGTGGACAGGGGATTTTATCTCTGTTTTTTCAGCAAGCTCAGGGAAAACAAGGCCCAGCCCCAGAGCAGGAGATAAGCAGCAGGATTGCCCTGGCACTGCACGTCCACCGGGCTTAAGTTTCAGCTGGGTGACCTCAAGCCAAGGAGAGCCTGGATCTGAGCTGGGGCAGTGACATTAATGACAGGGACACACCACTCCTGCTTGCTGGTCATGGGACAAGGCTGGAGTTTTTGTACTTAGAGGGATTTTTTTCACTCCAGGTAGGACACCAAAGGCAGCTCTTTTGCAGGGCTTCGCAGTGGGTTTGCTCTGGTTGCCACCTGAGGCTCTCTGATGATAAAATCCCATTTCCTAAGCTCCTGAGCAGGGAATTCACACCTTGGTCTGGAGACATGAACTGCTGAAAGGCAAGGAAAAACATCCCTGGTGGTCTGAGCCCCAGGGCTGAACTGGGGCTGACACAGAGCTTTGGTCCTTCCTGCCATCAGTGGCAATGCTGGCTGGGAGCTCTGAGGTGCTTTGGGTCACTTTGGGCTGCAATCAGTGCAGAGAGATCCCCTGCTCTGCTGCCCCCTCAGCAGAGGCTGTCCCATTCTCACTGCAGCTCCCAGGCCACGTTCCCTTCACACTCTGTTTGGCAGTTTGCCATTTTCCATCTTCTCAAAATGTCCCTGGTTCCTGATCCCTCCCTGGTTCCTGATCCCTCCCATGGTTCCTGATCCCTCCCTGATTCCTCCCTGGGTCCTGGGTCCTCCCACAGCTCCTGTTCCCTTCCAGAAGAAGCCCAGGAACAGAAGCAGTCAAAGGAGTCACTGCAGTGCAGGCAGGGAGAGAGGAGCAGCTGGCTTCCATGCCTTGGGATCTCCTGGGATTCGGAGAGGACACTTCCAGAAGCTGCCCTGCCCTGCTGTCTCAGCTTTTAGCTGTTTCCAGCTGTGAGGGTTGGGTAGGACCTGATAAAATGCAGGGAGTGTCCAACAGGGATGGGAATCTCTGGGGTGAGAGGTGGGAGTTTTTCCAGCCTGAGCCATTCCAGGACTCTGTGTGGAGAGCATCCCCTGAGCTTCCTGCACAGCATTTGCTGCCAAGCAGCTCCAGATGCTTCTTTGCCCCCTCCCTCTGCCTGTCCCAGCCATGTTGCCCACCCCTCAGGGGGATCATCTGTGGGATCCCTGCAGCTCCCAGAGCTGCCCAGAGAGAGCCCAGGTGAGTCCCAGCCCAGCCTGGTCCAGGTGTTCCATCAGTCTGATGCACATCACAAACCTCCAGCAGCACACACTGGCCAGGGAGCCACAGAAATGATGGAAAGGTTTGGAGAATTGGGCCTGTGAGAGCCAGGCAGGCCCAGGCTGGGAGGCAGATGGCTCTGTGGAGGCAGCAGAGCTGTCTGCAGCTGCAGAAGAGGCTGTGCTGGAGCAAGTGGGGAAAAATTGCCCCCATCAGTCACTGCCAGCGTGAGCAGGAACAGGCTGGGGCTGCACAGGGAAAGTGCAGCTTGAGTGCTAAATAAACATTTTCACTCTGAGCAAAACTGATAGGTTTCAGGTGAGTGAATCACAGAATATCTGGAGTTGGAAGGGACCCAGAAGGAGCATCCAGTCCATGCTCCATTTGCTGCATTGTCCACAGGGGTTTTTGGAGGAGTTTGGGGCCAGCAGGTGAAAATGCCAGCTGGGCCAGGCATTAACTCCTGGATGCAGCTGAGCAAAAGCTGACAAACTTCATTTCCAGTTCTTCTGTCAGGCCCACACTCTTCATGCACTGGGAAACTGGTGCCATTAGTGAGGAAACAATGGGAGCATTTTGACCAGTTGGAAAAGCAACTCCCTTAACCCCTGTCCTAAAGGAACATTTCACTCTTGTCTCCAAATCCAAGTTACACCTGTGCTCCCAGAGAGGCAGCACAGTCCTGCAGAGCTTCTATGTTTCCCCTGGAAAAAAGAATTATGCCAGGATGAAGTATTTCTGTGAGAGAATGTGCTCCTTGCATAGTTATTAATTCATTACTGGCTGTAGCCAAACTCACTCCTATACTAAGTCATCTATTAAACGAGCCAAATGAAATTTATTAACACAGCATTGATCATTTAAGTCTTTTAGCATAAAGCATAATGGAACAGAAGCAGAAGTAATAATTCCTTGCTTGGCTTCTGGTTCATGTCACATGCTCAGAGCCCTGTGTTAGGGCTCAAGCGTCCAGAGCTCCCTCCCGAGCAGGAATGCCACAGCGTGGGATCCTCTGCCTTTGGGTAGGGCTTCACTTCAGGCGTGGCCTGGAGTCACTCTGGAAACTGAGTCGGAAAAACAGAAGTGACCTTTCAACCAGCCCTGAGGAGTGGCTAGCCAGAAGGAAGGACAGAATTCTTCCCGGACAACAAATGCCTCGGGTGTGGCTGTGCTTGTGCTCCCAGCCCGGCCCGGCAGAGCTGCAGCTCCTCTTGCAGGACCTCACCCAGGGCTGTCCCTGTGGAAAGCTGGGGAAGCCGGGCTGGGCATGGAGCCCGGGGTGTCACTGCCCAGGGCAGGGCATGGAGCCCGGGGTGTCACTGCCCAGGGCTGGATTGTCACTGCCCAGGGTTGGATTATCACTGCCCAGGGCAGGGCACGGAGCCACAGCTGTCACTGACCAGGGCAGAGCTGTCACTGACCAGGGCAGAGCTGTCACTGCCCAGGGCTGGATTGTCACTGCCCAGGGCTGGATTGTCAATGCCCAGGGCTGGATTGTCACTGCCCAAGGCTGGGCTGTCACTGCCCAGAGTTGGATTGTCACTGACCAGGGCAGAGCTGTCACTGCCCAGGGCTGGGCTGTCACTGCCCAGAGTTGGATTGTCAATGCCCAGGGCTGGGCTGTCACTGCCCAGGGCTGGATTGTCACTGCCCAAGGTTGGATTGTCTCTGCCCAAGGCTGGGCTGTCACTGCCCAGGGCTGGATTGTCACTGCCCAGGGTTGGATTGTCAATGCCCAGGGCTGGATTGTCACTGCCCAGGGCTGGATTGTCACTGCCCAGGGCTGGGCTGTCACTGCCCAGGGCTGGATTGTCACTGCCCAGGGTTGGATTGCCAATGCCCAGGGCTGGGCTGTCACTGCCCAGGGCTGGGCTGTCACTGCCCAGGGCTGGATTGTCACTGCCCAGGGTTGGATTGCCAATGCCCAGGGCTGGGCTGTCACTGCCCAGGGTTGGATTGTCACTGCCCAGGGCTGGATTGTCACTGCCCAGGGTTGGATTGTCACTGCCCAGGGCTGGGCTGTCACTGCCCAGGGCTAGATGGTCACTGCCCAGGGTTGGATTGTCACTGCCCAGGGCTGGATTGTCACTGCCCAGGGTTGGATTGCCAATGCCCAAGGCTGGGCTGTCACTGCCCAGGGTTGGATTGTCACTGCCCAGGGCTGGATTGTCACTGCCCAGGGTTGGATTGTCACTGCCCAGGGCTGGATTGTCACTGCCCAGGGCTGTCACTGCCCAGGGCAGGGCACGGAGCCAGAGCTGTCACTGCCCAGGGCTGTCACTGCTGTGTCTAGAGGTGTGCCAGGGTCACTTCTTGGAAGGAAACCTCATCCCCACAGGAAATTGTACAATCACTGGTTTGTACAGGTAGACTTAGCCTTTACAAAGCTCTGATCATTTATGTTCACCAAGCCCAGTTTATTCCAGCTGGGGATAAGTCAGCCTTTAGGCAGATGTGGATTTCTGAGGGGGTTCTAATTCTGAACTGGATGGGGAAGTGCTGCTCCATGTCCCTCCTGCTGCCCCTAAATTAAGCAGAAATCGTGAATCTCTCTAAGATGAGGCAGGAACTGTGCAGACCAAAGGCTCTCACCTTTGGGAGCCCTGTGGACCTGAGGTCATCATGAAGTGATGCTTGTGAGAATCTCAGCAGCATCCAAACCTTACCCATTTCATGCAACAAACGAAAAACAGGTCCAGCTGTGGTAACCCAGGTCACAGATGCTCAAAGTTACTACGAAATTAAATAAGAGTTAAGCTTTGAGGGTTTAAATTACATCAGGCAGGACTCACACGGTCCAGGCAGCAGAGAGGGGAGCACAGCCCTGGCTGTCCTCCTGTCTTTAATTCAGGCTGGGGACAGAGAGTGGAGAGAGGACAGTGCAGAGCTGGGGATGCACAGGCCTGAGGTTGTCTTGAATCTGGGTTGGAGGGGGAAGAGCAGGGACAAACCCTAAGCACCTCGAGGACAAAGCCACCAAGGAATGCCCTTGTTCTGTCAGCACAGCCCAGGGAGCCTCCCTGCCCTCCCCACACTCAGCCCCACAGAGCATCATCATCCATCTGCACGCTGTGATTCGAAACGAGCCCCAGCCCCACTGAGAAGGGTTTTGCATTCACTGAGAAGAGTTTTGCCTTTCCTGGTGTGTTCCTGGACTGAAATGAAGCCAAACTAGGATTTCTATGCCAGAGGCTCTGAGCACTGCGTGGGATTCCACCATAACCCCTCTGCTGCTCTGTGATCCAATGTCATTTACTGGCATTCCACAGGGCATAAAGCCCTGGAGAATGACTCCTTTAAACTCCACCCCATCTCCATGCCCAAGGGATCACTGCTGCTCCAGCCGTGCCCTGTCCCTGCAGCCCCTCGTGCTGGGGCTGGATCTCCCCAGGCCCCCGCAGGTCTCACTGTCACACGGTGCTGCTGTCTGAGCCCTGCCCATGCAACTCAAACCAGCTCCTCTCAGCAGCTGCTGGAGGATTTTGCATTTGCTGCACAAAAAAGGGCTGTCAGAGCTCACCACTGGCAGGCACGGGTTTACATTTCACCTCAGTGCGGCTCAGGAAAGTCTGGAACCTGAAACAGGCATTGATTTTTTCATGGCACATCTGGCTTTGCTTTTGTTACAGGGTTGCATCTTGCAAAAGTTGACTAGAAATTGAAATATTTCTTGTAAGTGGATTTATAAATCCAAACCTTTTAGCGGTTGGCTGCTGTTATTGCTGCCAGATTTACTGACAACTATGTTTATTAAAAATATGATGTTTAAACAGACAGTGACTTTTTTTTTTTTTAATCATGCCACAGCTTTTCTGTTTTTTCAGTTAAGCCTTTCAGAGAAGACATATGATTAATAAATCAGAAAGGTCTAAAGTGTGGATATGTGTGGAGTATCACAGGTTTCACTAAAACTTGGAAAAGTTAAGGGAGGAAAAAGGTCTCTTCAGCTAAATCTCCATTTAGCCACCAAGAAAAATGTCAGCTTTCAGCTGTGCAGGGGTGAGCTCTCCAGACTCCAAAGCCAAGGCCTGAAGTCATTCCCTCATCCTCTCCCTGTGCCTTTCTGCTCTAAAAACCAAATCTTTTGCCTTTGTCACCACACCTGTGACAGGAGAATTGCAGGGAGGCTTTTCTTGAGAATGCTGCCAAGCCACAAAATAAGCAGGAAATCAGTTCAGAAAGTGAGAGTTCCTTCTCCTAAGTGGGGAAGTTTCAGAGTGGGGAAGCTTCTCTGGTGTTTTTGGGGTGAAATAAAACACATTGACAGAGTTTCTTTGCAGTCACAAAGTGAAAGAGGTAGTCCAACACCTGGAAAACCTGGTTTGCCACACAGCTGCTGAAAACAGCTCCTGTGTTTTTATTTCAAGGTCAGGAATTCAGCAGTGTGTGCAGAGAGGTTTGTGTTCACCCTCAGTAGGAAAAGACTGGATGTGAACAATTACAGAGCATTCCCTGAGCTCCACACAGGCAGATTTAGGCAAAGAGCAGCTTCCCTGAGCCACAACCCACACAGGAAAGCAGGATGGGTGGGATCAGGATCCTCTGCCTCCCTCCATGCATTCATAAATCCCAAATTCCAGCCAGGGGTTGTGCAAGACAGGCAGCGTGGGAGTGATGGAAGCTTGTGCTCAACCATCACAGCTGAGAGCATTTGGGGTGGGATCAGCAGGGCTGGAATTGGCTGGGCTGGATGGAATAGGGGTTGGGATGGAATAGGGGCTTGATCTCCTGATGGGTGGTTCATCCTCAACCCCTCATTGTCTGGGCTCTGCTCAGCAGGATGAAGTTGGTTTTGCCGGTGATACAGAATTGTGAGGAGCTGTTGAGCCCTCAAAGGCAGGACAAGTTAAAAGACTGGGCTCAGATCTCTGCTCTGGGCCAGGGGCAGCCCCCAGGGCAGGGCTGGAGCTGGGCCAGGGCAGGCTCAGGCTGGAGCTGAGGGAAAGGTTCTGGAGCTGGATCAGGGCAGGCTCAGGCTGGAGCTCAGGGAAAGGTTCTGGAGCTGGATCAGGGCAGGCTCAGGCTGGAGCTCAGGGAAAGGTTCTGGAGCTGGATCAGGGCAGGCTCAGGCTGGAGCTCAGGGAAAGGTTCTGGAGCTGGATCAGGGCAGGCTCAGGCTGGAGCTCAGGGAAAGGTTCTGGAGCTGGATCAGGGCAGGCTCAGGCTGGAGCTGAGGGAAAGGTTCTGGAGCTGGATCAGGGCAGGCTCAGGCTGGAGCTGAGGGCAAGGTTCTGGAGCTGGATCAGGGCAGGCTCAGGCTGGAGCTGAGGGAAAGGTTCTGGAGCTGGATCAGGGCAGGCTCAGGCTGGAGCTCAGGGAAAGGTTCTGGAGCTGGATCAGGGCAGGCTCAGGCTGGAGCTGAGGGAAAGGTTCTGGAGCTGGATCAGGGCAGGCTCAGGCTGGAGCTCAGGGAAAGGTTCTGGAGCTGGATCAGGGCAGGCTCAGGCTGGAGCTGAGGGAAAGGTTCTGGAGCTGGATCAGGGCAGGCTCAGGCTGGAGCTCAGGGAAAGGTTCTGGAGCTGGATCAGGGCAGGCTCAGGCTGGAGCTCAGGGAAAGGTTCTGGAGCTGGATCAGGGCAGGCTCAGGCTGGAGCTCAGGGAAAGGTTCTGGAGCTGGATCAGGGCAGGCTCAGGCTGGAGCTCAGGGAAAGGTTCTGGAGCTGGATCAGGGCAGGCTCAGGCTGGAGCTCAGGGAAAGGTTCTTCCCCCAGAGGGTGCTGGCACTGCCCAGGCTGCCCAGGGAATGGGCACGGCCCCGAGGCTGCCAGAGCTCCAGGAACCTTTGGGCAGCACCCAGGGATGCACAGGGGGGGCTGTTGGGGGGTCTGGGCAGGGTGAGGGTTGGATCCATGATCCTGTGGGTCCCTCCCCACTCAGGAGATTCCATAATTCTCTCATTGGTTGAGAAGTGTTGGTGGCTCCCAGCCATGGGCCCAGAACATCCCTCAAGGTCTCAGTGACTCTGGGCAGGGTGGATTCCTCCCAGCAGCCTCTGCCCTGGGGCAGGTTGGGGATGTCAGCCCTGAACTTCAGGAGTTGTCCCCGCTCTGAAGGAGGGAACTCTGTCCCTTCCCCATCCTGGCTGCTGGAATTGTAAATCCATCAGGGTGTCACAGTGCAAACTGGAGCTTTGGACATGCAGAACTACAGGTGCTTCTGGCCTCCAGTGCATCCCATTGCATTCTCCAATTAAACTGTTCCACCTGGAAATTAACACTTTAATTAACACTGCAGTTAGGCAATTTCCATGCAGAGTTGTATTAAATGCATGGAGCTTTTTTTTTCCCTTTATGGATGTCTTCTGCATGATCCTTTCTTTCCATCTCCAGAATGGATTAAAAGACTCCTCTTAAGAAGCTGGAACAAGTTTCCCAGGCTAATGCAGCCCCAGCCAAGTTGTGCTTTCATCAAGGCGTTTTAGTCATCGCTGCAACATCTCTCAGGCTTATTAAATCAGCCTTGTCTCCTGAGGGAGGTTTTAAATGGGGCTAAAATACCATATGAAGCAGTCCAGGAACTCATTTGATTTAATTTCATTTGTATTTAGTTTTTCCCTTTGTCTTCTCTTCAAGAAAGCAGAAAGAACAATTTGGAGGTATTTGAAAGATGCCTCCTTTTTAACCTTTTGGTGATACACTAATTCAGTAAAGCTGTTATAATCTTCCTCTCTCAGTACTCATAAAAATCCATCCTCCCTTCTACCTTTTCTCTTTCCTTCTGCCTTTACCACACCAGTGCATCACCCCAGAGCTGGGTGTTCCTAAACATTCCTGAACTTGTGCAGAGGACAGTGGGGAACACTCAGTAAAATGCTGGGGCTGCCCCTGGATCCCTGCAGTGTCCAAGGCCAAGCTGCAATACCTGAGGCAGTGGAAGGTGTCCCAAGGCAGGGAGTGGCACTGGATGGGCTTTTGGGTCCCTCCCAACCCAAACCATTCCAAGACTCCATTTCCACCAGGCACATTCTGGATCCTGTCTGCAAGAAAAGCACTCTGGGAGGGATCAGAGCCTGATGACCTGGGAATGACAAAATGAGGGATGTTCCTGAGGCTTGTAGATGGGTTCAGCACAGCCTGAAGAGTGGAAAACTTAGAGTGGGGGACATCAGTCCCTGGGAACGTCCTGCTGCCTTCTCCCTACAGTCCTTGAGTTGCCATCCAGCTTCCAGAGAGTGCCTCATCAGAATTAAAATGGGGTTGATGGTGCTTATCTGCATTTCATGCAAATCGGCCCAAAGCCCAGCCCTGGCAGCTTTCCAGCTCCCATCAGAAGTCTCTGCCTCTCGTTCAGGCACAGCAGCCCCTTGGTGGGCTCAGAGATGTGTGATCTGCACACGTGGCTTTGATGGTTCCTGGCTTTTTGGCACCAGAATGCCTGAACTCAGGTCAGGCAGCAGGATCCTGAAGAATGAGCTGAACTGTACTGCTGTACCCTGGGCAGGACTGGTCTCCTCTGAAGGACCAGAAAATTCTGTTCCTGGGCCTTGTGACCCCGGAGGAGCAGTCCATCCTCAATCCCAAACCTCAACATCTCCCTGCTCTGCTCCCTTAGAACTGCAGTGGGAACTGCGGGTGTCCCTCATGCTGTGGGGTCCCCGTGATCCCCCCAGCCTGTTGCAGCCCTTCTGAGGAGCAGGATGAACAAATGCACGAGGCTTTGGCTTAAAAAGCAGGAAGAAACACATGCTGCTCCAAAATCCCTCTCCACATCACCTGCTGCTCTGTGCCTCGGTTTCCCCAGGTTTTGTGGATCTAAGCTCTTTGTTCGCTCTCCCTCCTTGCCGGTCCATGCAGTGCCAAGTACAGAAGGTGCCCGACTCTGCTCTGAGTTCTGAGCTGTTTCCAGCAGCAGCAGCTCCTCCGTGCCAGGGATTTAGTTGCCAGATCCGGCGGTTTCTCCACACACCCCGGCAGAAGGCGGCGGATGGCGCTGACCTCTCCCGATCCCTCGTTCAGCCTGGCAGACTATTTTCAATTATTTTCTCCCCATGTTGCTGTTTACATTCTTCACTCACATCGTCTGCCGCGTTCCCCATCACCTTCCCGCAGCCTGAGCACCTCCTAATCTGAAGTGTATTTCAGCCTTATCTCTATCAAAGCAGAAGGGTAGGGGAGTCATCCTCATTCCCGGATCCTGGAGGAGCTACAGCCAGCAGCGCTCAGCTCAGCTTTCACCACACTTTGAGGAACTCGCAGACAATTCTCCTGTCAAGAGCACTGAGGACAAAATGAAACGTTCTTTTTTTTTTTTTTTTTTTTTTTTTCCTTCCCCCAAGGCTGCCCGTTAATCTCTTCCCGACAATGATTGTGTGTCATGTTTCATTCTGGCTGTCACCGAGTTCACTCTGTCCCCATCCCAGAGCCAACCTGCAGGATTTGAGAGAGCCAGGATGTGGCTGATGGTGGGAGCAGGACCCAGGGCAAGCCCCCGGGCTGGCAGGGTTTGCTGAACAAATTGGGCTGGTCTCCAGTTAGACCAGCACAAACTAGGGTTGGGATTGCTCTGCTACAACAGGGAGGAAGTATTTTGGAATCGCGTAGGAAGGAGCAGCAGTGCAGTTGGTGTTGAGCAAACTGTGCTGGCTGAGGGGTCAGGAGGGACCTCAAAGAGCCACGAAAATTGGGTGGGCTCCTCTCTTCTTCCTGGCTGGCCTGGGAAACTCCCCAGGTTCAGCCATTCTCCCCTTGGCTGAATGGTTTGTGAGCAATAAATCCCTGAGGCCCTCAGTGGCTCCCCCTGGACACAGCCAGAACAGGGATGCTGGACAGAGGGGGCTGGGCCTGGCCCCTCCGGGGTCAGAGGAGCTATTTCTGCTGGAGAGCATAGCAAGGCTTTATGTCCTTTTCTTCCATCCTCAGGTTTTGTTGCTTTTCCCAGTTCCACAGGGTTCTGTTTATTGTCACATTTGCTGAGATTTTGATATTGATCAGTTGGAGTGCAGAAAGGCGCTGCAAACAAAAGCCCCACTGACAGTGAGATCTCTCTTCTCTCCCAGCAATAAAAGAGAGGTGCCAGAGAGCCTGGAGAGACAGCACAGACATCCCACCTGTAATTACTGGTATTGAAGTGATCACTGTACAGACCCAGTTAGCACTGGAGCAACAGAATTTGCATAAAAACTACAAGCACAAAAATGCTCTGAAGTGACAAATACAAGGAAACTGTATCAGATTTGCATTAAATTAGTGACTGTGTGAGAGATGCCATTTAAATGGCAGGTGACTTGAAAATTTCTCTCCCTTTTAGTGGAAGAGGTTGAAATGTTCATTTTCATGGTAAACAGTGACTGCACATTGATTTGGAGCTTGAAAGCATCTCCACAAATAGCTTTCTCAGGGAGTGGGCTTGGAGCACAGAAATCACAGCACTGCCTTGCCCTGCACCACTCTGAAACTTGGCAGCACAGCTTGGGTTTCTTTCATACACCTGGTATGAAAAATCCTGCAGTAACAACAAGAAACCCAAAGTCCCCCTGAACCTGGGGGAGGCATAAAAATTCCCTGCAATTATCAGGGAGAGTGGCCTGATGGATTATTGCACACCTGGGCTGCAGGGAGCTGGAGGTGCCCACTGGCTGCTCCCTTGGACTGCCAGGGCAGAGGGATGGGATCAGGATTTGCCCTGCAGCTTCTGGGTCCCATTTTCGATGGGCAGTCAGCTGAGATCCCAGACTTGGATTGGTGTTGTCCACCACACCCTGGCTGTAGGAGGAAGCCCCCAGCCTGTTGGGGATCTCAGTGGCCCCAAACTCAGCATAGAGCTTGGGGACAGCCCTTTTAACCCTCTGGACCCTCTCTCATCCCACTGGAGTGGCTGGGTGGGACTGAGCTGCTGGCTGGGGTTAAACCTCACGGGGAGGTTTGAAGTGAGATTTTTTCAGAGTTACCCTTTGGCTGAATTATTTCTTCCTCTAACACATCTGAATGGGGCTATTAGGGAATGAAAAATGTCAGTTCTTTCCCAAAACAGGCCCATTTGAAGCTGTCATTTGGCAGTGCCACAGCAGAAGAAAGACTTTTCTCCCCAGGTTTTGCTGTGGTCACGGGTTGATAACTTGCTCAGGTTCAGTTCAGCCATATCATTTTCAAGGAATTATTTGAATGGTTTTAATGTGCCGTGAATCAAAAGAAGAAATTCCACTCCTGGTAATTAAGATGGAATGGGTAGTTATTTCTGCCTGTCTCCAAATTCCCTTTCTGAAGGAGGAAGGAGGAAACTGAGCTTTCCAACTGAGCTTCCACCACGGGAGAGAACATTGGTTGTACCCACCAATGTTTGCACATTGGTGACCCCCACAGGAGCAAAATCCCTTGGAAAACTGAGCCCACCTAAGGAGAGGAGGGGAAAGGGAGCTGGTGTGAGCAGAGAACCCTCAGCTGCTCTGCTCTGCCCCACTCCCACACCTTGCTCCAAGCACTTGACAAACTTAAGATCAGCAATGAAGAACGCCCAGGGCAGGGAGAGGTGGCACTGAAATCTGCCCTGAGAGGCAAAAACTGCAGGGCTTACGTGGCTGGGGATCAGAAGGTGCAATAGGGACCTTAAATCCCCAGGAACTTTCCCAGCTCTTTGTGTCTGACGTGTTAGGGACACGTTTGGCCTGACCAAGGTCTCCCTATTCTGCTCCTGTCCGTGACCCCAGGCTGCCAGCCCTGCCCCTGCCCGGGCTGCTGTCAATCACACGTCAATCACGGGTCAATTCCGGCCTGACTGGGCTCACATCAGAGCTCTGTTTTGACAAAAGGTGGGGAGGGAGCGGCTAGCAAAGCCCTGAAGGCGAGAGGAAAGGCAGGGAGCTGAGCTGGGGGGAAATTGGGGGATTTATTATACAGGGAAGTGATGGGACATCGTGGGACAGGCAGAGCTGGGATCTGAAGCCACAGGGGTGTGAGGAGATTTGGGGTGGAGCTGGTGCTGCTTCAGGAGGTGCAGGAGAGGGTTTGGGGTGACTTCAGAATAAAGCAGAGCACAACGTCTGAGCAGGGGGGAAACGAAGAAAAATCCCAGAATCATGGAATCTCCTGAGTGGGAAGGGACCCACAGGATCATGGATTCCAGCTCCTGGCTGGTCCTGCCCAGACCTCCCAACAACCCCCTGTGCATCCCTGGGTGCTGCCCAAAGGCTCCTGGAGCTCTGGCAGCCTCGGGGCCATGCCCATTCCCTGGGCAGCCTGGGCAGTGCCAGCACCCTCTGGGGGAAGAACCTTTCCCTGAGCTCCAGCCTGAGCCTGCCCTGATCCAGCTCCAGAACCTTTCCCTCAGCTCCAGCCTGAGCCTGCCCTGATCCAGCTCCAGAAACTTTCCCTCAGCTCCAGCCTGAGCCTGCCCTGATCCAGCTCCAGAACCTTTCCCTGAGCTCCAGCCTGAGCCTGCCCTGATCCAGCTCCAGAACCTTGCCCTCAGCTCCAGCCTGAGCCTGCCCTGATCCAGCTCCAGAACCTTTCCCTGAGCTCCAGCCTGAGCCTGCCCTGATCCAGCTCCAGAACCTTTCCCTCAGCTCCAGCCTGAGCCTGCCCTGATCCAGCTCCAGAAACTTTCCCTCAGCTCCAGCCTGAGCCTGCCCTGATCCAGCTCCAGAACCTTTCCCTGAGCTCCAGCCTGAGCCTGCCCTGCTGAAAGGTGAAGGAAACTCCCCCATCCATTCCCCCCGTGCAGGCTCCGCTCTCGGGCTGAGCCCAGGGGATGTGAGGCTGCTCAGGGGCTGCAGGCACAGGGGACCCCACAAACAGCCCCACCTGCGGGGCACAGGATGGCATGTGAGGTGTCTGTGGGATCCCCACAGCTCTGATCCACACCAGGATGGGCATCCCTGAGCTGCTGGAACTCTCTCATTTAACTTGGAGGTCACCAGAGCCCCAGATCCACCTGGGAAATGAGATCTCCCAAAATACTTTGCATAAAATAAAAGAACCCAATACAGATCTTATATCAAGTTTGGAGTCAGGATTTTCCTCCTTACAGGGAATTTTAAGCCTTTGTAGGAATTATTTTGCCCATTCTTCAACCCAGTCCAGGTGAAGCTGTCCCTGCCCAAGGCAAGGGGGAGGGACTGGATGACCCTTAAGGTCCCTTTCAACCCAGTCCATTCTGTGATTTTATCATTCTCCTGAGACATTTCACAATTTCTCATTCTTTTTCTTTAATTCCGGGATGGAATTTTTTCCCCTCTGTAAAATTCTGAACAGATGCAAAAAAGCTTTTGGGGATCACTTAAACCTCTTGGGTTTAATGACTGAAATGTCTCCCACCTGTTCTACTTTTAAAAACTGAATAGAATTTTAATACCAATGGGGGAAAAAAAAAAAACAACAAAAAAAAAAAGCTAAAATGAAAAATCACTTCAAAAGGAAAATCAAAACAGTTCCACTCTGTGGCTTTTTTTTTTTTTTTTTTCTCAAATAAAACATGATTGAAGTCAACATGTTCCTGAGCAACATCTCACTCATCAAAAGTGGCATTTACTGACAGAACAACGTTTTTTCCCTGAAATGAGCTCTCAGTTTGGGATCCCTGGGTAATGACATTAAATGTGAGTCCTTGGTGGCTCTGACTGTGGAGAGGAGACACAAATGATAGTGTGGGCCAGTGATTATTCTCCTCTCCTCCACTAAAGCAAAATAACCCATAATCATCCAGTGGAGCTGCTGCTCCACGGCCTCCCCAGCACAGCAGCCACAATTAGAGAGCTGGAGCTGCCTCCCAAAAACGGGGGCAATGAACCTCAGCACTGAACAAAGAGTGGTGCCAGTAAGAGCTAAGAGACTACACTTTTCTTGGTTCAATGGCCAAATGGAAGAAAAAATATATTTTGAGTTAACCTGAATTGAAATTTTTTCAATTTTTCCAGTCAAGCAAAAAGTTGAAAAAAATTAATGGCAGATTGCTTTTTGTTTTCAGCCTCTTTTTATTTTCTGTTCCATTACTTTTTCAGCTCCTTTCATGGGAAATTTCAGAGCCTGTTTCATCACTCCCAACCTACAGGTTTGTACTGGGGGAAAAAACAAATTTTGCCCAGAATTATTGTTAGCTGGTGGAAATTTGGCTGGGCCTGGCAGAGGTGGGAATTGTCTGTGCTCTGAGGACAGGGTGGGTCCATCCCAGCTGAGAGCTGACCCCACACACTGGCTGGGGCACCATTTGCCTTTGGCATTGCTGGCAATGCTGCTGCTCCCAGGGAGATCCCTGCAGACAATTGAGGAAAAAACCCTCAATTCTGATTACTGGAGCTCTCCAGGAGGTAGTTTGGTTTGGAAACATTCCCCAGTGGGAGTAAACCAGACCAGGCCCCAGGGAATTCTTTCCCACTCCTGTGTTTGAGTTGTTCTTGTGCCAAAGCTGCAGATTTCCTTACACCAAAACGTTTGGTCAATCCATATTGATTGAGTCCCTGATTCTGCCACTTTAAAATATTTCAGAGCATTCAGGAATTCAGTGTTCTCAGAGCTTTGCTTCTTCCAGTTTCCTTTCAGAAATTGCTTCACATTTCCCTAATCTGTCATCAAAAGATGAGGAAGCAAAACAAAACATCTCATTTTCAGATCCCTATGAACCACATTAAATTCAGGATTTTGAAAGCACCATGTGTGGTGAAAAAAAAAAAAAAAAAAAAAGAAAAGAAAAAAAAGGATTAAACCCTTCTTAGATTCTTCTTCTGCTTTCTCTGAAGTTATGGAACACCCACATAGCCCAAAGCAAAACCTGTTTTGCACCCAGATCCAGCTGTGGGAATGGGCAGGAGGAGCTGGATTTGGGTTGCTCTCTTTAATACTGGTTCCTACATCTGCCCCCAGCCCAAACCTGCTGCTGGGGAGAAAAACGAAAAGACAACCCCAAACCACCTGGACTTGCCTGTCAGTAAATCCATCTTTTCAAACTCTCCTCAGCACCGTCCCAAATCTTCCCAACCTTCCCCGTGCTGAATCTGGTATTCCTTAGGGTGCAGGATTATCAGGAAGTTCCATCCAGAATTTAAATCAAGACCTCCTGCCCACATCCCTCAATGGAATGGTGACATTTCCAGGGGAAATTCAACTCCACACCAGGGCACAGCTCCTACTGTTCCCTGCCAGGATTAATGAGGTGTTCACTCTTTCCAGAAGAGCCTGACCTGAGCTCCACCCTATCCACCAAGGGGAAGGGGGAGAGATGACTGGATTAGGATAACTCCGCCAAATAAATAATAAAAATACACAAAATGTACTTTCAGGGGATCTGTGGGGCAAAGGAGCCCTGGGACTTCAGTACTGACCTCCTCCAAGGAGAAGGGCAGGCTGGAAGTTTGCATTTGGCCTGGCAGATGGTTCTGGGCTTCTCTGGGAATCACCTGCCTGAAATCAGATTGGAAAAGGTAGGGAAGAGCTCTGAGCCAGTCACTCCCTGCAGTGAGGGAAGAGGAACCGAGACCTCCAAGGATTGATTCCTCTGCCCTTATTATGGCCAAAACCTTTCCCAGAGAACCTGGAACTGCGATAAAATCACGATAAACATCATGTTTATTTATAACCCAGTGTTTTCGCAGGAAGCTGGGCTTCAGCTTAGGGAATGAAGTGCAGGACTCCTCAGAAATGGAGGTCCAGGTTTGCTTTGGGCTGAGAGATAATAACCAGGGTCTGGATGAGGGCTGGAGTCCAAGCCAGGAATGGGAGACCAAAAGACAAAACAATGAGGTGCAGACCTGCCTGGATATTTAACTGAATAAACTTCGAGCCACTTTGCTGGGACATAATCAGGAATTATCCGGTTTTTAGTATGTTCTTTAAGAAAACTGAGAGACCAGCAGCAGGGACTGTCAGCAGCCCTGCAGAGGGCCTGAAGGTGAAATGGACACACAGGTACTGTTTAGCCTGAAGAACAGATGGCCAGATAACAACCTTTAAACAGAAGAAAGGAAAAGAAAAAGGGAGGAATTTATTTTTCATACTCCTGGTGAAAAGTGAAGAAGAAATGGGCTTAAATTGCAGCAGGAACTATTCTGGTCTGACACTGGACAGGCCGTGTTTGAAGCTGTTGCTGGAAGTGTTGAGCTGGTTGTGCAGGGCAGAGCCTGCGCTGCCCAGGGATGTGACTCCAGACCCTGCAGGGCTGGGTTGGGCAGCATTTCCTGGCTGGAGGCAGAGGAGAGACCACCCTGACCCCCCAAAGCCTTTCCCACCCCTTTCTTTTTTGTTTCCTAGCTCTCTCAGGGTGTCCTGGACAAAGCTGTTTGACAAATCCAGCTCTTCCCCTGTTTATCAGAGCACAATCAGCATGTCAGGGTCATTTTCCAGTGTCTGAAACACACAAGCCTTAAATATGTGTTCACTTGGGGTTCAAACTGCCATAAATGCAGCTGTCCCTGTTGTCACCTGCCCAGGGGAGAGGCTCTGTTGGAACTGTGAGCACCTGGTTCAGTCGGGATAAACACCCAGGAGCGTTGACTGGGCAGGGAGGGAGCTGCACCCCACTTCTCTGGAGACAGGAGAAGGAGCTTCACTTTGCTTTGGGGATTTTAGCTTCATTCATTCTTTTCAGTTCCTAGCTCAGCTGCAAATCATTGAAAAAAGAAACGTGACCAAAGGTAGGTGCCCTCCCAGCTCCAGAACTGTTCCCAGTCCTGGACACCTCTGGAATTCCAGGTGGGATCTTCCTCTCTCCCAGGTCCTCACAGCCCCTTTTCTATAGAAATATTAAAAAATGAAGAGGTGGGAGGTGTTCATAACATCCAGAGAAGATAAAAATATGCTCCAGATCTTGGTATATAGACCCTCACCTTCCAGAGCAGACTCTGGGAATGCCTGGTTTTGACTTCTCTTACAGTATCACCAAACCCCATCCCAACAGCACAGGGTGAATTCTGTAGGATCACCTGGGGTTTGAGATGCATGGGGAGCTCTGCTATTTTTGCCTTAATCTTTTAAGGCCATCAAACCTCAAAGTAAGAGTATTAAGACCACATGCACAATAACAACTCAAACTGGAAGGTTCTGAAGTAATGACAATAAATCCTGACCCCGTTCTGTGGAGGTTGTTGAAGATGCTCACTCCACCACTGCTGAGTCATTTTGGTTTGATGAAGTCAACCCCCCTCGCACTGAACCTCTAACACGAGGCTCACATCTGAAATTCCATGTGTCTCCAACAATGAAGGGATCTTGGAGAAGGGAAGTTGAAAAGGAAATTAAAACAAACTCCAAAAGTTGTAATGAGCCCCTCTTCACTTATAAAAGCACTTTGACATCTTTGAAACAAAATGAGAACATGGAAACAAAATTCTGAACACCAGGAATGTGCCTGTGACCTGTCCCCAGGAAGGTTTAATGATGGCAAAAGTGAGGAAACTGCTTTTAAAAAGGCCAGGTTGGACAGGGCTTGGAGCAACCTGGGATAGCGTAAGGTGTCCCTTCCCATGGCAAGGTTGGAATGGGATGGGATTTAAGGTCACTCCTACCCAGACCCTTTTAGGATCTTATGGGGTTCTCCATCAGACCAACACAGACACTGAGATGCTGTGATTAATTGGCCCTCGAGGGGTAACAGCACTCGAAACTGTTGTCTCTGAAAATCAACCTTCTGATTTGGTTTAGTATTAGTGGAGTCAGTTCTCATGAATTGTAAGATAAACAAGGATCATCTTTGCATCCCTTTGTGAAAAGATATCGCCTGATGGACTTCTCAAGTGACCAGTGGAGATGGAGAGGTGGGAACTTCTCTGTCCAATCTCTGGTCACTGTCCAGAAACTGAGAGATACGAGGTCAACAATAAACTGGAGAGTTCTTTTCTTCTTCTCTGCCTGAACCCCTGTTGTGTGTGTTGCTATGTTCCCTCTCTGTGTCACAGTAACGTGGGACAATGCATTGTGTCTGTGATGCAGCAGAGACCCAGCCTGGGGAGACAGTGGGGGCCAGATGGAGCTGGGACACGAGGAAGGAGAGGTTGGAGGCTCCAGACACCAGGAGGGGACCAGGCTGGGCAAAAATCCATCTCCAGCATGTCCTGAGATGTCAGAGAAGGTTCTGGGAGCTCCGCACACTCGGGAGCATCCACTGCCACCACCATGGCTGCTTCCCAGGAGAGTGACAAGGATGGGGGATTGTTATCCCACAAAACACCCTGGAAAGGCATTTCTGGCTGGGCACGGGAAGAGGGAGCCCAGGGCTTGGAGCTACCAGCAGGCAATTAAAGCTAACATTGCAGCCAGCAGAAAGATCCCAGCCAGGCACTTCACTCCACTTTAATCTTTGAAAATGTTCACAGTTCTAATCAAGGAATAAAAGGGAAAATACATCGAGATGTGCACATATATATATATATATATATATATATATATATATATATATATATATATATATATATGTAAAAATATAAATCAGAGCATTAACTTTTATTGTGAAATCAAGTCGAGAATTGCTGAATGAGGTAAATATGAGGAGCAGTATAGCAGACAATTACCACAATCCTGCTCGTGGCTTTCATTTCCAAATGAGCCTCACGCAACTCACCCCCACACAAAGGCACTTTGGGAGAGGGAAGGGAAGAAAATAGGAAGGTTTGAGATGGGGAAAATAATCAAGTAAAAGGCAAAAAGCTCTGCAAGGAAGCAGGTGGGAGAGGGCTGGGGTTTATCTGGGGGATTGTTGGAGGATTGGTAGAATAATTAAAGATGGAATTGATAGAAAAATAAGGGAAATAGAGGGTGTAGAATAGGGAATAATATAGATTATATAACACTATCATTTATAGAATAATATTGAATATAGAATAATATAACACTTTCAATTATAGAATAATATTGAATGTAGAATAATATGGATTATAGAATTATATAGAATATACAATAGTACAGATTATAGAATAATATAGAATATTGAATAATGAAAGTTTAATGTAAAAATGGGTGGACACATGGATAAAATGGTGAAAAGGAGAACATGTGTGTACATTTGGGGCATCTTCTCCAGCATCCTCTAACCAGGCAAGCACAGACAGCAAGAGAGGGAAGATAGGGCAGTGCCCCCCTGCTGCCCCTAGAGACAGTGGGACCACGGGGGTCCCAGCCTGGCCCACCTGACCCCATCCCCATCCCTGGCACCGCTGGTGCTGGCCCTGCCTGTGCCCAGGGATCCAGGCACGGGAGCAGCCCGTGCCTGCTCGCCCAGTGTGCCTGGCTCTGGAATTATTTGCACAATTTTGGCATGAGTTTGCAGCTCAAGGCAAAACAAAGAGTTTTCAGTGCTGAGAGCCATTCCCAGAGCTGGCTGCTCCCAGAACCTGGACGTGGGTGGTGTAACTTTCTCCGTGCCCAGCTCATGGCCCCAGGGCTCTTGGGCCACGTTTGGCACCTGTACCTCGGGCCTGGACTGAGCTGTGGGAGCTGCTGCGTAGGCTCAGGGGCAGGGACAGAGCTGCAGGGAACAGGGGGGCTCTGGGAGATGTGGGGGAGCAGCCTGGGAACCCCAGGAAGGAGCTGCCTGCTCCCCAGCAGACAGCACCTGTGCCCAGAATGAACAGGCAGGAACAGCAGAGGCCAGCCCACGACAGAGCCAGGGGCACCAGGAGCTTCCTGGCGACTCTCCAGCCCTCCCAGCTCTCCTGAGGAGTGAGGGAGATGCAGTTCCATTGAATCAGCATTTTTCCAAATGTCAGTGGCAATTGGAATCAAAGCTGTGGAGCTGCAGCAGGCACAGCACAGCTATAACAATAACAGGAATATTATTATGGAGTTAAGTGCCTGCATTAAGACTGCACTCCCAGGGCTCACCTGCTTGAGGAGTTTGGGTTTGTGCTCATAGAGTCTGAGGCAGCAGTGCTGGAGTGCTGAGGACAGTGCTGAGCATCCTCCTGTTTACCTTCCATCACCATTCAGCCCAATTAATTTGCCTTCTCCAGCCTGACCTTTCCTTCCCTCACCACCAGCTCTTCAGGGGGCTGTTTCTCAGTCTCTGTGAACCTACTCCCAGCCCGTAACAATGATTCCCCACTGCTCTGGATAAAATATCTGATCACTTCTGGATCACCCTCCACAACCGTCTGAAATTCACTGAATGAGACATCTGTGGCCAGAATGTCTCTTCCTTCCTCCCTCTTTGTCCCTACTGCCAGGGAAGGAGCAGCCCACAGATGGTGCCTTCTTTTCCAGCTTAGCTCTGCCCATGGGCAGTGAGAGGTGGGACAGAAAACCCACGAGGTTCTGTTTCTTGGAATCCCCTCATTTATTAAAAACAACTGGGGACAGTGACACAAAAAGTATTTCTGGTTTCATGTACTCAGCAGCTCTAAAGTGTTTTGGCAAAGCAACAGAGGTGGAGCTGAAAACTCCTTTAGCTTTGATGAAAGGAAGCAGAATCCAAATAGGAAAAGAGTGCTCAGCAAAAGGTGCAGAGAAATGTGGAACTGCAGTGCCCTGGTGTGGGAGGAACAGAGCCACCCTGGGCTCTCCTGCAGCCTCCTGTGCTCCCCAGCTGCAGGACAAGGAAGGAGGGGGTTGGATCTTGGAGCAGCAGCAGAGGCGTCCCTGCCCTGGGGCCAAGGCACTGCTGTGTTTGCTCCCCCAGCAGTCACAGCTGATTTGAGAGATGCCAGGGGAAGAAAAAGTCTTGGTGTGGATGTGATGCCATCAGGGCAGCCAGCCTGGGAGGGGATGCACAGGGAATGTGTTCCCAGGGTTAAACTGCAAACCCACTCTTGCCTGGATGGGAAAAGCACCTGGAGTGGAAAGGGTCTTGGAGCATCCTGCTGACCCCATGGACACACTGCGCCCAGGTGTTAACACAGGTGTTAACACTCCTGTGCTGCTCTCCAGGCTTTTTCAGGGCAGGATGAACCCATCCTGCATCCATTCCCAGGTCAGCCAGCTGCTGCTCCATGGAAACATGCCCAGGAGAAGAGCAGCAAGGGAGGAAGCACCGAGGGGCTGCGGGAGAAGAGAGGAGGATCCAGCTGCATGTCAGGAGCCAAAATGAGCTTCATGTTTTCCAGGCAGAGGAGCTGGCAGCTGAGGAGTTAGTCTTATTTACACCCCCAGGGGCTGGTGCCAGACTGCAGTGAGGGCATGGCTGGGTACAAGGCAGGGAATATCGACCCATGCATCCTGCAAAGATGGGAAGAGCGAATCCCATCAATCCCAATCACCAAGGCAAGGAGAGTTACTGCCTCACTCACACACATAGCCTCCCAATTGCTTTTCCAGTTTGGCTCCAGCCCTCCAGTGACTCAGAATGCAGCCACTCCATCACTCCCCAGTGGGGCTGTCAGTGCCTCCCACCTGGCCTGGGCAAAGCCAAGCTCCAGCCCCAGATAATCCCAGCAGATTCCCTCGTGCTCCTACAGTGCCCAGGTCAGGCTTGCTGGGTTCCCTCTGCAGGCAGTGGAGAAAGGGATGAGTTCCTCCAGGGAGTGACTGGTGACTGATCCTTCTCTAACAAAGGGGTTAGAGATTGTGGCTGAATTGCCCTTAGGGTTTCAGGATTTCTCAGAGAGCCAGCTCAGACCTGGCCTGCATTCCAGCAGCTGGGATTGCTCTCCAAGTGATGACAGGAATCTCCATGGAAAGAAACCTCATTTTCCTGGTTGCCTTGTGGCTCCTGCACTGACAATCCCAGAACCCATGGCATTTTTTGGCAGGTCTTCCATTATCTTCTCCTTCTCTGTGTCTCTCTTCCCTGCCACAACACAGCATTCCTTCTTCCCTAATTCTAAGCACTCCTGTGGGATCAGCTTACACGAATCCTGGATGCAGTGGATACAATCCTCATAAAACATCTTCTTGATATCAACTTATGGGAGCGGACTGCCCAAAGCCACCTCAGAGTGTGGAGAAGGCCATGGATCCAAATCCACCTGTTCGTGTTGATCTACAGCAACATTTTTACTGCCAGAGAGCTCCAAACTCTACCAAAAGGTGAAGATTTGAGCTAAGGAAAGCTCAAAGTGCTGCTGTGCGTGGGATGTCTTCAGTGCCTTCCACTCAGGGAAGGTCTCTTGAACTCATTCAAGGCCACAGGAGCATCAATGGTCCCCAAGGCCACCGAGGAGCCTTTCCCTGGACAAACCCTCCCTGGTTCAGCCCCACTCCAGTGCCTGGGGAAGGCAACGGGGTTGGAATTTGCTGAGCAAGGCCTGTAAAAATTAACACCTCACCAGAGAGACAGTAGGGAATGATTAATGAGCACAGGCAATGCAGGGGGCCAGGGAGAATAGATTTGCTAAATTGGCAGCAGATAAAATGTTTGTTCCTGCTGGGAACAGTGAGGTTGGCAAACCCCACCACGGGCCAGTGCCTTGGGTTAAGTGAGGAGGCCATGGCCCCATAAATTGTTCATCACCTCATCCAGAGGTGCAGCCTTGTAGCCTCTCTGGTCCAGTGAGCCCAGTAATGAAAGGCTTCAGAGCTGCCCAGGACAGGAGATCAAGTGCACTGGTTGCTCCAGCTCTGATAAGATTTTAGATGAGGATTTATTTTGTTAATGATGTTTGCAGTGAGCCATTTCCTCCTCGTTCCACGGTTATCCTGTGTGTGTTCTACAGGAGGAGGAGGGAGCCTGGAGAGGTGTTCAGGAAAGACTTTTATCCAGAAGTAAAACTGGAATAACTGACTGAAGCAAGGGAAGATCTGTTATCAAATCATTTGGCCCAAAGATGCAGCAATACTCACCCAAAACAATTCCAGTTCTGTGTTTATCACGTGACTTTTTGCTCAGGAAAATTAAAAAGGAGTTTGCAGAGGCACATATTTCTCCTTCTGCTGTGCATTGGTCAGGTGACTGAAAACTTCCTATCAAATCTTCTCATTTTAGGAACAGCCTTGGCAGGGATGGAAATTCAACAAGCAATGTCCCGAAGATGTTAAAATGTCTCCCACCGAGCAGATCCCCTTCTCCAGGAGGGTGGGATTTTCTGTCACTTCCCCCAGGGTCTCTCCAAGCTCTCCAACTTCCCTGAGTGTTGCAGGTCAGGCAGACATTTACACCCACAGAAAACACCTCCAGACCCAGGGCTGGAGCACAAGCCCCCTGCAGCCCCTTCTCCCAATGGCTTCCCTCCCTCATTAGCTCTGACCTCTGCCACTGATATCGATTCTGATAACTCATGGAACACTCCACTGGCTGGGCTGGCCATCCATCAGCACCTTCCCTCTGAAGCGTGGCTGATGCCATCAGTGGGAGCACTGAGGGATGTTCAGGGAAATCTGTTGGATATGGGGAGCAGGGAGTTGAGGTTCCCCATTGGAAAGGCAGGTGGGAAGGAGAAGGAGCCTGAAAGGTGAGCACCTGCCTGGAAGAAGCAAAGGGAGGAGCTCTGATGGTTTCAGATCCTCGCCTCCCTGTTTATGACACATCACAAAAATTGCACAGCCTTGAGCCTGGGGGTTTCAATCAAGGCCAAGGTCTGGGGTTTGATTTATCTTGGCACTGGGCAGCTTTGAAGCTTCCTTCAGGCGTGTGCGCAGAAAAGCCACCCAGAGCCTGTCCCTGTGCAGTCAGGGATGTGCCCAGGAGCCATCCAAGGCCATCCTGTTTTCAGGAGTGGCTTAATCATGAGGTGTTCTAAGGACAGGGAATTGCATTTGTGCAGAACAGATCCTGGGTCCCCGGGGTACTTTGGAGAACACTCCACACCATCCCCTGCAGCTCTGTCAAGTCTCCTGAGCCGCTTTTCCAGACGAGCTTCCCACAGAGACACTGGCCCTGGACAGCAGAGCAGCTTCTGTTCCAGGAGCTCAGCCCTGACTGAGATGTCCTGCTGCTCCCACCACAGCAGGCTGGGCTCCTGGGGCTGTGCAGCAGGGACAGGGCAGCACCTCCTGCTGAGGAAAACACATCCCAAAAGGGCTGCATCTTCCTCTGGACTCATCCTGGTGAATTCTGCTCTCCTCTGAACCCAACCCCATAAACTGGGCTTGGGGATGTAGCTGGGGCTGTGGCCCAGGGTGACCAGCTCAGGTGAGACTCTCTGCCCACACTTGGGGAAGGTTGTCCCGTGGCAGCTGGGAGATGTTTATAAACAACAAGATGGGGAAAGGGTTCCTGAGACATGTGGGGGCTCTGGAGCTCCTTCCCTCTCTGGTCAAGGCCCTTGCGGGCTCCTCAGGTACCCTCTCCTTCCCACCTTGGGAATATTTGACATTTCCTCAGCTGCTCTCACTTGGCTCAGAGAGAGAATTCTGAATAACCTCCCATGGGAAGTGAGGGAGGGGAGGAATAATGGGGGTTCTGCTTTTTTTGAAATGTCTTGGAGCATCCTAAAAAAAAAGTCTGTCATTTCCAGCTTGTAACTTCCTTTAAAACTCCCCTGTCCCTGAGACTTTACTGTTGTTTTAAAGTTCTCATGACCTTTATTTTCTGCCTTTAGTTTCCTAAGTAATAAAACTGTAAGGAGCAAGATGGGATTTAGGGGTTTTTTCTTTCCTCCCGCTTGAGACAGAGCCGTGTTTGAAGTCACAAGGTGAATGAAGTGAGATTTGAGCTGAGCAGAGGCTGTGGCAGTCCTGGAGCTGACTGATAGCAAAACAATCAGTCAGTTATTAGGAGACACAAATCACTCTCACAGATTAAGTGCTGAAAATAATAACCATGCAAAGCTTGGAGGGAGGCACGGCAGAGGCAAAGGTCATTAACTGACTGGGGAGATTTTTGGCTACAAGTTCCTGGGGAATTATCTCTCTTTTTTTAAGTGAAGAAAAAATATATCTGGTTTTCTTATCAGTGGCAGTGTGCAGTGATTGCTGGTGTTGCCTCTTCCTCAGTGTTAATTCACTGTTCCATGGATCCCAAGTAATTACTCATCCTTGCAGTTTTTCTGTTATTTTATTTATGTGTTGGGTGTTTCTGTAATGCTCCTGCTCTCTATCTAAACACAAAGCAAGATTAGAAATGCTCAGTAATTAAGAAGTCCAGGAGATAAATGAAGCCTATTTCAGACACCTGGAAAGTTTTCCGAGGTCTCCTCTTGATCATCCCCTTCTTATGATGCACTTCTTTGAGTTCTATCTCATTTTTCCAAATAGAAATGATCCTTTTGAGCCTTGAATGGGGAATTCTGCGCCACACTCCATTTTCAGAGGAAAAGGGAAATATTCACCCAGCCCCACTGCACATCCAGGTTAGTGCTTGTGCCTCCTAGGGAGCACTCCCAGAACTCAGGATGGAGACATTCAAGGAAATGGAGCTGCATTAATGCCAAATGCACAATTTGAGCTGGTTCAGACTCTTCTAAACTCTTCTGGTGCAACCCTTTTATTCCAAGCTGCAGTGACATCAATCAAGGCAGGATCCTCCAGATCCAGAGGTTTTCTCTTCCCAGTGAAATGATCATAGAATTGGAGAATAATTGGAGTTGGACCCACAAGGATCATCAAGTTCAGCTCCTGGCCCTGCATAGGCCAATCTCAAGAATCACCCCATGAAATTGCAGCAAAAGGCAGGAATTTCTGGCACATTACCTTCCCCGCAGGCTCTCCCCAGAGCCAGGGCAACTTCTGTGCTTTCACAGAAGAGTAAACGGCCAAAAGTGCCTCTTAATACACATCAGAACTGTCAAAAATCATCCAAACATCTAAGCCCATGGGAAGAGGGGCAGTTTGAGTTCAGCCCCTCAGGCTGAGCCAGCCCCAGGACAAGGGCAGCAGCTCTGAGCTGCTCTGCCCCAACCAGGAGTGTTTACACACTGTTGTAGTGCCCTTCGGTTAATCCGCCTTAAATCCCCAACCTTCGTTAACTGCAATTATTAAAGAGGGGATTAAACTTCTCAGCCCCCCCTGTGGAGATGAACATTCCAAGAAAAGTCTTTCTGTGCTGTCCTGTTTGTCCTGCAAATGCCAGACCTGGCTTTGGGCAGGGGGTGGCCAAAGACCCTCTAAAATCTGCTTCAGGTGGGGCTGCACTGAGCCCGGGAAGCTCTGGGGCTGCTGCTGCAGCTTTCCCTGTGCTGCTCCCCGGGCTCTCTCGATAATCCCCTCTCGTTACTCATTAGCACCAATTAGCTGCCCTCACACCTCAGGCCCTGCTCACGGTTCCTGGTGACAACACTGCAGCCTTGTTCCTGCTCCATGAAATTACCCTCGGGTTTAATAAGAGCTCCAATCTCTCTGCTGGTTCCAGGGCGTTGTTAGCTGTCACCACAGCTTACAAAATAATCATTATTTCTCTCAAAAACGTAGATGTGAACAATACACTTGTAATTTAATCCTCATTTTTCATATTGATACCACACAAAGCTCAACTGTTTGAATTTTAAAGAATTACTTTTTGCCTCCCTTCTCATTTAGCCTCAGAAGCCTCTGATGAGGATAGAGGAAAAACAGACGAAGGAAATAGAAACCTCAAAAAAAAAATCTTTGTTTTATTTCAGTGCAAATCCCCTTCAATCTAAATGTATTTTCTTTTTGTTTGCATTGAAACTGGAACTAACGCAGGCACTTTTATGAAATATTGAAACACGTGGATTACTACAAATATTTTTCCTTCTCCAAATGCACGGAGCGTTTGTAATTCTGTTTTCCATGGGCAAATCCTTAAAACCAAAGGCGCTGCCGCCCCCGGCGAGGGCAGCGTTTGGGGGTTCCACATTCATTCATCCCTGCACGCTGCTCCAGCCTCGGCCAAACACTCCACAGAGCCAGTAAAAGATGTTTGCCCCGGCGAGAACAGGGAAAACCCAGGGACTTCAACTAGGATTTCTGTGTCCCTGCCACAGAATAATTCCAGCCTCAAGCTGAATCCCAGCCAATTCCCATCCTGCCCTGCTAATACTGATAAAGTTGCTGATATATTTGTTCAGCTCTTCCCCACTGAAAAAAAAAATAATTTATTGAGGTTGACTGCAGTGATTTCCTAAACTGAGGAGAATTAATTGGATTGTTTTGCCTGGGAAAGGTGAAAGCCTTTTGAAAAACTGAAAACAACAACAAAAAAATTATTACTTTGTTTGAATTACATGTTCCAGGAATTAATTTATTTTCAATTTAATTTAAAAAAATACACACAAGAAAGAAGAAAATAAAGGGAAAGGAAGTATGGCATCTTCTGTCTTATTCTGTCTTTTTCAGTTGCCTTTGAGAATAATTTCTGGACCTTTGAGGGTTATTTCTGGATATTTTGGGATCATATCTGGACATTTAAGGATCATTGCTGGAAATTTAAGGATAATTTCTGGACATTTTAGGATTACATTTGTACCTTTGAGAATCATTCCTGGACCTCTGAGGATCATTCCTGGACATTTAAGGAGATCATTCCTGGACCATTCCTGGACCTTTGAGGATCATTTCTGAATGTTTAAGGAGATCCTTTCTGGACCTTTGAGGGTCATTCCTGAGGGTGCTGCTGGTGAGGGATGGATGCAGCAGCTCCCTGCGGTTGTGCTCCAGGCTGACATTCCCTAACTGAGCTCTTCTCTTCTCCCTACTCTGAGGATGCAGCAACAATCACCTGGTTTTGTATATTTCATATATTATCCTTCCCCTCTCATCCTTTCTGTTTGAAGTCCAGCTCGTAGGACTGTGAAACATCGAGAGTGTTGTTACAGGAGGCAGAGAAGTCAGCACGTGCGACCTTCCCTGGGCAGCTCCAGAGGAGGAGAAGCCTCAGGAGCCCTTTCCATGCCTGGCTGGGATTTGTGGCTGCTCCCCTCCACTCCCAGCTCCTCCAGGAGTTTCATGCATAATGCAGCAGCACTTTTGATTGAAGTCAAAAAAATCTGCTGACAGAATGTAGTGTCAGGCATCTGGGGAGATGTCTAATTAATTATTATAATTGACATCCACACCAGATGTCTGATAGACGATGGTCTCTTTGTTGATAAAAGGTTTGGGTAATTCTGTTTGAACAGCACTTTCAGAACAATATGTTTTCCATTTAGGTCACAGGGAAAAAAAAATCTTTTTTTTCCTGAATCTTTTCAGGAAATTGAATTCCGTCAGAGAGCAGCATTCTTTGGTCTTGCCTTCCAACTCCTAACCAGCCTTGAAAAAGCATGGGATGAAGGATGCAATGGAAAAACATCCATCAGTGCACTGACCAGTGACCAAAAGCACTTAGCTGGGAAGGGCAGGATCTGCCACTATTTTTTATTCTTTGTAGTCACAAAGAGGAGCAGCTGATCTGGCACACATAAAAAATTAATCCAAATACAAAAGGGAAAACCTCAGTCAAAGAGCTTTTCTCACACGGGAAGCTGATACTTCAGCTTATCAAAAAAAGGGCAACAGGTCTGGAGATTTTTCAAGTCATTTTCATACTCCCTGAGCACTTCGGGGTGAGAAGGGACAAAGCAAAGTGAAACCTGATCCCTTTGGCCCCAAACTCCAACCAGCTGCCAGCCCAGAGCCCTTCAGGGACAGAAAATGCTCCCTTCCAGCCTCAGCAATCTACCTTCTCCTGCATCTTTGCTTCTCCCTTTGGCCTGGGCCTGCTGAGGAAAGGTGTCCTCATGGTGTGCACACGGGAGAGAAGCATAAAGTACCGAAAATCCAGCTTTGTGAGCTTTCCATGGTGTTTGATGGATCTCAGAAGTCCCATTTCAGAAAATGAGCACCTCACTTTAGGGCAGCAGCTGCCTGAGCTGCCTGAGGCTCACCCAGGATTTCACACAACTCACAAAGTTCACAAACTGAACTTTGCACATTGTTCCTCCACCACAGCAGACAACTGGAGATGCTCAGGTGACGCTCAGGTGATTCTCAGGTGATCCTGGTGCTCCCTGAGCTGCCAGGACCTCGAGCCATCCCCAGGCGCTGCCTTGGGCTCAGACACAAGCTGGCCTTGAAAGCAGAGGGAGTACATGATGTCCATCACTCCAAACTGCATCTCTCTGGCAGCCTTAGAACGGCTCTGTGTGGATTTGAAGTGAGGGTGAAGTACAGAAAGCTCTGCCTTTGTTTATTCCAGACATTTTTCCATGTTTTATTGCCAGCTCCATGCAAAACGTGTGGATTTCCAGGAGCTGCGCTCGGGCCAAGGAGCACCACTCAGTTTGAATCCATATTAACAAGACCCTGGCAATCTGGATGCCTTTTGCAGTGGGAAGCTCCTGTAAATTAAACCAGAGCATCCACTGCCCCCGTGATGATTCCATGCCCAGTTTGGGGCACGCCAGTCACTTGTGAGAATTTCCAAAGCCCTTATGGGTTTGACCCCAGTGGCAGAGAGGGCACAGGCAGAGGGGTTCCTGCCGTATCCTTTGAGTTGTTTCAGAAGTTGCCTGCTCAGCCCCAGCTGCAGCTGCCTCAGCTGGGCCCTGCTCTGACTCAGCCACTCTGAGCAGAGTCTGACAGATTGGCTTAAATTGCCCGTTAAAGTCCCCCAGCTAAAAGTAACCACAGATATTCCAAGGTATTCTGATGCCCAAAGCAGCAGAGAGGCTCCAGTCGTCATTTCTAAGTCTGCAAGTGCCAATTTGCATCCTAGATACCAAATTTCCTTCCCAGATGTGGCTGGCAGATGCAGGCATCTGACCTCACAGAGAGACCTAAACAAGGATCTGTTTTAAAGGCAATCCAGGCACTTGTTTCAGGGCTACATTTTACCTCATTTCAATCATCTGGAATTTAAATGTCATTTTTTGGCGATTTGCACGGAGTCCCTTTCCAGTTAAAAGAGGTGGGTAGTTATTATTCTGTGCAGCTGTATCTGATGTGTGCCCCTTTTGAGGTGGGGAGTTAAGTGTCCTGATACCTCTGTGGGTAACTCCAAGGGTTTGCATCACTTCTGGAAACAGAATCCCAGAATCCCAGAATGGATTTGGGTTGGAAGGGACCTTAAAGATCTCTCATTCCATACCCAGCCCTGGCAGGGACCCCTCCCACTGTCCCAGGAGCTCCCAGCCCCAGTGTCCAACCTGGCCTGGGGCACTGCCAGGGATCCAGGGGCAGCCCCAGCTGCTCTGGCAATTCCAGCCCACCCTTCCAGGGAACAATTGCTGCCCAAGATCCCAGCCAACCCTGCCCTCTTTTCAGGACACAAAGTCTCCCTGTCAGACAGTCCCTCCCCGGATTTTGGCTGTACAGGCCCTCATTAAGAAACCAGAAGTCTGGAATCATTTGCTTTTATCCTGCAGTTTTTCTCTGGCAAGGATCTCCTGGGGTCAGATTAGTCAGCACACGGAGAGGATTAGGGAGCCCTGGGAGATGCCTTCAGGAATCCTGGAGCTAATTAAAGCAAGGGGAGCTGGCCAGAGGAGCAGTCACAGATACACAGGCACAGGCAGAAAGGTGGGACTTTGAAGAGACAAGTGAGAGAAAGAGCCAAAGAGGGAGCACCTGCAAGGAACTACAGTGATTAACACCTTTCATTTTCAGCTAGGTTTTCCCTCTGGATTTTGCCCACAGTAACAACACTGTGGCCATTATGGAAGTTTCCCCTAAAACAGCAGGAATTGTTTGCTCACTTCCAGCCATGAAAAGCTGTTTCTTCCCCCTCAGCTGCTGGGTGAGCACAAGGCAGTGGGAGCTGGAGATGTTGCCTTTGGTTCCTGAAGATCACTCATTAGAAAATCCTGCTTTGCATAATTTGTTAGAGCACAGGAAAATCTGACATATTTGGGCTCACATTCTGCTGGATATTTTTTTTTTTGCAATGAGAAACAAACTTTAATGAGAGTACAAAGTGGTTTGACTGTGTCTGAGAAGGGAGTCAGAGGAAAGTAAATTGGTTTTCTGCTTCATAAAAATATCTACTGTGGTTGGTTTGAGCAGCTCCTGCTGTTTGGGGAAGGAACCTGAGATCTGGAGCTGAAGTTTCCTTGTTAGCAAAGGTTTGGCTTTGCCATCCTTTCCTCTTCCACTGAGTAGCAGCCAAAGAGAAATCCCAGGCGACAGTCTGGGCTCTGTGGGAGCCTCCCTGTCCCTTGAAGGGATGGGGAGAGTACTGAGGAACAGCCAGCCCAAAATCCAGGGATTAGAAATTCTTGGAGGTTTCCAAGACCTTCCTGGTTTGGTGACAGTCCCAAAGGCTGGGCAAGAGACCTCCAGAGCTCCCTTCCACTGCTGCCCCTGGGCCTTTATCTCATGAACAGCTGAGTCCCAGTGGTGTCTCTCCTCTCCAGGGGATGCTGGAAGGATCCATGGCCTGGCTGAGCTGCTCCCTGTGCCAGGGCTGAGGCACCCTGGAACTTCTCTGGGCTTTCAATCCATGCCTAAAAAATGTGGGGGCAGTGGGGAGGGATTAATGGATGTGGAAAGGAACATTGTGCAAAGGGAGTGCTCAGAACACCAGGAGCAGCAGCAAGGAGGAACCATCCACTCCAACACAGCCACGATGGCTCTGGAGGCACTGGTGCTGCCTGGGGAAAGACTTGGCTCTTCTGCAGCCCAAGGAAAGCCCAGCCAGGGCTCAGAAATGCAAGGCAAGGTCGTCTCCATGGCAAGAGGGCCCCGGGCTGGTGGAGAGGGGCAGCAGGAGGGCAGTGAAGCCCAGTGGGGCAGGGGCAGGGCAGGACCATCAATTACTGCTCCAGTTCTGGGACAGCAGTGGTCACGGTGAGCACACGGAATGGAATGCGCTCTCTGGGGTGAGGGGGGGACGGGGGCACCACAGGGCTGAATGGGAATCTGTGGGCAAAGAAAATACAGAGAAGCAGCACTGGGCAGGAGAGATGCCAGCAGTGGGGTGTCCGGAGCTGGCTCCCTGAACACAGGGCCCTGAGCAGGGACAGGCTCTCACTGCTGCTCACGAGACTCTGCAACTACACAGATCCGAGGAGGATGAAAGCTTCTGGGTGAACTTTTGTAAACGATTTTGGCCAGAAAATAGAAATAAAATAAAATAAAAAACCTGAAAGAGCGAGAGCACTTACCTTGCCATTTTCAAACCAGAACATTCTGACTGTTTCAAAAAACACTGGGTTTATTTCAAAATGGATTTAGATGTGTTAAAATAATCACACTATTCAGACTGAAATAAAGAGGTTTTGTTTTGTGCCAGGCAAATGCTGACAGCCAGCTTTAACCTCTGGGAGGCTGCAGAGTGACTGGAGGAGGTGCTGATTCATGCAAGGGAAGAGCTATTTGGGATAAGACTGAGAATTAACTATTTTTGCCCCTTGAAATTTTGCCACAGAATATTGCAGGTTTCAAAGGCAAGTGGCAGAGCAGTGGGGAATGAATCCATGAAGGGCTGTTAAGTACAAAATCATAAACGGACAACTGCAAGCTGGAAAAGATTGGGAAAATAACCAAGCAAAGCACCCCATTGTTCCTGCACACAGCTCCTGGTGTCCCATTAACCACTCCATAGATGGAAACCTGGGTTACCTTGGCCTTTGCTGTGACCCAGAATAGCTGCTCCTATAGATCATCAACTAAATCTGAAAATGCACTTGTTTTACCCTGTGATTTCGCAACCTGAGTCATGAACTGAGTCACTGCTGCAGCTCCTGCCCCCAGCAGGCTCTGACCCTGCTCCTCAGCCCCACTGCTCCTGCAGAGCTTCACCTTGGAGTCAAACTTCCACAGTAATTCCCTTTTTCTCCAGTGCCCCCATCTTTTGTCCCTCCCTGGCCTGGTGAGGGATCACTGGGAGGTGTTGGTCCCACCTGTGCCACCCCCGTGGCTCAGCAGCCTCTGGGGATCAGCACCACACCCCAGATCCTGCTGGAGTTGAGTTTTCCACGGGGGAGCTGGGATTTCAGAACAGCTGAGTTTGGATCCAGCCAGGGCTCATTTCCAAGACCCAGCCTTGACTTTTGCCACCAAACCCCCTCTGTCATCTCCATCTCCTAAAAATGTGTGGATGTTGGTGGAACAGCCAAACGAAGCAGGGAAACAGGCATTGCAGAGGGAATTAAAAGAATTTTCTGAGCTATTGACAAAATATACAAAAAACCTCTTCAGCACCAAGAAAAAGCTGTTGAGTGACCCCAGAGCTCCTGCTCTGAGTGCAAGCAGCTCATTTTGCCCTGCTGTCCAAACTCTCCCCCTCCACTGGCAGTTTGTTACTGTGATGCAGATAGAAACACACAGCAACACACACAACAGGGGGTCAGGCAGAGAAGAAGAAAGCAAGTTTCTAGTTTATTGCTGACCTCGTATCTCTCAGTTTCTGGACAGTGACCAGAGATTGGACAGAGAAGTTCCCACCTCTCCATCCCCACTGGTCACTTGAGAAGTCTATCAGGTGAGATCTTTGCACAAAGGAATGTAAACATGATCCTTGTTTATCTTACAATTCATGAGAACTGACTCCACTATACCAAAACAAATCAGAAGGTTGATTTTTAGGAACAACAGCAGTTTGTGACACATTCCAAGGAAATGCTGGCGAAGCAGCATCCCCAGTGAATGGGATGGGGATGGAGCTTCCTCACACAGGGACAGGAGGGTGGGGAGCTGCTCCCCGAGGCTGCACTGAGCCCATCCTGCCAACTGTGATCCTGATTCTGTAAAGTATTGAAGTATGCATGTAATAATATAAATACATTCAGATAAAAAATGTATAGAAAGTAATATAAACCAATATCTTTTTATATACAGCAGATTCCTATATTTTTTAAATGTATAGACAGGATTTCTGAGGCACCTCATCATCCCTCCTCATCCTCCCAGAGCAGGGATGGTCCCAGGCCACCTGAGCTGATCCCTGTGCCAGGTGTGCTCCAAGGAGAAGGAACACCCTGACACGTGTGCAAACACAGACACACACTGGGGCCTCTGCTGCGGATTCGACTTTGATTTTTACTTGTTTGCTTTAATCGAAAGGAAAAGGTCATTTTAGCACAACATTCCACAGAATTCACTGTCTATTCCCAACTGGAGACAGTGTCTCTCTTATCTGACATTTCCATGACAAATTAAGTTCCTCAGACACCTTTTGAGGATGCGAAGTGATTAATATCTACCACACACTCCAAACAGAATTAACTCTGTCTCTCTGCTGGAGCCCCTGTGGCACAGCTTTAATGAGCTCCTCCTCGGGGGAGGGAGGGCAGAGCCCTTAACCCTGTGTGGCACCTTGGGAGGGGGGTGCAGATCCCAGAACTTCCAGGGAATTCTCTCCTGCATCTTGGATAACCCAAATCCTGCCAAGATCCTTCTCCCAGCACCTGAACACAGGACTGGGGCAATTATTTGTTTTAAATAACAATAGGAACATTAGTTCTCATTTATAGATGTTATTATTTGATTATTCCTGCAGCTGGGCCAGGGCAGGCTCAGGCTGGAGCTCAGGGAAAGGTTCTGGAGCTGGATCAGGGCAGGCTCAGGCTGGAGCTCAGGGAAAGGTTCTGGAGCTGGATCAGGGCAGGCTCAGGCTGGAGCTGAGGGAAAGGTTCTGGAGCTGGATTAGGGCAGGCTCAGGCTGGAGCTCAGGGAAAGGTTCTGGAGCTGGATCAGGGCAGGCTCAGGCTGGAGCTGAGGGCAAGGTTCTGGAGCTGGATCAGGGCAGGCTCAGGCTGGAGCTCAGGGGAAGGTTCTGGAGCTGGATCAGGGCAGGCTCAGGCTGGAGCTGAGGGAAAGGTTCTGGAGCTGGATCAGGGCAGGCTCAGGCTGGAGCTGAGGGAAAGTTTCTGGAGCTGGATCAGGGCAGGCTCAGGCTGGAGCTGAGGGAAAGGTTCTGGAGCTGGATCAGGGCAGGCTCAGGCTGGAGCTCAGGGAAAGGTTCTTCCCCCAGAGGGTGCTGGCACTGCCCAGGCTGCCCAGGGAATGGGCATGGCCCCGAGGCTGCCAGAGCTCCAGGAGCCTTTGGGCAGCACCCAGGGATGCACGGGGGGGTGTTGGGGGTCTGGGCAGGGACAGGGGCTGCACTGGATGATCCCTGCAGGTCCCTTCCAGCTCAGGACATTCTCTGATTCCATGACTCCCCTACTTCATATCCTCCCTGAACATTTCCTACATCCCCCTCCACCATGCTCTGGTTCTGTCAAATTCATTCCAACATGGTCAGAGGGCTGAAAAGGCAGAGACACCCAGAAATAGGGTGACCCCATAGAACTCCATTTCCTTGGGAAACCAGCCTGGAAACAGCAGGAAGCATTTTGGGAAGAACCACTGCAGCCCCAAAGAGCACAAGAGGCAGCAGAGCCCCCATGTGCAACAGGGAACTGGGAGAGGCTCCCAGCCAATCTTTGGGAGTGTCTAGCAGCTTTGAACACAACTTGGAAAAACTGAAATAAATCCTTTCAGAGTGGTAAATGATCCAGCTGAGGGAGCAGCTCTGGAGCAGAGGCCAGGCTGGGAGCTGGGGTGAGCTGAGGATGCTCTGCCCATTGGCCTGGCTCCTCTCCAGCCTGCATCCAGGAGTCCCAGAGTGAGGAGCTGTTCTTAGGGAAGTCATGCCAAAGGTTAAATTGTGCTGCTCAGGGAGGAATTGTTACTTTTCTCCGTTATGCACGCAAATGGAATTAGAGAATGTGCTAGAAGGGACCCCAGGGATCACCAACAACCAGGGAGACAAAGAATGAGGGGACACTGAGCATCCCAGCAGTCACAGGTCCTTGTGGCTGGCCAGGAAAATGCTTCCAAGTTGTGATTTGGGGTCCAAAATACACTTCTGTCCAATTCCCAGCACTTTGTATGAAAGATTCCAGTATTTACATCATTTTCTGGGAGGAAAATCAGAAACTTTGGCCTTGTCTCATCTCATTTTTGGGAGGTTTTGGCATTAATAGTTAATTGCTGCTTCTCTACAGCATCTCAATAGCACCAAGTTCCTGCCATCACTGGGGCTTGCCCCTGGGGGCTTCTGTACCAAAAACATTTGGCTGCCAGGTTAGAATGGCAAATTCACATCAGGCGGGTCCTCCAAAATGATGGAGAAGGGACAATTCCCACAGGGAGACCTCTCCATGGCTGACAGGGCAGTGGAGGGGTGGGAATTCAATCCCTTGGCAGTCCCTGGCAGCTCCCCACACTCGGTGCCCATAAATAACTGCACAGATCCCCTGCAAAACCCTCCCTGTGTCTCCTGGTGTAGCAGGTGGAGACTTTGCAGGTTTTCTGTGGTTCTGGGAAAAAATAGCACTGAGAGAGTTCCTGGAAATGCTGCTGGGAGCTGGCAGGGAGGAATACTGCCAGGAAAAAAGCTGTGAGGGGAAAGTCCCCCAGGCCCTGTGGTCCCCAGCACTGGGCAGGGCAAACCCAGCAGTGTTATTTGAGCTGGCTGCAGGCAGAAGTCACCTGTCCTGTTATTTCTTTTTTCCCCACTTTTCCAGGGAATCAGAGGGTTTTTACTCCCACATATGGATCTCCCCACTGAGATTCAGAAAAACGCATCAAGATTAATTTTTAAAAAGGGTAAATGAAAGTATATAAAGCAACCTATGTAGACACACTCGTTTGGAATTAAGGGGTTCATAATTAAGTTTTTCTTAATTCACTTTTGAAGTGACTAGAGGCAAATTGAATTAAGGCCACTTTAATTTTAAATTAAAGTATCCAGGCCTAGGTTTAATATAATTTAACTAATCCACTTGTGATTCACACCACTAGTTAATTTTGGATTAATTTCCCCGTGTAAGCAAGCCCTTAAACAGACAGCAGGGACACAACTTTGTTTTCCTTTTTCCATCTAGAGAGGGAGCCACAGAACTTCTTTTCCCCATGAAAATTCCTGTTCTCTGTGCATTTAACCCTTTCCAGGCAGTTTAACCCCCTTCTGCAGGGCCCGGGCTGACCCTGGGCGGGGGGTGCCGAGTGTGTGCTGTGATCTCCTCAGCTGGAAGGAGACAGGAATGTGCCTCTGGTGGCTCTGCTGGGCCACCACTGGTGTCCATCTTCCAAACACCTTCCCTCTCCTGGCATTTTCAAGCTGATTTTCATGTAGGGTAAATAAAACTTGGCAACAGGGTCTGGAAAGACACCACTGGCCTGGCTGAAGAGGCAGGATTCAGGATTCAGAGGTTTGCGTAGAGTAGATCCAAAAGGGCTTTGACGACCCAGTAGAGGAGCAATCACTGCATGGTAAGACTGGAACCACTCCAGCCAACGAGCTCTGCTTAATTAATGCCATTTAAAAATCTCAAGAGGTCAGGTTCTGTTGCCCTGAGCTGTGGCAGCAGTGTGTGGGGGTGGTGCTCCTCTGGGTTAATTAAAATAAGAGATCTCTTGGAGCTGCCAATGATGACAAGTCATGAACAGAGCAGCCACAATCAGGGAGCCATGGGGCTGGAAGGGGCCTCAAGGGCTGGTGGAGGAAATATTTGCAGTGGGGTCAGGGCCAGCCCAACTCATGCAGGTGGCACAGACTTCAGATCTGAACTGTGCCAGCTCAAGGACTGCCCTGGCCAAACCAAGTCTCTGAAGGGTTTAAGTGACCCTTGGAGGGCACAGAACCCCATGAGAGCCTGGGATTCACCCAGAGCATCTCCTGCTCCCAGCAGGAATCACCAGCAGGAGCTTCCATCACTGCACTCAGGGTGGGCACTGTGTGCACAGGGGCTGAGGAAAAGATGGTCCCAGAAAAAGAATCATGGAATGGTTTGGGATGGAAAGGACCTTAAAGCCCATCCAGTGCCACCCCTGTCATTGGCAGAGACACCTTTCACTATCCCAGGTTGCTCCAAGCCCCATCTAACCTGGCCTTGGGCACTTCCAGGGAGCCAGGGGCAGCCGCAGCTGCTCTGGGCACCCTGTGAGGAAGGCGTCCCCACCCTCCCAGGGAGGAATTCCCTCTGTGAATCAGTGGGGACCAACCCTCTCTTAATTCCCAACCGTTCCTTCCTGTCCTGGCACAGGCCCTGCTGAGAGGTCTGTGCCCATCTTTCTCATAACCCCCCAGCTCTGAAGTCTTCCCTCAAAGCCTCGTGGAGCTCCAACCCCAAGGGATTGGTGCATCCACCCCTCACAGCAGCTCCCCTCGAAGTCCCCCCAGAGGCACCAGGGAGTGCTGCCCTGCCCTGCCCTTCTCAGCCCGGGGCACGGAACAGGAGTTGCTCATCCTGACAATGCATTTTCTGGAGTAAGGAAACCCCAGCAGGAATAGACCTGGAATCCCAGCTTGCACCTCCTTCATCCAACAGAGCCTCCCCGGGGTGCAGAGGCTGCTCCTCCCCCAGCCCCAACCAGAGCAGCTTTACTGCGAGCTCCCGCCCGCCCCAGGCACCTCCGTCCTTCCCGCAACCCCCTCGATCTCTAAATCCAGCTGTGCTGCCCACAAGGCTTTTCCCTGGCAGTGCCTCGGGCAGGCCCTGCCTGAGGCTGCTCAGGGTTTTGTTTCTCAGGCATCTGAGTTTCTCCAGCAAGGCGAGGGGAGACATATTTTGTCCAAATATCATTTAATCAAAAGAAAATCTCTTCTCATGGGAAAAGAAGGAAAACCACTCCTCTGTTGAGGTGATTTCAAGCATCCTAATGATGGCTCTCCCTGAGCTCCTAAAACCTGGCTCCCTGCCTTTCCCTGAGCAGAGGATGGGAAGGAACTCCTGCTGTCAGCGTTTTACTTCATTTGTGACCCACCACCTCTCCTCAAATAAATTTCCACTGAATTATCTGACGTGAGCAGGGAGCAAGGGGTGAGAGGAATTCAGGCTCGCAGGATAATACAGAAGTTATTTCAGCTGGAAGATGGAGTGCATCGCATGCATTTAAAAACCATTTAAAATGGGGAAAGAGCTGGTTGGAACTCAGTGGGAAGTTGATGACTGATTTGAATTTGTGCTCCAAAAGCTCTCTGGAAAATAAAAGTCCCCAGAGAAATCCTCTGGGATGTAGGGAATGGTGTAAATCAGAGCCAGAGGGAGGTGGGACCCAGGGGGGGTATCCAGGCTCTGCCTCCTGGGACAGGAGGGGAATCTGTGGCTCCTGTCCCCCTTGGCCACCCATCATCACCCCAGAAAGCTCTCGGGGGAGTCCTGCTGGGCCTGTCCTGCTGAGGTGATGTCAGGAGGGAATTCAGCATGTGGGAGCTGGAGCAGGGATTTGCTGCTTTCCCAGCTTTGTTTGGGACCCAATCCCCGATTCCAGCATGGATCCTGCTGGCTCAGCCCCACTCCTGCCTCAGCATTGCCACCCTTGGCACAGGGGGGACAGATAACAAATCCCTGTATCTCTGATGGGTGGGACAAGGTGCTGTTGATGGTCGATATTCTCCAGGGTGCTCTAAGGAAACCCAGGTAATTTATTCTCTTGGTTTGTACTTTGTGCTTCCCCACCTGCTCACACATGTTTATATTTGGGGGGGGGGGGGGGGTGCCTAAAGATTAATTTCATTTTGCAATGCATGTGAGGTTGAGTCCAGGAGTTCAGGTGCACAGCTCCTGTTATTTATGGGGTTTCAAAGTAAAGAAGTGTTTGTTACTATGATTCCATCTCCTGTGGGACACCTGTGGAGATTACACCCATTCCGGAACACATCCTTGTTTTCTGGGGCCCTGAGTGTCTTCTCCACTTCCCAGCACACTCAGGATTAACACCCAGGCTAGAAAATGCTCTCTACTTCCACTGCAGTCTGCCACATTTAATGAAAAACCCAAATAAATAAAAAATCTTCACACACTTTTCCCATTGGTGCATTTTTTAGCATTTTGGAAGACAGGTGAATATTCCCAGGGGGTGGGTGGTGTCCTCAGGGGTCTCCAGGCTGCAGTGGGACTGATCCAATCTGTGCACAACCTCCAGTTCACACTGTTCCCTGCAAACCACATCCCTGTGAACCTTTGACTCAGAAAATCAGCCCTGAAATCTCTGCTATTCCCAGCAAAGTTGAAATCCACAAGTTTGTGCTGCAATTCCCACCTGCAGGATGGGTTTTACAGACCCTCCAGTCTCACAAGGGCTGTCTGGGGGGCTTGGATGGTGGGACAAAACAGGGCTAGTAAATAGATAAAATGGGGAGAAAATGCAAACCCCAGCTGTTTCTTGGTTTGGAAAGGAAACAATGCCTCCAGCTTTAGAGGCAGCAAAAAGTTTGCAGCATTTTATATGAGCCTGGATTCCCATGTGGGATTTGGAGTGAATTTTGCATCAAGTTTGCCTGGAAATATTCCAGCCTGCAGCTGAAAATCAAACTCTGCAAAGGTACCAAACCTGGGTGACTTAAATCCCATCCAGGCTGAGATTTCCCGAAGCTGCTGGGGAGAAGCAGCTCCCTTCTCAGGAACTGTGATCAGCTCTGGGCACGGAGATCCTGGTGGGGATAAGGGAGGGTTTTCAGCCCCCACACCTGGCCAAGCCCCAGCCAAGCAGGAGGTGGCTATGACAGCCCCAAACCCCTGCTGGAACCAGCACAGACCTGGCCCAGCACAGGAATGACCCAGACACGGCAGCGCTTCCACCAGGGATGGGAATGAGCTCTAAGCTTGTGCATTTTGAGAGGTTTATTTTATTTTTTTCCTGCCCCCTAGGAAGCAGAGATTATCTGGAGTGTGTTCCTGTGGCTCAGGGAAAGCCATCAACATGCAAATTCCAGGGCAGCAGGGTTTTATGCTGATTGCCAGCCCTGTCCTCTGAGCAGATCCAGCGCAGGGCTGGATGCTCTAGAATTTCCTAATGAGCAAATTTCAGCCCAGGATTGACAGCCCTGCTGAGAGGCCTCTGCCCAGCGGGGGAAGCTCAGGTTTAGAGGCACAGACTATTTCTTACTTCAGGTTTTAACTCAGACTTGCACAAGCAATCAAAGCACTGGTGATACAAAACTTCTGTAAGAACCTCACATGGCCACGGTCTCTCCACGTGAGGATTCCTGGCAGCTTCCCAGAGCCAGAGGGCAGGGCTGGGGGGATCTTGGGCAGCAATTGTTCCCTGGCAGGGTGGGCAGAGGCTGGGCTGGAATTGCCAGAGCAGCTGGAGCTGCCCCTGGATCCCTGGCAGTGCCCCAGGCCAGGCTGGACACTGGGGCTGGAGCCCCTGGGACAGTGGGAGGGGTCCCTGCCACGGCAGGGGTGAGATGTGATGAGCTTTAAGGTCCCTCCCAATTCCATCCTTTCCAGGATCCAAACACCATTGTGTGATTGTTTTCTCCAGCAGCGGGCACAACCAGAGGATTCAAAATGTCCTTGAGCTTGGGGAATAAAAGGCAGAAGAATAAGGATGGAATAAAAACCCCAAACAACCTGAGGAGCGGCTGGGAGAACGTTGCCAGGTGGTTAAAAAAACTGGAGGGAGCCTCAGTGCAGCTATCTGTTAAAGCAGCAGTTCCAAGCCAACCTTGCCTGACCCAGGTGAGGCAGAAAAGCAGGGATGGAAACAGAGAGAGATGGAAAGGTGGAAGGATGGAAAGGTGGGAAGGTGGAAGGATGGAAAGGTGAAAAGGTGGAAAGGTGAAAAGGTAGAAGGATGGAAATGTGGAAGGATGGGAAGGTGGAAAGGTGGAAGGATGGAAAGATGGAAAGATATGCAGGCTCGTGCTCCAGCCGTCCCCTCCCAGAATTCAAATGATGGCATTAGTATTCAGGATCTTTGCATGTGTTTAAATGTGGATTAAAAATGCATTAATTGGTCTCGTTTTAACAAGCTCTTCTCTTTGTATATCAAATATTTGAAAGATTCAGTATTATCGCCTCTTGTCCAGGCTGGAATTGAAGAGGAGAAAGGAAATGTAATTGAGGACTTAAGGAGTCTCCTCCTGTTTGCTCAGCCCTGGGTGCTCGGATCCAAAGGGGAAAATGACTTTGTGGAGTCCACGAACGATGTCCAAAGGCAGCACAGCCTGGCACACAGCACTGCCATCCTGCCAGGAGCACCTTCAGGCAAGGAAAGTCCCTTTCCAGAAGGTGCTGGTACCACCTCACCTGGTGCTGGCACCCACTGGCTGTGTCTGCTCGGCTGTTGGAGCAGGGCTGGAAGAACACCCTGGCAGTGGGAATTCATCCCCTGTGCCCCGTCTCTCCATCCCTTGGCCAAAGTCTCTCTCCAAGTCCCTCCTGATTCCCTCAGTGTACCCCACATTCACTTTTGACGGCTCCTTATGCAAATTGATCCAAACGTGGATTTTCCACCCCTTTCTCCGTGCTCCTGATTGCTCAGGTGGGCCCCATGTGCAGGCACAGGTTGTTTATTTGAGGCACTGCTTCATTCCTAGGGGCTTTGCAGCCTGATTTCCTGTGCCTGCAGTATTTTTGGCCCGAGGAATTTGCAGCACACGTGGGAAAAGGGGGAAGGGAGAAAACCAAGTGGATGCAGGCGTTAGGCCGCGTGGGAAGTGCCACCTGCCAGCTGAAGCAGCGATGCCACCGCGCGTGCTGCGGCACAGGCAGCTCCAAACACGGGGCCCATCGGGGAGAGGGAGCTGCAGACACAAATCCAGTCCCGGGATGCAGGTCGGGGGTGCACACGGCCAGGGATGGAGCTGACAGCTCCCGTTCCATGCCTCGCTCCCTCCTCCAGGGCAGGAGAAAATCGGCAGGAATGGGGAAAGCAACCGCATCCCTGAAATCCGAGCCAGTCCCAGACTGTGCCCTGCGCTGAGCAGGATGTTAATGGAGAAATGAGTGCATCTGGGAGTCATTTGCCAAAAAAAAAAAATTCTCATCATAACATGTTGATTCATCAAAGTCAGAATATTTCATAGGAAAGGACCAATTTCAGATGATTTTACATTTTAGGGAAAATGGAGAAAAGTTTTCAGAATCATCCGCAGGTCACCATGACTCCCAGAAATGGAACTATTCTATTTTGCTTCGAATTTGCTCTTTGCTTTGAAATAGAAGTTCAGCTACAGGACAAAAAGAAAGACTGAAATGGAAATTAAACCTTTGGAAATTAACAAACTGAAATGTTTCTGTGAAACCAGACAGGGCTTTTTTTTTAATTACTTGGTCACAGTCTTCATTTTTTGAGCCTTATTTTAGATACTCAGGTTTTGCAGGGCAGGACAGGGAAAAACATTTATAATGTCCTGAAAACTTTCAGTCCACAGAGCAAGGGTTGTGTGACAGCAACAGGGCGTGCAGAGGGGGATTTCTCTGATCCAGACTGTGAGACCACCCTTCTCCACCAGCTGCCTCCCTCTTCCTAACCAGTGATTATCCTGTATTTAAAGCTCTGTCCCTGACCTTGCAAGAGGGGAAGGCGTCCCTCAGGTTTTTTACACTTTTCTTAATTAAGAAGATGTATTAAATATTCAGAAATTCTGCTCAGTGACTTTCCTGGGAAGCACAAGGACATCCTGAAGAGACAAATCACTTTCTCATTAGCACCTGCCCAGGCCTCCTTTCTCCTTCCCTGTTCCTCAGTCCTGGCTCTGCTCCTCCAGGGCCACAGAACTGCTGGAGAGGGGCTGGAGCTTTTCCTGAGCTGGGAATCCAGCAAAGGCTTTCAGTGCCTTTATCTCAGCTCAAAGTTTGGCTCTTTGGGAGCAAAGGGAGCAGGAGCAAAGCAGTGGGGAGGATGCTGCTGTTCCAGACACCTCCAAGTGCTGCTGACTCTGTCTGTGCCTCCAGGGATGGGTTTGTGCAGGCAGAGGGCCATGGAAACCAGGAGGAGCTCAGACATGCCAGCCTGAGCAGCAGCAGTGTGGCAGACACCCCAGAGACTGCCCCTGGGTGACAGCCAGCACATCCCTGAGCCCCCCGTTACCAGGGTCCTCACAGCCCCTCAGGAGAGGGATCCCTGACACCCCCATGTCACAGCTCCTGCTCAGGATGGAGCTAACTGTTCTTTCCCTTTTGTTTCCCTGCTTTGTTGTCTGGCCCTTCAGTTCTCCAATTCCAAAGGAAGAGCCCTCAATCCAGCCTGGCCTCCCTCCTATATGTAATCACTGATCAGGAGCACAGGGCATTGCAGAGGTGCTGAAAGACGGGGATTTGTTGGCCGTTTGCTCATTTGAGCTGGGAATGTTGCATCCTGGAGGTGAGAGGTGTTAAAGTTGGTGTCATGGGGGAATGTTCTTTTTCTTTTCATCAAAAATCATCTCCTAGGTCTGTTTTTTCTGCAGAGATGAAGCAAGCACGTACCCCAATATCCTCTGCTTCTCCCAGCATCCCCAGACAAGGGGCAATCCAGGGATCACCACCACCACCCAGGGTGCAGCCTGAGTTTTGCACAACATTTTGAGCATTTCCATGTCGAGGGAGGCAGCCTTGTTGGCTGTTCCTACTGCAGAGCTGAGAATGATGGAACTCTGCATCCCATCCTTCCCAGGGCTAGGAGCACCAGGAGCAGCCCAGCCGGGGCCAGAAGCCATCCTGCTCCATCTGTACCTCGCTATTCCTCCATACCCAGCCCAAAGAAAGTCCTGCTGGGCTCCAGAATGCCCTGGGACAGAGGCAGAGGCAGCTGGTGGTGCAGGAGATGAGGATCCAGGCTCTGCAGGGAGATCTGGAGGCCATTCCTGAGCTTTTAATTTCCAGGTAAGAAATATGAGAGTAGGGAAAGGTGCAGGGTGTAGTGAATAAATATTCCTGGTACTGGTTTGCAGGAGGAATCCAGGTGTTTGGAGCTCAGGAAATGCAGACTGGGAAAGGTTCACTGGAGCTTGGTTGGGAACAGCAGCTCCATAAGGAGGTTAATGGTGCAGTGAGGGAGCTTCATTTGAGGGTCTTTACACTCTGCAGCTGAAGTGATGCATGTGACAGCAACAGCTCTGGGGCAGGTGTGCAGCCACCAGGAAAGGCTGATGATTGAAAGGCTTCCTCTTTGCTGGGGAAAAAAACCTGGGTTTGAATCCTTCCAGAGCAGCAGCTCAGGGGAAGGAAATGTTACAGGGAGAGTCCAAAAGTGAGGATCAGCTGAGGGAACTGGGGATGTTCAGCCTGAAGAAATGAAGGCTCAGGAAGGCCTGTAAGGTGTCCCTTTTCCTCGGTGAGGGGCAGGACTCCCCTTTCCAGGCTGTTCTGACCTTTCCCTGGCAGCTGGGCAGTGCTTGGGCACCTCAGGTGGTTGTTGTGTGCCCGTCTGGCCCACTCAGGGTCTCACACCCAGCCCAGGGCTCCAATGGCCTTTTCTGGGCCGGGCTGAAACCCTCCTGGCCCTTCTTTACAGAGGGAGAGGGTCTGTGACCCAGACATGAGCCTCATCCCCAGCATTGGAGGACAAGGACTCATAGCTTCATTATCCCAGTGCTCAACTAGCAAGATTGGCCATCCTGGAGCTGCCCACGGCATCCTCCTCCCGTGGGAATTCATTTTCTGCCCCAAATGATCCGTGTGGCACTCAGCCCTCGGGCTGTGTTTGTCCTGCCTCCCTGTCCTGCTCCCAGACCCTCTCTCCCCATCAGGAGCAGGGTTTGGGGCTGGCTCCCTGCTCCAGGCTGGGGCAGAGCGGGGAAGGCAGCGATAGCATCTGCTGAGCAGCAGGCAGGGAGCTGCAGGGTTATTGTTTGCTAATAGATTGCTTTTGAAAAGCTGCTCAGATGGGACCAGGCGAGCTGCAGAGGTAATTAAAACTCTGCCTATGCAAAAGGCAGGATCTGATTATTTCCCTTCCCAAGCAGGCAGATTAAACCAGGAGGTTTTATTGCACCACTTCTAAGAGCGAGGGGTTGCTTTGAATGAAGTTCATAATATGGAATATGATAAATAAAACTCTTCAGTTTCTTTTCTTATTTAAATTTTAAAAAAGAACAAAACCCACACAAGAACAAAAAAAAAAAAAATCAACAAGTCCAACACACCCACAACTTTATTTTTCAACCATCCTCCTCCATGATTATTCCTTGGATTTAAACAGTTCCTCTAAAGCAGAGCACAGGTGAACCTATGAAGGACTACTGTTCCAAAGCTCATTTCTTATCTTTAAGGCTCTTTGCTCTTATCCTAGAAGGCTCTTCTGTGCCATCCTACCTGAAATAGGAGGGTGGGCTGGTAAAGAGGCTCAGAAATAGCAGCAAAGTCTCTCTGTCACCTCCCCTTAATGAAAAGAATAGCTTCAAGTCTATTAAAGGTATTCAAGATATTTTAGAACCAGGCTGATGTCTGCAATCTCAGGTGCCTGTAATCTCAGCCTGCCTGACAGGCTGTGGTGCTGCCTGTGAGATTTGGTCTCTGCACCACTCTGGGCAGGGTTGGATTAGATATCTGGAAGGAATACCTCTCTGTGAGGGTGGATAGGGCCTGGCACAGGGTCCCCAGAGCAGCTGTGGCTGCCCCTGGATCCCTGGAAGAGTCCCAGGCCAGGTTGGACTGGGCTTGGAGCCACCTGGGACAGTGGAAGGTGTCCCTGCCAGGGCAGAGGGTTGGAATTTGATGATCTTTAATGTCTCTTCCACCCCAAACTATTGTGGGATTCCCTGACCTGCAGTTTCCACTGCCTCGGCCCAGAGATGGGAACCCAAGTGTTCTCAGGAAGTCACCTCCTAAACCCACCCTTAGCTGGGAGAAGAAGCTTTTTGCAAGGTCTGTGCCAGCTCTGCACAGGTTAACTGTGTCCTGCAGGTCTCTCCCCGCAGAGGAGAATCCTGCAGAGCTGCTCCTGCCCTGGGACTGCTGTGTTCTGTGTCCCAGTGCAGTGTGCAGTAAGTGATGGTCACTGTGGGGAACACAGCCAGCTCGGAGGAATGGCTGCAGCAGCTGGGCTGGTGGGACAACCCAGAACAGTGCAGGCAGTCAGAGACATAAAAGGAAAAAAAAAAAAAAAGTAGCAGTTGGAGCTGTTTTCCTGAAGCATTGGAGAGGGGAGGCTTTGCCTACCCCGGGCAGAGCTGCCAGCTGAGTTTCTGCCCAAACCAGTCTGTGGTGTATTTAGAGTGGCCTGGAGAGCTGGGGACAGATCCCATCTCCTGGGCACTGAAACCTGCCAGCAGTGCTGGTTTTCAGCTGAAAAATGACATGAAAAGAAAGACTGTGATGCAGGGAGGTGGCAGCATCCTTGTGACTGCTATTCCCACCTTCCTGCCAAGGTCACTGGGGCTGTACATCTCAGGCAGCTGGGTCTTAACTATTGCCAGGTGGGTGAGAGACAGACATGAGAGATGTATAAATATATATCCAACACAGCCATCTGGGTCACACGGGTTCATGAGGGCTCAGTCCTGTTCCTATAAAAAGATCTCAGTATCTGCCAGCAGAAAAGGACCAAAGGCTGTCCCTCCTGGGATCAGAAACCTTTTCCAACCACCTTCACCTGAGTGTGTCCCCTCCAAGATGCTCAGTGCAGATCAGGAGTCCTGGATCAGAATCATTCCTGCAAATACTGGCCCAGGGTGAGCTGTGCTGTGAAGACCCTTCAGGCAGGGCTGGGAGCTCCTCTGGAAGAGGTGACTCCATGCAGAAATTACAGGGCCAAGTTACAGGGCAATAGTCCCTAACAGATGGAAGTGGCTGATCAAGGAGTCCTTTCTGCTGTAAAACCTGCCTGGCCTGAGTGAAACCCTACTGCTAAGCCTGGATAAAACACTCGTGCTCAGCCTATGTAAAACACTCATGTACAGCCTGAGTGAAACACTCCTGCTCAGCCTGTGTAAAACACTCCTGCACAGCCTGAGTGAAACACTCGCATTTTGGGAGTGCTCAGATCTCCCCATGTGCCCTCAAACCCAGCACGTGTGTGCAGACATCCACACATTTTATTGCTCATAGGAAATGAAACCCCCGATTAAAAGACATTACTAAAGATTAAAAGCAACAGTGAATCTAATTTCAATTGTTTGTGGCAGGAACCCAATTTTCAAATGATAATGGCAATAATTAAACAGTCCCTTATCAACAGAGACGAAAGTGTTGCCTGTTGGCAGGTGGAGCTGAGGAATGGGGCGAGCTCAAGCTCCTCAGAGCTGAAATCAATTTTCAGACAAAGTTCAAACAAGCCCCAGAACAATTCTGCTTTTGTTGTGCTTTTTCCATGAGGGGAGGAAGATCCTTTCCCCATGCATGTACACAGTTTTTTCTCCTATTTTTCTCTCTCCTTCATCCACAAGGTCACATTAGCTGGAACAAAACCTCATGTAAACAAAATTATTATGTTGTAGAAATGAGGTTTGGGGAAAGTTCAAAACCAGCTCAGACCTTCGGTGTGGGCTTTACTTGTAATTATAGATTATCCTATTTAGAATTAACAAATGCACCTACTCAGCCTTTGAAGAGTTAGCCAAGGAGGACTCTCAGAGCTCTCTGCACTGAGACTCCTGAAGTCCACCATCATCCCTCTTGTGCAGTGGGGAGTTCACAAGCACAAATAAGGTCTAATTAAAAAATGTCTGGATGGACATCTGGAAATTAAACTTCTTTTTTTTGCCTTGAGAACTCTCAGGTTTCTTCACACACACTTTCCAAAAGTAACAGAGTGCAGAATTTGGGATTCAGACTTTTATCTCATGAATAGAAATCTCTTGTATGGTTTTCTTTTTCTCCCTCCAAGGCCACCCAGGCACAGCATGTCCAGCCCAGTGACACCCTCAGGAAGAGTCACAGGACTTTCAGACAGTTTCATTCCTCACGTCAGCAATTCCCAGGGGATGGAAGGTGGGGGTTGGAGCAGAGTTTTTCCTTCTGCAGGATTCCCCGTCCAGGACCCGGGAAAGCTCTCCCTTGTCACCCTGGTCACAAACACTGGGCCCAAGGTGTTTGTGAGGAGATGGTGTCATCACTCCCAGTGCTCAGCAAACCCATTGGTGCACCTTAAGCAGTGTTAATTGTCCCTAATTAGTACATGCAGTCCCCAGGGAGGGGAAAGTATTTCCAAATGTATTCATTGTTATTTGATTGCAGGGTTCAGGAGCAGCAGATTTCACTTTGAGGTCTCTAACTTGGGGCCTGGCATTTCCCACATTTCTGGTGCTACAGTGAATGGATCCTTCCCCCAGGGAATGTTTGCACTTCCAGTCCCACTGGGCAGGCTGGTGCACCTTTCACTTTGAAGCTCTTTCTGCTGGTGCCATCAGAGTGGCTCATGAAAACCCTGCAGAAAAGATCTCATTCCACATCTAATTGTGCTTGTGTAGCTGCTCTAAACCCACATCACTTTCATCCTGCTGTGTTCTCCATGATCAGGATTTTCCTTCTTGGGAGAAGCCATTAATCATCATGTACTGGTCAAGGCTGATTTTATTTATCAGCAGAAGAGTGTGAAGACAGAAAACTGAAACACCTTTGTTGTTTCCCTTCTGGTCTGGAGAAAAGTCAGGGAAGGAAAGCGGGGGAAGGGGAACATTGCTGGGTTAAAGGGGCCTTGTTTTGTTGGGATTTTCCTGTTGGCTTTTCCTCCTGTGGATAACAAGTGTGGAGATGACAGGACACATCTCAGCCACAGCTTTTCATCCACTGGGATCCACCTGGAGCCAAAACTTGTGCAGTGCCTGAGTGCACAGCAATAGGGAGGAACCACGGGAGTAGGGAAGGCTGGAAGCAGCAGGCTTTCCCTGGATGTGTTGCTGCTGGCACTTTTGAATTCAGGCTTCCCAAACCTCTCAGTGCTGCCAAAACCGAGCCCCAGGGTAACAGTGGGGTTTTGAAGCAGAACTTTTACCTTTAGAGAGGAGGGAGGTTTCTGTTCACTACGAAAACTTTTGTACCCGTCAGTGATTTTGAGGAGTCTCTGGCAGTAGAGTCTGCTCACCACTGCACCCAGGAGGGACTGTGTTCTCCTCCCATTAAGGAGGAGCTGATGGATGTGCAGAGCTGGTAGCAGCATGTTCCAGCTGGACCACCACGTTCCAGCCAGGACCACCATAAACTCCAGTTACACTCTTGAGAGAGGCTTGGGCCACCGAAGCCTTAATGCCAGCTCTGAAATGTCCCTGCTCCCTGTCAACAGCCCCTCAGGGAGGCCCTGTGGCTCCAGCTGCCTCCTGTCCCTGGAGCCAAGCCAGACCCAAGGAGCAGAGGATGGGGCAGAGCTCAGGGTGACCTCAATTTCTCAGCTCTGATGCTTCAATTGTTTCTGCAAGGAAAAGAATCTTTATTACTTAATAACAGCTGTGGCCCTTCAAGTTATTAATCAGCTCATGAAGGGAACTTCTCAAATGCTCTGGAAGGATGTGATGGGTGTTTGGGAGCTAGGGGGAGGGGGGGGGTCAGTCAGTGTCTGGCTGGAGAGAGACCTTTGGCTGCTTCACCTCATTCCCCTTCCCAGCACAGGCTGAACTCCTCCTTCTGGGGGCCTTGTCCAGCCATAGAATCAGGGGATGGTTTGGGTGGGAAGTGACCTTAAAGATCTCTCATTCCATATCCTGCCACGGCAGGGACACCTCCCACTGTCCCAGGCTTCTCTACGTCCCATCCAGCCTGGCCTGGGGCACAGCCAGGGATCCAGGGGCAGCCACAGCTGCTCTGAGAATTCCATTCCAGCCCCTCACCACCCTCACAGCCAGGAATTCCTTATCAATATCTCACCTAAATTTCCCCACTTTTAGTTTTACCTCATTCCTCCTCATCCTGCCACTCCACTTCCTGACAGAATCCCTCTCTGGCTTCCCTGGAGTCCCTTCAGATCCTGGAAGGGGCTCTGAGGTCTCTAAACAACCTTCTCTTCTCCAGCCCCAGCTTTCCCAGCCTCATTTGTGCAACTTGGAGAGAGATTTTATTTCTGCAGCACCTGTGGTTTGAGCCAGGAGTGATCCTCTAGGTGGGGACAGAACCTGCCCCTGTCCATGAGTGATCCCAGGTCCCCATGGGTGCTTTGGGGGAAGCACTGCTGGCTCTGTTCTGCTGCAAGTGTCCCCTGCCCACACATTGAAAATAATAGTTTTCCACTGAAGCAAGAAGATGAACCTGTAAAATGCTGGAAGGGGTTTTGTGGAAGTGTTGTACCTTCGTGTTTGAAAAGAAAAAGCATCCTTGCTTGCATATTTAATTGCCAAATTATCATATAAATGTCACATTACTTAGGATGCCAGAACTCACTGATATTTTAAATGCTTCCATGTTTTAATTCCTTGCCAGTCAACCTTTGCAAACCTAATTACAAAGGGAAAATCACTGATGGCATTTTGTTCACCATGTTTGGAGCTGAACTGAGTTTCCTGAGAGTCATAGAAGATAGTCAGCTGATTTTATTTTCTCTTTCTTGGTAGTGACAGGAGCATTTCCTGCTGCTCCTCGCTGGGATAAGATGGATTACTGTTGGGAAAGCCACAGAGCAGCAGTGCCAGAACAGGCCTGTGTATTTGGGATAGCTCTACAAAACAATCAAAAAATAAACAGAGGAGCCCATGCAGAGCTGGAAACCTTGGGGAGGCTTCACTCCTAGCAGCTTTCTACTTCCACATTTCCTTTCATCTCATTGTGAAAGCAGCTGTCTAAAAGGGATCAAAGGGGAATCTTACTGTGATGGCAAGGTGGGCTCTGACAGACATTTCCAGTGCCTTGGGAATGGCTCTCCTCAGAGTCAGTCTGGTGTTTCTGTAACACCTCCACACACCTCGAGGGCTCCTCACCCACCACTGGCACCCAGAACTGGGTGCTGGGGTCGGGCTCTGTGCCCCCTCTCCAGCACTGCCCTGGAGGCAGTTCCAGCAGCAGGCTGCCCTCCTGATCCCTGGAAATCTCTGATAACCATCCTCAGAGGGGATGGAAACAGCTGTGCTCGCCCAGCTCAGCCAGAGCTCCTCTTGGAAATCAGCCTGCTGCCTCTTCCATGGGAATCAATGGCACAGGCAATGGCAAAAGGGACATGAAATCTTTCTGTGCTGAGGGAGCCCAGCTGGCTCTGGCCAGGCCTGCTACAAGGGACAATCTCTGGCCCTCAGGCATGGTCTGTCCTGCCTCCTGGGGTGCCAGCTCCATGTCACAGCCCCAGAGGATGGTTGTGTGCCCCTTCCCGGGGTGCCTGCTCCATGTCACAGCCCCAGGGTATGGTCTGTGCCACACCCTGTGGTGACAGCTTCTTGTCACAGCCCCACTGCCTTCAGAGCAGCAGAGATTTGTCTCCAGTTCAGCATCGTGTCCATTGCGTCCCAGCACAGCCCAACCTCCTGTTTGCCAAGCGATGGGGAGAGGCTGAGCAGGGGCTGCTTTCCCAAAATCCCAAAATGAATGAAGCAGGGCTGGGGTCACCCTGGAGCTGTGGGGGATGAGAACCAGCAGGAAATGATGCCTGGGGACTGCCTAGGCTGCTCCAGGATTTGCCCTCAACTTCAATCTTAATTTGCCCTGTTGAAAGCAGAGTCTTGGTCTCCTGATATTATTCCAGAGCACCTCTCACATTTGGGGCTGGAGCTGCCATATTCCCGCCCCTTGGAATAGCACAACTCCTGCTGACAACCCTTCCCTTCCTTGGCTTTTCTGTTTGCAAGGTGGTGGCAGAGCACTGCCTGATCTCCCTTGTTCCTGCTCTCTCTTTTAGCCTGAAGTAGAAGAAACAAACTCATCTCCACTAATGCAGATATTTAGGGCTCCCCAGCTGTCCTGCTTTGGCCCTGAGTGGCCAATTTCTGATATTGACACAGGATTAAACCAATGAAAAGGGTGCATACGCCTTTGCAAATACACACTTCAGGACTGGGAGCGTGGCTGGAGCTCTCTTGACTTCTGGCCTTCGAGGAAGCAGAGGGCTGGGCTTGGGGCCGACCTTGCTCGCACCTCATGGCCGGGCCCGGCTCGGCCCGGCCGGGATTCGCTGTCCCGGGAGGGGTGGGAGCGGCTGCCGAGCCCTCAGCAGGGAGCACACAGAGCCCCGAGTGCAGAGGGGCTGAGCGGCTGCCGAGCCCTCAGCAGGGAGCACACAGAGCCCGAGTGCAGAGGGGCTGAGCGGCTGCCGAGCCCTCAGCAGGGAGCACACAGAGCCCCGAGTGCAGAGGGGCTGAGCGGCTGCCGAGCCCTGTTCGGGAGCACACAGAGCCCCGAGTGCAGAGGGGCTGAGCGGCTGCCGAGCCCTCCCCGGGGAGCACACAGAGCCCCGAGTGCAGAGGGGCTGAGCGGCTGCCGAGCCCTGTTCGGAAGCACACAGAGCCCCGAGTGCAGAGGGGCTGAGCGGCTGCCGAGCCCTGTTCGGGAGCACACAGAGCCCCGAGTGCAGAGGGGCTGAGCGGCTGCCGAGCCCTCAGCAGGGAGCACACAGAGCCCCGAGTGCAGAGGGGCTGAGCGGCTGCCGAGCCCTCAGCAGGGAGCACACAGAGCCCCGAGTGCAGAGGGGCTGAGCGGCTGCCGAGCCCTCCCGGGGAGCACACAGAGCCCCGAGTGCAGAGGGGCTGAGCGGCTGCCGAGCCCTCAGCAGGGAGCACACAGAGCCCCGAGTGCAGAGGGGCTGAGCGGCTGCCGAGCCCTCAGCAGGGAGCACACAGAGCCCCGAGTGCAGAGGGGCTGAGCGGCTGCCGAGCCCTCAGCAGGGAGCACACAGAGCCCCGAGTGCAGAGGGGCTGAGCGGCTGCTGTGCCCTCCCCGGGGAGCACACAGAGCCCGAGTGCAGAGGGGCTGAGCGGCTGCCGAGCCCTCAGCAGGGAGCACACAGAGCCCCGAGTGCAGAGGGGCTGAGCGGCTGCCGAGCCCTCAGCAGGGAGCACACAGAGCCCCGAGTGCAGAGGGGCTGAGCGGCTGCCGAGCCCTGTTCGGGAGCACACAGAGCCCCGAGTGCAGAGGGGCTGAGCGGCTGCCGAGCCCTCCCGGGGAGCACACAGAGCCCCGAGTGCAGAGGGGCTGAGCGGCTGCTGAGCCCTCAGCAGGGAGCACACAGAGCCCCGAGTGCAGAGGGGCTGAGCGGCTGCCGAGCCCTGTTCGGGAGCACACAGAGCCCCGAGTGCAGAGGGGCTGAGCGGCTGCCGAGCCCTCCCCGGGGAGCACACAGAGCCCCGAGTGCAGAGGGGCTGAGCGGCTGCTGAGCCCTCAGCAGGGAGCACACAGAGCCCCGAGTGCAGAGGGGCTGAGCGGCTGCCGAGCCCTCAGCAGGGAGCACACAGAGCCCCGAGTGCAGAGGGGCTGAGCGGCTGCTGAGCCCTCAGCAGGGAGCACACAGAGCCCCGAGTGCAGAGGGGCTGAGCGGCTGCCGAGCCCTCAGCAGGGAGCACACAGAGCCCCGAATGCAGAGGGGCTGAGCGGCTGCCGAGCCCTCAGCAGGGAGCACACAGAGCCCCGAGTGCAGAGGGGCTGAGCGGCTGCCGAGCCCTCAGCAGGGAGCACACAGAGCCCCGAGTGCAGAGGGGCTGAGCGGCTGCCGAGCCCTGCGGGAGCACACAGAGCCCCGAGTGCAGAGGGGCTGAGCGGCTGCGAGCCCTCCGGGGAGCACACAGAGCCCCGAGTGCAGAGGGTGACGGCGCTGCGAGCCTCCGCGGGAGCACACAGAGCCCCGAGTGCAGAGGGGCTGAGCGGCTGCCGAGCCCTGTTCGGGAGCACACAGAGCCCCGAGTGCAGAGGGGCTGAGCGGCTGCCGAGCCTCAGCAGGGAGCACACAGCCCCGAGTGCAGAGGGGCTGAGCGGCTGCCGAGCCCTCCCGGGGAGCACACAGAGCCCCGAGTGCAGAGGGGCTGAGCGGCTGCCGAGCCCTCACAGGGAGCACACAGAGCCCCGAGTGCAGAGGGGCTGAGCGGCTGCCGAGCCCTCAGCAGGAGCACACAGAGCCCCGAGTGCAGAGGGGCTGAGCGGCTGCCGAGCCCTCCCGGGGAGCACACAGAGCCCCGAGTGCAGAGGGGCTGAGCGGCTGCTGAGCCCTCCCCGGGGAGCACACAGAGCCCCGAGTGCAGAGGGGCTGAGCGGCTGCCGAGCCCTCGCAGGGAGCACACAGCCCCGAGTGCAGAGGGGCTGAGCGGCTGCCGAGCCCTGTTCGGGAGCACACAGAGCCCCGAGTGCAGAGGGGCTGAGCGGCTGCCGAGCCCTCAGCAGGGAGCACACAGAGCCCCGAGTGCAGAGGGGCTGAGCGGCTGCCGAGCCCTCAGCAGGGAGCACACAGAGCCCCGAGTGCAGAGGGGCTGAGCGGCTGCCGAGCCCTCAGCAGGGAGCACACAGAGCCCCGAGTGCAGAGGGGCTGAGCGGCTGCCGAGCCCTCCCCGGGGAGCACACAGGGCTCTGTCCCATTGGGGCCGGGCCCCTTCGCCGGCAGAGGCGGCCGGTCTCTTTTCACCAGAGCCACGGAGCTATGCTTCCAGCAGCTGTGTCGGCACCGGGAGTAGGCGTGCAGCAGTGACCAGCACCGGGAGTGCCCCCGTGCTCGATGCCGGCCCCAGTCCGGGAGCAGCCGGGCCCCCGCTCCTGACCAAGGACGGCCTCGTGAGCCGCATCGGGGCGGTGCCGGCGGCCACAGCGACCTCAGCATAGCTCGCGATGAACTTTATTTACTCAGCCACTTCGAGCCAGCTTTGCTGCTGACAGAAGGACCAAAGCCTCAGCACCACTTTGTTTTTCCTGTTTCCAGCACCCCAGCCGAGTCGGGCCAGGCACGGCTTCCAAGTTGTGCGTGGGGACCACGCGGTCAGGAGAAAAGGCACGGCGAGCCATGCTCCCGATGCTGAGCTTGGACCAGATTAACCTTTCAGCATTGCAGGACTCTCTAAAAACTATTTCAGTTGATACAGCTTGAGAACAAAAGACCCAATGAACACCAATTCTCTCCTGAACCAGGAAGAAGGAAAAGGTGAAATTATGTAGAGACAACATGACACTCTAGGTCAGTAAAGAAAGAGTCAAATCCTAGATGGAAGGGATCGAAAAGTTTGCCCTAATGCTTGAGCTAAAATCCTTTTGTGAGGCTATGGTAAAGATACAGTTGATATATCAGACTTTGGTTTTTCCCTGTAAATTCTTGGAATGCTTTGGGGTAGTGTTGTGTTCTAACTACAGTTACGAGCAGAGGCCAATGTTACAGCAAACAGATGTTGAAGTAGCTGTAATTCAGTGAGAAGCTTGAACAGTAAAGAAAAAGATGAGAAACTTTGCCCTGCGAATGAAAAGGGAAGACCTCTGTTCCTAGAAATGGATAAAAAGAATTTTTTTTTATGCTTGTCCTGCTTTGACCAGCCCAGGGAAGTGAGCTGGCTGGTTTTGAGATTGGCATTTTATTGGACCAACGGGAAAGCATTTTCTAGTTCTTATTCCCTTTGAAAGGAGCCTGGGAAGGTCTCTTTCCTTCTGGCTGTCGGAGAGCACACACCTCTCCCCTCTCAGCTCTGGGCTGAGTCAGGGGAGGGGGAAGGCCACGAGGGCCAGGCAGGGCTCAGCTGATTTGGGGAACATCTTCAACCCAGAGTCTGCTCTGCTGCTGGCCCGAGCTGAACCCTGCCCTTGCTGTGCCTGGTGTGAGAGGGGGGCAGATGCGATGATACAGGCTGGAACGCCTGATGAGACCGAGGGGTGGAAAAGGAATTTGGGAATCTGTCCAACTCTCCTCCTAGCTGCAAACGACCAGTGAGCAGCTGCCTTTGGGCCTGGACCCTCTGAGAGCTGCCCCCCTCCTCAGCATGGCTTTGAAATCTGATACCATGGACTGCCCTGCCTGGCCGAGCTCCTGGCAGAGCCAGCCGGGCCAGACACTGTCTCTTGTTAACTCTGTCAGTGCATCAGTGCACAGATGGGACCTGGAAAGCCTCCATCCTCTCTCCAGTGAGAGAAAATCAGAATGCAGATGTGTAAAGGCCACATGACATATCAAAGTCAGTCAAGAAAGAGTGAAAGGAGGAGGAAGGAGTGTGGGAAGTTGCTTTGGAGCTGTAAAAGACTCTTGTAAGCTATAGTGGTTGGTTATAACATATTGAAATGTTTCCTTTAAACCATAAAGAGGTATGGGGGAGATAAAAGAATTCAAATTGTAGACCTGAGCAAAGGAATGAAATGTTGAGGGGACTGTTGATTTTATGAGAAGTTGAACAGAGAGATGAAGTGATAAAGACTCTTTGCCCTCAAAGAAGAAGTGAATCTCTATTCCTTGGAGGTGAAGGTGGTCTCAAAGACAAAGAGAACCTTTGTTTTGAACAGTTATCTTTGAAATAAGACCCTATACATCGATGTGGCCCAGAGACACATCTGTGAACATGGGAGGAGTTTCATGAATGCAAAGGATCCGGGCGGTTGCTGTTCATGAAGAATGGATCTACAAGAGAACTGTTTTCTTGTGGGGGAATTTTCCATAGCAAACAAGAGGTGCTTCCCTCCCTAAGTGAACTGAAGAAAGACTGGTGGAAAACTGAGATTTCTGTGCATTGTTTTCTTTACATTGTTGGTTGGGAGAAAAGAAGGTGTGGGGAGGGAGGAAGAGTGTTTTGAAGGTTTCATCCTCATTCTTGTTGTTTTTCTTTCTTTTGGTGTTGGTTAATAAAGTATTATTACTTTTAAGCTTAAGCCTGCTTTGCTCTTGATTGGAAACTTTGAAATTGGCAAACTCAAACCAAAACAATGCTAGAATAGCTCATCCTTAAAATAGCACCCCAATGAGTTGACATGGACCAAAAGCACTGTTGTGAGAAGATCTGTGAAAGATGGGAAGAACTTCACAAATACCGATTTTGGGCGGCTGTTGTTTGTGAAAATTGAAGCCACAAGAACATCCTTTCTTGTGGAAAGTTTTCCATAGCATTAGTAAAAGATACTTTTCTCCCTAAGTGAAGTGAAGAAAGACTGTTTTAGAAGTGGAAAACTGACTGAGATTTCTGGGTGTTTGTTTTCTGTACATTGTCAGTTGGAAGGAAAGAAGGTGTGGGGCAGGAAGGGAAGAAGAAAGGTGTTCTAAAGGTTTTGTTCTGATTTCTTGTTGTTATTTTGTTCTGTTAATAAGGTTTTTCTTTATATCCTTTCAAGTTTAGGCTTGCTTTGGTTTTGCTCCTAATCCTATCTCACAACAGAAAGTAGACCCACCACACCAGCCAAGGTTAATAATCCAGTGACATCTGAATTGCATGTACTGTAAATAATCAAGACCTTTCCCAAAAGCTGCTGCCAGGTTTGGAATGGGCTGAGTACAGACCAGGAGAGGGAAGTGGCCCCATGGATGCTCTCGGTGCTAAAAGAGGTGATTTCACACAGGACTGCAGTGATGCTCTGGTGTGCAGAATGGTATCAGTGTTAAATGTGTGGGTGCAATGCAAAGGTTGGGAACCAAAGGCCTTATTTCCATTTTGGTTTATTTTCCTCCTTTGGGAAGATCTTGTCTCTCACCTTCTTAAAGAACACAACTAGTCCAGCATGCTGACACTCACATTCCCAACTGATTCTGCTTAGGTCTGTCCCCAAGCTCAGCCTGGATGTGCAGAGCTGGGTCTGGATCCCAGATTTCTCAGGACTTCTGGACACCAAGGCTCTTCTTTGGGAGATTGCATGGTTGTTTGGGTTTGGTGGTGTGGGATTTTAGGGGTTTGATTGTTTAGTTTGGCACTTTGTGATATGGGATTTTGGGGTTTGGATTGTTGGGGTTTGGTGTGACAGCACAGAGGGACCAGAGCTTGTGTGCCAGGATGTTCCCATCCCTGCAAGGGCGAGCTTGGGAAAAAACTAAAACTCACTGGCAGTAGCACAGGGCAGAGCCATCCATTCCACCCTGGTGTCCCCAGACCTGAGCTCGGTGTGCAGCCCCAGCACAGGCTGGTGCCGTGGGGCTGTGCAGCTGCACCTCTGCATGCCCAGGCTGCCTGATCCAGAACTCGTGGCTCATTATTGCACAGTGAATAATCAGCATTGTGGAAACTTCATTAGAAAAATGCTGCATTATTATATTTTCTTCCCCCCTCTTCTGAGCAGAATGTGGGGAGTTCCTCCAAAAGAGGAGTTTATGTTCACTTAGAATCCCAGAATGTCCTGAGCTGGAAGGGACACACCAGGATCACCCAGTCCAACAGATCCCCCAGGAATCCCACCCTGGGCATCCCTGGGCACTGCCCAAAGGCTCCTGGAGCTCTGGCAGCCTCGGGGCCGTGCCCATTCCCTGGGCAGCCTGGGCAGTGCCAGCACCCTCTGGGGGAAGAACCTTTCCTGAGCTCCAGCCTGAGCCTGCCCTGATCCAGCTCCAGAACCTTTCCCTGAGCTCCAGCCTGAGCCTGCCCTGATCCAGCTCCAGAACCTTTCCCTGAGCTCCAGCCTGAGCCTGCCCGATCCAGCTCCAGCCCTGCCCTGGGGGCTGCCCCTGGCTCAGAGCTCAGCCCTGGCTCTGGGCTGGCTCAGTTGCTCTGAAGTGATTCCACCTCTCCATGGGATGATCCTGCTCCCTCTTGGGCACTGCAGGGATCAGCTCCCAAACAGGAGCTGCTTGGGCAGCCCAGCCCTTCCCAGCACAGCAAACAGAGATGCATTGGCTGCCCTCAGGTTTTGTTCTGGATTAGGGACATGATGAAGCCCTGACATTTCAACCAGGAGCTGAGACATTTTAAGTTGTGTGCAGGGAAAATTAAGGTCTTTGCACTTTCCAGCAAGGATATTGCAAGGAGTGGGAAGCCAGGCAAGATTCATTACAGCCACAAAGTGCAAAATTTCACACTTCCATCTGCAGTTTCCTTTTTTAACTGTCTGTCATTCTGAAACATTTGTATGAAACACAGGGAAGCGAGGAGTGGGAGAGCTGCAGGGATGAAGCTGGCAAACGTGCACACCTCTTACATGGGGCTTTTGTGTTCCTTTCCATCCCCACCCACCCCACTGGACACACTGAATTCCACAGGCTGGGGAGAGCAGTGGGCCCCAGTCCAGCACAGCTTCTGTAGAGGAACAAAGGAACAATGAGCCACAGAACCTAAGAGAAGACCAGAAATGGAGCTGAACAGGGCATAAAACCATAACATTTTCACTGTTGCCTGTTTCTGTTCACATTATTGCTATGAAAACCTCTTAATTATGGGAGGACATTTGTAAGAGGCCTTTTGGTGGGATTCTGTGTTTGGAGCTGTTTGTACACAGGGAGCTGCCTCATGAGCAGCCTGAAATGAACCATTCCGTGTAACTTAGCCAGGTTTTCATCCTGGGTCACAAAGATGAAATGACCTCTGGAGTCCTTTCCTGCTGCTCCCACAGAGCTTCCTCTGCACCTTTGACTTTGCAGTCTCGTGGCCAAGTGATCTTTTCACCTCTGTGCAAAGGGATCTTGTATGGAAACATGGCATTTGTGTGGACACCTGGCATTTGCGTGGAGCAGGGCTGGGTGTGAGAGAAGAGTCACTGCCCAAGTGGGAGTCAGCTGGGGAGGCAGAGCAGGCACCCTGTCCTGGGAAGGCCAGGCTGGATGGAGCCTGGGCCAGCCTGGAGGCAGGAGCTGCCCAGACAGGAACTGCAAGGAGAATGGGAGTTTGATTTCTGTCAGGCAGGGAGCTGTGCAGGGCTGGCACCCCAGCTGGGCTCGATGGCCCCAAGGCTGGAGTGACCCGTCCCTGTGCCCGCTGTCTCTGGGGAAATGCTGCCTGCCCCCAGTTTTATGGCTTGGAGCTGTCAGGTGCTGATGGGGAAGCTGTGATGGATTCATTCTCCTCCCTTATCCAGAGGCTGCACTGCACTTTCTGCAAATACCAATGTCTTGAAACGCCACAGAGACAGCAAAGAGAGAGAGAGCCCTGATAAATCACCGGGGCTGGGAGCCTTTATTGCCACTGACAACAGCGCCTGCCAGGGCTTTGTTTTCCTCCTGCTGCTCAACTCCCTTGTTTTGCTTTCTGCTCACCTTCCCTGTGCCCTTTTCCTACTCTTAGCTGTTTGTTATTGCCATTAACATTTATTAATTTGGGTTAGAATCCACTCGAACTTGGTGCTGCAGAAATTCAGTTTCGTCTGTGTTTCCTCCTTCTTCCTTCCCTCTGCTATTGCCTTCCTTTCCCAGATTCCCTCTCAGTGTCCTGCCCCACCTCGAGGTGCCTTGTCCTGAGCCCAAGGGCTGCCTGGATATGCCCATCCATGGGAGATGCCCTCACCTGGGGCCATGGCAGAGGCTTGGTTTGGGAATGGGGCTGCTCAGGGCTGGATCTGGGCAGTAGGAGAGGGCCAAGGGTTTTAAAAGTGCCAGATGAGGGCAGCTCAGCACTTAGCTGTGCAGAACAGTCTGCAGGGGCTCCAGTTCATTGTGACCATTTTCTGAGTCTTAAAAATTTCAAGTAAGCACAGGACTGAAGGAGAAAATGTTTTCCCAAAAATAGTTCTGAAAGCTGTGATGATGGGAGTCCTCCAGCACTGCCAGGAACCAGGAGGGAGTTCAACCAGCCCGGGGTGGTGATTGCTCCTGGATGAAGCAGCCTGGCCCTCCAGGGAATGCTTAGACCCAGTAGGAGCTGAAACCCCAGGAGCTGCCATCTCTGCACTGCAGGGAAGGAAAATGAACAGCTCCAAAAGCCCCTGAAGCCACTGCTGGGAGCACTGAGCTGCCTTTGCAGGGCAGTCAGCTGTTAAACAGCTGGGAATGAAGTCAGCTCCTCCAGAGCTGGATTCCATCCAAAACCCCAATTTGAACTGATTTATTTGGAAGCCTTTGTTTCACTGGAGGAGATGTGTGGGTCAGGGGGTCAGTTGTATGGGAGCACACAAATCACCCAGAGCTGTGGTGGTGCTTTGATCCCAAAGGAGAGCTGGAGGCAGATTAAACAAATGGCGGGTTGGGATTATCAGATACCTGTAAAAAAAGTGAAAATACCTAATTCTACCAAAGCTGGGGCCATAATGTGCCATCCTTGCTGAGTTTCCAGGGCACCGAGCTCTTGCTGTCACTGGGGTTTTGTTACAGACAAAAGCCCTGATGAAATCTCATGCTGCTTTGCTGAAATGGTATCCTGCCAAAAGCAGAGGAGATTTGCTTTCCTGGGGCCCAGCTCCACAGAATCTCCAATGGAAATGGAGAAGCCCCAGGAAGGTAAGGACTGTTCTTACCTTCCCAAAGCACCTGGTGAACAACGAGCCCGAGGCTGGAGCCAGGTTGGAGGCATTTGTTCCTTGAAAGCTTTAGGGTAGTTTAGCATCGCAGGGGAGGGGAGGGAGCTGTTCCCACATCCAGACCTGCTGCTGGCTGCTTTGGGTCCATCCCTTTGGCTCCCTGCATCTGCCCCTTATAAAGCCCAAGTTTTGAAATCTTGCAGGCAGACTCTGTGAGTGGGAAATATTTTTTATTTGGGTTGATTACAAGAACTCTGTGTTTCCTCACTGCCTTTTTCCCACAAATCTCCCTCTTGCCTCTCGCTACATTTTTCTTTTTCTTAAAGGGGGGGGTGGAAGTGGGATATAACCCCAGAAAATCTCCTTTACCAGAGGTAAATCCATGCCTGTGCTTAAGCAAAGACCTTAAGCTCAAGTTAGAACGGCTTCAAAATCAGAGCTTTTCCTTCCCCCTCTTACACTGGAAATTTCCTGGCAGGTTTTAATGCTCAGCACAGAGGACCTGGTGCTTGTTGTGCCACAAAACCAGGATAATACATAAATACAGCCCAAGGACCTGCACCTGCCCTGGGCCCACTCATTCCTGGTGCCCTAAAACCAGCCTGGAGCTTTTGCCATGAGCTGGGATGGAGAAGATGATCCCGTAAAACTGGGAACACGAGGCCTTGGAGAGGAGCTCTGGGCCAGCCTGGCAGGAGCGTGTAAAGCCTCCAGAACTCCTTTGACTCCATGGATCTCTGCTGATTTACACCAGAGGAGTGTAGAGCTCTTAGCACATGTGCCAGATGGTCTTTTATAAGCACAGGAATTATTTAAGAGTGTGGCCATTACTCCAGTGCTAATGAATTACAAATAACTCCTGCAGGAAAGGCCTTTTGCTGACTAAGAAACGTGTCCCCAAGATAAGCTAACAGTTGAGGTTTAAAGGGTCAGCAATTTTTAAAAAATATATTTTATTCCAAGTAAGTTAAAGGGGCCTAGAAAGATCCCGCTTGCCTCATTAGCAAATATTGCCTAATTTTTCTTTCACGGTGTAGCAGGGGGGAAGAGAACCATATAAAATAAACACCTGGCAGGAGTGCATAATCTGCATAAATTCAAGTGGTTACACTCCTGACAGAAAATCCAACCAAAATGAGTCTTTGGAAGGTGGAAAAGCTGCCTCAGCATTGATTTATTTCCATGCAGGCCATGCATGGCATGGCTGGGATTTCAGAGAGCCTGGCAGATCCTGGTGCTCCATTAGCTCTGGATAGACACCCTTAGATCCAGAGGTGGAATGGGATCAGTCCCAGCTCCCAGAGCACATTCTGGAGCTCCTCCAGGTGGGAAGGTTGGTGCAGGTTGGTCACAGCCATGAATCTTGAGTACTTGTGCTCCTCCACTCTCATTGGGAGTTTCAGGTTCTGCTGATGCATTTTTTGTGCATAGGATTCCTGGTGTTCTCCCTCCTTGAGTCTTTAGGTATGGCCATTTCTCCACTATCCCAGCGACCAAGCAGGGAATGGCTGCCAGTGGCAGAGGGCAGGGCTGGGGGGGATCTTTGGCAGCAATTGTTCCCTGGCAGGGTGGGCAGGGGCTGGGCTGGAATTGCCAGAGCAGCTGGGGCTGCCCCTGGTAGTGTCCAAGGCCAGGCAGGACGGGGCTTGGAGCCACCTGGGACAGTGGAAGGTGTTTCTGCTCATGGCAGGGGTGGCACTGCATGAGTTCTCAGGTCACTCAGAACTGGCTGGAGAGGAGTCTCCCCATACTTGGAACACTCAAGGCTTTCTTCCAGGTTGTCTTTCATGCACATTTGCCTGAAAATTCAGCTACTCTGGGATGCTTCAGTGGTGTAAGGGGAGAGGAAAATGCAGAGGGTCTGTCTCTAAAAGGGCTGAAAAAAGCATTTTAATAATTTTTAATGCGTGAGTAATTTTTGGTGCCAAGGAACATATCAGCAGAGCTGGTCTCATCAGAATAATAGAAAATCCATGTTCTTGGCCATCAATTATTGATAAGGGTTAACAGGGCCATATCCATCCAGGTTGGTGTCACGTTGTTCCTTCCCTTTGTACATCCAGTTTTATGCTTCTTTCCTTCCCTTGCTTCATGTTTTTACCCAAATGTTTTCAATCCCTCCCCCAGCTGTGCCATTCCTGCTGGCAGCCATTCCATGGTCTACCAGTGTGGGGATCAGGGCAGGGCAGGGTGACAACAAATGGCATCCCCTGGCCAGGATTTCCTCTCTCCCTCACTCCAGGATGGGCTCTAGCAGGAGCAAACACATTATTCCTGTGGGAACAGGACCCAGAGCATGGAGAGAAGTGACCCTGCTGCTGTCTCAGTGCCCTCAGTGAGGAGGGGGATGCATGAGAGCTCTCCAGCTCCAGGGTTATTTCCAGGCACATCCCAGGTGGGATGAAATGAGGGAATCTGTCCCAGAGCAGCATCCCAAACCCAAATGGCCAAGGGAGGAGATGTCAACAAGCAGCACCTCCCCAGCACCTTCCCACTGCCTGTTTGACATTTGTTCTTCCTAAAGAACCTTCCTAGTCGTGGTGCCTCCAGGCAGGGAAGGAAAGGAAGGTTGATTTCTTCTCCCCACATCCAAAAATCCATATTTGAACAAAGACTGGGAAAAATTCCTATACAGAAGCAATGTCTGGTAGTTAATTATGAAGACTGTCATTGTGTGGCAATGATTGTTTAGCAAGAGCAAACACCTGCTCTGGTCTGTCTTCTTTTTGTCATGGTTTAGACAATTTTCAGGAGTTCATAGGTAAAGCTTGGTTTTCAATAGCTCCAACTTCTTTTTTGGTGATTTTTCCATTCTTTTTTTTTTTTTTTTTTTTTTTTAAACTTCCTTCCTCAGTGATGAGACATCCCAGTTGGTATTAGGAATTAATGTTTGTTTTCACATTGCTTTCTGGGTCCATATTTGAGAGGCAGAGTAGGAACTTGGCAGCAAGTTTGAGGGTCCCTGATTTACGATGGAAGCAAACTCCAAAAGTTTACAGGGCTGCGAGTGAATAAATGTGTGGGTTTGAGGACTCAAAGGAGGTTCACGGAACCAGTTTGCATTTGGGGAGGGAGAAGAGATGAATAGGGGAACAATGGCGGGGTCTTTGCAAAATCTGTGGGACTCTGCTGCCAAACGTCCCTATGGCTCTCCGAGTGCTGCCCCTCTCCCTGTCCTGCTGAAAATTTGGCTTCCAAGATTTTACTCATGGCTTGTAAATAGTCCAAGGAAAAAAAAAAAAAAAAAAAAAAAGAAAAAAAAGCTATTATTCTGATAGAAAGCACTTTGGCTGAAAGGCTGCATCTTTTATTATTTGTGTGTGTTGCAGTCCACAAATAATAAATAAAAGCCTGGGTAATTTAGTTTTAATGATGTTCCCTGGTTTCAGCTGTCCCAGGTGTGCCAGGTCCAGCCCCTCTTCAGCCACTTCATCACTGCCAGGGAAATATGCAGCCTCTCTGCTCTGCCTTGGCTCTGCTCCTGGATTTGGGATTGGCCTCACTGTCCCATGTCCCTCATTCCAGGCTGGAGCAACTGCAGGAACGAGGAGCTGGAACAGGGTGGGTTTGGGGGAATTCAGGCAGGGAGTTTGTAACTGATCCTTCCTTCCCTCCGAGCAGGACTGCCGCATTTCCAGCATCAGACACTGCCACAGCAAAGGGCTAATCTCTGCAGATCCCCCCTTCCAAAGCAAGGAAATGGGAAATGGTTGAAATAAGCCCTTTGGAACTTTCTGAAGTGAAAATATTCCCTCTGAGGGGGAACATTCTTCCCCATTTTGGTGTTCGGGTAGAAAAGCGAGAGAAGGCAGGATGGGTGACATCCAAAGGGTCACCTCTGGTGCAGAGAGACAGGAGCTCTGCACTGACCCAGCTGGAGGGTGATGGAGTTGTTTCCCTTCAGGTTTCCCTGTAGATGGTGCCTCTAATCTGTGCAGAGCTGATCCAGCTGGAAAAGCTCCACATCCAGAGATGGTGCAAAAACCCCAAGGCCAGAGCAGAGAACCCTGGACTGATTCATTACTTTGTTCCCATGCTCAGGTCCATGACTGTGAATATTCTGTGGGGTTTTGAACTGAAGTGAGGAGTGCTGGGTGCTGGGTATCACTCACATTTTTCAAGAGAAAGGCTTTGCAGTTTTCCTGCTTGCAGTGATCCATTTGGATGCCCTCAGTGTTTTGGGAAGTCTTCCAGGTCCCCTCAGCAGAGTTCTCTGTCCCCAGCTGTGTCACCTTCCCGCCCTGGGAGCTGCCTCACCCCAAAGGAGCATGGCTGTTGAGTTGTTCAGGGATCAGACTCCATCTTGTGATGGAAGCTGAGGTCTGAGCCATGAGCTGCACTGGGAATGAGGGCTCTGACCTTAAACAGGCATCAGCAATTGCCCAAAACTCAGTGGGGGAACGTGAGCCCAGCCCTGGTGTCCTCGAGCAGCCTGAGCTGAGGGCAAGCGCGGGGGCAGTGGCACGTCAGGCATCAGCTGAGGAACTGGGAACTTCCATAACAGCCAACTATGGAGAAATCCCAAAGAGATCCTGAAAATGCTGCCCGGGGGTAGCTCCTGGGTCTGGCTGTGCCACCTTGGCGGAGTTGAGCCATGAGGGAGGGTTCCTAGTGGGGCAGTCACCGAGTCCTTTGGCTGCCGCTGGCCTGGGAAGCAAAGGGGCTGGGTTAGGGGTTAAGCTTTAGTGTTTGAGCACTGTGGGGGAGAAACTGTGTAACCCTGGACTTCCTGTGGTCAGGGCACGGGATGCTGTCACCAAAGGTGTGGCTTTGATCCCTGTGTGAGCCATTCACTGAAGAGCTGGACTCGATGATCCTGGTGGGTTCCTTCCAGCTCAGGATATTCTGTGATGCTGTGAAATCCACCCTGTTCCCACCTGCCCCTTCAGGATCACTGCAAAGCACACGCTCAGGCTGGTAATAGGATGTGCCCGAGCCATGTGCTGGGAGCTGGTGTCCCCCTGCATCCAAAACAGCGTTATTCCAGCACCTAGATCTGAACAGAAAGTCCTGACTAAACCTTGCACTGAGCCGTGGTGTTCAGTGGTGCCAAGCCCTGCCTTCAGCAGCCAGTTCCCAGAGGGATGCTTCTCGTCATGCTGGATATAAACCTTAAATTTACATCTCCAGTTAAAGAGCAGCTTCCCAGATAAGACTTTGGTGTCTAGTGAGGATGAACAGAAACATCTCCCCTGTTAAAGATTTCATCCCTTTTTTCTGATGAGGAACTGGCTGTGCAGGCATTTTATGGGTTCCCCCAAAGGGGGTCTGGTGCAGTGTTAAATCTTTGCTGTGTCAGGCTGAAAAGTCACTCGAGATGGTGCTTAACCACCTCCTCCAGTCCTCAGCCAGCCGAAAATCCTTCCCTGCTGGATCACAAGTGGGAGATTAAAATCAGCATGTGCGGTGCATCCAGCAGGGATGGGATGGAGGGCGCCGTGCCCCCCCGGCCCCTCCCTGCCACCCACCTTCTCCAGGGCCACCTCCAGCGACTCCTCTTGTCCCTCCTCCTGTGCTCCACTTCCCTCCCTTGTTTATGGAAATAATAAATGTCCCCGAGCAAGGACTGATTCCCAGCACAATACCAGCAGTTCCAGAGTATTCCAAAATTCACATCACACAGCTGTGCCTCCCCCGCTCCTGTGGGCAGCACAGAAAACCAAACAAACACAGCCCAAGTTGTTAAAATAGCACTGCTTGTTGCTCAAACAGGCGAAAGCCTGGGATGTGGAATTAACTGCTCTTATCCCTGTAACTCACCTGGCTTTATGGAGCACACCCGGCATCCTGGCCACCCACTGCTCTGAGCTTTCAAGCAATGCAGGAGCTGTGCGGGTAGGGAGGTGAATTAAAGATGAAGTGGCAGCTGGAACTGTGAAGTTCATGCCTTAATATCATTTTCGGAGGAGTGCTGTGCGTTTGATAACATGTGCCATGCACACGGTTATTTCCTTGAATTAGATAACAGCAGATAACACAATGATCCTAATCTGCCCCCCAGCCCGGCGCTGGAAACATGGCATTACAGAGCCCGGCTTATCTGGCGCCAGCGGCTCCTCCCGAGCCCTCCCCAGCTCCCTTAGTGAGGCATTGCCCAGGTTAGTGCTGCTGCAAACGTGCTCTGCTGGAGCTGGAGCTGTCCCCCGGCCGTGGGGCTGGACATCCTGGAGAACTGGGACTGGAGTCCCTCGGGAACTGGGGCTGGAGACAGCTCCTGCCAGCTTCAGGGACATTTGAGGGCTTTATAAGAGGGGATAGGGTGGGGACAGCCAAGGCTGGATCCCCAAAGTGCCTCAAAGTGCAGTGTCCTGGGTGGTTCCCACAGGGAGATTGTCTCCCACTGCTGGCTCACCCTCCAAGAGGATTCATCTCATCCCAACTCATCTCATCTCATCATCTCATCTCATCTCATCTCATCCAGGTGTGAGAAAACCTGTCCTGGACGCACTTCAAGGCACTGAGAAGCCATGAGGGAGGGTTTTTGGTTGTTTGTTTTTCTCCTTTCCCCAGATCTCCCCTGGATCCTGGTGTGACAGTCCTGCATCATGGACAGGATGCGTTTGCTGTGCCTGGCCCTCCTGGGATCCATCCCACCCCATCCATGGGTCCCACCCCCTTGGCAGGGACAGCAATGCAGAGATCTCCCCTGGAGACACAGGTTTGCTGCCCACAGTTAAAGGCTGCTTGAGCCCAGGTTGCTGAGACACCTACAACACCTCTGGTAATGCAACAGGTCAGGAGGGCTTTGGACATGAAGGAAAATCCCTTCCAGCAGCTCCTGGTGGGAAGGGGACTCAGTGGTTCTGTTGCCAAGTCTACAGACTCAAAATCAAACTGGACCCTCTTGTCTTGTGGTGGGCAGGGCTGGGTGCTTGGCCCCTTCCCAGCCCTTCCCTCTCAAGAAGGGATGCTCCTTCCCTCCCTCAGGCATGGAGGGCAGCATGTCTGTTTTTCCCTGCTGGCATTAAATGGGCATTTAAGCAGCACAAACAGAAAATGCTGCATATTCATCTTCCCTGTGTGGGACTGAGATGGAGAGGAGGGAAGGCAGAAGCACCTCCATCTTGTTGCTCCACTCTCATCCTCAGCAGCTATCTCGAGGATGAAGTATAACTTCTTTTCCAGCCCTCATTTTGTCTCCTTTCCCTGCTCTTCATGGCTCTATTTGGGGCCATGCTCTCCCTGGCACATGGGCAGTGGCCAATCCCTGTCTGGTTAAAATGCCTGGTGGAGCCCTGACCCACCCCAGGCTCTAAGGGACAGGAGAGAGAAGAACTCGGGCTGCATGTGGAAAGATTAGGAAGTGCAAGGCATTCCCTGCCATGGGTGCTGGCTTGGCAGAGCAGCAGTGTGGCCTCCAGTACAGTCTGGGGCTGAGACGGGTGAGAGGAACACACTTGCAGCTGCCTGGTTCGGTTTGCTCTGAGCAGAATTCATTGGAATGGAAAAACACAGCCTCAAGATGGTCTAACCCGTTCCAGATGCAACTCACAGTGTTTACATTCGTGCTTGCCTAGCAGGAAGCGTTAATGACTAATTAATGCCAGCCCAGGTTTGCAGACTGTCCTGGCAGAGCTTTGGCTGCAGGAGCTGCGCAGTGCCACCAACACCCAGCAGACTTGTTTCACACAAAACCCCACCAAGAGCCATCCTGACTTGCCCAGGAAATAAAAGCAGTGCAGGGTTTTTGTGCCACATGTGAAAAATCGCACATGGATAATTTAAAGTGTTCTTTGGAAGCATCTGGAAATATGTTGCAAAGTGTTTTAAGGAGAGTAGTAAATGTCATGTTGGATTTCATGCAGGAGAGGACATGCAACCTGCCAGGGGTGTGACTTGCTTTCCTCAACTCCGAGTGCCTGCACAGTTTTTCAATCCCAGCTCCCTGGGCTCTGTCACTGCTCAGGACCAGGAGCTGCTTTGTTCATTCCCTTCCTTTGCAGAAGGAAAAACAGTCAGGAAGCCCTTGGTGCTCACAATAAAATCCCACACAGAAGCTGGTATTTTAGCAGTAATTTGGGGCAAGACACCTTGGGAGCTGTGTGGATGCCAGCAAAGAGCATTTCTCACTCAGTGCTGCTGCACTCAGAGATGTCCAGGCCCTGGAGGGGCTGGGCCAGCCTGTTATATGGGGTTGGTTAATGCAGCCAGGCCCTGCTCTGCCCCTCACCCAGCACACGCTGTAAACACAGCCCCAGGGAGGTGTTTCATCCCAGGCTGGAGCCTGGCAGGACAGGAAGGATCTCCTGCTTCCCCAAGTAATTTATTCCACTTTCTGTGCTTCAATCCAACACCCAGCCTGAGCTGGGGACCACTGGCCCTGCAGGGGCTGAAGCTGGGCAGGGACAGGAGACACAGCTGAGAGAGCTGGGAATGCTCAGCCTGCTGAACAGGAGGCTCTGGGGAGACCTCAGAGCCCCTTCCAGGGCATAACGGACAGCTGGAGAGGGGCTGGGGCCAAGGATGGAGGGCTTGGAGGTAGGGAATGGCTGCCAGTGCCAGAGGGCAGGGCTGGCTGGGCTCTGGGGCAGCAATTGTTCCCTGGCAGGGTGGGCAGGGGCTGGGCTGGAATTGCCAGAGCAGCTGGGGCTGCCCCTGGATCCCTGGCAGTGCCCCAGGCCAGGCTGGACACTGGGGCTGGGAGCACCTGGGACAGTGGGAGGGGTCCCTGCCATGGAACGAGTGGCACTGGGTGGGCTTTCAGGTCCTTCCATCCCAAACCAGTCTGGAATTCTGTGTAATTCTGACTCTTGTGCCTGTCTCAGGGCACTTCTTGCTGTCCCAATTCCCTGGGCTGCACCCTCCTTCTCCTCTGCAGCTTTCTGCGCTGTTGTTATATTCTGGTTCAAGTGGGTTTTAATACACATAAAACAACGAGCAAAATGTAAAATATTATGATATGATTAATATGATTTTATATTGTAGTTAGCTCTAGGCATTCCCTTTCTTATTTCATCATTATTGTTAGACTTTTTTTATTCCTTTCATAAAGAAAAACATTTAATGTAAAAACAAAAGGAGTTTTGATTATTTGGGTGAATTGCAGTGCTCAAGGCTTTCCTCCACATGTGCTTAAAGATGTGTGTGGAACTTTAATGCAAGAGCATGAGGAGGAAACACCTCATCCAAGTCCTGTCAAAGGCAGGAGTTTTATCAGAGCAGAGAGGAGCACCGTGGCTTTGGGTGGGGGAAGGAGGGGTCCTTGTCACCCTCACATTTGGGGCCAAGCTGGGAATGTCTGCCCTGACTGTGACACCCAGAAGATCCAAGGTGATTTGGAACCTTCCCCAAAATTCCCAGCTGGTAAAAAGCAGGCAGTGCTGCTGCTGTGAGCAGAGAGGCTGTGTGGGAGAGGCTCTGCCCTCTGAGCCACAGCCCAGCTGTGTCCTGCGGGATGAGTCCAGCAGCAGGGAGGAGCACTGGGGCAGGGCTGGGGGCCCTGGCATCTCCCTGGATTTCTGGGCAGGAGCAGGCACAGCTCTCCCACACACTCACCAGGGTCTCCATCAGGCCTCTCCCACTGATTTCCATGATTAGATTCTGCCCTTGGCACAAACACTTCAGCCAAGGAACTTGATTTTTTAAGATTTTTTTTTCCAAACCAAAGCTGCCTAGCAGGATAAGTTCTGGAGCTGAGGGGTTCATGGTGGGAGCCAGTGCAGCCAAATCATGGGGCTCAGGGGCGATGTAGTCTGGTTTCAGGCCTGATGTTTTAGTTTTCTGATGTTCTTTCCCAGAGAAGTGTGATAAACATGAGGGAATGTTTTTGAAATAATATTTGTTATTCATTCCTTCTGACAGGAGGGACTTCTTGATGTCCCTCTGGTTTGACCAATGTGAGTGAAGAGGTTTGCCTTTGTTTCACCAGTCACATTGGTCTGTGTAAAATTGTATATAAGGGAGAACCATCCCTAGTAAAAGGAGTCATTTAATTATCTGAATTAGTGACAGGGCAGTAAATCCCCTGGGATTCCTGGTCTGGACCCTCTTGAGCTGTCCCCAGAGCCCAAGGCACAGCACTTCCAGAAGAGCACTGGAGGAGTCATGCTCCCATGCCATGTGGAGCAGGGCACTGCCCTGTGCTGAGGAAAATTCTCTGCAGGGTGTTTGCAGCTGGGAGAGGCAGTGCCTGTGCCCTGGAGTCCAGCTCTGGAGCACAGGGATGCACCAGGAGGGCTGGTGGCTTCCAGACTTCTGGGAGACCGTCACAGGCGATAATGAGCCTGATACAAAGCCAATTACCAACTATTTTTAGAAAGCCTTTGACAGCCTCCCCTCTTCAAACCCGGGGATATTTATTCATTATATTCCAAATCAGCTCCGTACCCCGGGGTTGATGCACATGTCACGGGCACGGCGTGTCAGCAGCTCGGCATCGGCAGTGGCACTGAGCACAGCAGCCCTGTCAGCGCGCACTGACGGGGCGGCAGCAGGGCACGCATCGATAGCAGCGCTGCCTCCAGGGACAATTAAACACTAAGTGGGCATCAGGCGGGATGACACCAGCGTGGGAATATTCAGGTCAATGCATAGTATTGATAGCAATAAATCCCTGATGCTGCAGGAGCCACCTGGCTGAGAAACGACGTGTCCTGTGCAGGGAGAGAGCATCGGCGTGAGGAAAAGTCAGCTCAGAGCTGAGCTGGGAGGGGGCTGCTGCTCCATGGCTGGAATGGGCATTCCTGGCGCCCTGAGGACGGCCCTGGTTTCTCCCTGCCTGGCAGAGGTGGGAGCAGGCAGGGAGGGAGCAGCGCTGGAAAATCCGGCGGCTCCGCACCGCTCCTGCCTCCCACCAGCCCCGCTCCTCCACCCGCTCAGCCTCGCCCCCCTCGGCCAAAGTCCTGGAGAGGGGAGCAGAGCCGTGTGTGACCTCCTCCAAACTAAACTTACTCTGTAGTTTTAAAAGCTTGGAGACCCAGGGCCAAATTCAGAGCTGATGCTCTACAAGGCACAAATTTCAGCCTCCCCTTCTCTCCCCCCTTCCCCATGTAGAGGTTATTTTAGGCTGGGAGTTACTTTAACTCCCATCTTTCTTTTGGTGCATAAATTATACTTATTTATATTGCTTTCTACATCAGCACCTGAGGGTAAGAAGTGCTCAGGGAGCCTCAGCTAACCTGAGAGGCTCTGAATCGTGCCACCTTCACCAGCAATGCTGAATTTGCCCCATGGCATCCCAGGGATGCAAACATCCTGACTGGAAGGGCCAAGACGGGGTATGGATGTGCTCAGCACCCTGTCCTGCTCTCCTAACTCATGTGGCTGATCCATGATATCCTGGCCAGGCTCAGAAAGCCTCTGGGAGTTTGTCGTGGGTTTGGAGGGGATAGAGCAGAGCCCACGAGGCACTTGCAGGGCTCCTGCCAAGGGAAGTGGAGGTGTCACCAAGACTGCTCCACCACAGCAACGTGGGCTCCTCAAACACCCCTGCTGGAAAGGGCTCACAAATACCCCTGCTGGAAAGGGCTCCTCAAACACCCCGCTGGAAAGGGTTTCATGAATATCCTCACTGGGAAGAGCTCCCCAGATATCCCCACTGGGAAGGGGAGGGTCAGAGCTGCCAGGGGTGTGGGCCAGGCTGGGACATCTTTCTGCCACGGGAGGAAGGCTTTAGATCCAGCAGATGGTAACAAATCATGGCTTTTAACACAGGACTCCTGTTTAAACAAACTGTGAGTTGATGTCCAGCTGACAACTCCCCCAAAGCCCAGGATCTGTATTCACCACTTGCAGGAGCAGTTGAAGTGTAGTCAGCTCAGCCTAATTAACAAATTGTGCCCCTCGATGTGCATCTTACCTTAAGCTGAAGGTAAAGCCCAGCTCTAAAGGTCTAACCAGGTCCTTCTCAGGCTAAACCCCACTGCTCAGCCTGGTTAAAGCTCCAAGGGTTTGACCCTGGGATCAGGATCTGCAGCCTACGCTGTGTTTGGGCTTGTTGGATTCCGAGTGACAATTCCCAGGCACTCCAGTGGACTTTGCATTGAGCCACATTTACTGCTCCAAGCATTGCCTCCATTCTCTGCTAAGTGTACCCAAGTTTTAGTGTTTAATATTTAAACATGAAAGTTCTTTTGAGACATTTAAAGCAAGAATTATTAACAGCCCCATGTAGAACTGACAGGTTAACAGTGCAACAATTAAAAAGAAAGGTTAAATACATTTTCTTTTCAGACCAACTGCTGCTGCCTAAGACTAATAAATCTACCAGGAGATGGTTTTTAGAGAGTATGAGGGGCTGTATGTCAGCTTTTATAGGCTGGAGTTTTTCAGAAATCACCACACTTCTCTTTCCAGGCAGCTACAAGTTTCAGACTATATTTAGCAGATGGGGCTTCTTCCAAAGAGTTGTGTGAATTAAGCTGGAAAGAAAAAAAAATTAGAATATAAAAAAAAGCAAACCCTACCGGCTGTGGGGCTTTAAACACTCAGGCTCACAGTTTGCTTGGATTTTTTAATGTACTATGATTCTCTTTTGTCTCCATGGCTCTGAAAACACAGGGGCTGGGGAACAGCAGAAATTCTGGCTCTCTGAGGGACCAGTTCAAGGGCTGAACTGTTTCTCCTTTGGAAAATCACTGTCCCCCCAGGCTGGCAGGACATGGCCTCAGGAAGAGCCAGGGTGACTTTCTGGGGACAGTGAGGTGCCAGCTGGGACATCCAGGCTGTGAAATGGCACCCACACCCCCTGGGTGTTTGTAGGCAAAGTTCAAACCTTTCATAGAGACATTTTCCATCTCTTTGCTGTGTCCCATCACATAACCATCCCCTCAGTGTGATTGCCACATGCCCTGGCACTGCACAGAGAGTGTGGCTGCAGGACAAGCAGATTAAAGGGTGACCCTGGGACACCCTAAGCGAGCTGGCCCTGGGGACCAGCTGACCTCCAGAGGTCCCTGGAGCCGCAGCTGCCCTGGGACTCTGTGGGAGGAAGGCCATGAGAAGTTCAGGATAAATCCATCCGTGATTTTGGAACAAGAGGCCCAAGGACAGCCTCCAGCTCCCTGCAGAGCCTGGACACTGGAACTGCTGCAGGGTAGTCACACAGACCAGGGTGGGGGTCTGGATGTCCCCCTCCCCATTTCCTCCCACCCAGGAGTTCTCTCCTGGCCCTTCTCAGACCCCACAGGATTCCAATCCAGCTCAGCATCACCTTTCCTGCAATTACATCTCTCCCAAGCTCCACAAGTTCCTCCTTGCCAAGGCTCCTGATGCACACTGGTTTGGACCCAAATTTGCCACCATGAAGGGTCATGTGACTTACAAGTAGAGCAGAATATTTACTCACCCTGTGCTTTCAGCATGTTAAAAAACACGGCCTGGTGTTATAAATGAGTTCCTGACAGCAGCAGTGGAGGATCCAGACTATTAGAAGCACATCAAAGGAAGGCATTACAGGATGGCCACAAGCCATGGTTATAATTAACTTGGGCTTGATTCATCAAACTCTATAGCAACCCATATAAATTGATTAGACATTTATTAAAATGGCAATTAATCATGGATTATCCCTTTGCACAAACTTAGAAAACTACCTGGGTTACAACCAGCCTGAAAGACAGAGGGGGAGAAGCCCAGGGTTAAAACTTTGGGGAGAGCACCAGGCTCCCTTCCAGGCTCCATGCTCTGAGGTTTCCCTCTTCCTGCCCTCCTTCAGGCTATGGAGTGAGCATGAAGTGTGCATGGAGAATGACACAACACTGCCAGCTCTGCCCAGCAGTACCCCCATGTTGCAGAGGAACATCCTACAGTGTGGTCAGCATTCCTGGTCAGCCTGGGGGAACCGTGGTGAGCAGCAGCTCTGCAAGGATCCGAATGATCCCAGGCATTAAAGCACCCTCAGAGCTGCTGACATTCAGAACCTGGGAGCAGAGAGGCCCCCTGAATGTTCAAATTATATATTTTTAAAAGGTCAGTGTGACAGCATTATAGGGGACCTGGGGATGTTCCACTCCCACCTCAGCTCTGCCCTATCTGTCACCAACACGTGCTGGTGTCAGCTTTTCTACTCTCAGCACATCCCAGAGCTCCAGCCTGCTCTGATCTTCCCTCTTCCTGCATGCCCCGTGAATCCACAACCACCAAATGTGATAGGAAGGAATTACTGTTGTCATAAAGCTGGCTCATTACATCCTTCCAGTTAGAGGCTTTAATGAGCACAGGGGCTATCCAGTGCTGTGATGCTCCCTCTGAGACAGCTGCACATGGAATGAGCTCCGTGGTGTCTTTAATTCACTGCATGCAGGGCAGCCGGCAGGTCCAACCTTCAGAGCACCAGGGGAGCAGTGGGATTAAGAGCCATTGAGGAACACCTTGACCCTGCAGTGGTGCCTTGGACATCCTGAAATGGCAGCTGGAGCTCCAGAATGGAGCTGCTGTGTGTCCAGGGGCTCCGGGCACCTGATGAGCCAGGCTGGTTTGGAACAGACAGCTCCTGGGATTCAACAGAAGTCAGAACCTGCAGAGAGAGGAGTTTTCCCACCCTAAATCATCACAGAATTATTGGATGGTTGGGATGGGAGGGACCTAAAAATCCATCCCGTTCCACCCCTGCCGTGGGCAGGGACACCTCCCACTGGCCCAGCGTGCTCAAAGTCCCATCCCATGTTATTCCTTGGTATTCCCCATGGTTTTCACCCAGGTGGTTTATGGCAAACAGACCCTTGAGGAACAGTCCAGGAAAGCTTCAATGATCTCAGAGTTGCTATGCTGGCAGGACCAAGACAAGGGATGTTTTCATGGGGTTTGCCAGGGTGTGCAGAGAGGAACTGACACAGACCCACAGGGCTCCCAGTGACTTAATTCCAGTCACTCTGCAAATGAATAGCCCATCACCCTGGAGGCAGGAATGGGGTGAACCTCGGGAAGAACAGCCCTGCCCTGCAGTGGGGCTTGTTTCTCTGGAGATTACATGGTTTCCAGCCTGGGATATGGAGAATTCCCATGCAATCCCTTCTGGCACTATATTTTATGGCACTTTTCTCACCTCGGAGCTCCGGTGGCTTTGCCAGGTGATCAGGCAGAGATGCAGCATCATTTCCCAGCCCCAGCTGCTCTGGGCTCAGCTGTGTAACCCCACTGTCCCCAGCAGTGCCTGCAGCTTTAACTGGGCTGCGTGTGAGAGTGGGAGGCTGGAAGGGATTGGTGCAGCTACAAGGTCTTTGCCTGTCAGTTAGCTAGGAGCAGGAGAGAGGGTAAACAAAATACATCTCGGCCAGTTCCAACCAGTTTGTCCCTGTGGCTGTAACAACACCGTGTTACGGTATCCAAGATCCAGGTCCCCCGTGGTGGCTGCGTGGGGAAGGCAGCTCTGTGGTTATTTTCCACAAGATCCCTTCCTTGGCAGTGGCCACGTGGCCCGCCGCAAGAGGCAAGTCCGGGGTCCGGGTGGCGGCGATAGACCCTGGAAACTGTAGCACTGGCTGGAGCAGGGAGATCCCTGCAAAGGCTCGCAGAGAAGCTAGACGATCGGTGGAGAAAGAAACCGATTCTGCTGTGGTTCGGTGAAAGGTTTTCTTAGCCCCGGCAGGAGCCTCCGAACATGGTAACCAGCAGGAGCAGAATCCTGCCCATGCGGCGTGCCGCTGGTTTTACCCGAGGAGGAGGGGGCGACCCAGAGCGACCCCGGGCAATCCCAGAGGGCAGGGGAGTGAGCCGGGGCAGAAGGACAAGGCAGGGGTCCAGTCCCCTTTGGGGAGGGAGGGGGCTGCTTCTGTTTGCCCAATCACCCGACGGCCCACTCCCGGGATGACAGGGAGACTCCTTATATTGAAATCCAGACCCTCAGGATTGGCAGGGGTGGCTCTGGTGGTCGGGGGGAGGGGTGAGAGGAGATTGCTCAACCACACAATGCAACATGTGGCCACACACGGAAAGGCTTGGCTGCTGTCAGGCGCCTCAAGAGATTTGTCCATGCAGGGACTCTCTGCAAAATTAATCTGAATTAAGCAAAATCCAGACTCTCCAGTGGATTTGATAAACTGTATTAAGCCCCAGTGTGAGTTATGCTAAATGAAATGAAGACGATGTTAATTTCAAGAAGGCTCCCGTGCATGTTTGAGGAACACATAATCATCATGGATATCTCCCTGAAGGTAGAAAGAAAAGAGTTAAGAGTTATTGTTAACCATATTTGTAGTTGCAAGATTAATGTTTGTAGTAGCAACTTTTGTAACTGTTGAATAGTGTTAAAAAAAACTCACCTACCTCGTGTCTGTATTGTAGCCCTATCCCAAGTTCCTGTATCCTGTTTCCTGTATCCTGTTCCTTGTTCCTGTGTCTGTCGGGCCCCGCCTCCACTGCTCCCCTACTCTTCCCCATGACAACCAGTGGCTCCACCCAGTATGTAAACCATGTGAACTTCCAGACCCCCGAGGGACCATGGGAGTGAGAGCACCGCATACAAACTGCTGAAGTTTAGAAACTAATAAACAGATACTTCGCCAAACCACCCTAGAAGATCGGGAAGAACAACAGCTATCTGGAGAACAGTTTTCAATCATCTCACATCTCACTGTAACAAGAGTGGGACTTGATCGGAGTCACCCCCCTGGACGTTAAACGAGCCAAGTAGTCTCCTAGGGGACTCCTGCGAGGGCGGAGACTCCAGCTCTGTCGTTAAGGTAAAGCTGCTTGCACCTCCTCCTCTTCGTTGTCCACAGGGAGCAGTGGCGGTGAGCGCGACCCCTCGAGCCCCCTCCCCCAGGCTGATTTCACAATAAAGGCTTTAAAAAGGAGCAGAAGAGTTCCTGGCCAATTTATTCATACCAAAGGAAAAGCCAGGAGGAGAAGCTTGGGAGCTGGGGGCATGCGGGTGCCTTCTGCTCATTCCAAATTCTGGGAGAGAGGTGTGGTTTCCTCACCCTGAAAAGCTATGAGGGAGGCAGAAGGGACAGTGGCTATGGACACTGGGCCATGCTGGGGTTCAGGGCTGGGTTAAGGAGGGGGCTCTCTGGACCCCCCCAGGCCTCTCCCCAGCACAGCTCCATCGCAGCCTCTGAGGAACAGCAACGCAGGGGATTTGCCCTAAGAACTCCCTTCCCCAGTCCTAATCCATGTCACTTTAAGTACAGCAAAGAACCAAATCTGACAGCTGGTTGAGTTTACCCCAGCACCAAAATCTCCATGTGAAATACTCTAGGCTTTTAAGCCCTGTTTATGCCCCAAAGTGAGAGCAGCATTAACTCCCTGAGTGCAGCAAACAACCTGACTGACACAAATGCACTTATGTGGGGAAGAGGAACAAGCTGTGCTACCAGGAACGGCTTTATACCTCCAACTAAATCCACTCTTGCCTTTGTGCTGATACAACTAATCAGCAGTTAATATGCAGTCCCATCAGCACACAGAATAACAAAGCCCTGTTTCCCCAAGATCTGCATTTCATGCTTGATTGCGAGCTCCAATCAAATCCTTTCCTGCCATTCCAGTGAGTTTTGCTAAATTCCCTCCCCTGGTGTGGAGTCTTTGATGACTGGTGAGGTAGAAGCCCACGCTCTGGCCCGTTGTTCAGACAAGAAATGCTGATTGGGAGCATTTATGGGCTTTTTCTCCTCTACCTGTTTTCACAGCATGGATAAAACCTTAATTGTATGTGAGACTGTTTTCCTCCCCCATCAAATCTGCTTGAAACTGCCAATGGCTTTAAAAATTATTAAGGTCAAAATAAACATGCAGGAACGCTCACGCATTCATTCCATCATCATATAAGCTTAATTTCCTTAGGCAAGCAGGCTAAAAATATCCCCCGTGCCCAGAAGAGGTAATTACACCGGCACAAAACTCTGTGGGGTTGAGCTGGTTCTCGCTGTGGTTTGAAGTGGTGTCCTGACACAGCACATGCAGCCATCCTCTGCCCACCCCACACACCTCCCACAGCCACTGCAGCTCCCACCCAACATGTGGAAAACGCTGGCTTATGAATTCCCCCTGGCATGGAACAGAGTCCCAGTTCCCCTTGCCAGGATGGGCAGGGATGCCAAGCCCAGAGGTGGCTGGGGAAGGTGTCCCCTTGGATCATGTCCTCAACCCCCAGACCAAATGCTCCTGTCAGGCTGGGTTTGGGGAGCCAAGTGCTGAAATGGTGACAGACAGTGCCAGATCATCTGCAAAGCCTCATCCAGAGCTGGCACTCCCCACCAGGCCCGGGAGATTTCCCGAGGGGTTGGCACAGAGCAAACCCAGCAGCTGGAGCTGGGCTGGCCCTGTGCCCCAGCCCTCCTGCTGCCCTCACACCTCACAGGGCAGGGAGTCTCTGTCCAAACAATGACAATTCCCACCAAAGCTCCAGATTCAACTGGCCTCTCTTCTGTGGGAGAGAAAAATCCTACACCTACACTCATGTAACCACTTGAAAATACATTTGATGACAAGCATAGTCTAAGTGTCCCTCTTCCCAATTACTTATATAGAAGTGAGGAACTATAATTATTTTTTAAATTATTTTTAACCAAAATAAGACTTCTCACTTCTGATTTTGGAGTGTTCAGACTCCCCTGTGCGTTTTGCCATGCAATCGGGGTGACAGAAGAAACTAACAAGGAGAGTGACACCTTCATGTCACACAGCTCAGCTCCGGATAGAAGGGACAGCTTTGCCCAGTAACCCCAAGTGAGGTACCTGGATGTTGCAGCAGACCTCTCATTAGGGGTAGAAATGAGCCAAGGCACAGACTCTCATTTAAAAGTATGAAAAGGGTCCCAATTTATTCTTTTTTTATAGCTTGGCCATTCTGACTGACTACAGCAAGCTCCTACTGTAGGGTCCAACTGCAGACTCTGCCTGCTGATTATTTCCTGCTGGACTGTGACTGCAAGTCTCAGTTTGCAGACTCTGAACTAAGAGTTAGCCAGCTCAGCTGTGACTGCAGGCCCCAACAGAAGGCTCCAAGCCCATCAGAGCCAGGCTGAGCTCACAGCTGATCTTTTATGGCAGCAATACTCTTCCTTGTTCTCTGTGTCTCTCTGGATCATTCCTTCTTCCTCAAGGCTCCTCTACCTCCTCTAGGTCCACCTCCTCAAAAGGGCTCCCTTGACCAGCCAACACAGCCCTTTTATCACACCTATCTTTATTAGTCATTGCTGTGACCCATTCAGGGCAAGGCTGTTCCTCTTCTTTGGTAATTAGTACAGCTGTGACTTACCAGGCGAGGTTGCCTGCAACCTCTTCTTCTACACCTACATCTGGAGCCCATCTCCTGTTGAATGGAGTGAGCTCTTTCCCTGCAGGGTGTTGTGTGGCTCATCTCTCAGGACCAAGTCCTCCTTTCCAGGCATAAGTGACCCCTCTCTAGGTGCTGGAGTGGAGCCTCCATCAGAGGCCAAATCACATTTCCCATTTGAAGCTCTCCACACAGGTAATTGGGTTGGCTGTCTGATGCCATTTCCTCTTAGACAGTCCAAGAAAGAATAATTAACCCTTTAGGAGGAACCACTCTTCCTTAGCATCTCTCTCCTGGGCACTGCCATTTAAACACATCAGATGCAGGAGGAACTTTTCCAGTTGCCAGGAGGAAGCAGCTTTGGGAATATTTTCTTTTAACAGGGCACTTTCACCATTCAAATGAAGAAGATCATTAAAAAAATAAACACAGATCTGCCACAAAGCTGAGGCTGAAATTAAAATTGGACAGGTTGATTATAACCTGTCACAGCCACAAGCCAATGAAATTCCATCAGCAGGGCACAGAGGGACCTGAACCTCCCTGAGAGGAGTTCCGAGGCTTTTCATCTGAGCTGCAAACTTTGATCAGCTGCTGCAGTTTGCTGAGCCCCACCGGCGGCAGGCAGGCGCCTTCCCGTGGGGAGCTGAGCTGCTGCAGCTGCCGGGGAGCTCAGCACGGCCGGGTCAGGCTGGACACCTGCTCGGAGCAGCTTTTGAGCCGTAGCTTCCACCACCTTTGCATTTCCTCAGCTCTGCAAGTTCAGTGCCTTGGGGGGAACCAGAGCCGTGGCTGAAAACCCACCCTGAAGGAAAAGCTGCCTTAAGCCTCACAGGGAACTATTTAAGGAAGATAAAGCTCCAACTCTGATCCATTCCTAGGGAATTTCCATCAGTCATGTTATTTCTGAATCTTTTCCTTTAAGAATGGAGGCTAGAAGGGGTCCCCTGGTTTCATCTTTTGCCTGGCAAGGGATTTTTTGCAAATCAGCTTTTCAATAGCTGGATCAGTTAATGTTAATTCACAGTTTAATGTAAAGGAGGATCCTTGGGTTTGCGTGTGCAGTGTGGGCAGCTTGTTAAATTCTGAAAAAGCTGAAAGTTGGATCCATCTCAAGCAACCTCAGACCAGCCAAGCCCTGCACACTCCAGATCCTCTTTAGTCAGGCAAATCTTTTCATCCTGAAGTGAATTTAATCCCAGTCATGCTGTGGCCACCACATCTCAACATCAGTGACCTCCACAAGAGCACTCAGAAGCTAGAACTCCTGCTGCCAGTCAGGAGTGGCCCTGCAGCACTAGTCTCTCTGTTTGTGATCTGGAAGCACTGTGGATTCAGGATGGTTCCCTTGCTCCTTTCCCAGCATCCCTCACGCTGTCCCATCAATGTTTGGGAGCAATAATTTATGTGCAGAATGCAAGAACTAATTAGAGTGTCTCTTGCTTTCTGAGGGGATGCAGAAACCACAGCAAATGATATTCCAGCAAAAATGGGGTCAGCTCAGATTAAACTCCCTTCCCATTTATCTTTGGTCTTTAGCATTAAATTTACCATATATATTAGAAACAAATTTTAATTTTCCACAGCATTGGGCAATATCTTCTCCTTAAAGCCTGGCAGAACATTCATTAGCATCCTCTCCCTCCAGTTCAGTGTGACTGTCTCCTCATTTGCACATAAATGTGAACTTTGCTGCCTGGACAAACTTGTCTGAACACCAAAGTTCTGTATCAAAACTCAGCTCACACCTCCCCACACACAAACCTCCACCCACACTCCTGTGCCTACTGGTTTGAAATAATTCCCAAAAGCTCTGGGAAGGAGATGCTGCTGGAAACACCAGTATGGAGAGATAGAAGTGAATGTATCAGTTGGAGTTCCTCTCTAATTAACACAGATTTCCCACCTTAAAGTCAGGCCTTAGAGTTAAGCCCATGGCTTGAAAAGGTATTTCCAGAGGGCAATTCATCCCTCTGGGCAGCTGCTGGGAGTAGGAAGGGCAGTCAGGGCTGAGGGATCTATGAGGAGCCAACAGTGCTCAACAGCTGCTCCTTCCCAGAGCCCCCTCTGAGGCAGTCAGAGTCCAAAAATCCCAGGAATAACTCCAAGTCTCATTCCCATGGATGTCAGAGACATTCATCTTACCTGTTTTAAAGGCAGAGGACAGCCCTACCTCCACAGCCAGTGGGCACACAGACATTCCCAGGACGTGATTCCTGAGGGCTGCTTAATGATGATCCATATCTTGAGGTCTGCTTCCTGTCCAAGGAACTGTCACCTCCTGTGGGACAGTGATATAGGATGAATTTTATGCCCATCCTGCACAAACTACTGCATTTTTAATAGATAAATATTGCCCTGTGTATCCTGCACCTGGAGGAGGGGATTTGAGCCATAGAGAGGCACTTTCTCTCTGTAACAGAGAGATAACAGCACTTCCCTGTCCCCAGGCTCCACGAGGACAGGGCCCCACAGAGGGCAGAGGAATCAGGAGCTATCTCAGCTCACTGAGAGATAAGGGGCTACAAAGCACTGATGGCATTTCAGCTGCAAGTCCCTGGCCTGGTGGGCAGAGCCAACTTTGTGAGGTGAAAGCTGCCTCAGGTCCGGGAGCCCCAGGTCTGAGTGCCCTGGCAGGCGTTTGTCCCTCTGCTGTAATGGCACCACAGGGAACATCCCACAGCATGAGGGGACAGCTGAGACACCAACAGTGGCTGTCCCAGGAGGCTCGAACATTTACAGAGGCCTGACATTTACAGTGTATTGACCCTCTCAACAGCTTCCAAATGTTCCTGCCCCTGATTCCAGCAAGGCAAACAGGAAAAGAGCAGCAGTTTCTTACCTGGAGCTGCCGGGGCATGAAGTCTTCCCAGTGGATCACAACAATCTCCAGCAGCAGGGACCTGCCTGGACAGGATAAAGCTCAGTGTCAGCAGCTCTGATCCTAATTTCACTCCCAAGCCTCCATCCAGTACATGAGTAGAGTGAAAAGAGGTCTCCATATTGGGATTCTTCCCTTGTAGAAGCGAGGCTGGAACACAAAGGAGTTATTAGAGGGCTCGATGGTGCTGCAGATATGGGGAGAGAGAGCCTGGGAGGAGATGGGAGATAAGAGATAGATGAGATAAGCAGCCCTGTGCAGAGCTGATGGATAGAGAGGGAGTGTGGTTGTCTTTCCTACCTCGCTCTTTTAAATATTGATCTGGAAGCGTTCTTGGATCTGTATCAGTGAGCTCTGACTTAGCTCCTCACTCTGGCTGCCTGTGTTCTTTTCCCAGTGGAAAATCAAAGGCCTTGTACTTACAAATGTCCATTTTCCACTGGACCAGAGCTCTGCCGAGCTGCCTCCAGCTGTGCACAGAGGTGCAGGGGCCTTCCCCTGCAGAGTGTGGGATGGTGCCATGGTACAGCAGTGGGGGACAGGCACAGACTACTCCTGAGACCCTGAAAGGAACATTTTTAAAGTTTTCTTCACCCACTGTCCTTTGATGTGTTCCTGGTTCAACCTGAGCGATGCTGTTTAACGTCCCTGATGTGCCTTTTCTGCAGGCCTCTTTGAACTTGAGGAATTGGGTTTTTCTCACTATTTCCAAGCCAGGTTTAATGACTGCAAAAAGCAGTGCAGCCGTGGCACTCCAGGCACAAGGCACCCTGTCTGAGCAGTAAGAGCACACATGGCAAAGACAGGTCACAAGTCACCTGTGCTGTAAATAAATGTGCCTGCTGCTCTCATCACTGACTTCCCTCACCATGCTCCAAGTGCTTCCCTGAACTGAAATGCTTTCATATCTGCAGGCAGGGGATGGGGACAACAAAACTGTTCCCTGAAGATAAAGAGTGCAATCATCTATTTTATTTTCCACTTTCCACATCAATGATGGGAAGTTCTCCTCCAGGGACAGGCAGCAACACACTCCACTCTATCCCTCTGTAGTCAGCAGCACAAAGCCCGCCTGGTCGTGGAGCTGCGACGCTCCAGGAAGATCAGAGCTGGGGCAGGAGGGGAAGCAGGGCCAAGGCAGAGCCCGAGGCCATGGACAGGAGTTAAACCAAGGTCAGGCCTTTAAGTTTTGTCTACAAAAGCAAATGGAGGCAGAGCAACTCTGTTAAGATCCCCCAAAAGAAAAAGAAGAAAAAAAAACAAACACAGGGAAAAGAAAAAATGGCAGGAAATCCAGGCAGAAGCTGTCACACAAGAGAATGCTTCTTTTTAAGCCAAAGATAAATAATATATAAATAAGGCTTTCTGCTGCTTGCAACAGAGTTGATCAGAAGCTCAAATACCTCAAGGAAATGAGCTCTGTTCCCTTGATTTCTTCCTCTGACTAGTCCTTTTATCCCTGTTCTCCCTTTTTACACCAGCTCTCAGTGTGTTGTGACATTGTGCCCTTCTGAACAAAAAGCTCCCCCTCCAGCTGGGCCAGCACTGACTTAGCTGTTGCTCAGATTTCTCCTAAACTACAGTTTACGAAACAAAATCTTCAATTTGCATTCAATTATGGGATCCCAAGAGGTCAGGGAGCAGGGTGAGGGTGTGACAGGCTGCCCCAAGGTCCTTCAGGGACTCTGTCACCTCCAGGGACCAAAGTCCTTCTCTACAGGTGAAGATGGGTCCCCTTGGAACTGCTCCCAGGACTGGAGCCCCTCTGGAGACAGGCTGGGAGAGCTGGGGTTGTTGACCTGGAACAGAGAAAGCTCCAGGGAGGGCTCAGAGCCCCTGGCAGGGCCTGAAGGGGCTCCAGGAGAGCTGGAGAGGCGCTGGGGACAAGGGCAAAACCTGCCTCTATTTTTTTCTGCAAGAGTCACTTTAGGCTTCCCAGCCTCCCCTTGGTCTCCTTTTGCCCCCCAGTTGCTGATTTTCAGCAGGATGGGGCTCAAAGCTTGTGACACACCATGAACAGCCTTATACTAAGTGTCAGGAAATTCTGCAGCAAAAGCAGGCAATCACTCTGGGCAGCTTAATCTTTGACTGCTTAAATTAAGATCTTTTACAAGGGCTTTATTTTCAAGGAAAGAGTGATCAACTTGCCCTGAGAATGAGATTCTTTTAAAGTGTTTCATCTGCATTACCCACGTTTGACAAGTCTGATGTGATGGAAGCCCTGGTGGAGGAAGTACTTAGAGGGCTTGGTGTAAATTCTGGGCAGGGAATAGATCTGTGTTCTCAGGGAATGGATCTGCAGCCTACTCCAAGTCAATTACTGCCAATGCCCCACCTCTGCTGCTTCCCACAGCAAAAATCTTTAATTCATTGCTACATTCCCGTCCCTGCATTTTTCGTTGCAATTAAATGCTGCTTTATTTCATGGCTGTGTCTGTGCCTTGGTGTAAAATACGTCATCCCAAAGGAGGAGTGAGGGTTTCACTGACATCCCTGGGAGCCACCAACCAGCCCAGGGGTTGTCACACCAGTCAGACCAGTATGGCATCACCTGGGGCTCGTTAACCATGAAAGAAGTGGCTTTCCATTTTACCCAGGGCAGGGGAAATTTGATATATTCATGTTCAGTAAGGAAGCGACAAAAATAATAATAGTGCCCTTGGTGAATAACAATAATGGACACCCCCAAACAACCCACTGGGAAACACCAGCCAAGTGGGAAATGCAAGGAACAAGTATTTTACATATTCCAATTTGTTCTGCCCTTTTCCTCTGCTTAATAAGGGAGAGAAAGTGCTCGGTGTGTGGAATGGGAAAGAGAAATCAGGTGGCAACAGAGCCTTTCCCAGTGGGCATTGCTGTGCTGGGTGGAGCTCTCGTGTCCCGGCAGGAATGGCAGTGCCTGTCACCAGGTATGAAACCGAAGGAGTGAACAGTCGGTGTTCCACCATTTTTCACTTTCAGACAGTTGGCTCCCATTTAAATAATGAGAATCTTAATTTTTAGCTTGATTTGGGCTTCCTTGTACTTAATTCTAGCACAGAGATGCAGGACCAGGAATTGGAGTAACCTGCTCTAGAGGAAGTTCCCTGCTCATAGCAGGGTTGGACTGAGATGGGATTTAAGGTCCCTTCAACACAAATCATTGCATGATTCTCTGAACTTTTTCGGCTAAGCTTAAGCACAGGGATACTGATTCCTCAAGAGGAGAGCTGGGACTGCTCCTAAACTATCACTACCAGGCCCCTGTCTGCACCCTGGATACATAAATTATCTGTGTCCTTTTTCTTTCTTCTCTTTTCTTGCTCTTTTCCTCCTAAATTTAATAAAAGCTGTGACAACAAGCTCAGACTGTTGGTAACATTAAATACATCTGGATGGGGGATAGAGCTCCTTTGTCACACAGCATTTGACACAAATCCTGGCACTCCAACTTCAAAGTGTCCTCAGGAAAGATTAATTCAGGGAGGAATGAGAAAGGATGGTGGAGAAGAGAGATGGAGATGGAGGTAGAAGGGGGAGGAAGGAATAAGTCAAGAAGCCCAAATTTTGTGCTTCTGTTAATCCCACCAAGTTCTCCCAGTCCCATCACATTCTCCCAGTCCCACCATGCAATTATTGCCATGCTGCCACCCCTGGTGGGGCTTTCCCAACTCGATCCTGGCCTCCAGGAAGCACATCCAGGTGCTGAGAGCCCAGCCCTGTCCCCCCGGCAGGGTGAGGGCCATGAGGACCCTTGCCCTGTGCAGCAGGGGGATTGCAGTGGCTAAGTCTTGGGGGAGCAGAGCACAGCCAGACCCCGCTGCCCACGGCCACTGTGGGCAGGGGAGTCCAGCACTTCAGCCTGGTGCAGCATCAGCAGCTCTCCTCGATGAGGCACTTCATGGAAAGAACATTTATCCTGCTCGAGTGCCAGCCACACGTGGTGACAGCTCTTTGCACACAAATGTCACTGTGCATTTCCCTCCTGGCTGGGATGAATTGGAGCTACCAGCCCTGGGAGCACTGGGAATGCAGGGCAGGAAGGAGCAAAGAAACACAGAGCTAGGAGAGACAGGCAGGACTGGGGCACGAGGGCAGAGCCACCAAAGCAGCACGAGGGGGTTTGGGCCATGTCCTTGACTCGTGGTGTCTGTGTTTAAGCAAAAAAACAGCAATGGAGTGGTCACCTTGCAGGACCGAAGAGAATTTTAAATGCAGCAATCAGAGATATCCACAAGCTCGGTTTTTCCATATAATTTTCTGAATTTGGCCCATTTCTTGCTGTGGGCTGTGCAGCACCTATGGCTGACAGCTCTTAACAGCAGCCTTCACATGCCTTCATCAGGATCTTGGGATGCAGCAGTGGGAATGTCCCATCCACCTGCAGTGCTGCTGGAGATGGTTGGAATACAGCTCCATGTAAACTCACAGCAGCTGGAAAACATCCCCCTCCAACACAGGCTGCCACTCAAAATAAGGCTTAAATACCTTATTTGCAAATACAAAGAACAGGAAGAAAAAACTCCCAGCTGGAGGGAAGCAGTTACTGGATAAGACAAGATGTGTGTCCATTCTGACAATTCCTGCAGGGAAACAATTGTTTTAATGAAATAAATCAGGGAAATGCAGAATGGGCTGGGTTGAAAGAGCTCTTTGCAGAGCCACAGAGCCTCCTCACAAACCCAGCAGGTTTTTTGCAAGTCCCTTCCTGCAGAATACACTTCAAACCTCCAGCACCTCTGCCTTGTCAGCTTCCTGCCCTGGGCTGGGGGCAAGGTCTGACACCAGCAGAAAATGTGGATCCCATTTCCTCAGCGTGCTGGAGAGGAGGGGAAGGATGAGGGATTCATGGCTGGTGGCCTAGGGAGGAGCTGGTGGGAAGACAGCAGTTTTCACACAAACCCACAGGGGGTTTATTTGCCTCTGCTGAAATCCAGTGTGTAATTAACTGATCTTTGATAACATTTGCCTTGTCAGGATAGAATTCAGATTTTATCTTGTCTGACAGCAGCATTTATGGTGCTAATGCTGGGAAAGAAAGGGAGATGCTGTAATTGTGGAAACCCTATTTAATTTGAGGATTCTGTTATCTTGTCACCGGGACTGAGATTTCACTAATAGATTCTGACTCTGGCAAAATTATTTGCTCAAATAGATGGGATTTTAACAGACAAGATCCCATTGATACTTCTGTGAAGATACAGTGGCTGCTCTAAGTGTTTAGAGACAAGGTTTTGCTTCAGGAAATCATGGAGTGAAAGGGTGGGAGCAGAGCTGGATCATCCCAGGTTGGGAGCAGAACTGGATCATCCCAGGGTGGGTCCTCAAGGCAGGAGGACACAGAACCCCTCTGGTAAAGTCTCCAAGGCACCAGCTGTGACTTGGTTGTCCCAGTCAAAGTCCCCACCCTGGTGTGACCAAGCAGGAAGGACAGTCCCTGGTGTGCTCCAGGCTGGGTCTATAAACAAAAGTGTTTCCCTGGAAGGACAAATACCCACAGAATTTTCAATACCCTTCCCAGCTAATGGGCAATCAATTATTTCTATTTATGGCAAAATCATAAACTTCAGACTCCAGGAACCCATTGCATCTCCATCAAGATTATTGATTATCTTGCAGCTTGCTAACAACTGTTCCTGGGAGATCCCCTCCCTTCAGCCCAGCCTGATTCCAGCACAAATCCTGCAGAAACCCATCACCGGTGCATGTTGGTGTGCATGTAAATGTGCAGGGCTTTGGAAGACCCTGCTTGCACTTGAAAAATATTTGCCTGGAAACCAAAGTGGTGATAAAGCTGGTTGTGCCTGCTATCAGGCAGGAGCATGGAGCAGATATCTGCTCCACAACATGGAAACACTCGGCTCCAATAGCGTAATCCAGCCATGCTGGATTTACCCAACATTTTTACCTGCCTCACTGCTTTTCCTCCCTTCCTCTGTGTAAGATAAGAGCAACACTAAAAAAAAAAAAAAAAATCTCAAATAGCCTTGTTAGTAGATATTGGAGAGGTTTTATCACTTTTACTTATTTATTTATTTATAGCTGATTAATTCTTATCGGTGATGCCAGCTGTCAGCAAGACAAATGTGACACCCCATTAACACCTGATTCCCTGGGAACTGCTGCACGGATGAGCGATGTTGTTTTGGTGAGGGACACGCTGTGTTTGGCTCAGGGCCCTGAGGTCCCGGATATCTTCCTTCCTCAGGAGCATCGCAGAGCAGGGGCGTCGAGAGAGCGGCCCTGCCTCCCTTCCCTGCCTCCCTTTCCCTGCCTCCCTGCCTGTCTCCCCCGTTTTCCTTCGGCATGTGAGAGAGCAGCGTGTGCTGTCTGCTCATCCTGTGGGGGATTTGTGCCTCCTGGAGAGAGTTTTAAATAGCCTTGGGCACTGCCGTTATTTCCTTTATTGCTCTGAGGAAATGTGATTCAGGGTGGGACCCGAATTAGGTTCGGCAGCCAGAGCTGATGAAGGAAGGAGCAGTGATAGCACAGAGAGCTGGGGCACGAGGAGCTCCCATTTCCCTTGGAAACACGTCAACAGTGTGTCACAACATCCTGCTCAAAGCACATAAAACATCTACAGAAAGCCAAGAAGCTTTTGTTTTCCTGATGAAATATTGAAATTTGCACCAGGAAGCAGGCAGAATTCTTGGGGGGGGGGGGGGGTGGTAGATAAAAATTATTCTGCCAAAAGCTTAAAAAATTCCATCCCTGGTAGGGAAACCTCCTGACCACACTCCCCTTTCCAGTCATAATCCTAAAATGGTTTGGGAAGGGACCTTAAAAACCATCTTGTTCCATCACAAGGACACTTTCCACTGCCCCAGGTTGCTCCAAGCCCCATCCAGCCTGGCCTGGAACATTTCTAGGGGTCCATGGGCAGCCACAGCTGCTCTGGGCACAACTTCTCAACACAAGTTCTAAACTTCCACTGCCCCATGTCCCCAAGTGCCACATCCACAAGCCTTGTAACCCCTCCAGGCATGGTGACTGCACCACTGCCCTGTGCAGCTGTGTCAGAGCTTTACAACCCTTTCCCATGAAGAAATGTCTCCAAACATCCAGTCTAAACCTCTCTTGGTGCATCTTGGAGAAATTTTCTCTTATCCCAGCAATTCTTACTTGGGAATAAAATCCTTTCCTTGGGGAAGAGAAGCCTATTTGTTAAGAAAGTTCCTTCTATTTCCATTGAGACAAAAATTAAACTCCCAGTAAGATGGGTTTTGCTCCATCTTGCTTGCTTTTTACCGGTTCTAATGGAGTTACCAAGATACTTTTGAAAGCACAGAGTCTAACCTCTGCTCTCTTTTTGGAAATGATTTCATGCAGCTCTCTTATCTGGGCAGAATTAAAGGCCTTACACAAGGTGTTTGTACCCTGTTATCCCTCCTCCTCAGCCCTCCAAAAATGCTAGAGACTTTAAATAAGTATAATTAAATAAAATTAAGGAAAAGGAAAAGAGCTGATGGTAAAATATTGTTCTTTTGTGAAGGGGGGTCAGAAAGCAAACAAACCTTTCATGGGTGGCTGGCAAAGGAATGAGGAAGGAAACAAAACTGCTCCCGGGGCAGATCTGCTGGGAAGTCTGTGAAACACTGCACTGCAGATCAGCTGGGTTTGGTTTGTGTTCGGCTCTGTCTCGCTGCTGTGGTGGGGAGCAAGGCTTTGCCCTGTGCATGGAGCTCTCTCGTGGCTGGGCTGTTGTGTCCAAGTTTGTTTGGGACCTCTCCATGGAGGGATTTTTGCTACGTGGCTCTGTTGTCTCAGGGATAAACCCGATAGTCAGGCTGCATTTGGGATGTGAATCTCCTCCCGTTGTTGTTTTTGTGCCTTATCTGATGGGTCAGCTCTGTTATTGCAGGGACTGGAGCTGGGAAACACAACCAGGGACACGGAGGCGCTGCCAGTGCTGCTGCTGCTGCACTCCCAGTTCTGTGGGAACACTGGATCTGTGTGGCCAAAGGACCCTGTGCTCCCTGCCCAGCCCTCACCTGCAGGATCGGCTCAGGCACTTCTCTCTGCCACTCCTGCCAGTTCCACTGGGACAAAAACTGTGTTTCTGCCAGGCCTGATGCCCTCCTGGCTCCAGGGAGAGCCCTGAGCCCACAGAAGGAGCACAAATTCCTCGAGGAGCTCATGGCTCTCTGCTGACTCCCTTGAACACTCGGGAGCCAGGCTCATCTTGCGGCAGAACTGATTTAGTGTGAATTGAGGTTTTTCTCAGTCTGCCCCCCATTCCTCTCAGAACAGCAGAGCCAGGACAAGGAATAGAGGTTTTGTCCTTCCAGGTGGAAGAGCAACCAAGAGTTAATCCCGTGCATTTGGCAAAGATTTACTGGATGAGATTTAGGGAGAAGGTTGAGTGTGAGCATCCTGCACGCACAGCCCAGCAGGTACTCCCTGTTTCACCCTAAATCCTCGTCCTCCCCATCTGCTCTCTCTCTCTCATAGCTCCTTGCTGGGAGCACCATTTCTGTAGAACACAGAGGAGAGTTGTGATCACTGGCAGACGAGTCACCACCGTTTGTTTAATAAACACTGGTGGGAGGGCGGTGGTGGGTGAGGGGAATTTCACCTCGAAAGCTGACCCGGGCAGCCCTGCCCTGCCCTGCCCTGGGCAGTCACTGATGTGCAGATTGAGTGTGAGAGGAGTTAGACATCAGATGTGGGCGGATGCTTGATGGAGTCGTTAGTGGGAGTGCTGGTGTGGGCCGTGTTTGGGGGAATTAATGAAATCGTTCAGCCCTAGCACCAGGAAGAGGGAAGGTGGAAGGGCTGATGTGAGATTTGAGAAAAAATGAGGATTTAATGAGGTGCAAAGAGGCCACAGTGGAGGTTTCTGCTCTAACGGGGAGAACGTGGGGTGGGAGAAGGGGCCAGGACCCAGCCACAGCCCAGGGGGTGCGAGGGGAGATGTGAAGCAGAGCTGAAGTGCTGGGGGGCAGCCGGGAGGTGCCTCTGGGGCACTGCACAGGAGCAGAACTCCAGGGAAGTGAAAGAAAAGGGGAAGAAAGGTCACATCGAGAGCAAACAGAACCCATTGCGTTAATGTGATCAAATCTGCTTCTACTCAAGATGACTGAGCAAGGCTCCCGTGCAGATGGTGAATTATTGAGTTTTTAAAGAACACATCTTCCCAGGCACACAAAACCAGGGACAAAAGTTTGAAGATTTTTCCTTGAACAGTCCCAGCAATCTGAGTGATGATGAAAAGAAGAAGGGCATGAGTCCAGGTGGTAAATCAGTCCGGACAGTGCAGCAGAGTGCTGCAGCCCTACCCTCCCTTTCCCACTTTTATAGCCCAAGCTGAGAGTAGGTGAATTTGCATTTAAACTTTCCTTCCCCCTCCACGCTGGCACTTTCTGCCTTCTGCTTCTTTGAATCAGGAGATGCAGGATTACCAAAGGAAAATAAAATAAAATGTCATCTTTTTTATTTAATATTTAACTGCTGCTTAGACTCCTCCAAGAAAAGACCCTGATATTACTGTTTGGATTGAATTACAATGGCTCCGCCTGAAAGTTATATATTGCTGGTGCTCCATTATTCATTAATCGTAGCTTTTCCTGTCAAGATCAACATGTACTTCTCAGCTGGTGCCTTGCCTGTGCAATGCCTCAGATAGGGAGGGAATGTAAAAAAGATGCCTCTTAATTGTTTGGGGATTTCAGACACAGCTTTTAAAATGTCAGTGTCGGCTCCTGAACGATGGCATCCTTTTCCCTGTGAGCTCTGGATTGCCAACAGATGTTAACGGTCCCAGCTGCACCAGCTTCCTCAGGAACTGGAGAGAGAATAAACAGCAGCAGGGTACAGGCAGCAAGGTCTGGGGATGAATTCTGTCCTGGGGAGCAGGGACAAAGCCCAGGCTCAGGGACTCAGTGCAGCCTGAGCACCACTCGCTGTGCCAAGGCTAGAAGAGGGGCTGGGCTTTCAAAGAGTGGTGGAGCTGCCAGCAGACAGGGAAGTTTAGGGGGAAGAAAATCAATTTAAGGAATTTTCTGTCCTACAGCTTGAGGGTGAGCATTCTTGGGTTGGATCCTCCCTCTCTGACAAACCTCACATGGGTCTGAGGGGCACCTCTGGTTCAGCTCTGGTTGATGGAGGTCAAGCCACTGTCCCATGGGATGGGACCCTGCTCTCCTGGAGGTGCTGAACACCCACCTGCCCATGGGAAGCAGGGAAATGATCCCTTGGTTTGCTTTTCTTGCGTATGCAGCCTTTGCTTTCCCTATTAAATTGAATTTATCTCAATTCATGAGCTCTCCAGATTTTGCCCTCCCGATTCCCTGCCTGATCCCTCTGGGGGGAGTGAGTGAGAAGCCATGAGGGGCTGGGTATGCCTGGGGCTAAACCACGACATTTCTGCAAGCAGGACACTCCTCAGGACGTGAGATGGTGCAGTGAGGAAGGAAAAAAAATGTTTCAGCAGAGTTGGAGCTAGTTAATGACTTGTACTGAGAAAAATCGTTCCCAGAGCAGCTGTGGCTGCCCCACCCCAGGAAGTGTCCAAGGCCAGGTTGGACACTGGGGCTTGGAGCACCCTGGAACAGTAGAATGTGTCTCTGCCCGTGGCAGGAGTGGGACAAGGTCCCTTTCAACCCAAGGCACCCCATGGTTCTATGAAGAGCACACAGAACAATCCCATGACAGTCCCCAGAGGCACCCCGGGGTCTAGGGGCACAGGGCTGTACCTGGCTGGGAGCAGAGTCTGCCTTGGAAAGAGCCCTGCTGGGAGCTCATTGCCATGGCCATGGTGCTGCCACATCTGCCCTGCCCTATCCTCTGCCCCTCTGTGCTGTCCCTGTCCCCATCCTTGTCCCTGTCCCTGCTGGCAGCAACAGGAGAGCAAAGCCCAATGTCCCCAAATGTCCCTGGGACACTGGGCTGTTTCCACAGCCACTGAACATGTTTATTATGGGGCAGCCAAGAACCCAGGATGCAGGGACAGCCCTGCTCCCCTCTCTTGTCCTTCAGTTTAATGGGATACGGGCATGAATCATAGATCTGATATTGCACGTGAGCTCTGGCTATATTTTTTTTATAAAGAACATTTGCTCTGATTTATAGAGCCCTGGGTTTTGAATTAGTCTAGCTTGAAAACTGAATCAAATCTTTCCATCAAGTCTGGTTTTTTGCATTATGAATGGCTTAGCTGTTTAGTAATGGAATGCCAATCAGCCATTGCTGCTCTCCATGGGCAATGCTGAGAGGATCATTTTGGAACATAGACTCTGTGATTACCTGAAATGAACTATAAAATTGTATTTTGTTTAAAGCTTTCTCTTCTGCTGGGAGGTTCCTGAGCAGATTGTGGAGTCGCCTTGCTGGTGGTGTGACGGTGGTTAAAGCAGGAGGGGGAGACCGAGGGAAGAGGCATTCCTTGAGTTTCCTCATGTGGAACCAGGAGGATCACTTCCTAAACGAAAGGGATGGCCTAGGGATTCAGCCCAGATCACATCTCTGGCCTGTACACACAGTGGGATAATGGATTTTTCCTTCTTCTCCTGTTCTCCCTGCTTGGGGAAGGAGAACCCTGCAGGAGCAGCATTCCTGGCACAGAGGCTGCTGGAGCCATGGATCCAGCCACGCGTCTGGATCCCCTCACAAACCTCAGCTGCAGGCAGGAAAAAGTGCAGCACAGCCCCCAACTTTGCACAGAAGCTGTGCTGGGCACACGGCCCCACACAGGGCTGGGGCAGCTCCCAGCACAGCTGGAGACCCCTGGGGAATGGCAGGAGTTAGAGGACAAGGAAAACTCTGGAACACTTGGTTCCCACTTCCCCCAGCATCTCAAAGCCTGGCCTGACACAGAATAGCTGGCACAGGACATGGAGCTGACCCAGGACCCTCAGTCAACATTTCCTACCCTGAGCTCAGAACCCCCCCAGGCCCCCTGAGCTCCCCCCACCAGAGCAGCTCCTGCAGCCCCACCAGAGCATGAGAGATGAGAAATACTAAAAAATCCTCAGAGTTGGCCAGGCTGACCCTCCCCAGGAAAGCCCACCCTCCCTCTAGGCTGAATTTGTCAGAATTCAGTTTTAATGAAGTTTCCTCCAAGGAAGGCCCTCGATACCAAGGTGACAGAGCTCCCTACCTTCAGCTCATATTTTTGTCACATACACAGGAGCATAAAAAATAAGCTGTTTTTCAATCAAACAACCCAAGGTTGTCCAAATCTTTCATATTCAACCCGAGTGAATTATTCAATGAATTATTTTGCTGTATTTAATGAGTTCCAGTTTGATTTGATGACGCGTAAGTTTACAAACACTCTGTCTGCTACCATCCATCTCAATATGAGAGATTCGCTGAGATGTTCCTTTAAAGTCACGTTTAATGGCTTTGGGTTAGGTCTCATTAATACAGAAATGATTTTACTAAAGAGCTCACACACTAAACCCACTCTGCAGAATACATCAGCAAAACCACTTTAAATGGGCTGAAATAAATAACTTTCTGGAGCTTTCATATGCAGCTCCAGAACATCTAGGATGAGACATACTCAAATCCTTGATTTGTAGAGAAAACTGATGCAATTCCATGTGAGATCATATCAGCCCAGGCTCAGGGGCACAGTTCCAGGCTGGCAGTGGGGAGGGAAAGGGCCCCTGTCTCATCTCACTGTCCTCATGTAGATTTGTGTCTTTTGTCTGGTGTGTTGACCCCCTTCTCCAGCCTACCTGCACGGGTTTTGCACAGTGCAGCAGAGTCTCCCCCTCACACCCCTTCACACTCACAACCACGGGAATTCAGAAAAATCAGGAGGGAAAAAAATAATATTAACATGAGTATTGCGATAAATGAACGGGCCAGGAGACCTTCTGCTCCCTTTTTTTAGCCTTTATTGTGACCAGCCTGGGTGGGGGCTTGGGGGGTCGCGCTCACCGCCACTGCTCCCTGTGGGCAACGAAGAGAACAACGTGCAAATACCTTTGCCTCAAAGACAGAGCTGGGGTCTCCAACCTCACAGGAGTCCTGTAGGAGACTTCCTCAAAATGGGCTGGTTTGAGGTCCAGGGGGTGACTCTGAGCAAGTCTTGTTGCGGTTACAGTGAGATGATCAAACAGTTCTCCAGATAGCTGCTGTTCTTCCCAATCTTCTAGGGTGGTTTGGCAAGGTATCTGTCCATCAGCTTCCAGACTTCAGAGGTTTGTATGCGGTGCTCTCACTCCCGTGGTCCCTCGGGGGTCTGGGAGTTCACATGGTTTACATACTGGGTGGAGCCACTGCTTGTCATGGGGAAGAGTAGGGGAGCAGTGGAGGCGGGGCCCGACAGACACAGGAACAAGGAACAGGATACAGGAACTTGGGAGAGGGCTACAGTAGGGGTACAAGGTAGGTGATTTTTAACATTATTTAACAGTCATAACAGTTGTTACAACAAACATTAACTTTGCAACTACAAACATGGTTAACAATAACTCTTGACTCTTTTTCTTTCTAACAAGTATCAGACTCCAAATTGGCTGTTTTCTGCAGAATTTGGTCTCATGGGGACTGTGAGCTCTGGTTGAGGCTTTTCCTGCCATTAAATCTCATTTTCCTCCCCTGTCCGGTGCCGCTGCTCTGGCATCTGATGGAGCTTCACTCAGGTCACGTCTGGGGACTTTCTCCTCTGCCCAGCTCCTGCTGACAGAAGATGGCAGAAGCATCGTAAACCTCAATTCCTCTCTCAAATTTCCTGGAAAATAACTAAAATATTCAAAAATTACAGAGGTGGGAGAAAGAAGAGATCCACACCCTGTACTCACAGCGAGAATTTTCTTTAGAGTTCAATTTCCTTCAAAAACAGACAAAACACCTGCAGGAAGTTTCCAATTTACAAACTGTGTGCAGGGTCTCAACTGGAGGGTGTGCCTGTGCTCAGTGAGAGGCACAGCAGAGAATGGGGCTGTCCCAGCCTCAGTTTCCCTGCTGGACAGCAGGGCTGGAGATTCCAAACCCTTTTAATTTTAATTCCCTTTCAGGCTACCACACAAAGAGCTACCCAAGAGCAAAGCAGTCGCTATTACGTGGTGGATTCTGTACCTGTGAACAATAGGTGTTTGATTGTGCCGGTGCCAGGAGATTGCCTGCCACGAGGGCGTCCTTGGTAGGTGCCCGAGCTGGGATCTCTCCCAGTGGCAAGAGCCATGAGCTGTGATGTATCACTGCACTCTGGAAACAGTTATAGCATGTTTCTCACAGTGGGGAGCTGCAAAGCAGCTCCTTAAGCTTTTATCACAGCAGGGCAATATCGACAGCCAATGAACTTCCCCTTCCCTGAGCACTTGCAGAGGGATGAGTGCTAAAATCCTCCACCCATTCAGCTCCCCGTTGACTTCCATCCGTGCTGAGCTCGTCATGGGGCTGTGTCTCACCAGAGAGGGGTTCTGGCTGAGGGGCTGTGCCCGAAGACTGCAGGCTCAGGAAACCAGCTCCAGCCACTGGACGTCGGGGGCAGCGCCTTTGGGGTGGGAAAGAGTACCCAGGGATTTCCTACAGCTGGGAAGATCAGTGGGAGAGCTGCTAGATGACACCCCAGGACCCCACTGCAGCCCCATCGCACACCCTGCCCACACTGGTCACTGTCAGGGAGGGTTCCATCCTGGGGCAAATTCCATGTGAGATGAGGAAGGGGCCCCAAAGGCACCTTCATTCCTAGGGACTGACAGGCTTGGCCCTTTAGCGTGGTGAGGAAGTGGTTAAAAGAGTGGAACGAGATAAATCTGGACAAACACAACGTGTTTGATACTTTGCCTCTGCTCCACCTGCCTCCTCCTCTCCGTCTGTGTTCTGTCTCAGAACTCCAGCCCAGGGTCATTAAATCAATGAGCAGATTTCCTGGTATCCAACCACTCGGGGTCAGGAGCACAGCCTGCAGCACAGCCCCATATTCATTACCGGGATCGTTACTATCGGCGTTTCACTCACGTTACCCCCGTGGATGCTGGCATACGAAGAGGGGCTCAGAGCTGGGCTGGAATTGCAGCCTCACCACTGATGGGCAGGGAGCAGAGGCTCTTCCTAGAATCACGGCTCGGGGTGGAACGGCTCTGACAGTGAAGTGCCAGGATTTTGGTAACTGCAGGGCTTGTGAAGGGGTCTAGAAGAGAGAGGCATGAGCTGGAGAGCTGTGCAAAGTGGGTGCCTGATGGAGACGCCTCGCACAGCACTCAGGTCCCAAATGTCCCTACAATTGCATCGTGCATTCAGTTTGGGGTCTCTTAGCACAAGAAGGACATTGAGGGGCTGGAGCATGGCCAGGGAAGGGAAGGGAGCTGGACAGGGTCTGGAGCCCCAGCAGGGCTGAGGGAGCTGGGCAGGGTCTGGAGCCCCAGCAGGGCTGAGGGAGCTGGGCAGGGTCTGGAGCCCCAGCAGGGCTGGGGGAGCTGGGCAGGGTCTGGAGCCCCAGCAGGGCTCAGGGAGCTGGGCAGGGTCTGGAGCCCCAGCAGGGCTGAGGGAGCTGGGCAGGGTCTGGAGCCCCAGCAGGGCTCAGGGAGCTGGGCAGGGTCTGGAGCCCCAGCGGGGCTCAGGGAGCTGGGCAGGGTCTGGAGCCCCAGCAGGGCTGAGGGAGCTGGGCAGGGTCTGGAGCCCCAGCAGGGCTGCAGGGAGCTGGGCAGGGTCTGGAGCCCCAGCAGGGCTAGGAGTGGGCGCTCCACAGTCGGAGCTGGGCAGGGTCTGGAGCCCCAGCAGGGCTCAGGGAGCTGGGCAGGGTCTGGAGCCCCAGCAGGGCTGGGGGAGCTGGGCAGGGTCTGGAGCCCCAGCAGGGCTGAGGGAGCTGGGCAGGGTCTGGAGCCCCAGCAGGGCTCAGGGAGCCGGGCAGGGTCTGGAGCCCCAGCAGGGCTCAGGGAGCTGGGCAGGGTCTGGAGCCCCAGCAGGGCTCAGGGAGCTGGGCAGGGGCTCAGCCTGGAGCACAGGAGGCTCAGGGGGCCCTTCTGGCTCTGCACAGCTCCTGCCAGGAGGGCACAGCCGGGAGGGTCGGGCTCTGGGAACAGGGACAGGAGCAGAGGGAACGGCCTCAGGCTGGGCCAGGGCAGGTTGGATTTTAAGGAAAATTTCTCCACAGGAAGGATTGTCAGGCACTGGCTCAGCTGCCGTAGGCAATGGGGGAGTCCCTGTCCCTCTAGGGGTTTAAAAGCTGCGTGCAGGTGACCTTGGCAGTGCTCGGTGATGGTTAGAGATGATCTCAGAGAGCCTTTCCAACCTGAATGATTCTATGATTCAGTCCTTCTCCCTAAAAAATTGCTGAATCTACTATTCCAAAGGCCCTGGATCACCCATCCTTCCAGGACAGAGCAGGGCTGCCATGTCCCAAAAACCAGGCAGAGCAGAGGTCCTTGCAGAGGAACTCACCCCCTTGCAGTCAGCTCCTCATCACCTTTGGGTGGCTGCAGACATCTCAAGGCACAGCAGGGCCCTGTGTGCCCATGGGAGGAGTGGGATGCACAGATTCCAGCTGTCCATATTGATTCATGTGGCAGTTCCAGAGGCTCTGAAATCCAGCATTATTTGCACAGAAAAAGACAATGCAGTGACCTTCACAGTAACTTTCTGTTGAATGATCCTGCATTCAGGCCCCAGGAAACAGGACACTGAGCAGCTGGAAAGGCAAAAAAAGAAAAGATATTTTTAATTTTAGGGTTTTTTTCCCTGCTCTGAAATGTTTCACCTCTGAAGGCAGAGGCTGGGCAGGCAGGGAAACACAGTAAGGTTATCAGGAGCCCTCGGCATGGCCAGGGCAGAGCTGTGGCCTCGCAGCGAGCAGGGCAGGGCTGCTGCAAAAACGGTGTCCTGTCCTTGTCACCCTCCACACACAGCTTCTGGGTGTGAACAAAACCTCTCTCTCTCCACATTATCCCTGTCTATCCCCGCTAGGCCTCCAGGTCCTCATCTGTGTACATCACTAGATGAGATAAAGATTGAGGTGTAAGGACAGATGGAGATGGATTGGTGGAAAGCTGTCCAGCCATCCATCTGCTGCTGCACCCATCCATCCTGCCTCCTGAGCCCTGCTGCATTGCCCATCGCAGGGAGCAAACTCTCCTCCTGGATGAAGACTGAGAGGAGATGGATGGATAACTGAGTGGATCTTCATTTAATGCATCCATCTCTCTCTTCTCCCAGACTGACCCATCAGACCATCTCCACATTTTTCCTTTGCCTCTTTATGCTCAGAAAGTCTGATCCATCCAGCTCCCAGTTAAGGATTTTACAGCTCCTCTCATCAAAGAGCAAATGTGCTTGACCCTTCTCAGCACCATAAAATTACTTGCATCATTCCTTGGGTTTGTTATGGTTTTAATGGAGATGAGAAGAGCTTGAGAAGGAGCAAATACCAGATGCTGTCCCCCATTAAATGTCAGATTAATCATCCCCAGGAAGGCATGAGCAGCATTCCAACAGCCAGGCAAGGTTTGGCAGGGGGTGCATGAGGGACCCAGCCCAAGAAATCCCATAAAAGCCCCATAGATCCCCTGGCATGGGTGGATCACATCCATTGGGATGGCACCAGCTTTTCTATTGCTGGGGAAAGCAACCCCCACTGGGGAAGGAAAGGCTGGAGATTTGGGTCAGACATCTGGAGGTGGGGCTGATTTAACCTCCAGCTCCCTCCCCTCTCCAGGCCGTGTTGGGGATCTTAGGATGGCTCAGAACACATGCCTGGGGATATTCCCAATGATCTTCCCACCCTGGATTCCTGTTCCCACTCTGGAGAGAAAGGAGCTTGGCGAGCTGCTGCCCTGAAAAGGTTGCAGCCAGACTTTTTCACACCTTAAAAATCAAGGAAATTAAAGAAGAAGGGAAAAAATATTACTTGGAGGCCACATAAGTACTCATCCCAAGACTGGGGCTTTAGAAAATGTCTCTTTGGTAAAACTGAACTTCTGCACAGAGGAGGCTGCATCCAACCCCCTCTTTCCTGGCTGCCTCTGGGACATTTTTGTCTTTGTTCATTTTTCAGCCTTGATATTTGCAAAATAAAAAACATTTCTGGTTTGAAATTATTCTGCGTTTCACAATGTCGAGCTGATTATCGTGAAATTAATTATTACAAACAGAAAGTTAACACGGTAGAAAACGGATACAAAAACCTCCCCAAAATTGCCGAGGGAATTATTTGCACAGATCAAAAGCAATTTACTCTGTCAAGCTTTTATGTTGCAAATGGTTTTTGAGAGCTCCTCTTCCCAGCCCAGCGTGGTTGGCAGGGAGGTTTGCTGAGCCTAAAACATTTGGCAGGGCAGGAAAATTTTCCTCCTCCTGAGTAAGTGAGGTCAGTCCCTGGAGGTGGAGGGATCACAGGGAGCAAAACCCAGGGCAGCCCCAGGAGGGGGCTGAGGCACCACACTGTTCCCAGATCCACATCAAATACCAACATTGCAAATTAAAGATGAGGGGATGAGAGTGGGAGCACCTGGATGGACAAGGCAGGAGCCCTGCACAGCCAGGAGGGTACTTTGGGTGCAGAATATTTTGGGAAATGCCCTGGTAGGCAGGAGGGGCCAGCAGGCACAGCAGGGCAGGGAAAGGGCAGCTGCCTGTCTGCTCATCTCCTGTCCCAGGCAGTTTGTCCTTCATTTCCTGAGCTACAAATTCACTTGGACACATGTTCTGAATTTAGAAACAAGCACATTCAGTGGAATTCATATTTTATGAGGCTCCTTTTAGGGGCATATTGTAAAAGAAATGACTAAATCTGATTTTTCCATTCTCTTCAATCTCTTAAAACTTCCTAACAAGTGTCAAGGAACATAAAAGGACCTGCTTAGGCTGTGCTGTGAAGCTGGAGATTCAGGAGCCCGTGAACATCTCAGAATTTACCTGTATCAATGACACATTTAGAATTAGAACATGATTTTCCCCCAAAGCAGCACAGCAGAGCTTTGCCATTACCCCTAACTCAGGACTGGGGAAGAATCCACTTAAACATTAGAGACCTGCAGCTCCAGGAGTATGTTCTACCTTTGCTGGGTGGTCCTAGACATGGAGTTTCCATCTTCTGCTTTATTCTTTATTTAATCTTACAAACTGCACATGCAGAATCACATCCGACACAGCTGAGGCTGTAATGTCCAGCACTCAGATATCTGAGAGCTCAGATTTGCCATTCTAATCTCACAGATACAGAGATACATGCACATCTCTGCATTCCAGCTGTCCACTTAGTGCTGACAAAATGTCAGGGCCTCACCCCTGCAGGTGTGGCTCGTCGTTTTCCCAGAGGATAAACCAGACACAAAATGTAGATGTGCTGCAGGTGCAGAAATCAGCAACCCCTCTGCCTACCCCCAAAACCTTCTTCCCAGAAATTGAGGGTCCTCACACCACATCTCCCCTTTGGAAATAGGCAAGATTTGTGTCTAACATTAACACCAATGTCAGCAGAGTTTTGGAGGGTGTTTTGGAGTGGCCCCAGCCCTACCCTATGCTCTGGACATGGCTAGGATGCTCCCAGAGGACCTTCTCATCCAGGAGCTGGACAGGAGCCAGTTCAAGCTCTCCAGGATGGCTCCAGAGTGTGGGCCAAACTGAAGGAGACCAAAGGGAAGGAGACACATCTCAGTCCCAGCTAAGACACCCATGGAGATGTCCAGGAGGGCCAAGTCCCCATCCCCCATCCCCAGCCAAAGCTCAGAGGTTTGGGAAATCAAGTGTGCAAACTTTCTGTCCACCTTCTCCAATCTATAAATCACCCTTCAGCTATTTGGGTTGGGGAAACAAATAGTCCCTGCCACAAGCAGCAGGAGATAAAGTCGTAAGTGTTCAAACATGTGTCTGATCCCTTTAATAAATCTCTTGCTATTAATTTCAGTACTCACTGTGGCTCTGCCAGGCTGTGTCATCATTCCTGAGGATGATATCTGCAGGTGGCCTATCTGCCTCATCCACACATTTTTCATATTTCAGACTCCGGAATGCAGTCTTTGCATTCGGCACAAAGCAGCCAAACACCAGAGGAGCCACTGAGACATAAATCTGCCACTCATCCCATGGGGAAACAAAGGGCTGGAGGGGTCAAGGAAGAGGGTCTGGGGTCATTTGGCAGTGACAACCTCCCACACAGCTCCAGGCTGGCACAATTCTCCTGTTCACTGAATGCTGGAAGGTGCATTTGATCAAGATCTGTTGTGGGGGAGAGTCATGGGAAGCTGGAGCATGGCAAGGGAAGGGAAGGGAAGGGAAGGGAAGGGAAGGGAAGGGAAGGGAAGGGAAGGGAAGGGAAGGGAAGGGAAGGGAAGGGAAGGGAAGGGAAGGTTGGAAGGGAAGGTTTGGAAGGGAAGGTTTGGGAAGGGAAGGTTTGGGAAGGGAAGGTTTGGGAAGGTTGGGAAGGTTTGGGAAGGGAAGGTTTGGGAAGGTTTGGGAAGGTTTGGGAAGGTGAAGGTTTGGGAAGGAAGGTTTGGGAAGGTTTGGGAAGGAAGGTTTGGGAAGGTAATTTGGGAAGGTTTGGAAGGAAGGTTTGGGAAGGGGAAGGGTTTGGGAATGGAAGGTTTGGGAAGGGAGGTTTGGGAAGGTTTGGGAAGGTTTGGAAGGTTTGGGAAGGGAAGGTTTGGGAAGGTTTGGGAAGGTTTGGGAAGGGAAGGTTTGGGAAGGGAAGGTTTGGGAAGGTTTGGGAAGGTTGGGAAGGTTTGGGAAGGGAAGGTTTGGGAAGGGAAGGTTTGGGAAGGTTTGGGAAGGTTTGGGAAGGGTAAGTGAGGGGAAGGGAGGGGAAGGGAGGGGAAGGGAAGGGAAGGGAAGGGAAGGGAAGGGAAGGGAAGGGAAGGGAAGGGAAGGGAAGGGAAGGGAAGGGAAGGGAAGGGAAGGGAAGGGAAGGGAAGGGAAGGGAAGGGAAGGGAAGGGAAGGGAAGGGAAGGGAAGGGAAGGGAAGGGAAGGGAAGGGAAGGGAAGGGAAGGGAAGGGAGCTGGGCAGGGTCTGGAGCCCCAGCGGGGCTGAGGGAGCTGGGCAGGGTCTGGAGCCCCAGCGGGGCTGAGGGAGCTGGGCAGGGTCTGGAGCCCCAGCAGGGCTCAGGGAGCTGGGCAGGGTCTGGAGCCCCAGCAGGGCTCAGGGAGCTGGGCAGGGTCTGGAGCCCCAGCAGGGCTCAGGGAGCTGGGCAGGGGCTCAGCCTGGAGCACAGGAGGCTCAGGGGCCCTTCTGGCTCTGCACAGCTCCTGCCAGGAGGGCACAGCCAGGGGGGTCTGGCTCTGGGAACAGGGACAGGAGCAGAGGGAACGGCCTCAGGCTGGGCAGGGCAGGCTAGGCTCAGGGTGGACAGAACAGGAATTTCTCCATGGAAAGTGTGCTCATACCTTGGCAGAGGCTGCCCAGGGAGGTTTGGAGTGCCCATCCCTGGAGTGACCAAGGAAAGCCTGGAGGTGGCACTCAGAGCTCTGGGCTGGGGACAACGTGGGGATGGGGCACAGCTTGGACTCAATTACCTTAGAGGCTTATTCCAACCTCAATGATTGTGTGACAGTTTGGAAAAGAGTAGCATTGACCTGAGAGTCTCCAGAACAAATGTGGCCAGTTTGTGCTCTTATAACTCTGGGAACACTGAAGATCAAGTGATGAAGTTTCCTGTCAGCTCTAATCACTGCTGGATTTTTAAGAGACAACGGAGAGCAATCTAGGAGCCACTGTGTCCTTCCCAGAAGTTAACCGGCCCTGGCACTTCATCCTGGTGCTGAGAGAGCTCCATCAGGAGCTTCAGGGCTGAGCTTGCAGCTGCCACGTCCCGGTGCCCCCGTGGGTGCCCAGCTCAGCACCTTCCACCCATGCAGAACACGGGAGCTGCTCAGCAGCCACGGCTCCATGGCCAGGAGGGATTTACAGCCCCGAACTCTCCCACCTCAGCTTGAACCTGTGCCCAGTAAAGGCCAGAGCTGCCCAAGGAGAGGGCAAAGGAAAAAATGCAGTGAGGACATCAGGAATGCAGCGTCCTCCAAGCACATTCCAGCCTGTTTGAACAGCCACGTGTGCTGTGACCAGATGCTTCCAGCAAAAAACTGCTTGGCATTAATTCATAGGCAGCTTGGCTCATAAAGCTAGGCCAGGCACAGGAACTGAGCTCTGCATCCACTTTTCATGTCCCCTGTCCCTCTCTCTGTGCCTTTGTTGGGATGCCAAAGCCAATCAGGAGGTGCTGAACCTCCCTGGCTCCTGTTCATTTCTGGTAAATAATGACCATTAGTATTCAGGCCGAAGACCTTGCAGCATTACCCAGTTCAATATTTGCTGCCTTGTAACAAAGGCAATCCATTTCACATGCAGAACGTGGGAGTGCAACCTTTTGTTACTCGAGTTTCTTAAATTTTTATCTCAGAAATCAATGAAGGAATTGGAATTCCACATCTCATTTTATGGCCCAGAGAAAAAAAAGGAGAGCACAAGGGAAAATTATCAAAGAGCGGGTAAGGAATGAAAAACAATACCCAAGCTCATCCAGATATCCTCATAAATTCTTTAACAATTTAATTACTGGGCATTCTGTGCTTTGGTTTTAAAGCTAGGAATGAGTTCTGGGGTTATTTTGTTGTGGGCTTTTTTCCCCCTGCAGAGTCTATAGAATTGCTTGTAGTTTGTAGTTGATCTTCTTGGAGAAAGAAATGGTTCTCCATCCAATTAATCTAATTAGAACGTAATCAAGTTGTAGAGATCTGTGCAGCAGTGTGAGTGATTAGGAAAAATTACCTTTCTGCAAAGAGTTTAAATTTAATTTTAGTTCCATAATCTGAAGCCCAAATAAAGGAAAGTGTAATTTACACTGCAATCCTTCGTGCCACGCTGCCTCTTTCCTGGGAGAACAAATTCCAGCTGGATCCAGACAAATCCCCCTTGTGGTTCATGGCTAAATTCGTGCAAAACCAATGGGATCCATTTTCCAGAGGGAAATGGGAAGACAGACTCTGCTCAGGATCACCCAAGGGTGGGTGAAAGCTACACTGGGGAGTGGCAGGGTTTGGGTGGAGGGTGCTCCAGGGGTGGCTTCTGTGAGAAGGTTCTGGAAAATTCCCCAGCGGGATGGACCCATCATCAAGCTTCCAGCTTATGGGGCCTGAGGGAACAGCTGGAGCTGTGCCAGGGGAGGGTCAGGCTGGGTGTCAGGGACAGGTCTTGTCCCCAGAGGGTTTTGGGGCACTGACCAGGCTCCCAGGGAATGGGCACATGACCTCACCTTTGCCCTTGAAGGAAAGGGGTGAAGGAAAAAGGAAAAAGAGATGGTGGGAAGGGGGGGTGGGTGGGGGTGTGGAATGAATTTCTTAAAACCCCTATTGCTCTTCATTACCTCCTGTTTGCTGTGAGTGCCAAGATTCTCTTCCCAGCTGGCAGGGCCCGGTGCCTCTCTGTGCCAGGGCTGCTGATCCCAGGAACGTTCCCGGGAACCAGAGGGGGCTCATCCGGGGCTGCAGAGCCAAATGGTGTGACCAATGTCCCTCGTGCAGCAAATCCATAATTGTCGGGTGGTGGGGGATGGATGGATGGATGGATGGATGGATGGATGGATGGATGGATGGATGGATGGATGGATGGATGGATGGATGGATGGATGGATGGATGGATGGATGGATGGATGGATGGATGGATGGATGGATGGATGGATGGATGGATGGATGGATGGATGGAGGATGGATGGATGGATGGATGGATGGATGGATGATGGAGGGAGGGATGAGCTTGGAGTGTTGGCTGGGAGCAGGGGCAGAGAAGAGATGTCACCTGGTGCGAGATGAAATCACAGAATCCCAAAATTATTGAGGTTGGAAAAGCCCTCCAAGACCAACCTGTGCCTGACGCCCACCTGGTCCCCAGCTCAGAGCACTGAACGCCACCTCCAGTTTTTCTTGGACACCTCCAGGGATGGGGACTCCAAACCTCCCTGGGCAGCCCCTGCCAAGGTGTGGCCACCCTTTCCATGGAGAAATTCTTCCTGGCGTTCACCCTGAGCCTCTCCTGGTGCAGTCTGAGAATCAAAAAGGAGATCCCTCATGCAGAGACAGCAGTATGGAATGCTGCAATCAGAAATTGCATGAAAACCTTTCCTTTCATTGGTCACACCTGGCCAGGTGATGCTGCACCAGTCACCTGAGGGGCTCCTTTGTAAGAATCATCTCTTTTTTTTGTTTTTTTTTTTTTGTTTTTTTTTTTTTTGTAATAATAAAATGCAGTTTTTGCAGAGAATCCTCAGAATTCCTTTAAAATCTGCTGCATCTCCGCACAACCCCTCAGTCTGGGTATGGCCAGGACAGCCAACACACTGTTCTGAATGAAAACAGCAGTGAGCTGAGACAGCATGGTCTGAACTCAGAGAATATTCTCCTCTTACCTCAGTGAATATTACTTTTCATAGATTTTTCATGACATGTATTTGTAGCTTGTTCATGTTCTATGCTCCATTCCCACAGGAGGCAACTTGCAGGATTTTTCTTTGGGCTTGTCTTGAACAAATAAGGATTTTTTAAAAAATTAATTCAATATTCCAGTGTGAAAATGAGGGTGGGAGTTTCTGGCAGTGACGAAACAGCCTGGATGTCACAGAGACCCCATTTTTATTGAGTTAGGATGTTGTGAACTGAGATCTTCATCCTGCCAGGAGCTCCCCAGGGTTGGCAAGGTCCCAGTTGGTTTCCAAGCCTCCTGCTCCAGGAACAGCCTTGGTAGAAATGCACTGGGGTATCCTGTTTGCAGCCCTCAGAACACATCTCCAGACAGGCAGGTTCACTCCTGCCTCAGGACACGTATTTTAGAGAAGCAGTATCAACATTCGCAATTTCCATTCACTAAACCTGTTTCTTTGGAGCCCAGTGGGACAGAGGCTGCTTCAGGGGTGGTCTGTGGGTTCCTGACCTCTGCTTTTGAGGAAAACTCTGACTTTTTTCATGTTTCTTGCCTGTTTTCCTGCACACTCCTTCAAGGAAAGGCTCTGTGACGTGGTGTCTTTCCTTCCCTGACTGGAGCTGTGCTCACACATGCGTCTCACTCCTAGGGACTCTTCTGGAAGTCCTAAAAATCCAACAAATATTGGTCCCTACCCCAACAACTTTGAGACCTAAACCCATGAGAAGTTCAGAGAGGGAAGGAGAGACAAACACAGAGGGGACAGTGATTTCTCCAAGGTCACCCAACAAATCAGTGGCAAAGCATGTTCCAACCCTCACAAACGTCACTTATAGCACACAAAAATTTTCTTGTAATGCAAAAAATCCTCTTTCCTATATTTAGCTGCAGAATTACTCCTGAAACACATTAGTTCTCCAGGCTCCTCAGACAAAATAATGTTATTAGACCGAATGCCGGTGGAGGCAAAGAAGATTTGACATTTCACTGAAAATTGCACCCAGGACTATTAAGGAAGAGAAACTTATTTGGATGTGCTGCAGGCACGAACTCTTCAGATTTACACTTTTCAGTCAGAACTGCCTGCAACCCTTCTGCAAAATCCGAGGAGAATTTCATACTTTTCCCCTCCTCTCCCTCTTTTTACTCTGAGACAAATCTCCAGGAAAATTCATTACACGGTTTAAGCACTGGGATTTATCATTCCATTCAGCTTCCCCAACTCGCAGCTCTCCTCGTTGTCACACCAGCGAGGTAATTCTAATTTGTTTCTTTCATATTTCACCCGTGATGTTCGACTCCAGATGACGGGGAGGAAATAGAGACAAGCAGAGAATGTCTCAGGGCTGCACAGGAGGAATTTCAGCAGCTGTGCCCCCACTGTCTGGGGCTGGGGAGCCTCGGGAACAGGGGAGATGCTCCAGGCCAGTTCATGGGGACCTAATGCCAACCTCTAGAGGGGCTCCTGCACAGCATGGGGGCAAACCAGGAGCACAGGTGGGTTGTCACCTGCCACAGAGCAGGTTTGTTGCCCTACAGAAGGGCTGTAGCTCAGCTGTCCTTGGGGGTGCTGCGTTCTCTGACATCTCCACATGATCACAGCCCTTCTTCCCCCCCAGTGTCTCCTCCCTGCAAAGCACGAGAGTGGAAGTAAAGCCTTTCACTCCTGGAACACTTCACACCTCTGAGTGATGGAGAATCTCTGCTGGGTGCTTGGCGTCACCAGGACAGTGTCACCAGGACGGTGTCCTCCTGAGACAGGACCCCCAAACTGAGAGGAGACGGGCAATGCCAGCAGCTGGCTTGGTCACAAACACCCTGGGGTATGAGGGAAAAGCCACCAGAGCTTGAAGGGACCCAAGGCAGCAGCGTGCCCAGGACGGATGCAGTATCCTCATCCCTGTCCCCCACCATGGCCCAGGTTCTAGGTGCCATCTCAGAGGACATGACAACCCCTGAGTCCTGTCCCCCCTCCCTCCTTCCCCTCCACCCAGGGGGAACCTCCATAGGTCAGGCTGGGAAAGCCTCGAGTGGGAGGACCAGTTTTGGACAAGACCCTAAATCTGGAACCCAAGTCCCATTTTCAATAAGTTTTTGATTGGGCTGACCTTTATCCAATGTAAATAATAAATTGATGGTGTTTCCTATTAGTCTTGTATAAATACATCTTCTAAATAAACACCCTGGCCAGACACCCAGAGAGTTTGTTCCTCTCTGCCTGGAGTTATCACCCCATAAACAAGAAGCTGCTCCACACGATCACCTAATTGATCCATTTTGCCTGCTTCCCAATAAGCTATAAAAAGGTACATTTGCTATGGGGAAAACTAGGGTTTTTATCATCTCCTGCCTCATCTCAAGGGAGGCTGAAAGGAAGAAGCCCACTTTATGTTTGCTAAAATATTTAGAACAAGCTGTGAAAGATAGGAAACATTTTAGAACAGCTGTAAGTTATATTAATACGAGAGCCTGTCCTTGAGAATAAACTACAGTCCCAGGCAGGTAAAAAAGCTATTAAAGAGATATTCCTTTGAATTGACATGTATCTGATTTGATTGCAGCACCATTCCCATGTAGTTTCAATGTTCCTTCTCCACTAATACCGAATTAATTCATTTTGATTATTGTTATTGTGGTGAATGGCAAGCGGAATCAGCGGTGATGGATCAGGCGCTTGCTGGGGAGTGCGGGTCGGGTTCTCCACCTCCTGCCGGGACAAGCCGGGCCCCATGCACGCTGCGGAGCTGTAAAAATGATGGAGGGGAAGGGAACCATCTGGCAGATTAAAAAGATTCCTTGCAAGGTAATGTCTGCCTGCCTTTGTACAAGACCTAAGATCATCCCTGTGATCTGCAGTGAGAGGCAGAGTAGTTTTTCCCTGTCAATCTCCAGTTTTGGCTCAAGGGAGGGTGGTGTGGCCGGGGCGACTGCCAGGGCTGAGCCGGGCCCAGCAGAGCAGCCAAGGGGCAGCTGCTGCATCTGCAAGAGTTGGCATTTGAAAAGCAAATTTCAGCTGCAGAAAGGGGAGCAGGTATGGGAAACAACTCCAGAGCTGCTGCATCACAGGGTCCCCTCCTCTTGCCCAGACCAGGTTTGCAATCAGCTCCTGGATTTCTCTCCTGCTTGACTTGAACATAGTTGGGATTTTTCTCCACAGCATGACTAGAAAATGGAAGAATCACAGAATGAAAGAATTATTTGATTTGGAAGAGACCATTAAAGAGCATCCAAGTCCACCTTCTACTATCCCAGGTGCCTCTCAGCACCTCGTACCTTTTCCTGCAGCCTCCTCCAAGTCTCGTGGTGGTGTCTCCAAAACTGGGTCTTTTGTGTGGTCAGGATCAGCTCTATCCATCCCAGAGCTCCAGAATCAAGGACAACTTTGAGGTTCTGAAATCCCCATGGAGCAGATGCCATGTCTTTGCTGATTTGTTTGTTTGTTTGCAGACACAGGAGTGGTCCAGAGCTGTTCAGTGTTTCCAGTCCTCCTGTGCTGAACCAGAGAAGCAGTGGAGCTGCCTCTGCCTCTGTTTAACCCACGGGAGAGCAGGGAAGGATGTGGAGGTGGACATGCAGGAGGGAGCATCGGGAGCACAGTCCTGGCTGAAAAAGGACATGGTCTCCCACGTGCCACAGCCACCACCTGTTCCCATCCCATATCTGAGCCATACCGGGGTGCTGAGGTGCAGGGATGTGGGAACAAGGAGAGGGTGGCAGGGAATAGGGGCAGAGGAAGGTGCATTGCTGATTCCAAGTGTGGTGGTCCTTTGGGGTCAGATCTGGGAGGCACTGGTACCTCAGGGGTGTTTATTACAGCAGCAGCTGGGGCAGAAAAGCAGAGTCTGGGGGTGAGGGAGGGGGTGGCCACATCTCCCATTTCCCAGTCTCTTACCAGTCTCAGCATCGCCTTGGCTGCTTCAAGGGTGGTTTTCTTGCCTGTTAACCACTGCAGGGCTCCAGCGTTCCTTCCCTCTGTGTATCCTTCTCTGCCCCCCCTCCCCATGTCTGAGGATGCAGCTATTTCAGTATTACAAGGAAGTTTTAGGATCAGAATCCATTAGGGGCTCATTTACAGCCATGCCCTAAGGCAGACGCAAACCTCGCTTCAGTGAGATGATGGACTCATCCATCAACAGCTCCTCGCTGGCCTGCTCTCTCTGGGAGCAGCTGTACTGAGCACCAGCACCAGCCCAACCCTGTCCTCTCAATCTCTGGGCAACCTGGAGATACTCCAGCTCTCCCAGACCCCTGTGAGCAGCAGCTCCCAGAGAAAACCCCCAGCACTATCCCCACAAGCTGGAGGGAGGAGGTTTCTCCTCTGTGGCCTGATCTGCACCCTCTGCAAACTCCTGGGCTGTGTCCTTCCAGCTGGGTAACAGGGATGGAGTTTGAACCTCTCTGGGATGAGGGGAAAGACCCAAATTGTGTCCAAAGCTTGCCTTCCTGCAAGGACCTAGCAACAAATTCAAATCCAACCTGAATTTCCTCTCAGCTCCCATTTTGATCAATCTCTTACTATTTCTCAGTGGCCATTTGTGATAAGGATATAAGAAGAGCTTCCTGGATCAGATCAAAAGTTCATCGAGGCCAATGTCCTGGAGGGCTGGCACAGGAACAGGACAGGCCATAAACCATTCCCAGTTCTGGCCATCTGCAGCTTGAGGCCTTCCTGAGCCAGATGGAACTGTGAGTAAGCTGTGTTTAAAAGCCCTTGATGGCCCTTTTCTGGCCACATTTCTCTAATGACTTTCCAAACCCATCTCTGTGTTAGGTCTCCCCGGCCCTGCCATGAGTTTCACAATTGGATCAGGCATTGTCTGAACGTCCTTCCTCCAGAAGGGCAGAGATAAAGTTATCTTGGATTTCATCTGTTGCTAGCACCAGTCTGGACTCTAACCTTTCTTAAATCTCCGCCAGGAAATGCAAGTCATGCCTGGTCAAAATCTGGTGTGGGGCAGGGCCCGGGTGCCCAAGGGACCCCCAAATGGAATCATCTATCTCCATAAGATACAGCATGTCCCTAAAATCTCCCTAATTCTGAATAAAGGTGCTCCTATTAGGACCACCCCAAAGATTTGTATTTTCAGATCTCATAAGTTTTCTCATCACTATCAGGTCCCTGATCTAACAGGACAAAAGAAATTATTTTCTTAAAATGATGGAGAAGCAAAAGGAATTAAATTACATTTTCCAAAGTTGTGCCTCAAGAGAGGAGCTTGTACTTCCCTAATCAGGCATGAAGAGAAAGCCAACCCTCTCCAGAGGCAAATATCCTTGGTTCATTTTCAGCTGGAGGTAGGACAGCTCTGTCCCATCTGGCTAGTTATGGACTGGCTCTGACTAGATAATGTCAGTCTGGCTTTCCAAAATTTCCACCAGGCCTGGATCAAGTAAAACATAAACCACAGGTCTCTCAAATCCTGTTTTCATCCTCCGTGGTCGGAGATGCTCATGCAAGAATGTTGTGCTGTTCCCCCTGAAAATTTCCAGAGGGGAATTGAGGACTGGGAAGCCCACACGTGGCATCCCCTGCTGATCCAGACCTTGCCACTGTTTGGCCATGAACAGAGTTTTAGTGCTGAATGGTGACACTTTGATTTATTGGTGCTCTCTCCATGCACTCCAGGTGGTGGCAACATTCCTTCTGGTGTTTTCTGGAGTGGATGACAAGAAAGGAAGGATTGCAAGAAATAAAAAGAAAGTTTCTAACAACAAAAGGGATCAGCACACACCTCGATCTCCTGATGTTAAACACTGCTGACACAGGCCCTGCACTGCACAGATCTGTAACTTCCTTTAAATTAGCAATTCCACAGACACAGTAGGAGCTTGCATAAGAATTGTCCATAAAGGGAAGAAAGTCACAATATCAGCCTAGCATGAAACCCTGCTTTCTGCTTTTTAATTAAGATTTCAAGCTTGTGTCTCCCTTGAGGTGCTGCGTGAGGTTTTGCCAGATACGAGAAACAGCCGGGGTCCCTCTCAGCAAATTGGCTTCCCCAGCTCTGCTCACACACTCTTCCACACCAAATTCCCAGTGCCAAACTTGGGGTACAGCACCACGAGAAGGCAAAGCTCATAAGTTGGGGCCTGAACCCTTCCCTGCAGGCTTAGAATTTTTTGTGACTCCCCTTTCCCAGCAGGGTCCCTGTGGAAACAGTGAGTTGTGTTGTTTGGTCAATGTCACTCTCAGTATTGGAAAGAAGGGCAGCAACTCCTAGGATGACATTTCCAGCGTGAATACCTCTGTTTATATATTTTTTAAACTATCCTGCACTCTGTCATGTTCTCTCAGCAGTCCCTTGGAACTCCTCTTTCCATGGCTGCTCCTGCTTGCCTTGTATCCCTCAAGCTGGAAATCAGAGAGATGTGAACAATCAAACAAGTTATCATCCAGAATTAAAGGCAGATGTTGGCATTTCCATTTGTCCTGTCCCATTTTGCCATCACAACCCTATTCCCTCACCTGGAATCTCAGAGCAGAGCACAGTGGGTTATAAATACCTCAAAGGCAAAGCAGGGAACCCAGGGCTCCCTGTGTAGCATCAAAACAACCCCACAGACACGGGGGTCACAACCAGAAATCACTGTCTCACTCCCTTCTACATCACTGCCAGTTTTGGACTCGTTCTGAAGGAAGCACAGGCACCCCAGGCACGCCAGCATGGCTCTCCCCTGGCTCTGGCAGTCGCAGATGTGTCAGGACTCGTCGCTGTGCACATTCATCACTCCCATAATGCTGCCCCTCCAAAGGCAACCTTTCTTGAGCACACAGCACTCATATCCAGCAGCCACCATGTCCTTCCCTGCCTCTCACTGCCTCCCCGCAAGCAGGACAGGATCCAGCCCAGCCAATGCCTAGAACAGGGATTTGGATGTATTTGCACTGCACCAGGTCCCCATCATTGCCACCTGCACTACCAAGGGAGAGGTGCAACACTGAGCCACTCATCCCAGTGCTGGCTGTCACCACGTGGAGGGCACACTGACAAAGAGTGCCCTGGAAGCACCTCTGAAGGTTTCACAATTACACCCATAAAGAATTTAATGCGCAGTAAAAGCAGTGAGTGAGTTATCAAGGGCTGGTGTGGAGAGGGAAGCAAATGTTTTGCCCTACAGATGTTCATAAAATATTTAGTAACTTTAAAAAGAGGAGGGAAGAATGCAGCTTGATAAACCACTGTTACAAGCAGGTCCACTCTGCCAAGAAGCCAGCAGAATGCAGGATTCCTCTCGGGCTCATTACCTCCCAACGCGGCGTTAATGGGGCTGTGGCCGCTCATCCCTCTTCCCCCAGACCACGCAAACGGCTTTATTTAGAAGCTGAGATTGGAGCCTGGCTCCACCAATAACCCTGGCCTGGATGTAGTTAGGCATCAGCAGAGCAAAACTCTCCAGTCAAGGGAGAGTGGAAATCCAGGTCAGGCAGCTCCCTGCCAACAGCTACCTGCTCCCAGCTGGAAGAGAAATGAATCTGGGGAGTGAGATGCTATGGTGTGGCCTTTTCAAGCTTCTGTGTTTGACAGAGGTAACTGTGTATAAAGTTTTTTGGAAGAAATTAGTTGGCCGCCCTTGGCAGCGAGCTGGGGGCTTTCAGAGAATCACAGAATCCAGGACTGGTTTGGAGGTAAGGGTCCTTAAAGCCCACCCAGTGCCACCCCAGCCATGTGCAGGGGCAACTTCCACTGTCCCAGGAGGCTCCAAGCCCTGTCCAGCCAGGCCTTGGACACTGCCAGGGATCCAGGGGCAGCCACAGCTGCTCTGGGCACCCTGTGCCAGGGCCTGCCCACCCTCACAGGGAAGAACTTCTCACCTAAACTTCCCTGTCAGTCTGAACCCATTCCCTTCTGTCCTGCCACTCCAGTTCCTGATGAGCAGTCCCTCTCCAGCTTCCCAGAAGCCCCTTCAGATCCTGGAAGGGACTCTGAGGTCTCTTCCACACAACCTTCTCTTCTCCAGGCTGGACAGCCCCCTCTTTCTCAGCCTGTGTTTGTGCCCCCCTGCCATGGGGACAGAGCAGTTCAAGCCACAGGACCTGTCCAGTGCTTCACCCCCTTCCCCTGCTGGCCTGCAGCAGGGGTTGGCTCGGGCAGTGCTTTTCCCCATTTCCAGGTGTGGCACCTGAGGCCAGAGCAGGTGCCAGTGGGGCAGCCCCAGACAGGTTGAGTTGCGAGCCCTGGGCTGGGAGAAGCTTGCAGAGCATCTGCCTTCCATAAATGAAGGAATAGCAGGTGGTTTCAGGCTGTGTGGAAAAGCCCTCCCGGGAGTACTGATGCCATCACTGCCAGGAGCAGAGCAAAGGGCTCCGGGTCTGCCGAGCGTGGGTGACACCAGGAGCCAAGCACAGCATCCTCGCAGTGGCTCGGAGCAAGACAAGAGCAGATAAAAACCCCAAACTGCTGTTTTGACTGCTCTTGGGACGTTTGCTTGTCCCAAATGAGGATGAAAAATTCAAAACACGTAGGGAAAAAAATAACGGGAGAAGCAGAATCCCATGCAATTTCCATTTGGATGTGTCAAAACAACTCATTTTGGCACAGCAAGCATCAACCCACCTCTGCCCACACTGCTAGGGGAGCGGGGGAACAACCACCAAGGCTGGGGGTGGCACCCCAGAAGCCACAGAGGAAAAATGATCCAACCTTCCTTGAGGACATGGTGCTTCTGAGCATCTCCCTTGGGGCACACAAACACCTGAGTTCTGATTTGGCTGCAGAAAATACAAATAATCAGAAAAAAAGCATTTTGACAGGAATAAAATCTATTCTTTAGGCTGGAAATCTTTTTTTCTTTTAATACAAGTATGTGTTTTGAGTGAAAGGGAATTAAGTGTCTAAAAAAAGAACTTCTTTGAATTAAGACTCATTTCAATTTAAGGCTGTTGAAAGGCAGAACTCCAGGTGTTGTGCAGAGGTTCCTTTGTTCATTGTCACAATTCAACACGGATTTGCAAAATACTTTGACTAAATCTGTTCTGATTTTTCTGTCAGAAACATTTCAGGTGACAATTTTTACCCCTAAAGCTCCACTTGAGGTAACTCAGACAAAACAGTTTAACATCAGCCTGGAGGGAAATATTTTGTTCTTACTTCTCCAAAGAAATGTACACTTCAAACACTTGCAGGGGGAGATATTTTGCAGAAATTTCCAGGTTTACAGAAACCCAGTAGAGCAAGGATGTTTGCCTGGAAAAATCTTGGTCAAATCCAATGTATCCCATGGTCCTCCCTCTGTCTCTCTGTGCCTCCAGGAGCGATTCTCTGCTCAGATGGGATGCAAGGAGGGCTGGAAACACCTGTGCACAGGCACAGCTTTTGCTTCAGGAAGGACCAGCCTGCAGCCCTGTGACAGGCTGAGAGCTGATTTATCACCACCAACCCCCTTTTCCAGCACAGCCACCCTGAACTCATCCCTCCAGAGCAAGGAACTCCTTTTTCTCCTCAGATTCTTCCAAGATGACAGGATGTTGCTCTCCAGCACAGTGGGTCAGACCTTTTCCAATGGTGCCCAAAACCACCCTGAGCTGGGGCCAGCTGTGCTGCTCTCCTGCAGGACCTCAACGTATAGAGTTCTTAAAGTTCAGTGCTTCCTCTCACACTGCTGGCTTGGTGTATTTAAACTCTTTACTGAATTTTAGATTATTTTTTTCTTTTTCTGTTTCATTTTTTCTATTTTTCATTGGAAAAGTTCAATTAGACTTACCTTTTGCTCTTCCTGCGAGTCTGCTTTGGTTCACCTCATTCCTGGAGGCAGCCCAGGTCTCTGTGGGGTGAGGTGTTAAGGGGATGAGGCAATCTCTTCAGCGCAGAGTGATGGGGCTGCAGGACTTCATTGGGTCCTTTGTGGAGAGTTTTCTCCTGGCAAAAATGTGCATTTTGCATGGCAAAGCAGGAGCACTTCCAAGCTCACTCGTGGAAAAAGGGGTTGTAGCCAAGTGCTGTAATTCAGAGCAGACCCTCAGCTGGCCTGATTACAGCAGAGCTGCCACCAAACCTGTGCTGGCTCAGGGATGAGGAGCCATCCAAGCGATCTCTGACAGTGTTGGACTCGCTGAGCTCAGCTCAGCCTGTCCAAGTTTGAAGGATTTCATGCCACATCTTGGTGGAGAGGTACACCAGTGAAAAATGGGGACTCCACCTGCTCCAAAAACAGCAATTCTGAATGTAGAAGCAAATGGAAAAGTTAAGGTTGGCTTGTGTTCAGAACACAACCAGAGAGCTCATACCCAGACCACTGGGAGCTGACAGAGCCGGAGCCAAACTTCCCAGATTGGTCTGTGAGCTGGGAGGAACCAAACTGGCCATGCACATCTCAGGGTCTTACCATCATTATTGTTCCTGTTATCAGCCAGAAACCCCTAGCATGGCCTTGAAGCAATGGAATTTTAAAAACCCACAAAAATATGAATGGTCCTTCCAGAATGGGTTCACATTTTCCTTGGCTAATGGCCCATCCCGTGATTCCAGTTGAACCAAATCCTAAATTCTAAGAAAAACTCCATCATCTCCCTTCTGTTTGAAGGGAAACTGCCAACATGTCTCACCCATAATTGTCTGGATCTGCAGAGAGATGTTCAGGTTTATGACAGGAGGCAGGGAGCCAAGTCCCGTTGATCTCCAGTGGAAATCCCTCAGTGAGAAATCCCTCACTCCCATCACTGGCAGGGAGAGCCAGGCTTTGCCTGCACGGCTGGATTTGTTCTCCAGCTCTCTGCACCATCCAGTTGGAATTCCTGTTGCTATCCTGTTATTATCTCTGATTGAGGGGGGTGGGAGAAGGATTTAAGCCATTCCTGCACTCTTGGGCTTGCAGTGATGTGCCTTTACAAGCCCTTTTTCATTTGTTGTCCTCAAAATCGAGTTTCCTGGGAGGGTTTTCCCCACTAGGGCAAAGTCTCACCCTCCTTTACTCAGCTTTAGGCTCAGGCAGAAGTGGGTCAGGGTAATGACTCACTTTCAGTATTCAAAGCCAGCCCAATAAATCCCTAAATGACTTTCTAACGGTGCAGTAAACATAATCAATGCACATTAACAAAGCACTGGGAAGCCAAGAAATTCTTTGGGGGGTAAAACTCATACCATGAATCTTTCCATGTTGTTGTATCAGGCAGGAACCACTGACTCCCTCATTGTGTTCGACAGAGACAGATGGGAAATATTTTCTAAAGCCATTCCAAGGCCGGCCCAGGTTTTTCAAAGAGGAATTTTTGGAGCAGAAAGATCTAGGCCTGATTTATTTTTCAGGTGTATATAAATGCTTTAAGATTCAGGTACATACAAAAAGGGTTTTTTACAAATGTCAGAGAATTTGGGGTTTAAAAGACCTCTGGAGGTCTCTAGCCTTCCTGAGAAGATTTCACTGTCACCCCAGGACCTTGTTTGAGCAGCCTCTGAATACCTCAGGGATGATAGTCCCTCCATCTCTCCCAGGGCTGCACAAGCTTCCAGGGAAGGGAACTGAATACTGGGAAGATTTAAAGGCTTCCAAATTCGGTGTATTCCTTTCACAGCTAGAGGGGGAAATGGGCTCTATTCTCAGAGCCAGATTCTGGGTGAGTTTCACTCACCCTGACATAGACGCAGGAAAGTCAAAGACATTTATACACCTCCAGCTCTCTCCATAATCTTTATGGAGGAAAAAAACCCAAATAAATCATCTCATGCTGCACCAGCTTGAAGGGGTACACCAGGCTGTGGAAAGGCTTGAACATGAGCCAGTCTCAGGTCCTGCCCCTGGAGCACCCTGAGATCCAACTAGCATCTCCAGCCACTCCTGACCAGCATCTCCAGTCATTCCCAACCAGAATCCCCAGTCACTCCTGACCAGCGTTGTCACAGGATCCAGAGGTCCTGACGAGCCCCAGCCCCTTGTTGTGCTCTGAGCTACACTGACACATAGCCGAGTCCCTGCCCAAAAACCCCTGCACTAAAAATAGACAAGACAGATGGAGGCACAGATTTCTGGAAAGACACACAGCAGGTCAGGAGCAGAGTTGAAATGAGAGAGAAGGGAAGTAGCAGGTCTGAGAATCCCATAATTAAAGCTTTTCCTTTGGCACTGAGGCACAAACCATACAGTTCAAAATGCCCTGGCCCAGATGCTCCAGCCACCTTGAATTCTGAGCCCAGAAAGCTGCAAAGCCTGAGTCAGACACAGAGCTGAGATGCTCCAAGACAGTGACAGGCCCAAAGTGCTTCTCCCAAGACCCACAAATCATTCATGTTCCTTGTTTCCTGTCTCCTGAGACAATTTTCTCTGAAGCTGGGCATCCTCTCCAACTCCCACAGCTTTCCCTGGGCTCTGACTCATCACCCCAACCCTTTCCCTTGGAAGTCAAGATGTGTTGCCATTGCATCATTAGCTGTAATGACAGATAGTGTTACTGATAGTCACCCTTAATTGGCAGCCCAGCAATCACCCTAACTCCTTTGTGTTCATTACCCCAGCGCTGTGTTTGGGTTCACAGAACACTTACAAATAGTATTAATAGCAATTGCATCAATAATAACCATGGTTGTGAGATGTTTATGTAGCATCCATCTGCTCCGAGATCCACGGTGACAGATAACGCCGCCGCCATCTGGCCTCTCTGGGTGCGCTTGGCTCCTGCTTATCAGGTTGGCAAATCAGCCAGCCCCAGCTCCATCCCGGCAGCTCCCACTGGTTCCCACTTGCCAGCAGACGTAAACCACCTCCTATGCTGCAGACACTCCTGGAGAAGAGATGGGAACCCCCAGGCTAAAAAGGGGCACCTAGATGTAAAGTGAGAGCTTCTCACTGCAGCGTGCACAGGGGAGAGGGGAATCTGCAAAGCCACAGTGAAATAAGGACAGGCACCACTGCAAATGCACAGGCACTCCCAGAGCAGTCACAATCTTATTTAAACCACTTTTTAAAGTAACCCTGGCTCGGGTGTGGCTTTGTCCTGGGCCCTGGGTGCAGTGCTGGTGAGGCTCTGGCACAGCAAACACAGCTCCCACGGGGTGTATTGAACCCTGGGATACATCCCACAATGTCACACCATCAGCATCACTGCCGAACCAAGGATCTGTCAATGGATCTGCAGGGAGGGCTCTGAGCAGAGCCCAGGCTCCGCTCCACTGGGCCCAGCAATGGCCCAAGGTGGGACACGGTGAGCCAAGTGCTTGCTGGAAATGGCTAAAATAAACCCAAACTGGATCTTTTTCAGTGTCTCTCTTTTGTCTTCCCCCCTGTGCCCAAAGCAAGAGCTCAAGGGTGAAGGGAAGACAGCCCCTGCCCTCCCAGCAAAAGGAGCCCACAGGAAGGAACTGCTGGAAGAAGCCACCGAAGCTGCAGCAGTGACATCCTGCCCCAGGAGCTTTGGCCTTGAGCACTGTGCCCTGAGCAGGATTTCCATCCAGATCTTGCTCAGAAGGTCTCTCAACAGAGCAAGTCTGAAAAACCACAACTCTCAGGAGCAGCCTGGGCAAAGGATCAATGCCCATTCCTGCTTCCTACAGAGCCCTGAGTGCCCCTGAATGGGAGTTCTGCTGTGGTTGTGCAGAGCTGCAGGAAATGACTTCCAGAAAAAATACCATGGGCAGATGTCTCCTCAGGCAGGAGGCCCTGAAGGGACAGACAATGTGGCAGTGAAACCAACCCCCCAAGGCCTTGGGATATCCAGTTTGGCTTCTATGGAGCCTTAGAAATCTCCAGTTCCCTTCCGACATTTTGATCCTCAATACCCTGATCCAGGCACTGGTTTCTCTGGCTGGAGGGCAGGGCTGATGTGTTTATTGCCAGCAGGAAACTCTGGTCTGCCCAGGAAGGCACTCAAGCAGCACTTGCAGTTCTGTAGGAGTCACTTTGGCTTGCTGCAGCCAAGGCAACCCAGACCAGCTGGGTTGTTGGAGCCCTGCCAGGTCCTGGCAGCTGGAAATGGCAAACTTCATGGCAAACTGGGCATCTTTGGACAACCTTGACCTCCAGAGAGCTGTATCAGAGCAAATCCCCAGCAAATCCCCAGCAGAGCCTTTGTGCCAGCTGGAAAGAGACGCTCTCTGAGCCAGGAGCTCCAGGGGATTTCCCCATGAAGAAATCCAGGGCAATGCAGCCCAATTCCAACTTAGACAATAAGTTATTTCTGTGAAAATAGCAGAAATCCTCCCCAGAAAGCTTTTATTTACAAACCTCACCTGATTTCCTCTTCTACACTCTTTGAAGGAACTTTACAAGTTTTGAGGGCTTTCATAAGACTTTCTGGTTTCAGCCAAAAATATCTTTTCTTCTTAGAAACTTCATTTGAAGGTAAAAGTGCTCATTCCAAGATAAATATCTGTCAAATATTCTCATCAAACAAGGAAAAAGATTCAGGAAAGAATCTTACCTTTTCTAAAGGTAAAAACAGTTTTGACCACACCATCTTTTTTCCAATGGGAATATCCTTCATGTGAAAGCATGTCCCATTTCTTTAGTCACTTTCCTAGCTGCTACACATTCAGGAAAAGCAGCAAGATTTGGTTTGCCCTTGTTCCCAGACACACAAAACTCTCAGCTAAAATTAGGAGAAATAACCAAATCTGTAAAAAAGGGGGAAAAAAATCAAATAAACTCTCCTCTTTTTTTTGCTCTTCCCAGCTCAACTGAAGCTCTTCAAAGTTTCTCCTCTCATGGAGTTGAGTCATTAGTCTTTAGATAAATGATGCTTGAGCCTTTGATTAAAATGACTGGGGAGCGTCTCTGTGTGATTAAGGCAAGATAACACAATAAAAGGAAGAGGACTTTACACCATTATTATGGCAAATAAGTGCAATTCCCAACCTGGGAGCTGCATCAACTTGTCTAATGTAATAAATGCTTCCCCTGCTGGAAACAGGTCAAATTAGACTTCGAGCTGTCAGCCTCGAGTGCCCAAGGGCCTCGGAGCCTTTTGAGGCATTGTGTGGCTGCCAGGCTGATGTGACACAGAACCGGAGGGGACCCTGCCCGTGGGGCACTGAGGGAGCAGCTGAGAAATGCCAGCTCTGAGAGGTGGGAAAGGGTGCAGACAGACCCACAGATGGATGGGGAGAGAAGAAAGAGTCTGGGCAGGCTGAGGGGTAGAAGGGGATGTGGCACAGGGTGCCCAGAGCAGCTGTGGCTGAATCCCTGGAGGTGTCCCAGGCCAGGCTGGACAGGGCTGGGAGCACCTGGAGCAGTGGAAGGTGTCCCTGCCCATGGCAGGGGTGGGACAAGAGCTCTGAGGTCCCTTCCAACACAGCCCATCCTGATTCCATGATCTGGGATCCAGGAGAGGCAGGCTGGACCTGTGCAATGCCCCTGCAGGTCTGCCCAGGTCAGAGCCACCAGCTGCAGGTCCTTGAAGGGAAACTTCCTGGGGCTTGAGCAAACAGCTTTGTTTAGGCAGAAAAAGCATCATTTCTAATCTTAGCCAAACTATAATACTACTCTGAAGGGGGGAAAAAAGCCATTTTTTTGTCCAAAGCAAGTGTCTATCCAAGGATTTAGTCAGACCTACCTGATCTGACTCCCTGATGGAGACCAGCCAGGAGTCTCTGCTCTCTTCTGGAAGAAAGGATTATTCATTCCCTCCCCAGGCACAATGTGGGGCTCCCTGATTCAAGGAGCTGCTGTAGTGCTGTACCTTGTAAAAGTGCAGACAGATAGTTCACAGACACGTCCTATTTGTGGCTTAAAATACACCAGTTTATCATGCAAATGATATGTCAACAGAATAGCTGCACTTGGCAATACTTCCCAGAGTAAATTAAGCAGTTAAACATACCATGTGTAATATTAAAGAGACTATGTGTTACATATAATAAGCACTTGAAGCCAAGTTGTCAGGAAGCCAGGTTTCCTCAGAAATCTAAAATTCAGCTCACAAGAGCCAAGGTGCTTCTTCCCCCTTGAGCGGGTGATGCTTGGGAAAGATGGGGGTTCTGCCAAAATACCTCGAGGCACCGTGGTCCCAGCTGGGGCCCCGTGGAGGTTTTATCCATGGGATGAATGCCCCAGTCTCAGCTCCCTGGTTGGGATTTCAGGAGCTGGGGCACGCTCAGGGCTTGCTCTGTGCATTTTTTCACAGCTTGTGCTCTGTGTGTCTGGGAACTATTTGCAAGGACAAAAATATTGCAGGATTCAGTCTTCTCAAGGCTTTGCACTTCTTGGAGGGTAGAAAACCAGGCAGGAATAGAAAAAAAAATAAAATAAAAAAGGTCTTGGATTGTTTCAGCTGTGCAAATTGCTCCCTGAGGCAAGTAATTATTGTAAAACACATACACAAATATTCAGATTCAAGTTTAACCAAATACCAGGACATTAGGATTTATTCAAGTGTCAGCAGCCCCCAAGCTTGCCTGCCTATTTCAGACTTCTCTACATCAGCAAATGTTTTCTGTTTCACAGAAACTCAAAGTCAAACCTGGGGGCTCACAGGGCCCAAAAGAGTAAAAAAAAAATGTTCCTTGCATGCCCCATGAACCAGCTCGTTACACTCTGCTCTTCACAGTGGAAATGGCTCCAGTGATTTATGGGGAATCAAAGCTAAAATCCCATTTGTATACCGAGGTGCTGCCTGGCTCCAGGATGTTATTTTAAAGGGATGTAGTGGAGTGAGGCACGAGGTGTTCCTCAGTCCCCCCTTGCCTGGGTTCTGTCCCACCCAGACCCCAGCCCAGACCTCCCCTTCCCCAGCACTTCCAGCCTCTCCCAGCTCCCCATAACCACAATGCACCCAGTATCTTCATGGACACCTCACTTTGAAAGGAAAGCTCGTCTCTCTCTCAGGCTTCAAATTTCAAGACTGCTGTGAGCATTTAGGGTAATATTTTTCACACATCCTACAAGCTCATCCCTCCCCCTGCACACCCGTCCTTATGGTTTGCTTCCTGTCAGGGCCCCAAAGGCCTGAAGAGATGATAAAGTTTCTGTAAAGTAGGTGTTTCTCAGGCATTTTCCACAGTTCATGACTCTGTTTAAAGCCCTGTGAGAAACAAAGAATGATGCATCATAAACCCCCGCAAAAGGATGGGTTTGAGTTAATTGCTTCAAAAACATGCAGTGATGAGAAATCCAGAAATTCAACTGGACAAAAACATCTCTGCTGTTAAAAACACCACCCTGCTCCCGGGCTGTGCTGTGCTGGCAAAGCCCTCCAGGCACTAGTGCTCCTGCAGCCTCTCCCTGCCAGGATGGGAAGATCTGGGAAAGGACCATTTCTCCTCTCTGCAGGTGTAACGGGGCCATCAGCCAGATACTGCCCTCACTTTGCTAAATTAAACCATCACACTCCTTGATTTTCCCTCCTAAAGGTGTCATTTCCTATTCATTAGTGTTTTTCTGGCTTTTCTTTGAATCTCCTCCAAGATTTCCACTCCCTTTTGGAACCAGGGATCCTGAGCCAAGCTCGGGGTTATCACAACCTTCCTGTGCAGAAGTGGCCGGTGGATCACAAGTTGCTCATCAGGGACCTTCTGTTCCCAGGGCTTTCCTGGGTCATCAGTTACTCAATCCTGCAACGATCCTCTGCATTCCCCAGCTCCACAGCAGGGCATCCTTCCCCAGATTTAACTGTGGGAGTTCTGTGAGCTGCTCATCCAAGCTGTGTCAGTAGAGAGAAACAGAAACAGGCATTTTCCAGAGGAAATCCATCCAACTCCCAGGGTTATCTAAGGTCCAGTGAATAACTCCTGCTCTGGAGATGCCTCCACTCATCCTAGGACCAGCCATGTAATGCCCTGAGGAGCTAGAACAGAGGCTAGACAGAGTTAAGAAGAATAAAGTGGATATTTGTTGAGGTGCCTTCAAAGGCCACACCCTGGCAATACCAGTGCCATAGCTGTGACTCTGCCTGGATGGCTCCAAGATGGAAGCAAAAGAGAGCTTGGGCACGAGATCTCACATTTTTATATGTTTTATTCCATTTGCATACAGAAGTCAACTGTCCAATTAATAGCCTCAAATTATGAAATTTCATCCTCCTTGCTTGCTTGCCCACCCTCCTCTTTTCACATTGTTTATGCTTTGGGCCTGAAGTTTGAAGAGATTGTCCTTGTGTCCCCAGCTGGAATAAGACTGTTTTGTCTTTACCACCCTGTAAAAAGATCCTAGAAACTCTCAATATAAAGCTAAAAGCTGCACACCAAAGCAGAACAGAAAAACTTAAAACTTAAGGCATCAAGTGGACCCCACGTACTTGACCTTTAGGTGGCCTCAGCTCAGGGAGATGAATTATCTGACATTTGGCTGTATCAAATACGCTGTTTACTTGACCCAGGGCTCAGTGTCAATAATGGGGGCTCTGAGAGAGCCCCTTTTCTTCCCCAGTCTTTGTGTCACTCCAACATTTATCCATGAAGATTTTACAACTTCTTCTCTTTTTTTCCCCCGGCTCCTTCCTGGGGCCATTAAATGGGATGGGGTCAAGACCAGCCATTTCAGGTCTTCATGAGTAAAAAAGCTCTTTGCCTGGAATCTCCTTTTAAGACTCCATTTGGAAATCAATTACAAACCCCATTTATTTGATGTGCACCATGTTGATTTTGGATGGCTCTACTTTATCCATTAGGATTGTCCTATGACATGAAGCCAAATGCTTTTGAGAAGTTTGACCAACCAGCGTAGAGGTGACCGATGAGCTGAGACTGCTGGGCTGGGAGGGCACAAAGGATTGCCACACCCAGAGGTCTGACCCAAGAGGCATAACTGTAAAATTCCATTTATTATGCTCCTTTGAAATTCCCAGCTATAAATCTTCCAGGCCAAATCCTTTCCCTGCAGAACTCCCCTGGAAGCAGCAGTTGCTCAGGAAACTCATTCAGTTGCTGGTGGGGACAAGGGAGGGAAGGGTCTGGCTCCAGCTTCACTGGAGCAGCAGACTCCCAAAAGGATTCATGCTTTCCACATTGCTAATTTTAGGCTTTAGCTTTCCAACACCCCCAGACTTGCAGACACAGCCCCACTGCCTCTCTGCAGCTTAAATGCTTCCTAATGGCCTCAACCCTGAGATTTACACTGAGCCAACTCACTTTGAAACCCTTCCATAAAAACACCTTCTTGCAAACAGATTTGTTTCATTATCGTCAGGCCTGAAAGTGCCTGAAGTAACAAACAACTTCAAACTCCTTCAGATTTATTGTGGCACCAGGTTTGCACTTCACTGCAGCCCCGTGTACCTGGGAGCGTGTCTGAGTGGGGACAGGCGGGGGGGGTGGGGATGGAGAGCCCTGGTGCAATGGATCGGTGATTATGGTGCAATAAATATTGGATGGAGGATCTATGATAACATCTATTACGGCTTTATGAAATATTGATAGTGTCTGAATACATATTGCCTGCTGAACAGCTCGTTCCGGAGATGTTTAATGAAAGACATCTGTCGTTTTATCCTTGAATCTCCATGCAGGAGAAGGATGGCCCCGGTGAGGGCTTCCAGAGCGGAGGGGAAATGGGCTGAGAGACTCGAGCTCACCTTTCCAGAGGCATGGAGAGACACAGACTGTTTTATGTACACAGAGCCTTTCATTTGGGGAATGAATTAACTCCGTGCTCCACCAAAATCAATCCCTGCACAGACAACTGCCTTTAATGGGACCAATAAAAAGAATGCACAGAATGCTGTGGAAAGGGGTGGGAGAGACTGGAGACTCCAGAAAAATCAGCTCTTCCTTCAGACTCTTATTAAATAGCACCTTTAGCTGGATGAACGGAGGCTTAAACAGTAGTGTAAAAAAATGAGATTAATGCCCCTTGTGACCATTTATCCTGTTCCCAATTCACTGCCCCAGCCCAGCTGGGGGTGCTCCAGGCTCTCAGCTCACCCAGCTCCAAGTAGGATCAGATGGACGTCGTCAAGGGCCAGCTGAGCACTGCTGTGGATCAGGGCTGAGGATGAAACTCCTCTCCAAGAGAGCAGAGGTCCAACTCGCCTGTCCCCAGGCTCAGAGGGAGGTGGTCCCCTGCTTGAACATGCACACCACGGAGCCAGCAGCCAAAGCCAAGCTTTGTCCTTCCCATCCCACCCTCCTTCACCTCCTGCCATCCACGACAGTATTTCTTCTCCCTGCCTCCCCCAACTCCCCCCTTCCCAAGGGCATTTCTCTCCCTGCTGCCAAATGGCTGCTGAGGAGTGCGGGCACAGTGACACACGGCTCTCACGTCCCTCGCTGCTACAGTCTCCTCCCATTACTGGGAGAGCAGCAGCAGGTTAGATGCTGTTAATGGCCTCTCCACTGGTTTATGGCTTCTCTGGCACCATTCCTGGGCTCAGCACTGCTGCTTTACTGCCCCCCTCTCTGCGCTGGGCACACGTCCCCTCCAGCAGCGGGGCCGAGTCACGCGTGCCATGTGCGGTGCCACACGCGGGGCCGGTGGGGGGCACGACCAGCGACAGCACATCAAAAAGACATTAAACAAAGCCAGCGAGCCTCAGCTTGGGTGGGAGGGGGCTTGGGGGGGAAAGGAATTTTTATTTTGTTGTGTGAAGTGAATGAATAATTCATAGGCAAATCATTGACATGATAAATCCCTCCATTTCTCCTCTTTTGTGAATCGACAGCAAACAACTTCCCCATTCCTCCCCTCTGCATTTTCATTATTCAGAATTATTCACTAAACAATTGCTTGGAATAATTCTGGGGAGCAGATTCTCTGCCGAGGATGTCGTGCTGACGTCAGTGGAACGGGAGCCAGCAGGAGCTCGGTTCAGATGCCCTGAGCCTTCCAGCACCAGATTTGGGCTCCAGGTTTGAGCCATCCCAACCTGAGGGGACACAGAGAGCCTGGATGCTCCTGTTTGCCCTTTCATTACATGACCAGAGTTCTGCAAATCAGGTTTTCCACCATGAAGATTATATTTACAATTGAGCAGCTGTTGGAATTGCTGGAATTGCTGCAGTGGGAAATTGCTGGGTGTCACACTGGCACCTCCAGCAGCACTTCTGCCACAGTGTCTCATCTCCAGCTCTGCAGGACCAAGGGACAAAGTGGGATTTCTCCATTTCCATTTCATCTGCTGCAAATGAGCCCTGCCCTTCGCAGGAACCCTCTGAACGCACTGCCAGGCTCACTAGTGCAGCCCTGCCTTTGATATTCATGGGAAGTGAAATGAAAACAACCCAAGGTTTGCTTTTTAATTTCATGGAAAATTTTGCAGGTGGCTTTTGCTTAGTTCTGCACTTCATTTATTTATTTACACACTGACCCAAACCCCATATGAACAACTGAATGTCCAGAATACCACAGCTCTGACTCAGAAAGTCCTTGATATTTATCTGCCTGCAGTTTCCAATAAGTTAAACCCAGCTGACCTAAAAAACCAAATTCCCAGCGAGCTCTCTGGCTGATGACTCCCAATATCTGAAAGCAATTGTCTGGGGTGCATTTTCTGTATTTATTTATTATAAATGAGACACCTGACACCATGAGATTATAAGCAATTTCCAGTGTTCTCCAAATCAATGGTGGGGTTCCAGTTTGGAGCCTCACAACATCATCAAATCTGCTGCAAAACTTTTCTGTGCTGATTGCCAGTAACTTGCAATATGTGAGCTGGAGGGAGGGAATTGCTTGGAATTGCTTCCAGTTCTCCTGCTCACCTTCTAGTGGAAATCAGCCCATGTTGAGCACGCCAACCAGACTGTTGTGACCACAAAACCCCTAAAAATCTGAGATCAGATTCTCCTTTGCCAAAATGCAAATATCATATCCCTGTTTCCAGTCCTACCTTGGTGAGGATGCTGACTCCTTTGATATTTCTTGGGTTTAGCACCTGTTTTCCCCACATCACACCCCTGCATCTGGATTTAGGTGAATTCCTGTCACCACCTTAGACCTATCTGTTTACAGATTTGACAAAATAATTTTCCAAGAATACACAACATTTCATAAACTTGATTTCTGCAAAAATCAGGATCTCCCCTTGCTGCCAAAACTCTCTCATCAAAACTTCTCTCACCAAAGTGAGTAGGATCTCTCACTGGGGGAACAAAAATGCAGACCAGCTTTGCTTCCACGAAGCCTCAGATAATTGCCAAAGTGAGCAGGAAGGAACTTCTGTGCAGCTGAAATCCTCCGACATTTCCTCTTCACCTCTTTAAATCCCTTCTTTGGCACTTCTGCCCACTCCAGCCCGTTCTGCAGGAGCTGCAGGGGCAGGAATGTTCCTGGCAAGGAGGAGCCCCTTCCCTCCCATGCAGGAGCTCCTCACACCTCGAGGATTCGTCCATCCCACAGGGATGCCCAGCCCGCTCCAGCTGCAGTGCTGCAGGGGCAGCTCCCGCAGCTGACACACAAATGGATCCTCCTGAGGTTCTGCAGCCATCAGGACACATCCAGGGGTTCACAGCCTCAATCTCACTCTCGAGAAGAGGTGCAGCCCTGTGCTCCAGAATGTCTCTTTTCTCTTATGAGGCAGCTTTTCCTGCTATCATCCTCCTGGCCTGGTGTCTGGGAAAATCCCAGTTCAAGTCCCCGGCTGTACCAGGGACCATCAACAAGCTGATCTAGTCCAAGATGACCCTTCTCACTGCAGGGGTTTGGGCTAAATAACCTTTACTTGTCCCTTCCAACCCAAACTATTCTACCTGGCAGCTCCCACTGTGCGGTGAGGAATGGTGGGGACAAAAGGGATTTGACAGTGAGGCCCCAGACTGGGAGCCAGATATCCATAAGGGACATCAAAGGGCTCTCCAGCTGCCCGAGGGAACTGTAGGTGGGTGTGTTTCTGGATTTTGGCTTTGGTTGAGCCCTGTCCTTTTCCTGGTGGTAATTAAAAGCTATGAGTGCTGCAGCTGAGCAGAGCAACACTGGGCAGAGCCAGGGACCCAGCGAGTTTGTGAGACCAATAAACACAGGCCCTAATTGTTACTGACCCAAGAGCAAATCCCCATTCGCCCTTTACTAGGGGCAGCTCACACTACTGGAAAAGTAGGAGTGGGCTGAGCCATAACTAACATTATATTTTCTCAGCAAACACCAGGCAGGGACCAGTGCCAGGCACCCCCGGGGACAGGGCAGAGGGGCTCAGTGTGGACACTGCCCCAAACCTGGGGCAGCAATGCTGGTACAGTCAGTGCCCAGGAAACACAATCCGTCACTGTAGCATCCTTTGATTTAGGCTCTAGAGAACATTGTGTCTTTCGAAGAGGCTAAAACAAACAAGATCAGTCAGGACCTGGACAAAAACTGCCCCAGCCCTGACTACCCCACACTGTCCTCTGAGACAGAGACCATGAGTCAAACCTCACTCTTTCTCCTCCCCTCACAATAGCCTCACTCCTCTCAGCTCTAATTAAAAGGACGGGAGTGCTCAGAGCAGAGAGATGAATCCTGTTGTGAAATAGGTCTGGGATGAATCATCCCTCAAAGGCATGGTCCTCCTGGGGCTGGAGGGTCCTCTGGGACAAGAGGAAGCTCAGCAGGGAGGGACAGCCACGACTGCTCCCAGCCAGCCCTCACTGTGCCCTGTGCCAGCTGGCACAGCTGAGGCCGTGGTGCTCTGGAGCATCCTTATCTCCCCAGAAGAGGCTTTCATTGAGCTCTTGAGCACTGGGAAATGGAGATGCTCAACTCATCCTGCTCTACATATCCGTCAGGGGGAGGATGGAAGGGGAACTGCTTGTCCCTGCCTGCCACCCCATGGAGGCTTTGCCTCCATAAGTGACAGCTGATTCATTACCAACCAAGCTCGGGCAAAATTGGTGCCCATGTGATGGGAAACCAGCAGGAGTTTAGCTCTGGCCTATAAATGACCCACTGGGGCTCAGGCAGTACAAGGGGCACAGAGAGCTTGTATCACACTGTCCATGGGGCCTGAGGGTTGATCCATGTCAGGAGGGTTCTAAATCCAGAGACTTTCCTTGCCAGAAGCTCTCTCCAGCCAGGGCTGGCCATCTCCCATGGGGGAGGAAAGGAGCCACTGCCAGGACCCAGAGCTGGGGTTTTGTCCCTGCTGTGCTGAGGAGGAAGGGTGGCACCACATCTGGGAAGTTTGGGCACCTGGAGATGGACCCAACCTTTCTGTGGTGACAGTGCCAACACCACAGTGTTGAGATCACACCCCTGGAGGTGCCAGGTGTCCCCCACCAGCTCCTGCACCTGCAGCAGGGCTTTTTCCCAGAATGTCTGGGTGGGAGCAGGGCACCAAGGGGAAGTGGCACGGCCCCCACCCCCAGACACCCACACAGGATTCAGGTGCCCCCTCCCTGCTGTCCCCTCCCAGCAGCACAAAGCACCAACCTGCCCTCCTGGGTGCTGCTCTTCCGCTGGTGTTTTGTGAGTCACATCACTGATGTCACCTCCCCGCATCACCAGAGCTCCGAGATGGATTTAATGAGCCTTTGTTTTCTTCAGCTAAGAAAAACCTCAAAGAGGTTCAGTCTCCAGCATCCTGAGGAGCCAGCAGGTCGCTCTGCCACTGTCTCTGTCCCCACAGGAGGACAGAACTGCAAAAGGGGCCAGCGGGCTGGCTGAGAGCTTCAAAGACCTAGGGACAACATCCAAGTCACTCCAGAACCCCTCTGTCCTCACCAGAACCTGCCACGTGACACCCTCCTCAGAGGACAAGGCAAGTGAGCACCTGCTGTGCCTTGCACTGCTCTGATTCCATGAGGGAACGAGGGACAGATGGCAAAGGGGCAGTGCCACCATGCCTGTGACATGGGACAGCACCGCCAAAGCCTCTGCACAAGCAGCCGAGGACTGTGACATTCCCGGGCGGAATTCACACCCATGTGCTGGCACTTACCCACTGTCACCATGCCCTGCCCTGCAGTCCTGGGGATACTAAACCCAAGGGACAGAGCTACCCTGGCATCTCCCTGGGGCTGCCCAGAAGCTTTGGCCACACCTGGTGAGTGAATCCTGATTTACACCAATATACAAAGGGAATTTTAAGCTTGTAGTGCTTTAAATTCAGAGGAAAAAATAATTGCAAAGCAGAAGGGAACAAAATTAATGATAAAAATTGAGGGAAACAAAGATAACTCCTCTCTTCTATGAAGGTCACTAAAAAGGGAAGCATCACATGAAGCCCCTGGGAGCCCAGCAGTGTAAATAGCCAGTGGACAGAGGGCATCTTCTGTTAAAGACAGTGTCATGCTAAAATACATAGGCATCATATATATATATTGGATAATGAAATTCCAGTTGATTTGCTGTCTGGTCAGCCACAACCCTTCTGCCACACTCCTGAGCAGAGTCAATAATCTTAAAAAATAATTACATTGGTATGGAGGCAGCAGGTCAGTGGGATTTGGGAAAGAGCAACTTCTTCAGGATGCTGGGGGAGGACACTGCAGCCCCAGAGCCCCATTGCCCCACAGCCCGTTCCTCCTTGTCCTGTCCCTCTCAGCCCTTGTCCAAAGTCCCTCTCCAGCTCTTGGAGCACTTTAGACACTGGAAGAGGTCTAAGGTCTGCGTGGATCCCTCTCTTCTCCAGGTGAGTATTTCCATCACTCCCAGCTCCAGGCTGTTCCCATCTCAGCCAGTGTCCCACCCCAAGGAGCAGCCAGCAGCAAGTGCCCCAGGAAGGACACACGGAGGGGATGACCACACAGAAGCACTTCCCAGGAACTCTCTTCCAGCCCTCTCCCATTTTCAGCTTTGCTGTGAGCAGCCCTGGCCCAATCCTTTGCCCAGTTGCTCCCAGACTTCTCCTCTCACCTCTGCCCTCAGCTTTCATCTCTCCTGGGGATGGAGACAGGACAAGGATTGTCTCTGTTCACTGGAACCTCTGGGGGTTCAAAAAGGCCGAGAAGACAACCACCCCTTTGCTCCCAGGGTGCCTTGATTCCATGGGGGGAATGAAACCCAGGAAGGGGAAGGTTGAGAACTTCTTCCCCTTCAAAAGAAGCAGTGAAGAAGTGCAGGATCAGGCCTTGGACTCATGACCTGGAGTGGGTTTCCAGTACAAATCCCATTTGAATTCCCTCCCACTACCCTTTTCCTTTCTCCTTCTTCTGCTCTGAACCATTGGTACTTCATAGCACCAAATATTCTGCTTAGTCCATGTAATTTTAAAGCTGTTATGTCAGCTGCTCTCTCCCCCCAGCTCTTGAGGCCCCCAGTTGCTGTGTCAGAATGTAATTAGCTTTTGATGGGATGTTAAGATTTCTTGAGCTCCAATGGAGAGGCAGCGTGGGGAGAGGCAAGGCAGCGGATTGTGATTGTCACTCCCCATGGGAAGCACTCAAAGACCCTGGAAGACTCATTTAAAAAAATCTAAAATAAATAAATAAATAAATAAATAAATAAATAAATAAATCCAAAAGCAGCAGACCCAGCAGGCTTAATCGACTGAAATCACTAAGATTTTTTTACCTCTGTGCTCTTTCCTGCTTGGAGGAAAATGGGAATTAACTCCCTCATGACTGACGGAAGGGGCCATGGGGAGGCAGCAGCCAGGGATTCATTGCACACCCAGCTCCTGGGAAGCTGGGAAAGCCCTCCCTAAGCTGTCCACCCCTGCCTGTGATAAGGAGGACCTCTGAGCTTTGCTGCTTCCCCCAGCCATTCCTGAGCTCTTCCATCCAAACTGGGACCAGCCCCTCTGTCCAGCCCAGAACCAGCCAGGAAACACTTCCCTAAACACAAACCTGCCACAAACTCCCTGCAGACACAGTTCCCCGATATCAATACAGCCCTGGCTCTGCATTAGTTGATGGTGTGAAACCCAGATATATCCAGTGCAATCCTGAGCCATTCCCATTGAATGCCAGTTCAACTGGATAATGGGCCCTATTGATTGCTGCAAGGGCCAGACCAATCTCACTTATCCTTTCAATGATTATTGTGGCATTCTCTACATTATTTCTGCTCAGCTAAATTAATTCCTCTTTGCCCACCCCTGCCCCTGTGGGAGCACATTCCAGTCTCCATTCCTGCGGAGATGGAAGTTAAGGAGATCTCTGCAAGGACTGGACTTAATTCACTTCTAAACTGTTGTCAGACAATCTGATATTTTTGATTCTAATACTGCCACTAGCATTAGTGGAAAGAAAACAATAGCTGCATCTGGTCACTTAAGGAGTCAGCCTCCCCTTCCACAGCTCTGCTGACATTTCTGTCTCCAGCCGCGACAGTAATGCATTCCGTTTTAATTTTAGCAAATGCTTTCTTTATGATCAGAGACATTTTTCATTTGTATGTGTTTGCATCTCTCTTAAAATTCAATATTTCATTTGGGGCTGCTGGGTTATTGCTGCTCCTCAAAATAAAACATTTGTGGCACAGGGATATTTTGAATTATTTTCTCTGGTTTCCTCCCCTCAAGAACAGCAATTGCCTTTCCAGCCGCTCTGGGGGAGCAGGGAGGAGTCAGTCCCATCCCCAGTCCCTGCGCTCTGCACAGTGAATACGGGGGGGAAATGGGACTGCTTGGTGCTGCCCTGTACAGAATCACCAAAAAAAATCAAAAGGAGAAGCTGAGGAGATGCTTGCCTTCCTTTGACCATGACACCAAAGCTCCTGGAAAAGTCTTCCCAGCTAATAACTTTTTACAGAACAATCATATTTCCCGTGGAGTCCAGCATGAGATTCCTTAGGTGGTCTGAATCCATCCTGTGCCTGCCTTGAGCCCACAAGTCTGAAGGAAAGGTTCTGCAAGAGGGGCTGCTGAGGGTTTGTTCGGAGCCTGTGCCTGCCTGTGCATATCCACCTTGGAAAATCCCAAAGCATTTGCATGTGGGAGCAGCCCCTGAGCTTGCAGGAGAAGGGAAGGAGCCGTGGAGGGATTCCTGTGGGATGGAAGTGGCCAGTGCTGGAGTACTTCTGGGAGCAGGAACTCATTTCTGACCTCTCCTAACAACGGCACAGAACTAAAGGGTCCAGCCCTGCCAAACCCACCTCTGCCCTCCCAAGGCTCCACAGGGAGCCCTGCAGGACCTGTGTTTGCACAGCTCAAAGAGAGGAGAGACCATACTTTATATCAGCAATAAATGTCAGCAGCTAAAATCAGGCTTCAATTCCTAACTGTCGATTTTCCATAAAAATAAAGGCTGGATACCGAGCTGGGTAACTCACAGGTGAGCTGGCAGACCCAGGCAGCTGGGTTTTCTTTAAACACTGCAGTACCTGGGGGTGTGAGAAATCTCACCTCCTCATTACAGAGCACTCATTAAAAGCGGATTTCCGACCTCTGAACATGCCCTGACATCTCAGGACACACAGGGAGCAGCTCAAGGTCAGACATCGCCCAGAGCAAGAGCCCTCTTATCCCCGGGTGCTCTTGTGTCTACAGCATTTCCCCCAGTATTTTCTTTCCTAGTGTTTCTGCCCAGCCCAGGTGTAAATGACTGAAGTAATAAAGCTCCCACCATTTTCCCTGGAAGATTATTCCATGGTCTAACAGATTTTACCATTATAATTTTTTTTCCTTCCTGAGACCTGTAATTTGATGCAGTTTAATTTCACCCCATTATATCAATGTATGGAGGGAAAAGAGAAAAAACACAGGAGGGACAGAGAGGGCAGAAAGATCGAGAAGGGGTCTAGGCAGAGTGGAGCTGAGGAGTGACAGATCCCATGACAGCTGTCCCAACCTGCTGTAGAATGTTGGATAATCCATCTCCATCTCCTCCCCAGTCTCTGGAATAGCAGCCTCCAAGCTGCCAAGGGTGAAGAGATGTACCACAGGCTGGGCAGGACAGACACAAACCCACCAAATTCGCCACGAACACTGAACCCAGGGGAGAAAAGTTCAGGGTGTTGCAGTGCTGGCAGAATATGCTCCTCCTTCCCTCATCAGGATGTGTTATTGGGGAACAATTAAAGACAAGGCAGGTGTAATTACAGATAATTAAATGCTCTCAGTAGGGAGTGAGATGCTCGGGGGATGCTGCAGAGCTGACAGGCAGAGGAGCTGTTCTGCCCTCTCGGGAGGGTGATGAGCCTTCCCGGGATGGGGCCACAGCTCTGTGCAGGGCGGCGCTGCCCCAGACCACGCAGGGACCAACCCTCGAGGTCAGCAGGCTGCCAAGCTTTTTGGTTTTGCCCTCCGGGACGTCTTTCCCCCTGTAAAAGGTGTTTCTGAAGGAGCTGAGGAAGAGCTGGTGGGGCAGGGGGAGAGCTGCAGCCCAGGGAGGAGTTCCCGGCCTGACCGTCCCCGAATGTGACGGGATGGGAGCTGTGACAGCTGAGCGGGCACAGGATCCGGGAGGGGAATGAAGCAGTTGCTGGGACTGGAGAAACACTGACTACAAATGAGAGTTCAGCCTGAAGAGCAAAAGCTTTCCCCAAAAGCCAGCAGTCACTCTCCTGCAGCATTCCTCTTCCCTCGATTGCTGAGAAAAGCAAATAACTCCTGATATAGTCAGAGTTTCTACTTACACGTGCGAGGAGCTCCATAAATGCCCTTTTACTTGATTCCCAACCACATCAGACTGAGCAACAATAGGTGGAGCTCCGAGAACTGCCAGCGCCCAGGGAGGAGAGCAGAGCCGCACACCAGGGAAGGGAGAGCCACGGCCGGAGTGTCCCGGGGTGGGACAGGTCCCACTGCCCCCGAGCTCCGATGGACACAGTCTGGCTGCCAGAATAGTCTGGATGGGAAAGACCTTTGCTTTGGGAAGAACTTGTGCATTTACGAACTTGGGAGGTTATTTAAAAACTGGTGATGTGGAGCTTGGGGACAGGGCCAGTGGTGGGTTTGGCAGTTCAGGGGGAAGTGTTGGACTTGATCTCAGAGGGATTTTCCAACCTAGATGACTCTGTGAAGTCGTGGCTCTTACTGCAGGTTCTGTGCCTGCCTGTGGCCTCACAGCCAGCACTGTCAAACCTGGACTCCAGACCCTGCCCAGATATTCTAGTGGAGCCAGACTTGCGGCTCTCTTATTCCAGTTTAACTCACACAACCTGCACCAAGCCCCTTTGGGGTCTCTGGGGGGTATAGAGGTATATTGCTCTGCCTGTGTAAATGTAAACAGGGGGTGCTTCTGCTAGCCAGACTTCCCACACACTGTCAGGGCTTGGTTCCTGCAGCAGGACCCCACGGATGTGTGCTCCCTTTGCACCACACAGAGGAGTTCTGCAGAGTTTGGGGCCTCAAGAGACAAGAAAAGCACCTCAGCAGAGCTCTGCCTGCAGGATAATCAGGCAGTGTGGAAGTGGAGCATCCCTGGGATGACATCTGTGTACTGCCTGTGTTCCTGGAGTGTGTTTGCCATCCCATGGGAATAAACCCCCTGCACCAGCCCTGCTGCTGCCCACGGCATATCAGGGTGACAAATGGAGGCAGTGATGACAGTCCCTAGGGGTCCCAGAGCTGGCTAGGATGGATGTGTCCCCAGGCCTTTCCCTGTGTGTCTACTGGGCTCCAGGAGGCGCCATCTGGCAGGGGCTGCTGGCACCTGAGCTGCAGGGGCTGCTTGGATGGAGCCTCTCCAAATCCCATCTGCCAGTGTGGGTTGGACTATTTCAGCCTGCATGAAGCCTAGAAAACCTGAGTGTCTCAGAGAGGGTTGAACCCAAACTGGGGAGGCCATGCCATCTCTAAGCTTTGGACATGAGGAATGTTGGCTTGAATACCAACATTATGCCTGCAGATCTCAAAGCATCTTGTGAGACACACACCTACTCCCTCATAGCAGCAGCACATCCACAACAGCCACTAAGGCAATTTGGGCTATTCCTACCCAATTTCTGAATCAGGCCCTTCCTTATAGATCTGCCACCACTTCTGTGGATACAGAGCTGTGCATCAAAAAAGTGTTAAAACCCCAAGGCAGCTGCTAATTACATTTTTATGTAGTTCAGAAAGGCCAATAAGGCCCTAGAAGCAAACATTTTCCCTTTCAATGACACCATAATAGATTAAGAGGGACTTGTCTCCCCACAAACACTAAGGCAAGGAGATAGATAACCCTGGTGACTCCAGCAAGGGATTTGCTGTGCACAGCTGGTGTGGAGACACCGGGGAAACAGCCTGGAAAAGAGCCACAACAGATTCGGGATGGGTGTGACACAGGCAGGTCAGCACCACTTCCCTCCACTGTCCCTGCTTGTCCCCAAAAAGCTACTCTGGGAGTGGAGCTGTGCCAGGAAAAATGAAAACAGAAAGCACTTTTGGGGTGAGAGGTGGTGTTATTGCAGATGTTTGGGTTATTGCAGGGTTTTGCCTAAAAGGAGGAGGAGAAGGGAAGGGAAGAGACTGTGGGGGAAAGGTAATATTTATCAAGCTTTAAAAGAAGCAGATGGTGGCAAAAGAAGGGAAAGTGCCTGTGGGATGAGTCCAGTGGGAGCTGGATTAGTCCCAAGCTTGTAAAGATCTTCAAGTGCTCCTGTTCTGGGCCACCACATCATTGTCAAAACCTCAGGGTGCTTTGCACCAGTCTGGGGGCTCTGGGCAAAGCAGGGTCCTGCAGCTGCCTGGGGGGATCCCAGGGGCTTGGCAGCATCATCCATCCGCACCCTCGGTGCTTTGCCCTGGCAGGCACCCAGCCAGGACTCCTGTGTCACCATCCCAGGAGGCCCAGCTACCACCTGAGCTGTCCCCAGGCCATAAGCCATCTCCAGCCAGGACTGGCAGGTGACACAGGGAACCCTCCAGCACTGGCAGGGCGATGCTGGTCCTGCTGGGACTCGCCAGAGGAGCCACTTGCCTGTGACTGGCAGGATGGAAATCTGCCTAATTAGCACCAGTAAAAGCAGCAGCAGCAGCAGGGGCCCAGGCAGCCCCTGCCAAGCAAACATGTTCAAATCAAACTGTAGGTCCTTTGCTCCAAAGTTTACAAGATGTTTCTTTCAAACCCTCATTAAGCCCTTCTGTCATCCCCCTGTGCCTCAGTTAAGATGCCAGCACACACAGCCCTTCTCCAACCCTGCTCCTGCTGCTAACTGGGCATGTGGATGTGGGCATTGCTGGCACAAGTGGCAAGGAAGGGTCAAGGATGTCTGAGTTGGATTTTCCACTGTCCAGGTCATCCTCTAGACACAGCTGCCTCTGTAAAAGCCCCACGACAGCATTTGGAAGTGGAACTGGGGACATTTCCTGGCCAGAGCAGCCCTGAGTATAGCAGTACAGAGCCTGTCCTGGAGTGAGCTGGTCCTGCTCCCACTGTGGGCAGGGAGCAGGCAGGGCACATAGATACATCCCTGCCAAGCTGTTCCTTGGCATCAGCAGAGTGTTCTCACTTGGGAACAAGCCTAGCCTTGAACATGATTTTTGGAAATAATTTAATTCCTTGAACTTTAATTAAGTTCTAAGCATCAAGTCTTAGTTCTGGGTGAGTGCCTGGGCTGCTTCCCTACTTCTGGCACAGCCCAGAACTATCTCTTCTCCAGGTGGTGCCTCAGGAGCCGGGACACAGCCCCGGGGAAGGAGCCAAACCAAAGCCCCATGCTCCAGACAGATTTTGCTCTTGAGTGGACATCTGCCCTTTATCCCAAGGCTCTGGGAATACCTGCCCAAGGTTTGGGGCCCGCAAACTTTGTGCCATGGGGTGACATCCCTTGGCACATCCAGCCTGGGAGTAGCTAGCAGCCACAGGGGAGCCCAGCCAGCTCCAGGCACTGAAGAAGCTGGAACACTCAGCCATTATTTACTAAGCACTTTGGGCAGTCAGTCCTTTCCTTTTGCTATGCTCAGGACTGCCTTCAGTGCAGTTCACAGGCAGCAAGGTGCCCCACAGAGAGCCTGAGAGGTGAGGAGGGAAACATCAAGAGGGGAAATGAGATGGAGAAACCCAGGTCAGCCCCATGCAGAGCATCCCTCCTGCTGCCCTGAGCACAGCACTTGGACCCTCCTCCTCAAAGCACTGCCTGGCTTTGGCTGGACCACATGAGCATTTTCCTGCCCTGCAGGGTGTCCCTGCAGGCATCACCCCATGCCTGGGCTTTGCAGGGGCTCTGGCGTGGCTGCCTCCATCAATTGCAAGGACCAGATAATAAAAGAAGAGAAAGAGCTATAGTTCAGTGCTGGCCGTTTGTGGCCTCCCACCAACGCTCCCAGCTCCTGGCCACGGCACATGAGCACACCCAGAGCCACAGTCAGAGCCAGTGCCAGAACCAGAGCCACATCCAGAGCCACAGCCAGATCAGACACAGCCAGTGCCAGAGCCACAGCCAGACACAGCCAGAGCCACAGCCAGAGCCAGAGCAGCTGCACTAGAGCCTGGCACAGCTAGTGGGTCTGCGTGAAAACACACAGGAGGTGAGGCAGAGCCAGCACGGCTTGTCCAGCCCAGGGGGAGGAGCACAGAAGGATTTAGGCTGGAAAAGATCTTTAATGTCATTAAGTCCAACCATTAAGCCAGTACTGCCAAGCCCACCTGTCACCTTATCCCAAATTTCTGCAGCTACACCTGTGTTAACTCCCCCAGGGACAGGGACCCCAGCGCCTCCCTGAGCTGCGGGATGAGCAGCCCAGCCCTGGCACTGCGTGGGAAATGCTGGACTCAGGAAGGGTCTGTGCACAGGGGCTGGGGTGGGGGGCAGTGGAGAAACCAGCCCACAGAGCTGCCTTGGAAATGCACTCCAAACCCTGCGAAACCTGTTTGGGTTTGTGAGGTGGGGGAAGGACAGGGAAAAAGCACCAGGAAACATCAGATTTCAACACTCACAGGGTTGTGTTATTCCCCTTTTAATGCTACTTTTTATTTTGATTACAAAATGCTTTGTGGTCTGACACAAACCTCCCTCCTGCCCGAAGAGCCAATGTCAAGACAGTGAGCTGCTCAGAGGGAAACGTTTAGAATTACAGAATGAAAGAATAAAAATTAAAAGCAGCAGCCTGATCTTTTTCGAGCGTTTCTGCTTCCTTCCCAGGCACATTCAGCATTTTTTCTCTTTTCCTATGAAACACTGACATTTTGGGGTCCCACACTACTCACAGATGAAGCAAAGTCCAGCTTCCAGGTGGGCAGTGTCCAAACCCCTCTGCTCCCACCCCTGGATATCATCCCAGGAGAAAGACCCTGGCTGGCTTTTCAATGCAAAATCTCTCCTCTTGGAGCCAAGTCAAACACCTTCCCCTCTTGGCACAGTGTGCAGAGCCCAGCCAGGCTATCAGCAGTTATTTAGTTAATGCTGGAAAAAACTTGGATCAAAAGAAAAACATTTTCCCATAGAAAAATGCAATCTCCAACCCCTTCCTGTGCTCAATTAAAGCAATGCCACTAATTGGGCTTCCATCTACTCATACCACACCCTCTCCTGGGCCAGCCGTTTCCTGCTCACCATTGTGCAGCATTTAGCCAGGTTTTCTCCAAAGGAAAAAGTCCATGACAGGCATGAAATTGGGCAAGGACAGGTTTGCAAACAACCTCTGCTTCTGGAGCTTGGCAATATTTGATTTCAGCTAGAGAAACTCAAACCAAGAGGGACCTTTGCCAAATGGTCTGGCTTCAGGGCAGCCAAGGCAGGGAATTCAAGGTATTTGTGCCCCAGCCTTGCATTTCCTCTTGCTGGGGGAGCAGGGAAGGGGGAATTCTGTACTTCCACCTGCATTTTTGTGACTCTGAGTGGCCCCAGCCAGGCCCACTAAATTATCTGCCTGTGTGGACATGTTTCAGGTGCACTGGGGGGTGTGAGCCTGTTTATTTGTGTGTGTTTGTGTCGCTGCACTCCGGCTGTTTGTTGGAACAGGCTGCACTTTCCCCTGCATATGTCTCTGTGGCTACATGCCTGACTGCGTGGGAGAGCTTCCCATGCCTTTTTGGTGCCATTCCCAGGCAGCTCCAACAGCAAAAGGCACATTGCAGCAGGAAATTATTAGACAGTTAGGGAAGAAGTGGGGAAGAGCTGAGAAAGGATTAATTTGCAGAAAATAATCCAAATGGGCAAAGAAGTGCTACAGAAGGTGTTTTTTGTGGCTCTTCCCAGACATGTGGAAGAGAGGGGACAGGGGGTTTGGAAAGGGTGAAAGGGAGAGATATGGGGTGGGAATCACAGTGCAGTTGCCCCATGAGCTTCCAGCCTGCATTTTATTCCCTGGGACTTTAGAGGGATTCTTCCCACGGACCATTTTCTGGCATCTGAACCAAGAGGCATTGGGAGCAGCAAACTTTCCTGCCAGCACCCAGGAATTCCAGGCCCTTGACACTGGTGTCCCACAAGGCTTTTCCCAAGGGAATGGTCCTCCAGTTCCTCCCACAGCAACTCCACACAGTAGCCTCTGAGATGACCAACTGGGATGGCCAGCTCTGCAGTTCTGACTGGGATAACCAACTGGGATGGGGGAACCCAGGGGGGTCCCATCCATCCACAGCCCACCCAGGCTGTGGAGCAGCACTACTGGAGTTACCTCCAGGATGTGGGTCCCTGGGGGCCCCATCCATTACACTCCTATCAATGCCCTCCTCAGTTCATTTCTTTAACAAATCTTCCCCGTGCACCTTGGTGGAAACAGCCTGGAGATAACAACAGTAGATATGGGTTGACCTATGGGATTCCTGGAGTGATCAAACTGTCAGATAACAGAATAAATCTTTCTCGTGGGCTGGGATTAAATCAGAGAGTGTTGGCTGCTGCAGCTTCTTATTTATTTGTGTTCTCTTAAATTGCATTTCCCTTCCCCCCATGAAGAGCATTGGCTGCCTGCAGCTGTAAATTACTACAAACCTTCTGGTGAGTTGAGACACTGAGTCTCTTAACCTTGCAAACATCTCCTGCTTCCCTTAATGGTCTCTGAGAGCTCTCAGGAATCAGAAAGCAAAATGGGGAACATGATTTGATGGGAAGTTCATACCTTGGCATTGCCTAGCAGCTTGACCCAGGCTGGAGATCACCTGCAACCCTTTGTGTGGAACTCCTGGGTGTTTCATTGCCTTGGATGCAGCATTTCCTCTCTGCTTCCCCAGCCTCCTCCTGGCCCTGGCTCCCTGCAGCACCTTGGGCGTGGGACTGGGCTGTGCCTGCAAACAGCCCCGGGGAGCTGGGAATCACAGCCGTGGAATCACAGAGTCATTCGGGCTAGAAAAGACCTGTAAGAAAAGGTGGAACAGGTGGCCCAGAGCAGCTGTGGCTGTGTTTGGATCCCTGGTAGTGTCCCAGGCCAAGTTGGATGGGGATTGGAGCCACCTGGGATAGTGGAAGGTGACCCTGCCCATGGCAAGGGGTGGCACTGGATGGGCTTTAAGGTCCTTCCAACCCAAACCATTCCATGATTTAGGATTCTAAGGTCACTGAATGCAGCCATAAATCTGGCATTGCCAAATCCACCACTATGCCACATCTCTGGAAGGGGCCATAGCCCTGGTCTCCTGCACGAGCACATTCCCAGAGTCCCCATTTGCTCTGGCAGGGGCAGCACATGGATAACTGGGCTCAGGCAGCATCTCTGGGGCTTGGGAGGAAGATCCCCATGACAGCTGTAGAGATAGGACCTAGGGGCTGATTCACAAAGAGTGCTTGGAGAATTGCCCACAAGTGTTTGGTCTCTAGTGACAAGTCAGGAGAAATTTTTGACAGGGCAAAATACATCCTCCTTTAAAAAAAAATTTAAAATAAAATAGAAAAGAAGAAGAAAAAAAAAGTACAAACCAAACCCCAACCAAATCAAGGTGTGAAATTTGCTGTGAAATGATTCTGGAAAAGTTTCTCCATTTCAGTGCTTAAGTCCCAGTTTCAGAGGAGGCTCCTGCATGACCCCCTGGTGCTCCTCCACCCCCCCAGGGTGAGTTGCAGGGGCGGCAGAAAGGAGATCCAGGAAAGCTGGGGTGGATGCATGGCAGGATGTTAGTACAGGCTTACATAGGAAAAGCTCTTACACTATCTAATCCTTCCTTGGAGCAAAAACTTTCTGAATCCCACCCCAACAGCCCCCATTGCCAGAACCCCGCTGAATTCCTGTGGGTCTGCAGACCCCACCAGCACACCTTCAGGGACAGCCTTCCCCATGGCAGCCCTTCCCACAGCCACTCCAGCCACCCCGCCATGACCTAGACACTTCTTGCCATAAATCCAAAGGGAAAAATCAGTCTATGAGACCTAGTTTCCAGCCAGACATTTCTAATGAATCTAATTTTGTAAAAGCAAAAATCCTGGAGATGCCGAGTCAGCCAATCCCTCTTCAAACCTCATTAAGTGTCCCGCAGAGCAGGGAGAGACGAGCTGCTCCATATTCCCTTTTTTGTTGCTGTTTTAAACGCCATCCATTCGGCAATGGTGAGAGTTGGATCAATAGGCAGCACCTGAGGGGTTGGTGTGCTGGGGACAGTGGTTCTGCCAAGCACCTGACACCACTGCAGCCCTGGGTAACAGGCAGCCATATCCAGAGCCAGGCTTGGTGCCTCCTCTTTAGAGTTCTGGCAGCTCCAGCACCCAGCTGAGCCCCCCTGCGTGGGCACAGCAGCAGCAGCCTGGGTGCCCTGAGTGAGTCCTGCCTCGCTGGCACTGTGCTGTCCTTGCCCAGGAACTCTGTCAAAGCTGGGCAGGGCAGGGGGATGCAGCATCCTCATCCCCAGGGTGACAGCGAGTGATGGGAGATGCTCTGCCTGGCACAGGGGCTGCCCTCAGCCCTTTCCCAGGATGCCACACGCAGGGGAGCAGCCCAAGGACTCCAGCTCAGATAAAGTCATGCTGGGTTTAGGTACAGAAAGGTGAAGCTCTGAGAGATCTCCTGAATGTGCACAATGAACCACTGGCAAATTCCACTCATGCCTTACCTGAAGGACCATCCTCCAGCCCACCAGCAAACAGGCATTTCTCAATCCACTGGCTCCACCAACGCAGTTTCTTTGGGACTGAAGGTACTGCCATCACTTTCTTCAGCTCCTGGGACTGGAAAGATTGTCACTTGGCCCATTGACCCTGAAATGCAGAGGGTCTGGCACATGGCGATGTGGGTCCATCCGTGGAGACCTGAGTACAGAGCCCTATAGTGTCTGTCAGAGATCCCCTATGGACTCCAAGGGCCCCAGGCTGCTTAGGAAGGGGGAGATCAATTTTCTGCTGCCATTAATCTGCAGAGACACCTGAGACCACACATAAATCACAGGTTAAAGCTGTTCCACCTCTTCCAGAGGGAACACCTTTCCTGTCCTGTGAACCTCAAAGAATGACATTAAGAGGAAACTTAAATGATTAATTTGTTTTTTGAAACCATGTCCTGAAAAAAATACCAAATTTTTTAGCCAGAGGAAAATTGTTTTGGCAGCCCAGGCCTCCAGAAGCTGTTTGGGAGTTCATTTTAGTTGACTGAGTGTGCTCATACATCTGTGATTAGACACTTGCTCTACAGATATTTTTGTTAACCTCCCTATTTGAAATTCTCCCAAACTTCCCGAGCAGGATTTTCTTGTCCAAGCATTTGTGTTTTGTATCCATGCTGAAATACTGCTTTATAAATAGCAAGAGCTTTATCTTGACTCTAGCCAACAACCTCAACTTAAAGCTAAATGCATAATTTACTGCAAATTAAACTTAATGGGACTGGAATAATTATGTTGACTTTTGGAAGTACTTAAGGATAAATACATGATTAGATATTTTGCACACCGTGAGGAAATATTTATTTCAAAACACAAATTCTTCCCATTGAGCCTTTGGATGGAACATTTAGAGGTGACATAAGCAGCATAGAGATTACAGCCCAATTGAGGCTGCTTAAATAAATCATCCTCCAGCACTTGGAATATTGGAGAGGTGGGAAGTCTCTGGAAGAGCACAGTGATTGTGGGAGATGGGCACACCCCTGGATGGGGCTCTTCTGCCTCTGCTCCCTGTTCCCACTGTGGCTGAAGAGCCCTGGGCACCCCCAGGCTGTCCATGGGAACAGGGTCATCCCACCCCATGCTCGTGCCCGAAACACAAACCAAGGTTGAAGGGGTGGTCTGGGCACGTGGCCTGCCCCAGGGACAGGAGTGGGGTGGGCTTGTCCCCATTCCAGTCTCTGCAGGCAGGTGTGGGCAGCATGGATGCTCCACAGGTCTCTGCAAGACAGCGATCAGAGAGAGGATGAAGAGGATGAGCCCAGCTTAAGCCATGGCAGCTCTTGGCCTTGCAAGGACATCCCAGGTGATAAATGGGCCACTGGAATTAATTGAATTTGGTTTTGTTGTAATGAATTAAACTGCCAAGGTTAATCAGGAGGGTTTAACACAGCCTCCCCCAGCCCTGCCTCATAGCTCAAGGCAGCTTCCAAAATCACAATCAAAAGGAACAAGCCCAAACTTTAGAGGGCTGAAGTGCCATGAGCTGCTGGGAGGGACAGGGGCTCCAGGTGGGACTAACACACTGGGAAGGGACCAGCTTCTCCTGTAGGAAGAGAGGAAGAATCTCTGCCCACCATTCCTTTGACAACCTTGGTCACGGCCCTTGATACCTGGGCACCCTCCTGACACACTGCCCATGTCCTGTAGATGTTCTGGGGCTGTGTGCTCTCCAGGAGCAGGATGGACAAGTGGGGCTGGTGAGGACAAAGCTGAGCATCCACTGGGAACACCAGCCTGTCTGGGCAGGTGGAGGGGGGTGGGACATGGGTCCCCACCTGCCACCTCTGTACAAACTGCTGGACACCCCCTGGGCTGGAGCAACACTTCAGTGCTGTCAGCCAGGATGAGGGAACAAGCCTGTGAATGGAATAAGAATATCCAGGTCACCTCCAACAATACCATGACATTGGCTTAGGGAAATTATTACCCACTCTACCGGGCATGTGTACCACAGATAACAGCAAAAAGGAGTCTTGACGTTGGCAAACAATTCCCAGGAGCCAAGAGTTGGGCCCTCGACATGAGTCTGGATTCATTATTGACATACAAAGTGCTCCTTTTAAGCAGCTCTGATCCATCTAGGCCGGGTAGAGCAGCAGCAGGACCCGAGTGCCTCAAGCCATGCCCATGCCAAGCTCTCCTAGCTCTGCAAAACAGGGAAAGAGGGGTCCCATCCCATCCCCAGCTACCCCCAACAGGTTACTCACCAGGACACACTGATGAATCCGAGGTGGGACAGGATATCTCCACAGGATGAGCACCTGGACTTCTGCTCCTGTCCTGACTGAGGCCCTGTTTGCTCTCTGGGCTGTCTGTGCCTCTTCCAGAAGTTGCAGGTATGAAGTGAGGAGGGACACTGATGCCACCCACGCCCCTGAGTTCCTAGGGCCTCTGAGAATCACCAAACCCCGTGGCCAGAACCCTTGTCCCCAGAGAACTGCTCCTGTTTTTTACCTAAACGAGCCACAATTCTGGGTTCCTGGTGGGAGCAGCTGCTGTCTCTTCAGACCTGAGCCCACCCTGCCCTCCAGACAGCCCTGGGGACACAGAACTCAGCCCCTGGGACACCCCTGCCAGGGCAGACCCCACACAGCCAGAGCCCTTCCCAAGGACAGGACTTGGTTTTAATTATTTATCAGTAAAGTGCAATTATAGTGCTTCCTTCACAAGCCTTAATTAACATGAAAACCAATCCCTACAAGTCAATTAGAATTTTTTCCTTGGTCTCTATTAAATTAAGACTCAAGTGTTACTGAAAGTGTTTCATATGACATCACATTTAACTGAAGGCTGCTTGGTAATAAATAAATCATAATAAATTAAAAAAAGAATGCAGCAACTTTTCCTGAAGGCTCTTCTTACAACAGGATTTCATTTTCAAGCTGCAAAATGCCCTGGGGCTCTTACTCCTCCACACCACCTCTTCCAGCAATGGGGGAGCTCCATCAGAAGCTGTGGGGCAGCCAGGGTGGCTGGTAAACCCTGACTAGTCGAGATCTCCAGGAGGGCACCAAGAGCAAAGCTCTGGAAGCACTAGGCAACCCCATCTCCTCTGTGCCATGAAGGTTTTGTAGGAACCTGTCCCTGCAAATCTACTTCCAAAAATACCCTTTAAAAGATGGGGCTGAGCGAGAGGCTTTTTCTGCACCTCAGGGCTCCCTCCATCACAGCTCTCAGCTCAGAGCCAGGAAAGAACTCCAGAGGCCATCACAAATTTGGAACATTTATTTATGCAACTGATTTTCTTAAAAGGAAAGAAAGCCAAAAATAATAATAACAAAATAATAAAAAGTCAGTTAACAGTGGGATGTGTGTGGTACAATCCACATCAGATGTGTCCCTCCCTTGGTCCCACTGCTCCATCCTCCTCCATGGTAGAGCTGCCTCATTGTCCCAAGTCCCTCTGGCAGCAGGATGCTGCCAACTTTTAGTATCACTCTGACTGCATATAGACAAAATTGTTCCAATTTGGTGTTTTTCTTGGGTTTTAATTTTTTTTTTGTTGTTTTGTTTTTACTTAAAAAAAAAAAAAGCACCACTCCAATCTGTAATACCAATAAACATTGTCCATCTTAAGAATAGTATTTATATTTTTATATATAGATTTCTATATATAGATTTCTATGTACAGGATGTCCTTGCCTCATGTCAGAGGAGCATCTCAGAAGGAGTTGGAGATGGGTTGGGTTTTATAGTACTTGGATTTCAAAATCTGCCCTTCACCAGAGATGCCCTAAAACCTCAGAGACACCCAGCAAGGAGGTATCAAAATAAAATGGAAAAAAAAATTCTTGATTTTAAAACATATATACAACTCCTCCAGTGTCTGTTGTTTCTGTGGGACTAACTGGGATTGCAACTCTCCTCATTTTCTTTTTCTGGTAATACTTTATGTGTAGAGCCCTGTAGGACACTCCCTCCGTCTGGACCACAGGGAAGGTGCAGCATCCCTCCAGCTCCCAGGGCTGGACAGCCCCCAAACCATCACATTCCCACAGATTTCAAAGGCTCAGCTCAGCTGTTTTCATACAAACCCAAACAATTTCTGCACCCAGCATGAGCACCTTCCCAAGGACAGCACAGAGAGGTCTATGGAGAGATGGGGACTGGGAAAAGGACACTAATTTATCCCAGTGTGAGTAGTGGTGTAGCCAGGTACTGGTGTTACTGAACCATCTGGGGGTAAAAAAGACCTTCTGGTGACAAGACAGAATGGGCACACAACAAGTGAGACAGCAGGGATGGAGAGAAGGAAGGAATGATGTCATATAGCCCTTGGAATACGTTATTGTCGTGCTGTGAATTCCTCAGGGAGGAAGTGGGAGAGCCGAGGGTCTGGGATGGTGCTGCAATCCCCATCACCACAACGGTGGCACATTCTCCAAGGGGTGAGGGGGCAGTGATAACTCTTCCTGCTCTCCTTCACCCTTGGAAGGTGGATGGAAAATCAGCTGTGCAGCCTTCATAATTCCCTGGAGAGAATCCCCTGGCAAAGGGATCCGCAGCCTGAGGCAGGCAGGACAGGCAAGCTGCCCCTGCCCTGGGGAGGTGGGGCTGGAGGATGGGGGAGAACACAGATGGGGCTGAAGGATGGCAGATGGATGAAGAACAAGGCTGCCCACGTGAAACCTCCAGCACCTCGAGGACAGTTTCTCATCTGCTCTGCTCCATCCCCCACAAAAGTGATGGTGAAGGGTTTTGCCTGGCCCTCAGGACAGAACCAACCTCCTCTCAGCTCCCCAGACAGACCCAAGACCTGGATCCCTCTGGCTGCACCTTCCTAAGGCTGTTTATTTTACTACAGCCAGGCTGAGACCAGAATCCCTATAATTACCACATCAAATGGAGAAAGTGCCATTTCACACCCACCTGCAGCAGGATGGAGCTAAAAAGCATCAGGTTCCTTCAGCCACCATCCCTGGTGGCACAGGACTGTGGGGACCTTCCCTGAACAGCCCCATGCCTGGCCATGGCTTCAGCACAGCTCGGCCCAAGACAACACCCACCCAAAATTGATCCTCCTGCCCCACCAGGCCCAGCAAAAGCCAACAGCATCAACGGGCAGCTGCCCAGGGCTGGCATCCAGGAAGTATTTGGGATGGACCCAAATTTTGAGGATTTTGCTTCAAACAGAGTGACACACAAGAGGAGGGTTAAAAACAGGCCCATGGGTCTATGGGACTTCGGGAGGAATTCAGTGCAACAGATGGAGAGGAAGGTGTGGAGACACTGGAGAACCATCCCCTCAAAAGCCCTGCAAAAGCACCAGGAGGGTCCAGGCCGGTCTCTGCAGAGGGAAATTGCATGGCCAGTGCCCCCCCCCCCCCCCGGGTCTGTCCAGGGCTGGATACACAAAGGGTCAGAACTCACAGAATTAAAACAGGATCAAGCTCATGGTGCCAACGGGCAGAAACTCAAGAGCTCCTGGAGAGTCTTTGCTCTGGCTCAGAGCAAGTCCCACCAAGGGAAAACCTCCAGCAGCCTCCAGGCTCCTTGAGGAGCAGCTTCAATTCCACACACAAAACAGCAACATCTCCCAGTATCCATCCTTCCCTGCTGGGAAACAGCTCCTTCTGGCCTCCTCTTCCTCCCCTCCCTGGCCTCCTCTCCAGCAGCTTCAGAGACCCACCAGCACCACAGGGCCACACCCCACACACACCAAACCCAGACTGTGATCCAAGGAAGGGGATGAGTTGCGGCATCCACCAACTTGGACACACCTAGGGCAGGGAGGAAAGATGGAGAGCAGAGGATGAAGATGGAGAGTAGCCAACACATCTCCACATCCTTTTGTGTTCTGGATCTGAAGTTTCCTGGTGGGTCCTTTGCAGTTTCCCTCCCCACTCCAAGCAGGGCGACAGCGTCCAGCTGGGAAGCGCAGTTGGCACAGCCCCTGCACAAGCCCTTGCTGCCCCTCTCGTGGCCAGGTGCTATCTGGTCTCCAAGGACTCCAGGTATTCCAGTGCTATGTCATAGCAGAAATGGTACTGCTCCTGTTCAGAGAGAGAAGAGAGGTGTTATGATCCCGAGGGAACTATTGCCCAAAGTTATCCCTATCTGAGGAAAAACACACGTCAACAGCCCTAAGGAAACACCTGTCAGCCTGTCAGGGCCCCCTGACAGTTCTGCTGAAGCCACAGCCAGGAAAAACTCCACTCTGGCAAACAACACTCACTGCTGGGGCAGGGGCATGGTGCCCCAGATCCAACAGCTCCACACACACTGAAATCCAGCATTTTGGGGGCACATGGCACCTTCACCCACCCCATGGGAGGGACCAGGACTGCAACATCCTCTTACTGTGAAAACACCTTTATTCACCACCCCAGGTACAACCAGCATTCAGCTGAGTGCTGAGGGGCTCAGCAACCTCAACACCTCAGTGACTGACATGTGTCAATCAAACAGCGGCAGAGACATTGGAACGATGGAGTCTGGGGTTAGAGGTGTCCACAATAAAACCTTAGGCAGGAAATCATGGACTTTTTGAGTACAGCAGAGGCTGGAAAAGGGGAGAGCACCCAGGCAAATATCCACAATTGGAATGGATGGAGATGCCCTTCCCTGGCTGCCAGGACATTCCTATATGACAAATTCTGTTGCCCAGAAGGATCAGGTTCTCCCATCTTTTCCCGAGACATCCAGGGATGGTGTCAGCATCCTCCCACCCTTCACTCCCCATCAGCTGTACAAAGAGAAAGCCCAGAGTACTAACTCCTGGTTTTACAACAAAAATCCCTGAACTGGGGCTTATGAGGGCAGACTCATCCATCCCTGTCCCCTTTTCCATGACCTGTTCCCATGCTCTCCCACCCTTGTACACCTCACAGCACAAAAACCTCAGTAGAGCTCTGACTGTGGCAATGCCCATCCCAGGAGATGTTGCTCCAATGAGCAAAACCAGCCAGAGTGAGGGGGAAAAACCCCAAACAAATCAGGATTCTGGTGCTGCTACAGGTGTTGGGACATCAGGTGGGAGCACTCTGGGTGTGACAGCAGGGAGGGAGAGGGGAGAGCTCATCTCCCCAGATCCTGGCCGAGTGCTAGCACGAAAATCCAGTTATCCCACACAGATGGGAGGCCATGGGATCCCAGGTGGGAGCAGGCAGAGTGGGAGAAGGACTTCAAAGTGAGAAGGCTGTGGCAGCCCAGATTAAAAGCACATAATGCTTTTTGGATTAAGGAAAGGGATTGTTTCCATTTATCATCATATAAAAATAACCCCCGGGGCAAACGGAGGGGGAAGAGGTGCAGGCAGCGGGAAGTGCTTTCTGCTGGGCTGAGCTCCTTACACCAGGCATGGATCTGGCCTCCCGGTGACTCTGGGAGATTGAGATTCCCAGAATAGCCAGTTCAGGTTCATTTGAGGCAGGAGGAGGCTTGTGTCCTGATGGGAAGTGTTGTCTTTTTTAATACCCTTGCGATTTAGCCCAATGGGTCTGGTGGCTTCATGCTTGTCACATCATCTTTCCATTATCTGCATCCCTCCCCCTGGCTCCCTCTCCCCCCTCCCTCACCTTCTCCTCTGCTTTTAATTCCTAATGCAAATCACATCCCCTCCTCAAAACCATTTCATTTTGCAACTTAGGGATTTTATAATCCAAACAGGGTAAACATTTCCAGCTGACTTGCTTTTAAAACATTGTGAGGCACCTGGATCCCTTCACCACAGGGATGGGCATGCACCCACTCCCTCCCCTGTTCCGCCATCAGGGGCCTGAATTAGGGCAGGGACTTTTTGCCCTGACCTGCTGCCAGCTCCAGCCTCCTTCTCAGGACATATCACTCCATTGCTGCTCCCAACAGCTTGTCCACACATTCTTTTCATTCCAAGTGCTCATTCCCTTTTATATTTCCCACAGGAATTTATCTGACTCTACACCAGCACTGCTCCCAACACCACAAACCTTCCAAAGAACCACAGTTACATCCTGTGGGTTAATGTAACTGCCTTACAACTCCTGGGGAGGATTTCCAACAATCCCAGCACTGACTCAAAGGCTGTGCTGGCACGGCAGGATGAAGACAAGAGCAAGGCTGCTTTGAGGAGCTGCCTCACTTCCCAGTCCATCCCAGCATAGTACTGGTGTGAGGATACCCATGATTTTCATCAGGATTTGGGCTGGAAAAGGCCATGTTTTGGAAGGTAAGCATGCCCAGCACCCCTCCTCTGTGCCAGGACTGGCAGCCAGGGTGGACAGGGAGGGTCTGGTGCTTACCAAGGTCTCCACCATATTTGGTTTGTAGTTGCGGAGGGTCTTGGCAGCGAAGAAAACATCTGCCATGTTGTGACACTTGATCATCTCCAGGATCATGGTGGAGGCACAGAAGGTGCCACTTCGGCCACCTCCATTCCTGGTGGGACAAGCACATATGTCAGGGGTGAGAAGGTGTCATCAGAGCACCTTCCTGCTCCCTCCAAGTCTCCCTTTCTCCCTTTCTCTATCCAACCCTGCAACCCAGGGTTGGATGCCCCAGAGCAGGGGCTTGTACCTGTACCAGGGGACCGGATCCTGCCCTTCAACTCTCACAAGAGCATGAAAAAACCTTTTAGGATCACCAAGGCTGGATCTTGGACATTTGGGCTCAGCTCCCAGCCCTACCAAGGATCAACTCCTTGTGACCTTTGGGAAGCTGCCGTGTCCCTCCTGCCCTGTGCAGGGTGACCCTGAGCTGATGATGTGGTGGTGCTGTTGCCTGGAGTAACCATCCCATGTTCCACACGTGAGGGCACTGGGAACCTCCTCAAATCCTGGGCTGAACCCGTTTCCACACCTGAAGCCTGACAGCAATGGGAGCAGTGGAGAGGAAGGGAGAACACGATGCCAGAGCTTTATAAAGCATGTTCTCAAAGTATCCTTCAGCTAACGAAGATGGACAAGGCTGTAATTAGTTTTTGATTAAAGGCTCTCTTGCTGCCTCTCCCCATCTGTGAATGTGCTGGGTCCCATCTGAGGAGAGCACACACAGTGTTTGTGAGACAGTTCTACTGGGAGGACAGGAGTGGAGACCATCTCCAGACAGGACAGGGCTTGGAGCAACCTGAGGTGTCCCTCCCACTGGAACAAAATGAGCTTTAAGGTCCCTTCCCAGCCACATCACTCCATGATTCTCTGTCCACCCCACAATGAGCAGCAAGTGGTGGGAGTGGCACAGCTCCTGCCACATCCCTTTGGAGCCTGTTACACACACAGGATGTGGGGGCAGGGCTGGGACCTCTGCCAAGGGTGGGGAACCAGCACAAATGGCAGGTTGGTGTCGCCTCTGCTGAGCATCCGTCTCACAGAGGAGATGACCTCAGGGTGCCTCACCCAAAACTCATGTTGTGGCAGAGGTAGCCCCATCTGGGGACAAAGTCACCTCAGTAAGGGCTTTGTGGAGGATCTCCAGGCAGAGCTGTGGACATGGAATCTGGAGGTATCTCTCCCCCCAGCAGAGCCTGCTCCTCCCCAGCTGACACTCACAAGCAGTGCACCACAGTCCTGCCATCACCACTTTCCTTCTGCCACCTGTCCACCTGGGCCAGAAGGTGCAGGAAGGACTTCTTGGAGTCCGGGGTGTCTCGATAGGCTGACCAGCGCAGGTACTGGAAATGCCGGACCATCAGATGCCCCTCCTGCAACTGGAAAAGCAAAACTCATCAGCTGGAACCCATGGGCTGCCCTCATTTGCCTCCACTGGAGGTTTGATGGAGGGCAGGAGGGGTTTGTCAGGCATAAACAGTAGAGGCAGAGAGGAAAACCCTTTCCTGCGGCTTTAACATGGATGGTTCAGCCTACACTCATTCCACCACCCCATCCCACCCAGGAGAACACCACTGACTTTGTTTATCTGAACTTACAGACTTTGGACTGCCCCTGTACCCCCAAAACCTGTTTCCAGGACCCTGAGCCTCCCCAAGGCTTCTCCATCACCCTTCTCTTTGCATGCTAAAGAACCATGGGATGTAGTTGTCATGCTTGCCGTAAACCAGGAGGCTGCTGCGAGGCTGCCACAGAGGTGGGAGCTTAATACTTGGTAATCTGGTTAGTTTGGAAACCTAATCTGGTTAGCTGGATCCAGGAGTAGGATTACTTCCATGGAGCTCAGCAGGCTTTAGCTGGGCAGATGTGAGACTCCCACTCAGAAGCACTCGGAGCATCCCGAGCACAGGATGGGATGAGACCACAGTCACCCTCCCCAGACACAACCTGGGGCTCACAGCTCATTGTGGGGAGCATGTGGAGGGGGGGTCAGGCAATGATGGGGGACACTCAGCTCTGGAGGGTTCCATCCACCCAGTTTCAGGTGCCTGCTGAGTGGGATGAGCACCAGACCTTCTGCACCCAGGTGGAACAGGTGTGCCTGTGGGAGAATTGGTATCCCTGGAGACTGGGAGTCACGGGCATTTGGTGCCCATGCCAACCTGCACATTTCAAACAGGGGCTTTTCTGAACCTTTTGTGACATTTCCTGAACCCTTCTGGAAGCTGGTGATGTGCCCATGATGGGCTGACCACCCCGAGCTCCAGTTTTTGCTTCCAGCTGGAAGCCAGGAAAGCAGAGGAGGAAGAGGAAGCAAATAAATGGAGTTAAAACAGAAGAAAACGCCTTTGACAGCCTGGGAAGGAAAGTTTTGGGATCTGCTTTGAAGTGAGGTGAAAGCTCTGGAGCACTTGTGCCACTCCATTATTTATATATCATTCCAGCAAGGCTTGGCACAAAGTGGCTCCATGCATTTCCCAGCCCTGCTCCAGCAATCTATTCCCTGGAGGAATCTCGTCAATCCAGAGATTTCCATCACGCTGCATTTTAATTTAGCCTGGAGTATATTCTACCACCTGAGAGATGAGCATATTTGGTGTAGGATTTTGTGCTGACACCCAGGAAATGCCAGATGCTCCCTCGGGGAACGTGAACCAAAACACTCTTTGTGTTAAGAGTTCAGATAATCAGGATTTATCCCCTCTGGCCCTGTCCATCCCACCAAAGCACCTTTCCCAGCCGGGCTGTCAGCCAAGCCACACGTTCCCTTCCAAGCTCCCTAATGCCCATCTGCCCAGTGACCTTCACTGGGGTACTGGCCTCAGCCTCTTGGCAACCATCAGGAGTTTAAAGACCTCAGGGATGCAACCTCCTCCCAGCTGGCATTTGTAGGTAAATCGGCTTCTTTCCATGTACAGCTCTGCGTCACCACATCCCTTTCCCTGCTGCCCTGCATTTCTCTTCTTTCTAGGCAAGCTTAACGAGCTATGCAATGCTGACAAAGGGTAAAAATCAGTGTGGATCATCTCATCCTGCAGGGAAAGAGGACTGCCAGTGCCAGGGGAGCTGCTGTGCCCATGCAGGCAGTGTCCATCCTGTGCTATGTGTGTGGCAGGGCAGAGATGGACCTTCAGGCAGGAGCAAAAAGGTCTTCCTGCAGTTTTCTAGCACCTTTCAAGGAGCTGTGAACTCCAGGAAGATTGGATGGAGCAATGGCAATTCTCCTCTGCAGGGGCTGAGTTAGGCTGGAGACACCAGCAGTCAGGAAGGATTCTACTGCTCTCTCCAACTCCCCAAAATGTTGAAGCCAGGTGGGGTCAGTCTCTTCTCCCAGGTAACAAGTGATTAAAAAAGAGAAAAGAGCCTCAAGCTGCATCATGGGAATTTAGATGGGATATTAGAGGAAAATTTCTTCACCAAAAGAGTTGTCAAGTCCTGGTACAGGGTGCCCAGAGAAGCTGTGGCTGCCCCTGGACCCCTGGAACTGTCGAAGGCCAAGTTGTAAAGCTTGGAGCAACCTGGGATAGTGGAAGGTGTCCCTGTTCATGGAAGGAACAACGTGGTTTTGAAGTTCCCTTCCAACCCAAACCATCCTGGGATTCTGTAATTCATACAAAGCAGCTCACCCGTGTGATGTTCTGGACTCGGAAGAGCCGGGACACAATGTCCTCATCTGCCACTCCTGAAATATATTCCACCTCCATGGGGCCGTACTGCTGGAGTCCCGGCTCAGGCCAGTACTGCAGGCAGGGCTGGGGAGAGAAGCACAGCTCACCATGACTAGGAATGCAGGCTGGGACACAGGGAAGGGCACCAGGAAACACCTGTGAAGGGAGCAGCTGGTGCTGGACCCCAGGGGGCCGCTGGCACAGGATGACCCCAGGGTGGATTGGTGGCTCCAGAGTGGGGTGCAGGACCATGATGCCATTTCTCACTCAGCACATCAATGGCTGGAGGATCACCCAGATTATCGAGGGGTCAGAGATGAAAGGTCAGCCCCACCCCTACACAGCCCCCTTGCACTGCATGGACACAACAGCTGACACTGCCAGGAATGGACACTGCTGTTCCAGGAGGATGCGGGATGGGCTGTACCCCACTTCCAGCACAGACCTAATCCTGCACGACAGAGCAGGGCTGGCCTGCTCCCAGCTGGCTCTCAAGCTCTGTGACTTTAGGAGCCACTCTGCCACCGGCAGCGACAGCAACAGAGGATGTCAGTGCTCCTCGTCCCACGGCCAGGACATCCCACTGAGCCAAAGCAATCCCAGCCTGCATCTCGGGGGAGCAACTCCCCTCCCTGTGTCCGTCATGGCACTGGTGGATGGCTTGGTCCCTGGAGCATGGGTGAGATTGTTTTCACAGTGTGACAGCTGGGAAACCAACACCAACACAAAATATATGATAATTGTCACCACACTTTCATAGGGCATTTAGCAACACAGGTCAGCCACAGCCTGGGCCCAAATACTTGGCAAATGTGTCTTAGGAATAATTGGTTATTAATAGGGGCTATAAATCTCCAAGGTCTGAGCCTTCAAGACTCGGAAATATAATTTGGATATTAAAACTTCCCTTGGCAAGGTGTAGTTCATGTGAGGGCTGTACCCTCAAAATCACCTTTTGGAGCTGCCTGCTGGAAAAGTTTATTTATTACCTCTTGGTCTTACACCAGTAAACATTTAGGATCCAGCTAAATATTGTAACCCAGACACTCCTGAAGAACAGATGGCAAGAGAAAGACAGGGCTGAGTAATGAGGAAAAATGGCAGAGGGAAGGGATTCTGTACCCCTGTCCTGCCCAGGTGAGTCCCCACCTGCAGAGCTGCTTCCAGCTCAGGGGACATGGACCTGTTGGGGGAATGTCAACACCAGTGGAACGCCAACGCCAACTCAAAGCCAAGGCAACATCAACACCAACGCTACACCAATTCCAACACAATACCAACGCCAGCACTGTGCCAATGTAGTGCAACACCAATGCCATGCCCCCAGGCTGGGCTGCCGCTCAACACCGCTTTGGCTCCAACTTGCCAACCCTGTGCTTACAGGAGACAAATCCTGAGCACTGCAGAGACAGTCCCATGTCCCCTTGCAGAGGAGAAATTGCTGAGTGAGCAACACAAGGGGCTGCAGTGCTGTCAGGGTGATGGGGATGGAGCAGGACAAAGCAACCCATGGGGCCAGCAGCACTCACCCAGGCAGAGTTGGACTGGTTGAGCTGGTTGAGCATGACAATGGAGGTGCAGCCATAGTCGTACACCAGCCGCCAGAAGTCGGTGGTGGTGTTCTGCAGGGGGTGCAGGGTGACAATGAAAGCAGCACTCTTGGTGTAGCTCTGCGGAGAGGAAAGACGAGCACCAGTAAGGATGTGGTGGTGACACTGGAGCCACTGTTGTCACACCCCAAAGAATCAGTGCAACCAGATGAGTGGGACCAAAATCCTCTTCTCCATGCCTGAGCAGAGCTGGTCTCCCTGGCCCAGCCTCAGTCCTTCCATGCCCTGGTGATGGGGAGATCCAAGTGATCCCTGCCCTTTTGCTCTCACAGGAAAGAGTATTCTGCATAAGTAACTAGGGAAAAGATGTCACTTTTGAGCTAAGAACGAGCTGAAGCTGTGGCTTCCAGAAGGCCCCAGACACTAGCTCTGCACCCTGGCCCTGACTAGAAGCATCATCCCCACCCACAGCACCCCACAACCAGGTACTGAGAGCAGCAGAGACAACCATTGACCTGGGCTCAATTGTTGTTTTTTTTTTTTTTTGGTGGGGAGGAAAGAAAACCTCAAAAAAAAAAAAAAAAAGAGATCCTAGAGACTGCAAGAAGGAAGTGTGAGAGAAGGAAATTACTGTATCTCTGGTCTGTGCTTTGAATAAGACACGTCCCCTTGGTCATCCTCCTGCTGGTTTGCCAAGGGACAGCTGAGCTCAACACTGCATCAGACACACTTAAATTAACACGGTTTGGCTCAAGCCTCTTCAGACACAGAATAAGCACAGCCCTCTGCTAAAGGGGGATGGGGAAGTTGTCCTCTGCCTGCTGCAGAACCTCCTGACTGAGTTCACAGAAATGCCTTTATTGAACCATTCCCCTGGCCCTAACCATGGGCAGCAGTGAGACCCCAGCACTCAAGTGAGAGCTTTCCATCCTCAAGGAGGGGCATGACAGCAGCAGGGGAAAAAGATTTCACCAGGTGCTGCCCAGGCTTGCCTTGGCACCCTCCTCTTTGGCACAGGTGTAAGTGACAGCAGGGTGTAGAGCAGGGCACGGCTCCACTGGCACCAGCACTGCTGACAGACGGCACAGGCCAAGCTGATCTGACAGGCGGACAGACTGACTGAGCAAACCACTTTTAACACTTAAAGAGAATGAGACTCTTCTTTTTTTTTTTTCCACCCAAAGAGGGAAATAGGTTTTATCCCTTCAGCAAGAATTTCATCCAAAGGGCTTTGTCTATCTATAAAAAGTATTTAATTCACTGACCCTTTACAGAGATTAAGGGAGGTTCAGTGATGCATAAAGATAAAACAGATATGCAAAAAGCAAGCAAGCTAGAAACAAAACTCCCATCCCACTGCAATGCTACGAGAGCGACTCCCCACTGCCAGCTGCCCACTCTGCTCTACAAACTGCTTTTGCTGCAGGAGCAGGAATCAGGTAGATGGGATCCGCACAGAGATCCAGCAGGATAAATCACCCACAGCATGGAAAGCATAGGGCTCAGCCTGGTGCCAGTGCTCAGCTGTGACCAGGAGGGTCTGGCGAAGATGCCTGAGGTGTGGGGGGCTGCATTCTGCCCATGCAAGGAAAGGGAAGTGGGGAATGAATGACCCCATCTCTCAGTGTGGGCTTGGAGCCTGCAGGGTTCCTCTGCTCTGCTATGTGATCATCAGCCACTAGGAGACAGCTTTGTCACCATGGGGTCCTTTCTGGCTACACCAGGGGGATGCATGGTGACTCTGGGAGCAGTTCAGAGCCCTCCCATCAGGAGGAGGGGCAGGAGGATCATGGGGGGCTGTCAGCACACTTAATACTACCAACCCCACCCCAAAAGCTTCCTCTCCCTCCCCTGCTCCGCTGTCACTGCAAAATCCTGAAGTTGCTCAGTGCCTGGCTTGTGAGAGCAGGCGGAAAAGTCTTGCAGGGTGCTACTACACAAAAGAAAGGGTGCAGGACCCCATTACACCAGTCCCAACCCGTCCCTCCCCTGCACACAGCTGCCATGAGCCTTCCTGCCGTTGTGCGAAATGAGGCCATAAATCCAAACCGAGTAAAGTTATGCCATGAAAGGTTGCCTAAGCCCACGGGTAAGCAGCCCCTCCCTCCCTAGAGAACGCTCACATCAGTTAAGGCCGCATTGATGTAGTTGTTGCTGTCTCCATCCACGGAGATGAGGAAGGGAAGGCATCGGTCAGGCGGCAGGACATCCATGCTGCGGTTGCGCTCCCGGTTGCGAGGCAGGAGTGCAATGCTGCACTCCTCCACATCCAGGTGTGGGGTCACCGAGTTCAGGGTCTGCAGATACATGGGTCCCCCTCAAAGTCCTGCCTAGTTCCAGCAGGGGTGGGCACCAAGAGGGTGGAGAACAAGGGGCAGTTGCAGAGATTTTGGGACACTCACCTGGAACTCCTCCCGCAGCTGTGAGGAGTTGCTCTGTGGCTCTATCCTCACCATCTCCTTGTAGGTGGGCTTGAACTCACTGGCAGGGATGCTGGTCTCCCCACACAGACAGGCCTCCAGGATGGCATCATGGATGAAGATGTACTGCTCCTTTGGGCAGGAGAGGGGGCAGGGCTGAGCCTCCAGAGCTGGCTGGTGACAGCAGCCTCACGTGTCTGCAGCTGTCCCCAACACCTGCTTACCTCTGTCTGTATCATGTTGATCCTCCGTGAGCAGAGGGTCTTCACGCAGTTGTAGATGTCCACAACACCCTCGCACTCGGCCATGTCCAACATCACATCCAAGACAATGTAACAGCCAGTCCTCCCCGTGCCAGCACTGGGGATGGAAGGGGAAACAGCAAACATATTCCCAGTCTGTGCTGGCATCCACATGCAGCCCAAAAGGCTGCTGAGCACTGAGTAAGGTCTGTATGGATGAGAGCTCAACACACAGCCCCTGTACCAGGCAACCCCATAGGGCTGCCAGGACCTCACACACCTCCAGAGCCTGGTTTAGCCTTAAATCTGACCAAACATGACTGCTCCAGCACCAAGGGTGTGTGATGGTCAGGCTATGGGTGGGCACCTACATCTAAATCCATTTTTAATTTAAGACAGCAGAACGTATGGTTTTTGCAACAAATGTGACAACTAAGCCATCTAAGTGCCAACAGCCCTCTGGGATCCCAGTCCAAAAACACCAAGGAGGGCTCAGCTCTGAGCAGGGAGGCTCTCCTGTTATGAACAGATCTGAATGCCCCAGGGGAAACCCTCGGGGTAAGGCTGAGCCCAGCAGGATGCCCAGAGCCAGCCCAGCAGTGGTGACATCCCAGGCCCTAGCATGGCTGGAATCACAGTCAAAGACCTACTGTGCCCTGACACCCCCCAACATGTGTCAGGAACAGAACCATCCTCCTGCCCCTTTCCTACAGAGTGAAATTTCCAGTGAAATACTAATTTCTGGAGCTGATGAATCACTCATTGTGATTATCAGTGATTACAGGCTACAGGCACTAATCACACTGGCTGGTGAATGAACGTTGATGAGGCAGTTGACAGGGAGAAATCAAATAAAAAATAAAAAAATCCCTCCCACTCATCAGCTCCTCCTGGTTTGCCCAGTGGAGGACGAGCCATTAGCCCATCATGTGGGAATGCCTGCTCAGGGCATAGAGCCACCAAAGCTGCTCAGATGTGTCACTCATGTCCTCCCATCACTGGTGTTCCTGCAGAGACAGCCCTGTGGGTAACACTGGGAACAGGGCTGTCCTGCTGCCCCTCCTGCCTCTCCCTTCAGCCAGATCCTACGTCCTGACCATGAGCAGTGGTGAAGCTGCCCATTGCCATTTCACCCTTACCCACTGGGACAGAGCTGTGTCACCAGTAACACACTGGGGTAGCCCCAAAACAGTGCTGCTCCCTGCTTGTCCACCTGGACCAGCCCCAGCCCCTCATCCCTGCTGCCATCCGCCCAGTGATGACATTTCACAGACAGATGCCCTCACAGAGGGACGTCAAGGCCAGGTTGGACAGGGGTTGGAGGAATCTGGCCCAGTGGAAGGTGTCCCTGCCTGTGTCAGGAGGATGAGCTTTAAGGTCCCCTCAGCCCCACCGGTTCCTGCCCGCACCTGCAGTGGATGACGATGGGGCCGGCGTCGGGCGGCGTGGACGCCTTCACCCTGCGGATGAAGGCCAGCAGCCCTGTGGCGTGGTAGGGGACACCATGCTCGGGCCACGACATGAAGTGGAACTGCTTCACCTCGTGCCGAGCCGAGTAACCCCGCTGCAAGGGAAGGGTGAGAGGGCAAGGTCACTCAAACACTTGAATCCATGATTTTGCCAGCTCAGCATCCAGGCAGATGGACCACACAGCAGACACATGCTTGTGCAGCCCCACAGCTCTCTTCTCTTGGCTGCAAGAAGGTTAAATACCACCAAGGAGAAAAAGGAGGAGGTGGCAGCAGCCTCAGGTCTCCCTGCCCTATAACCAGACAGTAATTTGACATTCCTGTAGATTAAGGGGTAAATTGCACTGGCTCCATCTCCAGTTACTACACTGCAGAGTGATGGCTACATCACCTCCAGCCCAGAGGAAAGGAATGCATCCTTCACCCCCACCACACTCACACAAAAATTAAACACTCACTCACTGTCCAAACGAAGGTGGGATTGAGCTGCTCGCCCGGCATGGTGCAGAGCCAGGGAAAAGGCAAAGAAGGAGTGGCTGGTGACACCATATTGGGTTAAATAAACAGGATACGTGTAAACACCAAGCTGTGGAGGGTGAGAGGTGCCCGAGGGGGGGTCTCTCCCCGAGGCAGGGTCGGGCAGGGGCAGGGCCGTACCCTCTCGAGGGCGAAGGTGCGCACAGCGTACTCAGCCAATGTCTCTGACTCCACCAGCGTGATCTTGATGTCCCCATACATCTCGGAATCATCCGGCCAGTACTTGGAGCATTTCACCTGCAAGGAGAGCACAGGATGGGGGGTTGGCTCTGTGGAGGTGGCTTCCAGCAGAGAGGAATGGGATGGGATCCTTACCCGGCCCACCTCCACCAGCTTGGTGATCATCACAATGCTGGAACAGTGTTCCTGCCACACCATGCGCCAGAAGTCGTACACCATCTCCTGCTTGGGCCCTGTGGGACATGGCAAAAGCCCCCACAGATGGATGAGCACCACCAATAGAACCCAGCCCTGGCAGCAGCCCAATACCACCATGTCCCACCTCCTGCCTCTGAGGCACTAACAGCTCCACAGCACCTTAGAGCCCTTTTCCCCAGGGCTGTGCAGTGGCAAGGGGAGGCAGGAGCACCGAGAGCTACTCCACATTGGCCCCCTCCCTTCCTTTCCTGCTCTTGCAAGGTTTAATCCCACCAGGAACAAAACCTGGCTGCTACATCAGGAGCTGAGGAACCACTGGCTGAGAGGGCAGGGCATGACTTACCTTGTGTGGCTATGAAGTGGTTGGACCTGTGGTAGCCCTGCAAGGGAAGCAGAGACATCATTCCCAAGCTAGGCACAGACCCTTAGACATTTCCCAGTCACCCAACTGATACAAATTCCCCTCAGCCACGGGGTCAGGTCCTGCAAGTCCACTGCAGGAGGAGGAAGAGATTCAGCAGCCATCCCACACTCAGTACACCCTGTCCTGGGAGGATGCATCTCCTGCATCTCACAAGAGGCTCATGTAATGCCCAACCCGCACCTCAGTCTGCACCAAAATCCTTTATCAGCACCTTGAGGGATCCACGAGCTCCACTCCAGCTCCTGCTGCCACCACGTCGCTGCCAGGAGAGCCCCATTACTGACTCCCCACTCCACAGCAACCACCTGGTGCTGAGACAGCCCCATTCCCCTCCTTCATCCCAGCTGCTCAACTCTTAACAAGGACATGCCAAAGAGCACATTCCAGCCAGGCTACTGGAATACCAGAGGAACTGTGAACCCAGTGTCCCACACACATGGGTCCAGCAGTTAAACCACAGCACACGCATGGAGGTGACAGTGGTTTCTCCATCCTCCGTGGGTCTTCTCACAGGGGATTTTTGTGGGTCAAATTCAACCCCTTCTCTGAGCACACAGGCCCTGCTTTCCATACCCCAGTGCCATACAGACCTTGCTTTCCCATTCCCTGGACCATTCCCAGGTTTATGGACACATTTTCCCAGCCTGCCTCTCCCTGATGGTATTTAGACCACACTGCCCAGGGTGTGAGGCCTGGCAGGAGATGGGAGCAGAGAAGGGAGGAGTGGGGAAACAGTCTACTTACTTCTCGGTTAATCCGAATCTTAACGATCCCGTTGGGACACAGATTTGAGAGAAAAAGATCAGAGACATTAGTGAGGCACAGAGCAGAGAGGGGTTAGAGTACCTGCCCCAGAGCAGGCCATGGAGAGACAGGGCAGAAAGGACACAGGGGACAGGGACAGGCTGAGAGACACTGCTTGGGCACTGGGATCAGGCCACCATGGACAGACAACACCCTCTGGGTAGGAGGGAAGAGTGGGATTTGCTGCTGCTTCCAGGAGATGCTGGAACCTTCCTGCACTGCCCTGGTCTCAGCATCGCTGGAGGTGACAGGGGACATTGCTCCTGGGGACACTGCGCTCAGAAGACACCAGGGCTGGGCTCTGCCCGGATTCACACACACCAGCAGGATCCAGGGGTACTCCAGTGTGAGTCCCTTGGTCCTCTCAATCTCTGCATCCCCAAACCCAGGGGGAGGGAGATCCATGGCCACATGAGCAGGTGAGGGGGAAAAGGACAGAAAAGCAGAAAGGGAATGAGAAAGGAGGGACAGAGCAGAGCAGAGAGATGCAATGAACAGAAACTGCTGATGAACACAAATAAACAGGCTGGTCCTTCATGATATGTTCCAGGGATGCACTGACCAGCCCACCCTGGGCTGTCCAAACTCCTCCAAATGCTGCTGGACAGACCCTGAGAGTCTGCAGGAAGCTCCTGTTGCAGCCCAGAGCCCCAAGCACACAGGCCCTGTCCCCACTTACATCGATGTAGTTGGCATTGATGTAGTCGGAGTTGGGGTCACCCAGCAGCGGGTGCAGCTTCACACGGTGACGGTCATCTGGGGAAACGGGACAGGAAACATCAGTGCCTGGCACCACCAGGGCATCCGGGGCAATCACTCTGGCCTAGGAATCTGCAGAATGCAGGATTCTGAAGCTGTTTGGGATGTCTAAGCCTTTGGTAAAGGCACTCACATGTGGACACATGATCCTGTCTCCCTTTGGTCTTGTCTTTCTTCTTTGAAGCATCCCAGCCTTCAAAGAAACTCTGTAAGGAAAGGATGAACATCTCGAGCTGAGAGCAGGACTGCGGGTTCCTCCCAGCCCCAAAAGCTCCCTGGGGAGCAGGACAGACAGGGTGGTCCCTCTACTCCAACACCTGGCTCCTGCAGCTCCAGCTCCACCTCCACAGCACATTCTGCCAGCTACACACTCCTGTTGCATCCACAAAACGGTCCATTTTCCAGCAAATTACAGACTGCTTGTTTTCATTTTCCAGGGTTGGTTGTAGGGTTTTTTTCCCTAAACCTCCCCAACTCCTTTCTCTGTCTAGCACAGAACAGGTTTGTGTGTAATAATAGTGACATTCATAGACTGGTGTAAGAGGGGGAAAGTGGAAGGAAATTACATGTTTTCTCCCCTCCCATAATATCTGAGTGCTTTCAAATAACTAGTTCTAAGAACATACAGCAGCTTTTCAAGGAGCACTAATGATTATCACAAGCCCTGTTTTGTCCAATGCATGAAAGGGGCGGGGAGAGCACTCCTGTTCCTGAAACAGCAAAACAGCTGAGTATTAAACAGTAATTTCACTGGGAAATTTCAATCTCCAGACCTGTGGGACACCAAAGAGTCAGGAAACGACCCCACTGACTGTGCTGAGGCAGAGGCTTGTGAAATAACCTGCTCTGTTATGAGTGCTCGGACCTGGCCAGCTGGGATGGACATGATACCACCAACAACTCTTGGGAAAGAAATCCCTTCCCTGGCATCACCCTCTCCAGCATCCTCTCCCCAGGGTCTTCATGGTCTTAGAGCTGCCAGATTGCAGAGGATTTGTTGGTCTTTAGGCTATGGCCATGCTTAACACAGGCCAAGTGTGCTGGAGAGCAGAAGGTGACATAGTGATGCCCAGGGGAGGGAAAGGGAAAGCGAGTAGCAGCCCTGGCCCTTGCAGGAGAGCTAGGATAACACACTGCAGACAGGGCTGGCTGGGCTGGTTTGGGTCATCTCAGGGACCTGCTCAGGCTGACAAATAACCCAGAGCTGCCAGCACTAGCCATTTGATCCAGACTCAGGGACACCCCCATGCTGACAATACCAGCCAAGAGCTGCGAGCTCCAGCTCCCATCCAGAACTCTGGACCTAGAGCATCCTCTCCTTGAACACAGATCCTATCCATGTCCCCCTGTCCATCCTACCTCCCACTACCCCTGAGACACTGGCACAAGCTGTCCCCACCTCATACTCCTGCTTGAAGCCGTAGCCTTCTGCTGTCTTCATCTGGTTGATGTGCTGCAGGAGGTCAGCCACGCGCACGGCTGGGTGCAGCTGCCCCGTGTGGTACGGGGAGCCCTTGCGGCCGCACTGCCGCCGTGGGGAGCCCCCCAGGAGGCTGCTGGACTCGTTGACCACGCTGCTGCGCTGGTCACCTGCACAAGGGAGGGACAACCAGGGGCTATCAGGGCAGGAAAACCTTGGGCTGTTTCCCCATCACCTTCTCACACCCACAGAGGGGTGAGGGAAGCATCCCCAGGAGGTGCTGGTGCTGCAGGCCCTCTCTGGGGACCACCAGGGGTCCAACCCCCAATCCCACTTCCACCCCCTCATGCTCTCTGCAGCTCTTCCTACACCACAAAGCTAAAGATGCCCAGTACAGTCTTTCAGGATGCCAGCAGATCTATCAGGAATCAGTGAGCAAGGCCGTAAGGGGGCAATAACCTCATTTCCCATTGGCTGGAACAATGAGCTCCCATGCAGACAAACAAGAGCTCCATGCCCAAATATTCACACAAGATCCTGAGTTGAAAAATGACCTTGCCAAAGTCTCCAGAACAGCTTAACAGTTCATTTCCCTCAGTGCTAGAGACCAGCACTGGAAACCTCACGCCACCACAAATGGCGCTCACTGCTGTTTGATGGAGTCTGTGAAGTATTAACTGGTCTATGCCTTTGCTGTGTCACTACCCTCAGAGCCAAGCTAAGACCTCACCTGTGTTTCTCAGAAGTTCCCACACCAGATCCCAAAATCTGGGTTTGCACAAAACCCGATGCTCTGCACTACTAACAGAGATGGGCAGGCAGGGACCCATGGAATGGTTTGGACTGGGAGGGACCTTAAATCCCTGCCATGGGCAGGAACACCTTCCACTAGACCAGGGTGCTCCAAGCCCCGTCCAACCTGGCCTTGGGCACTTCCAGGGATCCAGGAGCAGCCACAGCTGCTCTGGGTACCCTGTGCCAGGGCCTGCCCACCCTCACAGGGAAGAACTCCTTCACAATATCCCATCTAACCCTGCCCCCTCTAGCACTGGGAAACAACAGGACAACACAGGAGAGTGCCTCCACACCCTATGACCTGAACAATAGGCTCATCAGCTGCTGGGATTAATGAGAAATTAATTGCTGGCATTTGCAAAGTGCTGCTACAGGCACACACTGAGGAACCACTTGGGTTTCCATGAGGATTGGTGATTTTCTTTTAAATGCACAGAAACTGAAGGACAGGGGGAACAGCCACCAACCAGTCACCAAGTCATTCATTTCTGTTCATTAATTAAGGATGTTTACAGGCAGTGGAGACTCTCCCAGCCATGGCAGGCAGCCTGAGCTTCCCAGCTCAGCCCCAGCTGAGCCCCACAAGCCTTTGGGAGTTTCAAGGACAGCAACCAAAGGAAAAATACACCTAACCTATCTCCATGTATGAAGATGAAGAAAAAGTTTGCCCTCTGGGCTTTAATGATCCATGAGACAATGGCAGGAAGTGCATTAATCCCGAAGCCCGTGTGGAAGAGCCGTGTGCAGGCATCATCTTGCAGTTATTGTAACAGATGTTATTAGCATATGGCTGAAACTGGGGCATCCAAAGAGGTATTTTACAACTAAATCAGCATGGAGAAACATCCTCCAGTGGGTGTGAAGTTAGTCTCCTTCTGATGTGAGCGCAAGCTCTCTTTAACCCTTCGAAGCCCAGGCTATGTGGGGAAGGCTCAGGGAAAGCTTCCAGCCTCAGAGTAAGCCAGGGGTTGGGATTCACCCAGTTCCAGAGGAGCTGCAGCTGGATCCTGAGCCCACAAGTGACCTCAACCTGCTCAGCCACAAGTTCAGATCTCCATGAAAAAGTGGAGACCCAGCTCCCCACAAGAGCTTCCCCTTCAGCACAGCCTGGATGGTGGAAAAACTCCAACACAGATGAAATCCATACCCTTGAAGATTTACACAGGGCAGGGAAGAGCCTGCTATGCCACACACATCAGGCTAAAATAGATGCAACATCAAGCCTTCAACAAAAGTGCCGAATATCCTGAGTTGGAAGGGACCCATAGGGAACATCCAGTCCAGTTCCTGGCCCTGCACAGACACTCCAACAAGCTCACCCTGTGCCTGAGAGTGCTGTCCAAACAATCCTTGAGCTCTGGCAGGCTGTTTCTGTGATATTTTGGGGTTACTGGGCACCTTCTCTGTAGCTGAAAGGAAGCAGGTAGATGCCAGGGTCCCCATCCTTACCTTGGTTGCCATAGTTGTGGGATGGGAGCAGGAGTTACCAGCCTCATCTGTTTCCACAGCTGTGGAAGGAGAACAGGGGATGCCAAGCTCCCATGCTCACCTCTGTTTCCGTAGCCATGGGTGTCCATGAAGGACAGCCCCAGACGCTCGTCCTCCTGCAGGGTGCTCTGGTCCGTGAAGCTCCTGTCGACGGCACTCATCATGTGCGTCTTCTCGTGACGATAGTTTATGGTGGCTTTGGTCATATTCACGGGTTTCCTGCAGTGAGAAGGAGCAGAACTGAGCAGGGCTCACCATCAGGTGCTGTAAGGTCCCCTCAAAACTCTTGGGCTTGGATTATTCCAGGGAGCAGGACGGATTATTTGCGGCTGTGTGGTCATCATGCTTTGGTGTTCTGCTGTCCCAAGTCAGTTGCAGCTGCACATGCAGCATCCCTCGCTGGCTGCAGCAATTCCAGCTGATCAACCTCAATGTCCCCTCCTGTCCCCTGTCCTTGGACAGCCAGGAGTGCTCCTTGTGCAGCCAAAGGCTCTCTCCAGCCCTCTACCATCATGTAGATCTGCCCCAGCCCTCCCAAGCCCCATTTCCCCAGCCATGATCCCCTGATCTAACAGGAGGTGTCCCTGCCCATGGCAAGGGTTAGAATGAGATGAGCTTAAAGGTCCCTTCCAAGCCAAACCATTCTGTGATTTTAAAGCCATGTCAGGGGCCAAATCTGTCCCAAGAGATGGGCTGGACCCCCTGAGTAAACCCATGCTCAGTACCCACTGGCTTTTCCCCCCATGCAGGGTCTCTTTAGGCACCTAAAAAAGATGCTGAGAAATCCCAGGAGTTCCCACTGCAACAGAAGCTCACACCCCAAATTCAAGTTATTTAGGCAAAGAAATCTGAATTAATGTTTTTGAGAGACTGCATCAGGCTCTAAAACCAGAGAAGCGATTAAAATAGAAGAATGAACAGGAGATCTGAGCCATGTCAGCATCGTGGTGGGGCTAGAACACTGCAAGGCACTGCTAAAATCCAGAATTCAACTCAGAGTCGCTGACCCTTCCCCTTTACACTGCCTTCCATCTCTAACAAGCTTGGCAGCATTATTTTCCCTGATCCAAAGAGACCCTTAAAATGCACTTGGCAGAGATAAGGACTTGTTGGAGCAGCAGGGTGAGGGGGGCAGCTGGGAGGAGGGTAAAGCAGAATGACAATTACTTACGGGTAATAGGAGTAAGAATAGTAGTTCCTCCTGGCAAGCGTGCAAACAAAGAGAACAGCAGAAATTGCATAAGCAGCTTTTCTCCAGCACTGGGAAGGGAGGTTACAGGGCAAGTAAGCTGCCAGAAAATTCAATGCACCATTAAGGAATCAGGCTCCCCTGTGGCACCCCGGGCAGGAGCTGGCAAACCCGGCAGGAGAGCACAAGCACTGGCTCGCAGCGTGACCACACTTGTGGTGGATGTCCACAGCACCCTTGTCCAAGGGGTTATTCCATAATTTTTAAGAGTGAACAACAAAGATGTCCCAAATCTCCCCCAGGGTGGTGGTTAGGGGCCCAGAGGGGGAGATTGGGTTGGGATGTCACATTCCCAGTGCACTATTTACTAGAGACAAACATTCCAAGGCTGCATTTCCATTCCACCACATCAGTGTTTCTCCAATGGTAAAGCACTCTGAAGAAGTGCTCTTCCCAGCTTCCCAACAGCCCAAATTCAGGGCTCTCAGCACCAGATCTAATTTGTGGCTCTAGTTTATCCTTCAACAGGTTCACCCTGGGATGCTGAAGCACAGTTGCTCCTCTTCCTCCTCCTGTCCCAAAGCACTGGCAATAGGAATGCAGCAGCCACACTCCCAGCTTCCCACCCACAACATCACTCCCCAAAACACATCAGCACTGCTGGCATTTCCTCCATCAGGGAAGAATCCAATGGAGCCATGAGCCAGCCCCGCACCTCAAAGTGTGCAAGGATGCTACAGCTCTGCTCTTCCAGCAACGTAAATCTGCAAAGATGCTTCCGGGTGCATGGAGCCATAAAGAGCTTTGCAGATTTATGGGGGCTGAGGCGCTGCCCTGCTGTTTTTCTCTCCCTCTGGCTGTTCATGTACTTGCTCCAGCGTCCTAAGCTCTGTGTTTAATTGCTGTTCTTTATCCCAGCTCTGAGAGCCCCCTTGGCTCGGCACTGCCTCAAGCCCTGCATGGAACAAGACACTTTTCCAGGACGTTGCTTCCATGTGAAAAGCAGCGGCCACATCCCCAGTGCTCCCAGGGATGAGTGTCCCAAAAAGCCCTCACCCTCCTCCTTCCCACTCCATAAGCTCCCCTGTGCAAGCCCACCACAACAATCACAGCCACATCCATGCTGGATGCGCTCATGCTGGCCTGGCCAAGGCAACAGGGAAGCCCAAAAGCAACATCTCAGTGTAGATTAAGTTCATTTTTGTAATTTTGGGCTGGGGGTGCAGGGCTGCATACCCTGTGGTCCCATGGCTGCTGCTGGCAGGGAAGAGCTGGCAGGATGGGGACAGCCAGGCTCAGCACCCATCAGAAGCATTTCTATCCATGCAGGATCAGCAGAGCAGCATAAACCCAAGAAGCAGCAGGAAAAGAGGCAAAAGACCAAAAAATATGGGGGAGAGGGACAGTAGAACAAAGCTGCAGAGAGGAAAGGGACATTCCCAGGACTCTGCTGCTTGGCCCCCAATGTCCCCTGCCATGCCTGGTGTCACAGAGGACAGGAGCTCTGTGTCAAGTGGGATGCACAGAGACACAGCTTGAGGGAGCACCTGGAGCCTGCCTAGTGCACCAAAATGCCCACCAGTAATTCCAGTTATTGCTGGGGTGGTGAAGAAGGGCTAGGGAGGGAGGGAGGGAAGACCAGCCACCAGCCCAAGTCTCCTTACCCTTTCCGAATGGCAACGATGATGGCTCCCAGCAAGATAATCAGGACAATGAGCCCCCCAGCACAGATCCCTAGGATCAGGCCCATCTCCTCTGAGTGCTGTGACACTTCCAGGGGACGCTTGCTCTCTTTGCAGGCAGCTGCCAGGGTACAAGGACAGGCAGGAGGGGTGGGTGAGCAAGGGAGCTCTGAGCACCCACCACACTCAACTCCAGGGGGATTGGCAACATTGTACATGAAAATACTGGAACTCGCCCCATGGGATACTCATTTCTCCATGAACACACATTATTCCACCAAGACGCTACAGGCTCTGCAGTGCCACACTAAGACTGTGGACAAGTCCCTCTCTCAGTTCCAGTGGGGAAAGACAGTCCCTCTGTGCAACTTTCATCACACCCCAAACAAGACCATCCATCCCTGGATTCAGCACCCAGCACCACCACTACAGCCTGCCACCTCCACCACAGTAACAGAATTAAGAAGGAAAATTCAACCAAGGGAGTGGGAGACAAAAGAGTGGGGGTGGGATCTGGAATAACCCATCACGTGCAGCCCAACCACTGCCAGTGCTGTTCCCAACCCACTGGCACAACCCTGACTGCTGCAGCAGCCACAGGGCTGGAGCCACAGCCTCGGTGGGATCAGCAGAAAGACGGCTCACCTTTGCGAGCAATCCGGACACAGTTCAGCCGAGTTTCCTATGGAGGTAAAAAGGGTGGGTCAGTGCTGGATGAGCATCCCAGAAGCTCTGCTCCCCCACTCCCACCCGAGCAACACTGGGTAGGCAGAGGGCTGGTCCATTGGTGCTTTGGCCCCCAAACTGAGGGAGTCTGTGGGTGATTTGCAGCACCCAAACAGCTCCTGGGGACCCACATCCCAAGAGATACTGCTGAATGATCTGTCCCCAGCATTCTCAGGTTTAGCTGGAGCCACTGCTCCTGGCACAGAGGGGATTGCAAAGCTCAAGAGCATGGGAGGACCCAGCAGATGCAGCCAAACCACATGTCACCAACGTGCCACCAGCTACAGCTAAAACATTCTCAGGTTGTCATCCAGAGCTTCATGGGTTTGTCTTCCATCAGTCAAAGTTTCAAGTCCCAGTCCTGGTGGTCTGCACCTCCTGCCAAGGTTGCCATGAGGTTCCAGCTCAAGTCTCCAACAGTTTTAACATTTGCAATTTAGGGATGGATTCAGCTAAAATATTCCATTTTTCCACGCATCCAACTTCTGTTGCAGAATAAAAAGCACAATTTTGGCAGTATTGTCTTCTCCAAGCATCCTCCAGTCTCTCAGGACACCAGGCACCAATGCTGCTCCATCCATCCTCGGCCCAAGACCTGCCCATGCCACATTCCCAGGGCAGGGCCAGCTACTCTCCCTGGGATCTCCAGCTTTTCCTTCTCCTGCTTCTTGTTTCATTTGGCAAAATAAAAAAATTAAGAAACCCAGCTATGATCCAGCGTTTTTCCAACATCTGATGGCAGCTGGGAAAAATCCATTGCCTCCCAGCAGGAAAAATGTAATAGAGCATCAGCCACCAGTTATTATCCAGTGGTGCTGAGCAAACCAGAGCTGGGATCCTCCCTGTCCCTCTCAGCTCTAATTACAAGGAAGTGAGGTGTGAACGACTCCAGGCAAAGAAAAGGACTCAGTGACCAGGATAGAGATGTGCAGGGTGAGGATGCTCCAGTAGGAGGTACAGCTGCCAGAGCAGGTGATGCCAGGAAAGGTCCCCACAGGGTCCCGGTGGTCCTGCCAGTGACTTGGAGGAATCGGTCCCGGGGATGCAGGGGATGCAGCTCCACAGAGGGAACTGGCAGAGCAGCAGGGAGGGAAGGGCAGCCTGGGAGCTCCCAGGAGTTCTCTGGAGGTGGGACTGGCCATCCTGTCAGCACTGGGTCCCAGCAATGACACACAGCTCTGGCTGCCCAAACAGTCCTAGTAAAAGCCAGGAGCAGCCCCAGGAATGGGGCCTCCCCTGCACTGGTACTTGTTGGTGTCCTGGCTGGTACTGCAAGTGGGTGAGGGAAATTAGGCTACACCACCCCCAGTATCAGCACAGGGATGGGGACAGGACACCCATCCTGTCCTAGCTACTCCACCCCACAGGATGGGGACAGGGATGAGGGGCACTGGATCAGGACACCCACCCCGAGGCATCTCAACATGCCATAATGGTGGTCTGGAGCACCAACTGCTTCCTGGCAGGACACCAGGGGTGAACTGACATGGTGACCCAGGGAGGGGGGTTTAAAATTAGTCCCATTTTAGCAACCCCCAGACCCCAGCCTGCCTTTTTAACCTGGTCCAACCCCTAGCTGGAGTAGGATACCAGGTCTACGTACCCCTTTGAGGTTGCTCATGGCCTGGAAGTAGATGAGATAGGCCTTCTTGGGCTCCAGGGGTGGGTTCCAATAGCCACTGTAGGTCTGGTTGTCCCCCACAGTGAAGGGCTTGGCCTCGGTGAGGCTGCTGGCAGGCAGCTCTGCCCCGAAGTAGTGCACGGAGCCGCGGGACACGGCGTCGTCGAAAGTGAGTGGCACCGGGAAGCACTCCTGCCCCCCCAGCTCCCGCTTCTGCTTCTTGGGCCGGTCCTCCTCCACGATCACCTGATAGGTGCTGGTGAGGGCCAGGCACAGGTTAGCTTTGGGAAGAAGGGTCCTGCCCTTCCTTGGACCCTGCTGTGCCATCCCATTTTGGAGTTTCACCCTTCTGCAGCCCCAACCTACCTGATGGGAGCCCCTCTGCCCTGCGCCGGCCGCAGCAGCACTGTGATGGTGCTCTCTGACTCACTCAGTGGTGATGGCATGTCCCCGTAGTCGAAGGTGGGAGCTGCAACGGGAGCTGGGGTGAGTCCCAGGGCTCCCCTGGCTTAGGGGAAACTGAGGCAGCTTTACCCAGGGTGAGGCATCACCCAGTGGTGTAATATGAGTTATTGCAAATGAAGTAAAAAACCTCTCCAGGTCTTGAACAAGAGTTGAGAGAGGACCCCTGGGTGTGCACAAGAGAGGTTACCAACACCAGTCTGGCAGAGGGAAGAAGCCAAGAGGGGGATCCAACCTCAGCAGCAGGACCTGAATGCTCCAGTATTGAGATGTGCCCAAGAACAGCACCACCCAGAATCACCGGCACTGTGTGAGCTTCCCCCACCCGAGGGCAGAAGCACACCTGAGCCAGCCCAGCAGCACCCCCAGACCAAAGTGGGGGACCACCCTCATGCCTGGCAAGCCATGTGGTCCCCAAACCATCATTGACAGCTGCTGGGGTCCAGATTGAGCTGCTTTGTCCCAGTGTCCCATTCAAGCTCAGCTCAGTCCATTTGCTGCAGTTAATGTGACACCATGGACATGAGCAAAGAGCCCCGAGTACTACATGGCTTATTAACGAAGCCCAGTTAATCCCTTGTGCATACACTGAGAGCTCAGACAGCACCAGCCACCAGCACTGGGCTGGCCAGACTTCCCAGACAGGGACCCACAAGTCTGGGGACTGCCCAGGGGCTCAGCACAGCTGCCACCAGCAGGAGCATCTTTCTATGGCAGCATCCAGCCACCAAAACACCCACAGTCACCAAAACCACAGGAGTGAGCCAGAGGCTCCACACCACCGTAGGATGCCTGAGTGGAGGAGAAGCCCCAGCAGCACGAATGGAGTGGGGGAACCTACCCGAGATGTTGGTGGTGATCTCGGTGAGTGCCGTCTGGCCAAAGCCCTTGCCGGTGCGGGCCCGCACTGAGAACAGGTAGGTGGTGCCGGGGTGGAGGTTGGAGAACACGTGGTAGGTCTCATTGCGCAGCTTGGACACCGTGCGCCGCGGGCCCGGCACGTTCACTGCAGGGTCTGAGGACTCGATGCTCTGGTAGCTGATCTGCAGGGACAGGGCACAGGGTCACCTGTGGCCATGGGAGAGGGGACAGAGCCCACGTTCGGGAGGAGAAGGGATTAAAGCAATGAATTCAGAGGAGGGGATGTCATGGGGAAGGCTGGAGGCAACCAGGGAGTTTTTGAGATGAAACAAAAGCAGAGGTTCACTGGAAAAGCCAAAAGGCTCAAGGGTAACAGCAGATGCCTCTAATCCCCATGGCTGACAGCAGAAGTTGTCCTAGACCCCTCCAACACATGTGACCCTCCCATGTCCCCATGCCCCGCACTGGCCAGGATGTACCTCATACTGTGTGATGAGGCCATTGGGCTCCACCGGTTCCTCCCACTTCAGGAATATCATGTCCTCCAGCGGGGTGAAGGTAAGGGACTCGGAGGCAATGCCACCAGGCACTGGGGAAGGAAAGGATATGTGCTTGGATGCAGCTGGAAACCAGTCTGTAAGGAGAAATCCTCCAGGAAACCCCTCTGGGTGGCTGTGGCAGTTGTACCCTGTAACTGAGCCACCACATTCCCTTTGCCCTGTCATCCATCTCCAGCACCAGACAGGGCTCATGGCTCTCCAGGGAGACACCCAAGGCACTGATGCTCCTGGACCCTCTGGTGACACTTTGCCATGGGAGGGGGGAGGTCCCCACACCAGCACAAACACCACAAGTACCACTTCCAGCACCTCAATCCAGGCACTGGCAGCAGTATGGGGTGCCCAAGCTTTCCAGCACAAGGAAAAGAAATAAATTCCCTTTTTCTCCACAACACAATTCCCCCGAGAGCCATTAGCATCCTGTGGAGACACTGTCAGCGAGCAGCAACATCCTCACATGCAGACGGGCTCGATGTGGCCCGGCCTCCCCTCTAATTAATGCCACCACAATAACAACTGTAATCACGGACAGCAATCAGCGGCGCCGGGATCAATATCTGCTCCTTCATGACTGATTTCTCCCAAGGCGGTCAGCAAGGAAAGGCAATGGCTCTGAAGGCACCAACAACATCCTCCACTCCCAAACCTTGCAGAGGACAGCAGCTTTTCTCTCCGATTGGTTTTTTTCATAGCTTTTGTACCGGTGTAATTAGGGGGCCAGAAGAGAAAGATCACCTCCCGCACTTCCCACCATGCAAACGCGCCATTTCCACCTAATTTACAAGTTAATTTTATCAGAGGCACTGAGTCCTACACGTGTACACAGGCACTTACTAAATTTGGGAAGAATTACGAAAACCTGTAGGGCAGGCAAGCACATACCTATAGAGACTGGGTTTTAATATACAGAACCTACACTATATATAATTATATGTTATTTTCTATTATTATATAGAGCCTACATTATATAGACAATTACATCTTATTTTCTATTATTATACATTGTATCATTGTTATTGTCTATAGGATAATTTATATATTATCTTAATATTATAATAACTACATATTCACATATAAAAGTACAGGTATCATGCGTCCATCCCAGGTTGAGAGAAGCAGAGAATACAAACAACAACTCCCAAGTGTGCACATACCCCTCTGCTATCCATATTTGCACATATATACTTATTTATGGAATTATACTTATCCTGGTTTGCATCACATGCACCCTGCCTGTATGGGGGAGAACTGGCTCCCCATAGCACCATCACACGGCAGGGATATTTCCACAGGTCCCTGGGACTGAGTTACATCATTTCAATGCCCTGCCCACAGGCCCAGCCCAGCTCTGCCTAGGGTCTAAGAGGGATGCTGTAAACAGCAGCCTTGGTTCAGCCCAGTTACTTGGATTTTCCAGCCCAACACCAGGGTTTAACACTCAGGATAGGGAGATGCATCTTTGCAGCCCACCAACAGCAGCCCTAGGGGATGCTGCTGCCAAAACTGGTCTCATGCCAAAATAAACCACAATTAAGGGTCCTATCACTAACGAGCCTTAGGCACCTTGGTTCACTTGCACAGGCAGCTGCTCATCCTGAAGTTCTAGGAGCTCAAACCCTCATCATCCTGCCAGGCAGGCTGAGCCAGACACGTGAGGAGTATCTGCCATTTATCCATAGGAGGATATCCATAGATCCATCTCCATGAGACTGAATGTATACACAGCCTCAAGTTCAATCCAAGGGGAAGCCACCAGCCCCAGTTAACTGAGGCACAGGGAAAAGCAGCTGGAGTGATTATAGTATAGCAAAAAGACATCTGGAGCTCCTGTATTAATATTCCATAAGCAAACAGCTGGAGCAGTCACATCCCAGTGAGAACAACTGGAGGAATTATAGCTGGAAAATAAACCACTGGCAGGGTGGAGCTGGGTGGCCCCACTGGGCCAGGGGATGTGGAAAGTGCTGATATGCAGCGGAAGGTTTAGGCTTTGAAGATGAAAAACCTGGAGACACTTTCAGCTCCACTCCACCTCTTCAGGTTTTGCCTTCCAGCCTGGGAGACAGGAGTGAGCATTGCACACAAAATCACAAGCCCTGTGCATGGGAATCCCATGGCAGGCTTCTCCTCAGGGTCCTCCAGGGTTCTGGAGCCAGCTCAATCCTTTGCAATTACCAGTTCCTTCACTTTAATTGCTGATTCTTGATGCTAAAAAGTGCTTTGGAGATTAATGCCGTTCTTGCTTAACAGATGATTCCGTGAGAGCCAGGGATGCTCCAGCCACTCTGAGCCCCCTGCAGTCAGCAGTGGGAGAGGCCAGTCCTGGATGTGACCTGTCACTGATGGGAGGCACTGCACACATGGAGCCAGCTCTGTCCCACAGCTCCTGCCATATTTGCTGGAACTCCAGAGCTCAGAGTGACTCAGGCACTGCTGGTGGCAAGTTGCAGTCAGGGTGAGGGCAGGTGAGGACAGACCTGGGAGACCTCTCCAGCAGCCTCAGCTTGAGCAGATCCTCAGGGAAGGGCTTGCCAGAGCAAGAGATTCCAAACCCAAGAAGTCCTGGAGCAATGCTAGATATCCTCCCGCTCAGGTGACAGGGAACCCAGAACAGGGCACAGCCAGAGCAGGGGGAAAACAGGAGCAAAGCTACTGCCAGAAACTGGGGCCTTATCACTGCAGAGCTCTCGGCACAAATCTGAATCCACCTGAAAGCAAACTTCACCAGGGAAGAGCACCAGGGAAGCCAAGGAAAGCTGCACCTGCCCTGGTGAACAGCGCTTCCCCAGAAATGCAGCACTGCCAAATCCATCAGCAACCAAGCAGATAAAAGATGTTACCTGAGTGCTAAGCATTAATTGTTTTAATTGCTACTATTATGGCTGCCATGCTTTGGCTCCCAATAGCAGGCAAGTGAGGACGTCTCCTTCTGAGAGAAGCTGGGTATGAGCAAACTCCCACACTCTCCACTGGGCCAGCCATGGGTAAAATTCCTCTCCAAGGATGACGGCAGTGGTGTGCACAGTGACATCCCCATTCAGTCCCTGAGCCTCCCAGCCCCCAGGCATTTCCCTTCCCTAAACACCATCACTGTCCCTTTCTCTCACCTCCTGTTGTACAGCTCTGGGGCTGCAAGATCCTTTTCACCTCCCCCTTGGCTCAGGAGATACTCCCATCATGCCCAGGGGCCAGGAGCCAGGGTTGCACACCATGCCACAGGAAACACCCCAGTAGCTCACCAGCTAGAGAGTTCCAATTTTGGGGATGATGCACCTCCCCGTGCAGACTCACCATCCTCATCTGTCTGGAATATCACCTCCTTGCCCTCCTTGCGCCCCTCAGGGTTGGAGAGGATGAGCTTGACATGGATGTTCTTGTAGGGCAGCAGGTTCTTGATGGTGTAGCGGTTGGCGTTCTGCTCCATCTTCACACACTCCTGGAAGGTCTGGTTGTGGCCACTGCCCACAAAGTAGCGGTAGCACAGGGACACTGTGTAGGTGTGGCAGCGGGTCAGGTTGTAGCCCACCGGCTCCCACTGCAACGTCAGCTGTCTGGACTGGATTTCGGAGAAAGCCAGGCCCTTGGGGGCTCGCATGGGCTCTGTGGGGGAAGAGAGATAGGGAGAGGTGAGTGAGGAGGCAAACATCTCATGGATTTATGTGTCTTATCAGGGAAAACCCTTTTGTCCATAGGGACAAGAGGGACAAGTGCAGAGAGCAACCCTGACTGCAACACTGGGATCAGCCCCAGCACAGGATGCTGCTGCTCTGTAGACACCACTGGGGACATTGCTCAGCCACCAACCCTGCAGGGACAGCAGGCCCCACAGGCTCATCCTTCCCTTTGGAGGTGAAGCAGTGTACCAGCCCCACAAGCAGCCCCAGATACCCAGAGAAAGGTGCCTGCACCACAGGAGCCCTTGTGCTGTCATCAAGCCCAAATCAGACTCTCAAGATGAGAGGGACCAAGTGCCATCAGTGGAGGGAGTTTAATCAGCTCTAATTGGGGTGAATGGGAGAAGTTAATGAGGGAACACCTTTGCCATGAGCACACACAGACACAGAGGGGTGCCTTGGGCTAGCTCCTCTTCTCACCACAGGAAAAGGGAGGGCTCAGGGTGCCTGGAGAGCTCTCCCAAGGGACACCATGGGACCCACCTGCACACTTGGTGCGGCTGATGAGGGGTGGCCCCGGTTTGCCCGTGCCCCCCTCGCCAGGCCGGGTGAGCAGGACACTGATCTCATACTCTGTGTCAGGGTCCAGGTGCCAGAGCTTGTAGGTCTGCATGTTGACAGCGTGGACCTCCGACCAGGGCCCCGAGGTCATGCGGTACTCAATCTCCTTGCGCACGATGGGGCCGTCGCCGATGATGGAGTTGGTGTTGAGCTGGATGATGAGGTAGGTGGAGCCGGCCCGCAGCAGCTGTGGGGGGGCGATAGGGTGGGGGGCTCTGCAAGAGAGAGCAGAAGGGGCACGTGGAACATCCCCAGAGCCAGGCCAGTGCTGGCACAACCACAGGTACCACGGTCTTGTTTTACTGTATACAGGCTGCAGTCAACACATTTCCAGTGTCTCTTCCCACACCAACCCACCACTCTCATGCTGGAGAAGAGAACCTTTGGGGTGACCTAACTGTGACCTTCCAGTATCTGAAGGGGCTACAAAAGAGATGGAGAGGGACTTTTTACAATAGCATGTAGTGACAGGACAAGGGGGAATGGCTTCACACTAACAGAGAGAAGGTTTAGATTAGATATTAGGACAAGACTCTTCCCTGTGGGGGTGGGGAGGCCCTGACACAGGTTGCCCCATCCCTGGAAGTGTCAAAGGCCAGGCTGGAAAGGGCTCTGAGCAACCTGGTCGAGTGGAAGGTGTCCCTGTCTATGGCAGGAGGTGGGACTGGATGAGCTTTAAGGTCCCTTCCAACCCAAACCATTCTAGGATTCATGCTGCAGAGCACAGAACAAACTTAGATTCCCCACCCAGGGGACTTGGGAGTCACCCAGGTACAGGAAGGCACCACTGAGTCTTCAAACTTCAATCTGTGCCTGTGACCTCTATCACTTTCAAAAGGCCTTAACAGCTGCAATAGGGTTTCATCTGATCAAACCTTAATTATCTTTATAAGTCACACAGCCCAGCATGGTGCCGCACAGTTTCACCATAATTAATTAATTCCTACCTACTGCAACCAAAAATAAATGATCTAAAGCCACCAGGAAAGGGAGCTTCTGGTTTTATGCTGCACAGTCCATGTTAAGCAACACATCCACAGCAAAAAACTGCAATCCCAGCGTCCCAGGCATTCCACCTTCCTCTGCACACAGTGGAGCAGGAGTGGCCTGTCCATGGCCCATGGGCAAGGGCAGCTCACCCACCTTTGACAATGAGCTCAGCGAAGTTGGAGACACCGGCGCCGCGGGCAGACTGGGTGACGCAGCGGTACAGGTCCTGTTCCACCTTGGACACCGTGTCCAGCTGGAACGTGGCCAGGAAGCGCCGGTGGCTGATGTGCTTCACCGAGGCAGCAGGGACCAGCTCGCCACTCTGCCTCTGCCCATGGGACACACACAGTGTCATAGAGGGCACAGTGGCACCTCCAGAGCCACCAGGGGTGTCCCCAAATGACATCTGCTTAAAAGCAGGGGGATCGCCCTTCTCCCACCGTGTCCAGTGGGGTTTTCTCCCGCAGAAAAACTGTATGTGTGGCTGGCTATGGCGGTTTCACCACCACCATTCCTCACCTGCATGAGGAAGCGCTCAGCCTCAGCAGCCTTGCCAGCAGCCACGCACTGGAAGGTGGCATTCTGCCCTGCATTCACCTCCACATCACCCAGGCGGGAGAAATGGGGTGCTTTCGCTGCCGAGGGACAAAGCAAGAGGTGAGACAGGACCTGAGCTCCCAGGGGATCCATGGCAGCATTGCTGCAAAAATCCCTCCACACCCAAAAACCCACCCAGGATGTCACAGCTGAGCCGAGCACTGGACAGGCCTGATGCCCCCCCTCACAGCCTGGCTCCAAGTGAAGCATGTGTTCCTGTCCCCACAGAACCAGCCAGTGTGCCAGGGAAGGAGGAGACTTTCACTCTAGCACACCGCAGTGCTGGTGCCAGATGCAGGGTACAGGACTGATAGAGGAGGCAGGTCTCCTGCCCAGCCTGGAATAGGGGGTGACCCCAAGAGCCAATGTGCAGGGAAGGTCTGGGATTTTGGGTCCCCACCAGCCCAGGTGGCCCCTCTTGATGGGACACTCAGGCCTTGTGTTCAGACTGTGTTTTTCCAAGGTTTTATAAAAACTAAAGCAATGTTAGAGCTGGTGGGGATAGGGATGGAAATACAAAACCTCAAGAGATGCCCAGGAGATGGAGCTTCACCAGCCCAGGTCACATCAGGACACTCAGGTGCCACCAGGCTGCACCCTGGCATTAGGCCCTCCGCTCTCCCCAGGACCATCTCAATGGACACCAGCTCCAAGCCCAGCACAGCAACATCCCCCCCACTCAGGTCCCATCCCATGGCACTCACAGCATGGATAATTCAGGAGCAAAATGTCATCCAGGCCCAGATACCCCCTGTGCTCGCCGGAAACCACCGCCTCGAAGAGCACCTGCAGCACCAAACAGGGGTCACCCGTGGCCGGGGGATCTGGGCTGGGGTGAGGGGGGGGCTGCTGGGCCTCACCTGGTACTCGCTGGGCCAGAACAGGCTGACTGCCAGCTCTGCCTGGTGCCACTGGCGGCCGTGCGAGCCCGACGCGTTCCAGACGGCGCTGCCCACCAGGCCCCCGGTGACCCGGACGTAGGCACTGAGGGTGCCGGGACTGTGGCCATCCCGGCTGAACATGAAGTAGCTGAACTGGAGGCAGTGGGTTCATTCTCACTCAGTGCCTGGAAGAGCAGGTGAGCTTTCTGGCCTGGGGTATGTTGAGAGGAGTTCACCATCAGGTAGGAGCCTGCAGCACAGGGGGAGAAGGGGGACAGAGTAGAGCAACTATAAGGATGGTGAAGGCTCTGGAGGGGGCACACAGGAGGTGGCTGAGGGCACTTGGTGTGTTCAGCTGGAGCTGAAGACACAGGACAGAGCTCCAGGATCTGCAGCTCCAATCTCTGCTCTGGGACAGGGGCAGCCCCCAGGGTAGGGCAGGAGCTGGGCCAGGGCAGGCTCAGGCTGGAGCTCAGGGAAAGGTTCTGGAGCTGGATCAGGGCAGGCTCAGGCTGGAGCTCAGGGAAAGGTTCTGGAGCTGGATCAGGGCAGGCTCAGGCTGGAGCTCAGGGAAAGGTTCTGGAGCTGGGTCAGGGCAGGCTCAGGCTGGAGCTGAGGGAAAGGTTCTGGAGCTGGATCAGGGCAGGCTCAGGCTGGAGCTCAGGGAAAGGTTCTTCCCCCAGAGGGTGCTGGCACTGCCCAGGGAATGGGCATGGCCCCGAGGCTGCCAGAGCTCCAGGAGCCTTTGGGCAGCACCCAAGGATGCACAGGGGGTTGTTGGGAGGTCTGGGAAGGGCCTGGCATTGGACTCAATGATCCCTATGGGTCCCTCCGAACTAAGGAGATTCTATGATTCTAATCCACCTGTTCCACCTCTCCTGAGCTTTGCCAGCAGGGACAGAGAAGGTGGAGGATGTGGCACCACAAAGATGCCCCTGTTGCCCAGGGCACTGGTCCATGGCAGCCCATGAGGATGTGCAGGGCAGGAGAGACTGGGATGGAGTCAGGGGCAGATGCCTTTTGGGCAGCAGCAGGACACTGTGGTGGGACCTGGCTGCTGTAAGAGGAGGGGAGGATCAGAGCTGCTGCCTTGCCAGGGAATCAGGGCCAGGAAAGGCTCCAATGTCGTCCTCCTTTAACTCACAGCTTTGGCTGTATCAATCCCCCGCCACAGCCGGCCCCAGCTGTTTAACTCCATTCCCAGCTCCTCATGTCATTTACCACGCAGTTATCACCACGTTTAAACTGTGCTAGGCAGGCATTAGCAGGGGAAAAACCTCATTGGCTTAACAAGCAGCAGCAGCATCCCAGCTCTTGGGAATGCCTGGGATGTCATTCCCAGACCTGCCCCACCACCAGCAGCCACTGCAATCCCACCTCCCACCATCACCAGCAGCAAAACCAGGAGCCCCAGAACAGCTTTGAAGCCTTACTTATAGGGCAGCAGGTTCCCAAAGGCAGCATCGTTCCCTGTCCTGCATGCTCCAGCCCAGGAAGTCTGGAGGCAGGAGGGGGATGCAGGAGTCACAGCTCTTCATGGCAGCTCCCAGAACTGTCCATCACAGCTGCAGGTCTGGGATGGATGGGATACAGGATGGATGGGAAGCTGCCCCACCAAATCCTCCCCCTCACCAAAGGCAAGGGCATTATTAATCTCCATTTTAATACCAGCAGAAGCTGAAAGTAACAAAGCTGGTCGATTTATGCAATCCTACCATTGTTTTCCTGACAGTCAGTACTTTGTTATTAATTAATTCTAAATTCAGGCACTTTCCTCCCATCAACTCCCACTAAGCAGCTCCAAGTAAAGCCTAAGGAAGGTGAATTGTAGGGGGCACCCATCCATTCCCTACAACTGGGATCACAGGGGGCACCCATCCACTGCCCCAGAGTTTGGGACCTGCACCTGAGGGGACCCCAAAACACCCCAGGTGTCCCAGCACCAGCTGGGGTGACACAGCGCCAGTACCAGACATCTCCCAGTGCATCCTTCAGGGACAGGAGCTAGGGCAAGGGAAATAAATCCCTAAAGGGAAATTTTCACCACATTGCTGACCTGCATGGCTGCCTGGCCCTGCCAGCCCCTTGGGGTGGCTACTCAGGGTGAAATAAAACGATGACAATTTATTTCCTCAGAGTCCAGCACAGCTCATTTCACCCACTGAGGGGAAGCCACTATGTCCATGCTTCTCTTTTTTCTCCTGTCATTTCCCCCAGCAAAATTACTTCTGCTCTAATGAGATCAGCCCCATTTGGTCCAGGCAACAGCAGAGTGAAAAGAGACCACTGACCCACCCCATGTCAGGGGACATCTCCCAAAAGCCACTTCATTAACAAATGGGCTCTTGTTAACAAACACTGGCCCTTTCTCTGCCCTCCCTTTACAAACAAAAAGCCACAGGACCAAAATAAAGAGGGCAAGACTAAAATTAAACCAGTGATGAGTTATTTTAAAAGACAGAGAATGCCCATAATATAGTATCACCTGGGAGCAGGATGAACCTGAGCATCCCTCATCGGGCAGGGCTTCCCACACACACTATTTCCCCTCTTAATCTTTTTCCTAGTGTTGCAGCATTAGGTTCCAACCACTCATTTTTGTGCTAATTTTATCTTCCTCTGCTGTAAATATCTGGCATAAGCCTGAAGCCCAGGGTGTGGGTTGGGTTTCTTTTCTGAATATAAGAGAAGCAGAGGTATTCAAACTGCCAGAGGTCAGGGTTGGATGGGATATTGGGAAGGGATTGTTCCCTGTGAGGGTAAGGAGGGCCTGGCACAGGGTGCCCAGAGAAGCTGTGGATCCCCCACCCCTGGAAGTGCCCAAGGCCAGTTGAAGCCCTGCATGCCAATAGGGAAGGGGCAGCTCTTCCCATTGTGCTGCCCATTCCAAGGGTCCTGCCTGCCACTGCATCCCTCCATGGAAAATCCAAACAGCCCCACAAGAAGATGAGGGAAGAACCCACTATCCCTGCTTCTCTGTCTCAAAGAGTTTTTCCTCCTACAAAACCACCAAGAGATAAAGATAAATTAAAGAAACTTCCAAGAGCTATTAGAAGGCAGGGAAGGCAGGCAGGATGACAGGGAGAGAGGGTGGCACTGCCAGGCAAGAGTGCCAGGGGACCGGATCTGAGCACTGCAGCACCTGTCTCCAGGAAATCCACTGGAAGATGAGAAGCTGATGTGTGCCAGATCCCTCTCCACGTCAGAGCCCGCACGGGAACCAGGGAACCACTTCCCACTTCTGTGCTAAGTAGCTCCCAAAGCAGTCCCAGCACCAAGGACTGATCTCCCACCACCACAGGGTCTCTGGACACACTGCAGCAATTCCCATGGGAGCAAACAACCAGGCTTCGTTGTTCAAGGGTTTTATGGATGTGCAGCTGGAGCTGATTGGAAGCAGTGCTGGAGCTGAGACCTGAAGGAACAACTCCTTGGATGGGATGGGGAGACATCAGAGCTCTTTATGGGGGGACAACAGCTTGGTCCCCCCAGCACAGGGACAGGGTTGTGCAGGGACACAGCAGCTCCATGCACCCAGAAGCTCCGATGCACAGGGGGTTTCCTAATGCCAGTGAATTTGGAAGGAAAATCTGGGGAAAAGCACATTTGAGGAAACATCCCACCCACAAATGTGTTGTTTTAATATTTTGCGTAAGGGACCTTAGAGCCCCTTTCAGTGCCAAAATAGACTCCAGGAGAGCTGGAAAGGGACTGGGGACAACACAGGGAGGGACAGGACACAGGGAACGGCTCCCACTGCTAGAAAGCAGAGCTGGGTGTGATATTGAGAAGAAATTGTTCCCTGTGAGGGTAGGAAGGCCCTGACACAGGATTCCCAGAGAAGCTGTAGCTGCCTCTGGATCCCTGGGAGCTAGACAGGGCTTGAAGCAACCTGGGGGGGGAGGGGGGGGGAATCACAACTGCAACATACAAAAGACCCATCCATCATCTTCAGTTGAAAGAGAGGCAAGTCAAGAGAAGGGGGGAAGCCCCAAACCAAACAAGAAAGCAAGAGGAGAGTGGGATGGAAAGGTAGCAGCAGGTGGCCAGCAGCCAGCATCTGCTCCAATAAATCTCATAAATTTCGCTCCTTGAAACTGGCTGATCTCCAATAAAAACTCATTTTAATCTGAGACCATGAGACTCCTTTGGAAAGTGCTCCCTGGAGAAGCCCTGGCACCATGAAACCCCTTTGACCCTCTGAACTGCTGCAACAACCAAGGGGGTAATGGGGCTGCAGGAGCCTCATGCACAGCTCCCCACCCAAAATGGGGTAAAACCACACAAAAATGGGGTCCCTGCACCTCTCTGCTGCCCCAAAACCTTGAGCAAACAGCACCTGCCTGGTCTTGCAGGAGCTACAGGGACAATGCTCACACCACCCAATCTGAGATGTCACACTCACCTCCCCATCAATCCTGGAGTTTATTCCCTAAACTCTTTGCATTCCTTTAAGCCCCCATCTTCTGCTGACCCACAGTTCTTTCCTCAAGTAGGGAGAGAAGTCCCATTCCACCTAACCCTCCAGTCTCCTGCAAGCCCCCAGGCTTTAAGCTTGGGCAGTTCACTGCAGATTTTAAATTACAGCTGAATATTGAGCAGAAAACTCAACTAATTACAGGTTTCTGACCCTCCATCATGAGCCTCAATCCCCAGCTCTGCTTTCCCCAGGAAATCCCCTCTGGACACACACCAAATAGGATAGCTCAGTTTAAAGCAATTACGTGGACAAATCATGAAGGGAGGAGCAGGGATCTGTCAGCAGATCCCTGAGGGTTGTTTGCTCTTGCCCTGCACCCAGGACATGCCAGGAGGGATGGGGAAAGGTAACAGCAGAGGAGAGTTAGTGGAGGGGAATAGCCAAATTAAGCCCTGGCATGGACAAGGCACAAGATAAACACTTGGAGGCACGTTGATGGAACAGTAAAGAGTTCCCTATAAAGCGGGTAATATTTTAATAAACAGAAAAGGTTATTTTTACTGTTGAGCTCTAAACCAGCTGTCCTGCCTTTCTATCTATCCTCAGCACAGGACTTGGCTTTCAGGATCAGGCAAGAGCCTGGAGTCCCAAAAAAAAGGAGCATCCCAAGTCTTGTGAACGTCTCTGAGCAAACGGGTTCAGGGACGACACAAGGGGGTCACAGCAGGACAGAGTTCAGAGCAGGGAGCAAGCGAAGCCCCCATATGCACCCAGGCATGGTGCCCACACCATCCTCATGGAGAGGGGAGCTCCTCACAGCTGCCTGGCTGGCTCTGCTCCCCCAGCCTGGCCACCAGAGAGGACATGGACTCAGAAAATAACAAAAAACAGTTTAAAACCAATGAGATTTTTTTAAAAGTCCTTTATCATTTTCTTCCCTACCATTCCCAAGACTTTGGAGATGCTTCCAATTCACAAACCTTTCCCCACACTTGAAAAAACAAGAAACATGGGGCTTTTTTCCCATTTCCCACACAACCAGAGGGAAGCCAAGCCTAAAACACTGCAGGAACTAAACTAGGAAGAGCCACACAGACCAGCCCTGCTGTACAGGACACAGAGGAGGGGTAGGGACAGAGGGGGACCCCAGGACTCACCATGAGGCAGGTCAGGTGTCAGGTGAGGCATCAGGTAACTGCGGATGAGCTCCCAGTCGAAGTCATCGTCCTCGCCCTGGCTGTACTCGCACTGGTTGGGGTCACTGTCCTCCTCAAAGGTGCAGCCAGCTGTGGGGACAGACCTGTCAGCTCCTGAGCCCCCAGAGTGGCTGCTCCCTCCCCAAAAACCCACCAGGACAGTGTGATGCCCCTGGAATGCTGGGGGACTCCAGGAATTCCCCATGGGCACCGTGAGCAGGGGTCTGGCCCCATGGCCCTGTGCAGCTTCACCAGTGACACGAGCTGGCAGGTCTCAGGTCCCAGAGAGGCCACAGCAACAGGAGCAGGATGCAGCTCCCAGCTTTTCTTCTCCAGGGTCAGTAACACAGGGGTTTTCCCCAAGAAACAGTGCTTGGCTGTGGTGGCCACACAAAATTTGTGCTTTGACCCCAACTCTCCACCTGCAGATCAGGCTCCTGGGGGGGGTCTCTCCATGGCCTGATGCGAGTGTGGCAGTTCTGAGCCAGGACCTCCAACCCCCCTGAACACAGCCCTGAGCCCCCCCTTGGCACTGCTGAGTCCTTTTGGCAATTTTATTACAGATTTATTTCCTGGGGGTCCAAAGGTGTTTACACAGCACCTCCCTGGTCTACAGTGTGCTCAGCTGAGCACAGAAAAGTGAAACAAATGCCAAAATTTGCTATAATTTTTTGGCCAAAATGCTACTTGCTCCCACAGGAGGTGACACGGAGCGAGCCCCCCCATGATGTATCCAGCTCCCTCCCATCATCCCACATCCCACCCCCATTTTCAGCTTCCCCCATCCTATATCCAGCCCCCCCATCCAGCCCTCCCATCATCCCACATCCATCCAAGCCTGGAGCTCAGGTCAGCTTTGCTGTGGGGCCAGTGGGGGCAGGTTGGTTCACACTGCCCCATTGTCCCACTAAACCCACGATTACAGGGACCAGGGCACAGTGCTAATTAACGGGCTGAGCTGACAAGGGGCCCCGGGAAGCCCTGAGCAAGCAGAATGAACAAAGGCAAATATCCCCTAATGGGCCGGCAGGAAAACAGAGCTGGGCCAAGGGATTATTTCTGCTGTTTTCTTCCCATTTTATCCCAAATTACATCAGTAATTCCCCCCGCCACCCAGGGATTTGGCAGTTAATGGCCTCACTGCCGTCACGGGTTGTGCCTCCCTGTGCTCAGAGATGCTTGGATGCAAGCAACACTTAGTCAAACACGAGTCCAAACACTGGGAAAAAAGCCCATAAGATGCCCAGGAAATTTCAATTCCCAACTCTTTCATATACAAGAAGACATCTGTGGTTCTTTTCACCCCTTTGCACTCATTTTTTAAAGCACGAGGGCACATTCCAGCTCCATCACCAACTGTTTTTTTCCTCTCAGAGCCGTAAGAAACTTCTTTTTAAAAAACTGTAAGCAAATTCTCTCCTATTCATATGTCTGGAGGCACTGAGACATCACAGCTTTCTTAAAGCCCTTCCCGAAATGGAGCGTCTGCCCAGCCCACGTGCGGATGAGCCCCCGCACTGCAGCCCCTGGTCCTCAGCTCTCACCACGAGATGTGTCAGATTTTAGAGTCTGGAACTTGGCTGCACTTTCTAACAGGAGGAAAAGCACAAATCTGTCAAAATTTTCCAGGAAGGAAGAAAATAAAATAAATTTCAAAATAAAACAGTGTCAGAGACTAAGTGCCAAGTGATTTAAAAGAAAAAAAAGCCCAAGTGTTTCTTTCCAAGATCTGCTGAGCGAGATATTCTGGGAGGCAGAAATTTGTTCTTGGGGATGTTTTTTTGGCCTGAGAAACCAGAACACAGACAAACAATGTTTCAGGCTGGCAGAGCCCTCTTTCCCAGGGAAAGTGATTCCTTCACCCCCAATAAAATATTCCCAGCCACTGAAAATGTCATGAGATACACACCCTCCTCCTCCTCCTGGACTGCAGCCCCCCACCCAAATCCTGCTGCCACCTCCAGCACAGCCACTGCCACCAACCCATGGCTCCAACACCCTACAGCTGCATCCTCAGCCACCCACGAAATGATGCCAGGCTCCAGAAGTTTAAAATGCAATTATAGAGCAGATATTGTGCTGGCCGAGCTGATCCATCTCCCTCCTCGGACAGGTTTATTGCCATGGCTTTTCCCAGCACAAGCCTTCCCTCCCATCCATGGCACAAAACACAGGCAGTTCCACTGGCCACTCCATTTCCCTGACTAATTTGTTCATGATTTGTCTACACAGGGAAAAAGCCAAAGGGTTTCACAGAGCCTTGGTTTCCATGAGTTACAGAATGATTCTGGCACCATCTCTCCCCAGCCAAGGACAGGGCTGGGAGAAGCTCAGTCTCCAACAGGTTCTCCCTCCTCATCACAAGATAAAGGGCATAAAAACTAGCACCTGAGCAATTAAATGCCAACAGCCCAATTCCACAAGAGGTGGCTGGAGGTGCTCCAGCAGCTCTGGAAAGTCAGAGAGGGGAAACCCAAAGCAACCTGAAAAAAAACAATGTTTGATCACAACGTTTGCAATGAGGGCAGGGAGGCTGCAACCCAAAATATACGCCTGCAGCAGTGGGGGAATTATTCCATCCCTAGGGCAGCAGGACAGGGACTGTAGGAGCTGGGTGAGACTGCTCTGGGTATGGATATGCCCTAAAATGAACCAAGGAGCCCCCGGGTGCTGGAGCTGGCTCCAGGCCAGGGCGACAGCCGCTCCGGGCACGGAGGGGAAGGCAGCGAGCATGGGAGGTGCGATCCCATCGTGACAGCAGCTAAAAATACCGCCGGGAGCTGGGGGCCTGCCCCAGACATGGCCTGAACACCCCCAAGCTGCCTAAATCACCCCAAACAGAGCCTGCCACATGCAGGAGAGGCAGACCATGCCAAGGATGAGACATGACCCAAGCTGCAGCCCACACAAAACCCCCAAAGCATCACAGCGTTCCTGGGCAGAGGGGAGAGAGGGATGAGCACCAACACGGGGGTTTAACAACAGATGGACCAGATTTTTTATTTAAATAAAGAAAAAAGAAGTGGTTTGAGAGATTTGCTAGGGAGATGGGTACCAGTGCTGCTCAGCCTCCTTCAGGTACTGCTGCCAACTCCATGGATCCACCACGTGCCCAGGCGGAAGGGAGCAGAGGGACAAGCACCAATGTAAAGGTTAAACACCAGATGAAGCAATATTGTTTGAAAAAAAGCAAAAAAAGGTGGCTTGAGGGGTTTGTCATGGAGCCTGGTTTAGCATTCCCCTGGATACTACTGCATCACCAGGGCATGCTGAGGAAGCAGAGGCATGGGCACCAATATAAGGGTTAAACACCAGATGGACTAAATTTTCTTTAAAAGAAAGAAAAGGAGGTGGCTTAATAGATTCACCAGGGAGAAGGGCACCACTGCCACCCAGCATCCCCCTCTCCAGGTATGGAGAGGAGGAAATCTGGGGAGGGGAGTGACTAGTGATTCACAAAGAGAGACAGAAAGAAAGACCAACAGCCAAGTACAAAGGACAGCATCTAATTAATTCTCCGTGGCCACTGAGGAACGTAGCCACCTGCCCACAGCCCACCCTGCGCTCTTTCATCCACAGAGCCTACACTGCTCCAGCTTCCAAGTTAATTACGCACTAAAACCTTTCCTGATTAACCTTCTGCGCCATGGGACATGATCCATGGCTTCTCTTGCCTTCTATTGAGCAGTCTTGAGAAAGCTCCTGTGCCAAAGAGCAGCCCAGCACCATCCAGGACTGGGATCACAGCCCAGCACCATCCAGGACGGCAGGATTGTGCTCTCCCCCACCAAGACCCTCTGGAGTATCATCTGATGGGGACAGTACACCAACAATGTCCCAAAATGGGGATAGGCTTTCTGAAAAATGGGCTCATACCAAAACTTTAGCAAGTGCTGCTTCCCCAGACCTACAAAACACAGCGCAGCCACCCAGGATACCCAGTCCTGATGGGAAAAAGCCCATTTTGCTCCTACCCTGGCTTAGCCAGGACTGGATCAGGCCCATGGTAATCTCTGGAGTGCAGCACCTTGGGAGCACAAGCCACAGCACCCCATGGCACAGGCACCAGCCAGGGGAGATAACACTGGTCATCTTTCAGAGCCAAGAGAAGTTTTTTTATCCCTGGCCTTTTCCAGCAGCTCCAGTCCTCCACCCCAAGTAATCCTCAGCAAGAAACAGGGAAGATTCAGGTACCCACAGGACACATGACACACTGCCCTGGCAGCCAAGTGCAAACATCCTGCAGAGTAAAACCATCATCTGACCACATCAAGATGTGGCAGGGGGTTAACAGAGCTCTCCTGCCACCAAATCCAGAGTTTTCACTGCCTCCCAGGAAAAGTGATGGAGCCAGAGGCTTTGCAGTTGTACATCCTCAAACTATCACACCCAAGACTTCTCTTAAATGCACATGAGGAAGATACTGTCTGCACCAAAGGATGAAGCTCTTTACACAGGATAAATAGTCAATGAGCTGCTGCAAATGGGGAAACTGAGGTGCAGAGGGGATGTGGTGAAGTCCCTGACACTGGCAGCCCGGGATCACCCCAGGGATGGCAGAAAGCCCAGGGAGCTGGGTTTGCTGGGATACAGAACCACAGCAGAGCCAGCAGATCCCAGCAAGGTGCCATCTCTTCCCCAGCACCCCCGGAGCAGAGCCAGCCTTCCACCTCCCAGATCCCAGCTGCTATTTAAAGGTGCTTTCCTTGGTACACCCCCACAGGAACGTGCCCTAGGACAGAAACACTGGGAGTTGCTTCCCTCTGGGTGCCAGCAGACACGGGGGACAGGGAACACGTTCTGCAACTCATCTAAAATTAGATGCACTTCTCAGCCAGTGAGATCGTGTTCACAGCACCCTGCAGGCCCCCGGGTGAGTTTAAGGGATCTGGGATCATTTCCATCTGCAGGGGGCTCAGAATCCCAGGGCTGGGATGTTACAGGGGCTGGGGCTGTTTGGCACTGAGGAATCCAGCTCAGTGGGAAAATCCAGACAGGGTCCTGTATGCCAGCACCCCAAAATCTCACACCTGACAGGGACCCTCACCACACCGGGTACACTATGGCCAAGCCCAAACACCCCAGGATTTCACTGGTTAAACCTCTTCTAGCCCAGGCAAAGGGGAGCTGCATCCCTCTGTAGCTGCACTTGACACGAGCAGAGGGCCTGGGGCACCAGCAAAACACCAAAAGTGTTTCTGTGCATCACAGCCCAGAGATGATGACAAACCTCCTCCCTGTTCCTCTGCTCCCCACTTCTGCCAAAGAGAAACTTCTAAGAGAAATATCACTCATTTCTTAGTCCCAATAAAAGCTGATTGGAAGAATATGAAAAGCAGCACCATTAGAATTCTCACCAGCAGTTTGTTTTGGTTCTCCAAATCATTTAAAATATTGTATTTAACAGAAAAATAATTTGCTCAGCTGTAAGAAACATCAATTTGCAACTTAGAGCCTTGTATATTAGCCAGAGAAGCTAATGTGTAAACATTAGCAGCTCCAGGAACGCATGGGGTTTGGCCAATGCAATTCCAGGGAGAGAGCAGCCAGATATTAAGACAGAAGATTTGCATAATAAGTCACTTATGCCTGATAACCTCAGTGTTTGAAACATGCAGGACTAAAGAACAATATCCATCTGCCAGCAACTAGAGAAGACATAAATCTCCTTTTATCCTTTTTTATTTTTTGACTGGTAAAGTCTCTCTATGGCTTTTACCTGCAGGTCCCCAAGGAGCTGTCAAACCTCCTGCAGTGAGTACCCAGTCCCAGCAGCCTCTGAGGAATCCCAGGGACGGGGGGAGAATTAGCAAATCTGGATTCATTACAGACATTTTGAAGCAAATACAACTGGGAAAATACAGCCCTGAAGAGCTTGCGATGCCACAGGGATGGCCTGTGTTTGGGCAAGGACCAAGTGTGCCATATATCACTGTGTGGTGAAAATGCATTTAAAAGCAAAGGGGGGGGAAATTAATCTTGCCAGAATCCCTCCTTGGAATAAGTTCAGCTGCCAACTGCAGTTCTACATGCTCTTAACTTCGGGGGGATCAGCATTCCTGGGACTGGGGTGCTGCATCTTCCTGCTGCAGGTGGCACCAGGAACGTCTCCCTGGAGTGCCACCTCCCTGGCTGCTCTGGAGCTGCTGAGGGACACAAGCCAGGGGTTTTAGCTCCATGCCCAGAGGGGATGTGGGGATCTAACATTCCATCCAAGGGCTGTTTGTGCCCAGCACCGGGATCAAGCCAGCACTGTTCCCAAGGAAGGACCTGCATCACTCCAATACTCGAACCCTGCTCAAGAGAGGTCCTGCAGCACAAAAACACCCTCGAGCTGCACAGCCAGGAGGCCACTAACCCGCAGTACAAGTGCTTTAATAATGAACCATCACTTAATTAACATCATCAGTGCTGCCTCTTGGACTCCATGGGAAGAAAAACAAGGAAGGAAACCTCTGGAAACCTCCATCCTGGCATTATCGATCTCTCCCTGTGCAATTACAGCCCACGGGCTGCAGAGCTGTGCGGCACCTTGGGGAAAAAAAACAGGAACAAAGTAAAACAAACAGGAGAAGGCAGGGGGAAGAAAGCTCATTTCTCCCCTGGCTCTTTTATTGCTATCAGGTCACCCAGGTCCCTACTGAGTACCATACAACCCCACAAGCCCAGGGACCCAGAGAGACCAGGACCATGAGCCCTGAGGGGCACACACTGCTTTCAGGGGATGCCTGAAACAGGACACAGAGAGATGATCCCTTGGCACGAATTCAGGCAGAAAAAGCAGCTGCCCCAGGACACAGCAGCAACACCACCAAAGCCTGGGGCACTCCAACACCAGCTGCAGAAATCATGGGAAAGGCCAAGTTTTCCAAACCAACCCGATTCTGCAGGGGATAAAAAGAGGGGACTGCTCAGTCTCCCCTCCCACAGCAGGTCCCACATCTCAGCAGAGATGGATTTGGGAGTGCAGTACCAGGAGGCTCATCCTCCCAAGATGAAATACATGCCAGTGCTGGGAGGGCCTTGGGAGGCAGCTCTGAGGGTCATTTATGGCCTTTCAGGGCAGAGAACTGAGCAAGAGAGCCCTCAGCCCCCATCCAGCAACAGGACTGCAGCAACCCCACCATGCCCAGCACCCCAGTCAGCCCCAGGCGGAATAAAGGTGGGGAGAAGAGGAAAAAGGCTCAGTGCCATGCAAAAATCCAGGTCACCATCCTCCTCCTTCCATGCCACCAGCAGAGCCAGAACAGCAGTGTGGGCTGACTGACGTGGGGCTGGAAGGTGACAACGTTTGATGGACACGTGCATCACCAGTGCCAGGGCTTGGCTGATCCTCTGCTGTGGAATGGGAGGTCAAAGGCAGGAGCCCTCATGGGAGGAATTAAAAGGAGCCCTGTGCCCAGCAGATCTGTCAGAGCTCTGTGGAACACACTGGACAATGCCAGGCACCCTGCATCCAGGCATAGGTAAGGAAATGGCAAATCAAGCCCAGAAAAAACAGGTTTGTTTTTACCAGTCCATGAATTTGGCTCAGCCACCCCAGTCAGCGCTGGGTTGGGCATCCATCCCTCCTGACCTGCAGCACCCTCAGCCCATTCCAGCAAAAACTCTGGGATTACACTAAGTTTGCAGGAATGACGGAAGAGTCCCTTCAGTGCCAGAAGTGCACACAAACCTTGCAATCCCATGGGAGAACCATGAAACCCCAATGCCCACCCAGCACCTTCCACCTCCTCCCTGCACACATCCCGACAGAGGCAAATCCCAGCTCCCATCCTCGACCAGCTGCAGCCACCATTCCATGGGAAGGAAAGCAGGAGACAGAGAAATGTCATTCAGAGCCAGCATCTACCCAGACAGGAGCCTAGGTGAGAGACTAAATAAAAATTTCAGCTGACATAAAGAGAAACAGCCCAACGTGGAGGCGCACTGCTTTAGTTTAATATTGTTATAATCCTGGGAAAGCAAGCTGGTTGCTGACTGCAGAAAATCAATGGGATATTATCACTCAGCAGACAGATGAAAATATAGTAAAAATTAGTAGAAATAATACCAGAAATGAGAGACCTTGGAAGAGCCCCAGAAGGGCAGTGGCTGAACCTGCACCATGGGGAGAGTTCACAGGGACTTCCAAGCTGCTTCTCCCCCAAAACCACACTGGAAATCTCCAGCACCCACCTCCACAGGGTGCAGAGGCAGGTGACCCATTAACACCAAAACTACAGAACCAAATGTCTCAATGAGGACTTTGGGGTGCCAGGGGTGCTCACCCTTCTGCACTAATTCAATTAACCACATTGAAACACCTGGTAATTAAGGAAAGAGCATTTATGCAGCTAATTACCCAGGGTGACAGCATACGTCTGCTCACAGCAGGATGTGCTTGGCAGAGAAGGAAGCCCTGGCACCCCAAGGCGTGTGGGGCTGTGACAGGTCCTTGTCCCCATAAGTGTGCTGCCAGCAGCAGGGAAGGACTTTGGAGGAGACACCAACCTTGGGTGGATTTGCCTGGACTTCCTGACAAGCCTTGAACATTTCTGCCATTGAACTCTCCACCATCACAGCTTTTTGGAGGAATCCAAGGCTCCTGAGTCACACAGCACAGGACAGAGGAGTCACACAGCACAGGCTGCACCCTGAGGAGCCCCACAGAGCACCCCCAAAACCACAGCAGCTCCACAGACACCCCCCAGTCCATCCAAGAAAGGGAATACAGTTTGCTATAGTCTATCCCTGCAACTGCTCTTGCCTCTGTGAGTGGCCTCAATGTTCTGTCCCTTCCGGAGAAAAGCCATTCCCACATCTCCTGTCAGGACAGCAGGAAGACCCCTTGGGCAGCACCCCATAGTCAAGCCCCCTGCTCTGGGGGAGCAGCTGAGCCACAGCAAGTGATTTATCTATTCATCTCCTCTTCTAGACTGGCCACCAGTGGCCCCTGGTGACATGCTGCTCCGGGGGCTCCTGCCCCAGTCGGCATGCATCAGCTGAGGGTCGGGTGCTGCACTGGAGCCGCATGCACTCCTTGGCTCAGCTAACCGGGCCAACTCGGCTGAGGGCCTCCAGACAAAGCAGCACACAGGCTCAAACGCCCAGGGGGCACCAGCGTTTGTCTCCTGAGCAGGGCCGTGGGGACAGTGGCCTCATTAAGACTCATCAGGTCATCGATGTTCCCATCCCTCATCCTCAGAGCATCTCCTGCCTCCCCATCCCAGCCACATTCCTGATTAACTTAAGGATGTCAGGAAAGATTGGATGGACATGGGGAGTCCAGGGAGCCAAAGCAGTTACTGGTTAATTTAGGTCTCCCCAGCACCAGCACAACCCTGGAAGGGGGAAGGATGAACCCTCTAGCAGTCCAGGAAGGCTTCAGGGAGCTGGGGGGGGGGGGGGGTGCTGTGCCAGCACAGCCACCCTGTCATGGGTGATTTGCCAGTATTTTTCAAGCTAAATTGAAAAAAAAAGGCATCAAAATATTGCGTATGATAAAAATATTCAGGAAGTTGCTCCAGCTGCAACATACTCCCACCCCCAGCTGTAGTGCAACACTCTGCTCCCACTGCATCCCTGTCGGGGATGGGGGCCTTCCCAGCTTCCAGTCAAGGCCCACCCTGGGTGGGCAGTAGGGTCCCCAGGCAACAGAGGGCATGGCAGGCATATCCCTGCCCCTGTTTTCAGCAACAGGACCACCCAGAGTCCCCCACCCCAGAGCTTGGACCACCATCCCCACTGCAGGACGCTGGGGTCAGCCAGGTGCCAAAGGGGGGCCAAACATCCTCCCTTACCCCCCTCCTGCACCTGAACACCTGGAGCACTTTTGGGAGGCAGGAAGGTCAGGAAATAAACTCATGGTGAAAGCCAGTCAAGAGGCTTCTTACAGCTGGAATCTGTCACACAAAGTCAAGGTCACACACAGAGACCCCACTGAGCCCCAAGGTGCGAGAGCATCACATTCCTGGCATTCCTGCTGCAGCCCAGCCTCCTCTCTGAGCAAGCAGCATCCCAGTGGCCAGGCACCCAGAGGAACAGCCCCTGCACCCCTCAATTCCCAACGGCACAGGGGGAGTTCTGCTGTCCTGCTCCTGCAGCAAGCAGAGCACCAGCACAGAACTGGGGTCTGGCAGAGGCATGCAGGGGCAGGAAGCAGGGACAGCCCCAGCCTGGCTCACCACAACCCATGCCTGGATTCGCTCGCCAGGCGGGAGAAATTGGGGTGCAAAGTCTGGGCCCCTTAAACATGCAGTAAACATGTTGCCCCTCACCAGTGCCCAGACAGGAGCTGCAGACCTGGGCTGTGACACCCAGGCAGGACCTGGAGCAGCACACAAGCAGCTGGAAACGAGGTGCAGCCAACAACCACCCAGCAAGCAGAACAACACTCCTGATTTAAAAAAAAAAAAAAACAACATAAAATAACAGCCAAAAAGGGCAGCTAACATGTGAGCCCCCAGTGCTGGCAGCAGGGACCGGGAAAGGGCTGCTCCACAGACAAGGGCTCTTCTGCCTTTGCCTTCCAGCAGCTGGAAGAGCTGGACTTTGCTTTTTGACCCAAGCAGAGGATGCAGAACCTGTTGCTGTCAGGGTCAGGAAAGCAACAGCCCAGGAAAACCCAGGAAAGTCCCTCTGAAACCTGCCAGCTCCATAGCCACTCCCTAAAGACACCCTTCGCCTGGCAAAGAGGAGCAGATCCTGTGTCCCCAGGACCACTCCAGCCAGGCAGCTGCAGGCTGGCACCCCCTCCCCAGCCCATCACCCACCCACATCCATCCCAGCACGGGCAAAAGCAGCAGCAGCTCCTGCCAGGCCACCTGCAGCGGAAAGGAAAAGCTCCTTCTCCAGGACCTATTTATTTTGAGGATGCCAACGAGGAGGCAGTTCGCTCCAGGGGATTAGTTGTTGGGAATCCTTCTTGTCCAGAGGGGAAAGCCTCAGTTTCACCAAGTACAAGGAGGGGTCTCCAGGCTGGAATGGGAGAGCAGGATCCAAGGAAAACTACAAAGCAAATCCTGAGCTGCCACAGGGGGAGAAGTAGTTTGGGAATCTTGACATTTAATCATGCAGTAACTAAAGGTTGCCAGACATGTCTAATAAGACAATTATAGTGCATGTTAATAATAGATTATTAAAAACCTTATTTATGGAGGTTTAAGCAGGCAGATGGCAGGGCCATGTCAATAAGGCTCTCCAGAGCCTGTGCAACCTCCCAACTCCCAGGGATGCAGTAGGGATTTGCCTCCAGCCCCTCACGCTTAACCCTCACACGACTGCCCAAAGCAAATCCCTGCAGAAGGACTCCAGCCAGGAGAAGATTGTTATGGGGCATTTTGGGCATTCAGAGCTCCCAGCCCTTCTGCAGAGCAAGGATTGGGTGATGAAGTAATGGAAAAGATCCATCCCAGGTGCAGTCAAGGGAAAAAACAACATCAACAGGCAGCAAAGAGGTTGTCACAGCCAGGACAGGGCTTAAAGCCACCTGCCTTCGTTTTCCAGGGGGTGTCCCTCTTCCCCCAGGGCCCTGATCCTGATAGGCTTTATTCTGGGAAATCTCCCAGGGAAGCTGGAATAGGGCTGACTGGTCTTAGTTTGGATAACAAAGAGAAAAATGTGCACTGCAGGCCAGGAGGTGACTCACCAACATCCCTGCTCCCGGGCCAGGGCAGGTCCAGGCACCCAGAGGAAAAACATGAAACAGGAGTTTTGGAACAAGAAGAAAAGGGTAAAAACAAAACAAATGCAACTGCAAGTCTTGATGGAAGAAGAAAACAGGCATTGCCAGGCTCCACCAGGGAGCTGCAGATACAGAGCCAGAGGGACAAGTCCATCCAGGAGCATCAGCATCACCCTAAATTCTGCTTTTCCCTCATGGATGGTGAAAATCCACCACACTCCAGCGTGCCTCTGCACACACTGGAGAGCCAAGGGTTCAGGAGCCAGAAACCTCTGCCCTGGGCACACTTGGGCACGTCAACAGGATTTTCCAGACCCTCAAGGGTTTTTCACTGTCTGGGTGCTCTGGGAAAGGGCATGGCATTCCCAGGGCACTAAAAACACACACAGAAGCAAACAAGAGAAAAAGCTTCTTCCCTGGCACGGCAGAATAGGCAAAAAGTAAAAAAACCCAAACCAAATCAGGAAAAAAAAAAAAAAAAAAAAAAAAAAAAAAAAAAAAAAAAAGCCTGAAACAAGCTAACCAGGAAAATGTAACGTTCTCACACATTTTATGAGCGTGGTGAAGGCGGGGTGGGGACAATAAAAATGCCTTGGCATGGGAGAGCCCACGGACAGCTAGGTGGAGGGAAACAAACACCGGTAAAAGCGCTGTAAGAGCAGCATCTGGCACCTGAGCACCCGGAGGGCTGGAAACACTGACCCTGCCCCCAGCTGCAGCTCCTGAGCCCCCTCCCCGAGCATCCCCCGCCCATCCATTGTCCCAACAGCTCCCGAGCCCTCGAGACCGTTAACGGGCGGGGGCTGCCCCGCTCCCGACCCCAATCCCAGCCCGGGAACGGCGTCAGCCCGGCAGTTCCCATTCACTCGACCGAGACAAGCTCCGCTGCGTCGGGGTCAGGGTCACCCGTGCCGCCTCCTGCCAGCGCTGTCCCGCGGGGCTGAGGGCCGTCTGTCCTGCCTGACCCCCAAACAGCCTGAGTGCCTCCGGACACGCCACCAACCCCAGTCCAGTGCTCCCGGGCAAACCCAACCTCCCAACTGGAAGCTGCAAAACCCAAATATTTTATTTGCTTAATTGCTGCTAACGCAGTCGGAGCCGAACGCAAACAGTCTCCGCCTAATTCCGGCAGGAATGCCACGCAGCACCACGGCTGTGTGCCCCCATCGCCTGTCCCCACCGCCAGGAAACAGCCGGGGAGCACGGGGAACACGGGCTGAGACCGTAGCTCATTGCTGAATTCTTGGGGTGCAACACAGAGAAGCAAAGGTGCACCTTACCATGGAATCATTTGGGTTGGGAAACACCACTGAGTCCAACCATGCCCCCAACACATCCCCAAGTGTCACATCCACCTTTCTTGGCAGGAAAGGCAAAAAGCGAAGGGAAATACCTGAGCAAGCCCCCGGGCCCAGCGCGGAGCCCTGCGAGCCAGGCGGCTCCTGGTCTCGGGCTTCAGCAAGGGAAAGGCTCCGTGTCTTGCTGCAAAGAGCCCAGGGAGGAGAGATGGGGCGGGCAAAAGCCGCTGGTGCCAAGCACAGGTCCTTGTTCCAGCTTGCGGACACCACGAGCCCCACATAACTCAGTTTGGGGGGTCAGCCAGGGCCTCCCAAGACCGCCCAGGTCCCCTCCGTGACAAGCAAAACTGGCCGGCAATGACAGCTGCAAAACCTTCACAAACTGCAAAAACTTTGAAGGCTGCAGGAAGGAACAAAGAACCCCCTAAGGCTGTGGGGGCTGTGACCAGGGCGCCCCACTTCCTCCCTCTGCCTCAGTTTCCCCACCTGTAGAACAGACCACACTACGCCCCTTCTTCACAAAGGCACAGCTGAAAACCCTGCATCTTCTGAAAATACCCACCAAGACAAGTAGCTGGTCTTACCCAGTGGCCCAGAGCACTTGGAAATGGCTTAAATATTTTTCTTCCCAGACTAGCCCACCATGCAGTCCCAGAGATGAGGCATGAGCTGGACAGCCACCGCATAGCCAGCCAAGCCATATAAGCAGGAGCAAACAGCAGATCCAGGTGAAAAGCAGCCCACAGTGGACTGGGAGGGCTGGAAGCAGACCCCTCACCTCCAGCTGGATCCAGTCCCTTCGGCTCCACTGCGGAGCTGAGCCTGCTCTGCATCTGCCAGGGAAATGGAGCAAACACACTCCTGATTTACTCCAGGAGCAGGCTCGATGCTGCCCTTCTCCAATGCCATCCTGCAGCACAGGGAACCCACCGAGGGAAAAGGGTTTGCTTAGGAGGGAACCCTCCCCACAAAGCCCCCCCAGTCCCCAGTGCATCCTCACCACTGCCCCTCCAGCCCCTCACGGGCTGCGGCAGCTCAGCCCTGAGAGCCACCAGAGCACCACACACGAGGGCTGGGGAGCAGCAAACCCCAAACCCCATCTCTGAAACCAGGGGTCAGAGGCCCCTTACTCCAATAGAGCACTGAGGCCCCCACCAGCTCCATGACTCGGTTTCCTCATTGCCCCCTGCTCAACCCCGAAGCTCAGAGCAGCAGCTCCCGCAGCACACACAAACCCATTTCCTCCCCATTTCCCCCACCCTGCATAAGCCAGGGAGCCTCAACGGCTTCACATCCCCCCACCCATCGTCTCTCCATCCCCCACTGCACGGGTCAGCCGCCGTTTGTTTTCTGCTGATGGGTGTCACTATTTATAATCTTTGGAGAAATGCCACTACCCAAAAAAACAAAATCAATGCACCACCATAGGGACTGTGTGCAGGTGAGCAGCTTGGATTTAAAGGTAAAAAAACCAAAGACCTAGGCAAAAATACACTTTAATGTGACCAGCATCACCCGGGAGCTGGGGGTGAAAGCACCCCTTAGCATGAGGCACCAAGTCCCCGTTCCCCCGTGGTTCCGTTTCCCCCCAAAAGAGCTCACAGCCCCCCAGCAGCACCTCGGGAGCCCCAGATTCCCATTCCCCGCAGCATCCAACCTGGTTCCAGCTTCCCGAAGGGATCGGGAGCAAGTCATCGTCTCCCCGCTCCCCGCATCAGCCCTTCACCAGCCCCTCCCTGCCTGAGGGTGTCCCGGGGGTCCCGGGCTCAGCGCCGGGTGCTCAGGGGGAGGAGGGAAAAATTTAAGATATGTAAATTAATCGGATCAAATTAATCGACCGATCGTATTTCAGTGTAACTCCCCCTGTACCCCCGCAGCACAACGAGAGCCGGGAGACTGTGACCGAAGCCGCCGCGGCCGCCACCTGTTCCTACCGGAGGATCCCCAGCTTCCCGTCGGGGCCCCCAGTAAAACCACCGGATGCCGCCGTTCCCCGGGCACCACCACGAGGGCTCCTCTCGCCCGCGCTTCCCCGCCGCCACCGGGGGAAGTTTTCCCTGCCAGGGTGGTCGGACCGCAGCCGTGGGGCCGCGCTCGGCGCAGCATCCCCGAGGTGGGGGGCGCCGCCGAGAGCCCCCGGCCGCCGCACTCCCAGCAGGAAAAACTTCCCCGGTGGCGGCGGGGAAGCGCGGGCGCAGGCGAGAGGAGCCCCCATGCCGGTGCCCGGGGGGGAGGGAGGCGGGATCCCGGTGGTTTCACGGAGAACAGGGGTCCTGAGGCGGTTCGGGGACCCTCCGGAGGGAACAGGTGGCGAGGAGACGGGCGGGACACTCCGCGCACCGGGGCCGCCGAGCCCCGGAACTACACCGAGCGAGCAGGACCCCCTGTCCCCGGCGCACACACAGAGCTCCGTTCCTACCGGCGGGCGTCTCGGTGTCCAGCGCGTAGACCCGCAGGGCGAGGGCGAGGAGCAGCGCCCGGGCGCTCCGCATGGTGTGGCCGGTGCCGAGGACCGGGCGGGGGGCGGCGGGGCCGGGGCCGTGGCCGCCGCCGCCGCTGCGCGCCCGCGGTTCCGGCGCGGCGGGGGCGCAGCGGGGCCCCCGCGCCCGCCCCGCGCCTCAAATACCGCGGCGGCGGCTCGCGCCCGCCGTGACGTCACCGCCGCCCGCGGGGGGGGGGGGGGCGGGGGGCACCGGTACCGGGAACGGCGGCGGAGCGGCGGCGCCTCCTGGCGGACACGGGCGGCGGTGCCGCGGGGGAAGCTCGGGGCGGGGCGGAACCGCCAGGTACCGGGACGGGGCGGGGCGTCCGCAGGCGCGGGTGGTCTCCTGTCCCGTGTGGTGCGAGCAGGGGAATGTTCTCCCGTACGGGGGTGGGGGAGAGGGGAGGAAGTCCCAGGGGAGGCGGGAAATGGGGGGTCCCAGGAATTACGGGACTGAGGGCGGTGCATGGTTACGGGAGGGGAAGCCTCCGGTGCCGGCGGAGAGAGGCCTGGGCTTCCCGGGAGCGCCTCTTGCTTGCGGGGAGGTGCGGGAGCAAGCACGAGGGGCCCCGGCTGCAGGGAGGTCCCGTTACGCAGAGGGTCCCTGTTGCTGCGGCGTGTCCTGTTGCTGCAGGGGAAAGGGGGTCCCTGCATGCAGCCGGCTGCTAGGCTTTGGGGGGGGGGGGTCTCTGGTTTTCCGGGTGTGCAGGGATGTAGGGATAGTCCCCATCTTGGGGGGTCTGCCTTCAGAAGAGTTCCCCACGACACCCCAGATGTAGAGTGTGTCCTCAGGGTCCCAGTTGGAGGGTCCCCACCAAGCTGGAATGGATCCCGCAGGGTTTCCAGCTGTAGAAGTGCTGGGAAGAGGCTGGGGGGGAGAGAGAGGTGATGGTGACACCCGCTGTGGGGTGGGTGCCCTCAGCCCCTCGAGTGCCCCCCATCACCCCTGGGCTGTGCCTGAGGCTGTGGGGCAGAGAAAAGACCCTACAGGCTGGACACTGGGGACAGAGCCTCCTGCCCATCCCGGGGGTCCTCGGACCCTGAAACCCCCTGGTCATCCACCACAGGCTGGATGTCCTTGAGGGACAGGGACAGGATGCTTTGCTCCACAGAATGGTGACAAGGAAAACTGGACAAAGCTGTGTAAGAGTGGCAGTGGCACCTGAGACCCTGGTGACACCCAGCAAATCCACCATCCCCCAGGTGGGAAGGGAGTGACAGAGGGAGGTGCAGGATCTAACTCAGAGTGAGCAGAAAGGAGAAAAACCCAGAAGGATGTAAAAGGAGGAAAATCTCTGTCCCTTTCCCAGCCGAGTGCACAGGATCAGGCAGAGAGCGCTGGCAGCCCCGGTGTCCCTGCCGGCAGTGCCAGCAGGGATGAAAGGACCCTTGTTCATTGACATCCTCTCCAGCTCTATTTCTGGAGGAAAATGCTTCCCCAAAGGTTTGGGGTGAGGAGGAGGGGAACTTTGCATCAGCTTTCCAGCATGATCCATGCCTGGGTCACCTAGCCCTGGCTGCAACTCCAGGGTGGGAAACTGCCTGGACACAGGAAAACTTGAAAAACAGAAGGAACAATACTGGAAATACTGTGACTTCTTACCCCAAATCACACAGGGAGAGTCCCTGGCATTGGCACTGCCCTGCAATGATCCAGCCTTGTCCTGAAAGACAGCACCCAGTTGCCAGCACGCAGCAGGGTGACAGAGAGACAAGGATGCCACCTGGGTGTTGCTGAGCCAGGTGAACCTACCAGGAAGCTCCCAGCCCTGGAAGTAGGACAACACTGCCTGCCAGCTTCATCCAAGTTCAGCTCAATCTTAGGGATGCTGCTGTGCTGCTTCTCCATGTTGGGCTGGCTTCATTATCTGGGGACACTGCATTGACACAGGGCACTGCACAGCCCTGGGGACACTGCACAGCCCCCTCCTAGCCCCCTCCTTCCTAGGACAGGGGTCTAGCACATCTGGAGTCACCTCAGACCTGCCAGCCCCAAATACTCCTCCTGGCAGTGTCCCCAGTGTCACCCCTCCCTGTGCCATGGGGGTACAAAACATTTATCTTCCCTTCCCAGTTGTCCTCAGGTGCTTCCAGCATCCCCCCTAGCAGGTTAGCACCACGGTGACACTTCTTGCAGGGATGCATCAGTCCCCATGGATCTGGGGACAAACTAGACCAGACCGTGTGTCCCTAGCCAGGACAGCACATCTGGGGTGAGGGCAGATGAGAGGAGTCTCTCCACGTTGCCCCACTCTGAGCATGGAGTTATCCTGACAAATCCTCTCCCCAGCGACACTAAAAGCCTGTTAAAATAATGCCCGATAAGAGAATTAAGCTGCTTAGATGTGTGGCAGCGAAGGCAGGAGAGGACTAGCACGGTGCTAACTCTACAGGGTCCCCTGGAGTTTTTTGGAGAAAAATCCCCCAAATCCTTCTGGGAAGAGGAGCTGGGTGTTGCAGCAGCTGAGAGATGAGCTGGGGATAGCCTCTGCCCAGACTGGGGAGGAATCTGGAGGGGTCTTGTCCCAGCAGCTGAACTGAAACACTTCAGGGGGGAAATGCAGCCAAGGGCCAGAGAACCAGGATATTCCCAGGATTCTGGGGGAATCAACCAGGAAACATGGAGGTTTTTAAGCTGTACCAGCCTGTTGGGAGCACTGTGCTGTGCTTTTCACCACCTTTTAAACCCCTGAATTGTATTTCCAAACCAATCACTTAAAAAACAATAAAAAGGGGGTTTTGTTGCAGCCAGCGTGTCACAACAGAACTGTTCCCCGTTCCCGGTGGGTCACCGTCCTGCTCCAACACTCCAGAGCCCAACCACCTCCTCGGGTGAGCCCTGGGACTCACCTGGTGACACTCCCATGCTTCTCCACGGGATCATTCATGCGCCCAGGACCTACCGCGCACTGGGGGCACGGCACGAGTTTCACGGGACGGAACGGGACGGGCACGGGGGCTCCACAAAGGCTCCTTGTCCCGCCCAGGGCCGGCGCTGGCCAAGCGGGGCGCACCTCCCGGGGGCTCCTCCCCTGGGGAAGGGGCTTGGAGGAGCCTCCCGGGATGATGGAGCTGGGGGAGGAGGGGAGAGGGATGCATGGAAGAATGCGTAGAGGGTATGCGTTCATGCTGCCACCAGGTTTGGGGGCAAGCAGGAGTTGTCCCTGGTGCCCCTCTGGCACATCCAGCTCAAATCCCACATGTTCAACAGGGCTGAAAGGGAGCAAAGTTTGGCCAAGATCCCATCACCGCTTCCCCGAGCTGGGGGAGGGACCTGCCTGGCACTGACAGGGCCAGGAGTGCAGACAGGGACACAGGGATGGGTTTGGAGGTGGCACAGCACCCATCACGTGTGGCCTGGGACTAATCCTACACCGAGGGAAGAAAGGAGGGACGAAGGGAAGCAGTGAGGAAGGAAGGATGGATGGGCAGACAGCACTGCCCCATGCAGCTGCAGGGATGGAGCCAGTGACAACCCATCAGGACCAAGCTCCATCCCATTCCAGGGGTGCAGATTCTTTCCCCTAATCCTTCCCAAGCATCTCCTCCCACCCTGAGCACCGGGAGGATGAGCCCACAGTCCCCTGCCCTGTATCCCTGTGCCATCAGCCCCCGAGTGTCTTGCAGGAGCAATTGAGTTAAAATGAAGTAATCATTCTTCAAGTACAGTCATTTGCAGGAAAAATATAGGCCTTGCTGTGATTGCAAATGGTCTCCACTGCAACCATCCCTCCCACTCAAGGGAGAAATGTTTTCAGCACCAGGGTGCTCAGTGACAGCAGCCTCAAGCGCAGCCAGTGTGGACACATCACATCTTATGGCTTCTCCCAAGTTAAAGGTAAAGAGCTGGGATTTGGTGCTTTGAATCTCTTAGGAGCCAGCAGTACTTTCAGGAGGATTCTTTTGCTCTCTAATATATCTGTAAAATGGCAGGTTGAGGGAGAGGGCCTGCCCTGAGCCGTTATCCCAGAGCCCAGGGATGGAGTTGCAGCACCCACTGGTCCCCCCCCAAACCATTGGGTGAGCATCTCCACATTGATCACACCAAAACCCTTTAATTTTTTACTGATTTCATAATACTGCCTTTTGCTGCCAGCACGGCAATTCCTCAATTTTTCCCATTAAACCCAAAGGACACAGAGCCCATCACTCCCTCCCCAGCATCCCTCCCAGCAGTGCCTTCCCTACAGCAAACAGCTCTTGCAGAGCTGCTGGGACACAAAACCCCACTCTAAATTTTAAGCAATTTCACCTCCCAAAAAATTTCCCTGTTTTTTTTTCCCTGCTTTTTCTTTACTCCAGTCTCTCTCCCTCTTCCTCCCATATCCCCCTTTTTCTTTTTCTATACCTACACCTATCACACCCCCATCCAGCTCTTTCTAACAACTCTCTGCTATTTTCTCAAATCACCTGCCTTTTGCTAATGCCAAAAATCCTTTTTCTTTCTTAACAGACAAAATAGATTATCTCATCCTGCTGTTCTCCTCCCTGTCTGTCCAGCCCCAAGCGGTCAGACGCCTGCTGCGGTGCCATGGCCGGATGTAATAGGGCTATTAGATGAGTTATCACAGCCTGAAAGGATGAAATAACTCCTGTGCCTTCATCCAAATAAAACTCCCTATTCCTGTTCAATGCAACGAACGAACAAGAGTTCCATGGGGAAATAGCCAGGAAAATGTTAGAAGATGTTACAAGATGTCAGAAGATGTTTTTTAAGACTCAACCCTTTGCCAAGCCACCTCTTGGTTTGGGCTCAAATGACACTGGGGTTTCTCCATGGGGAATTGGGATCAATGCCAAACAGCCAGAGCTAAATCCTCACTCAGGTGCTACTCCAACATTTTTGAGTCCTTGGTGGCACAACCTCTGAATGTCCCACATGTGGCTGAATCCTCGGACCACTTGCATCCAACAAACTGCTGTTTTCTCACCCCAGGTACTAATTCCAAGGAGAAACTTTGCTTTTCATCTCAGAAGGAGCTGTCTCAAGCTGTCCATGCACTTCCCAAGAGCTCCATGCAGTGCCCCCAGATCTGCAAGTGGAACATCCAGCCCCGCCCACGGCAGCATCCCAGCCCCTGTGGGAGATGCTGTGGAGCCAGCCGGGAGCCCCTGGACTGACCCTGCAGGGCACCACTGCCCTGGCCAGCCCTAACTGACCCCCCTGTGCCACCAGCTCCCCCAGTGGGGTTTCACAGGAATTTCCTTAAAGGGATGCAAACCCCCAGGGTCTCCCTGCTGGGCTAGAGAGGAACAGCCCGAGGCAGCAGGTCCACTGCAGAATTTAAAATCCCAACACTTATTAGGACTCTGCTTGTTCCCTCTCTGCTACTCCACTAAACCCTGCCATTTCTGTCCTCTCTGGAGTGTGACAGACATGGGGACACCACCAGCACCACCAGTGTCACCTCTGGGCACACTGTGATGCACTCACAACACCTGGAGCCACAGCTACTTCCTGGCTACCTGTGCAGGAAGAGCCCAAATGTTTCCTCCATGTCACCTTGTTTTGGGCTTACTTATCTCCTTTCAAGTCATTTTTGTCTCTCTTTTTTTTTTTTTTTTTTTTAATTCCTGGAAAGACCTCTGTGAGTGTGGGGTGGAAATGCAGGAATAGCTCTGCATTACCCTGTGGTCCCTACCCTGGAATTGTCATGGTAAACAGTTAAAAATCACATTACCGGGACACAAGGGTCCATTTTAGTCCAATCCCTGCTTTTGGATCTGTCTGGGAGCATCATAAATGCTCCTGAAATTTTTGCAAGCTGCTTTTAACCCCAAAATATTCCACAGTACTATGCACCATCCATCTGCCCATCTGCTCAGCACTTCACCCAGCCCAGCTGCCGTTCCAACTACATGGATTTGCCCATTCCTAAACCTCGCAAGAAAATGACCTTGATTAAAAACCAACCAGAACTAAGGTATTGAACCCAAGCAGTTCTACCCCAAAACTCTTTGTGCTGCTCCTTCAGTATTGCCTCAGGAAGGAGGGTTTTTTGAGGGGGGGATGTAAATCAGCCGAGGCATTTTGTGTCTCTGGTCACATCCAAAATCACAAATGTCATTTATTTTCAGAACTGAGGTTTGGCTATTGCTCAAATTTCTCATAATCATGTCTCAGTGCTGACAGGCTGGAGCCTAAGCACACAGCTGGGTGTGCAACCAGCTTCATTTAAAATCCAACTGCAAGGAAAGGAGGTAACAGTATCACATCCAATACTTATTATAATTTTTAATTTGGTTTTACATCTTGTTTGGGTTTATTTTGTTCAGTTTTATATACAGGGGAAGTGACAGCTCTCGTCTTTCTTGTTTGCCCTCCTCCAAGAACCAATAACTCTGCTTCAGTGGATTTCCAAACCCCATCGGGGAAAGGATGCACTGGGCAGTTTGTGACAAAAAGAGTTCATCGGGCATTTCATGGGAACAAACAAAACCAACTGGCTCTGGAACAGACAGAACCCAGACATCCATCAGTTCTTTTCCCAAATAATTGTTCATGCTCACAATTTCCTGCAATTCTGGGAAAATTTCAGGTCTGCAGACAACAGAAGGAAAAAAAAGAGAAGTTAAAATACGGTTTAAAAATTATAAAAGACACCAATTTGGTGCCTTCCTCCACCTGGACAATTTTTCAAGCTGATTCAAGAGATTTTCCATGCCAATTCACTTGGGATTATGCCTCTGGGTGCCATTATGGCAACATGGTGCCCAAAAGCAGCATCTCCCCATCCCATCCCAGCCGCGTTCTTCCTCATCCAGCTGAATGATGCCTTGTGGATATCACACCTCAGTTCTGTGTCACCTCCCAAACACCACCCCCTGGGACCAGCTCCTGCACTATCCCAAGCTGGAGAAATACCTTAACAGGATGATTTTTGCATCAATCACCCCTGAAAGTCCAGGGATGGACCAGCTCCACTGCACAACCCAAATATTGGCAGCACGGGAAAAAGCCGTGATGGGAAAAGCAAGGAGCAAGCAAGGACGATGTCCCAGCACAGCTGGATCCTCTCAGCATCTCCCTCTCCTTCCTTATTTACGGCTGGAGCTGAACCCTCCTCGTTCATCTCCTTGGCAGAGGATCAGAACTCATCAATTCTCCATTCACCACTGAGCATTGTGTTTCTTCCTATACATTTTTTTTTCTTAATTATCTGACAATGAAACAATTTAAAGGGAGATTAAAAAAAATCGGAGAGGCAAGAAACAGCCATCAGTGTGCTTAAAAAATAAAACCTCTGTGGGCATCCCATCCCACTGCCCTCGTCCCCATGTAGAGCCAGGAGCATCAGGCACATGTTTTGAGGTGAAGAATTCAATAGTTTATGGGCTTGTCCAGCTCCATGAGAGGTGTTAAATGAGGGATTCAGGGATAAACCAAGGATTATGTAAAGCAGGTCTTTAAGGACAAAGTGTTTTCCATTCAAAGATTCAAGCTTGTCTAATAAAAAGTGATTGATGTCAAAGCAATGGGACTCTGTCAGCACTGCTGGGTTTGGGGGGAATGAGGCTCAAAATGAGAAAATAACCAGTTGAGCTGTTCTTAAGCATTACAAAACACAGGAGGGGGGCCTGCAATGGACACAGGAGGATGGTGACCACAGTGATTGGGAAGATTGGGAGAAGGGTCAGGGAACACAGGAGCTCAGTGCTCAGGGGTTGGGGCAGCCCCTCCGCCACCTTCCTTCATGGGGGATTCTGAGCATCCCCTTCTCTGCCTGGACAAGGAAGTTATTTTGCAGCTTGTTTCACAAGGCTTGTCTTTCTGGTGCATCCCAACCCAGCCTCCTGAGCTGATGCCCAGGGGGATCCAGTAGGGCTTGGACCACATATACTTGCCCTGGGATGGCCACTGAGATGCAACATCAAAACCCTCCCCTAGAAACCCTTCCAGAAATCTCTCAAGCCTCAGCTTTCTTATTTTTCCTGAGCAAAGCAGACACCTTCCATTTCTCCACCAAAAAGGGAAAAGGCAATAAATTATTATTCCCTTTAATTAAAAGGTGTGTCAATCTTATAAGCAGTTAATTAATAATTCCACATTAACTTGATTATGCACTGGGAGAGCTGGAGGCAGCACAGCCCACACGAGGCTCCCAGGGTCAGGCTGAACCTGCTGGGCTCAACTCTTCCTAAACCAGGAGATAAAACGTCTGTCGTCAACAGGACTTAGGGACGAAATTGCAGCAAATGTCACCCTGGTGCCATGAAGGTGTTTGTTCCCACTCTGCATCCCCTCACGTCTGCAGGAACAAACCCAACTTATCGGCAGCACTTTTGCTTTCCAGCTGTGCCCAAGTATGAACAACTTCAATTAATCAAGGTCTATATAATCATGATAATATGATAAATCAGAGCTCATTAACAATAACAGGGGTTAAAGCAGAGGGGAGCAGAGGACATCACTCCTTCCCCCAGCTGGCTGCTGAGGAATCATGTCCTCTTCCTCCTTTGCCCACCCACTCCTAAACCCTCAACTACAAAGCGGATTTTCATGCAACACTCCTATAAAAAAGTGCAATTCCAGGATATGAAGCATTCATTAATCACCCAGAAATTGCGCTTGGTATAGGAGAAACATTAAGAAAATAATCATAAATCGTCTGCCAGCCCTGTTTTGTGGGTGCACACATTTATAAGGGGATGGAGAGGCCTCTCATTTGGCTGCTCTAATTAGTAATTAACCCTTTTCCACATGGGGCAGAGTATGGACACCACCAGCATCCTGCACCACGGATTGCTTATGCATCCCCCCAACACAAGATATCTGAGGCATTCGTGGTATCCTTGGAAAGCTGCACTTTTTGAGGTTATTAAAATCCCATCATTTTATTGCTGTGATTAGATTAAAATGCTGATTGAAATGTCCAGCCATGCTGGAAGCAGCCAGGGAGGCCCCTTTTTGCCTGGAGGTGGAGGTGCTGCCAGGACCTGGATGTACCCAGGATCCCACCAAACCAATCAGTTGAGAATAGGCTGCTTTGTCCTCTGACTCTGCTGTGCTTGAGATGCCATCACATGGGAGACTTTGACATCCACCTACAAAGTGATCTCAATACTCCTTATAACCTGAAGAAGTTGGCAAGAAAATTTTTTTCTCTCTTTCCCCGTGCTGTCACAGAGGCTCTGGTGGGAACACCCCTGAGTCCTCTGAGGCACTCCCAAAAGAAAATTATACTTCAGAAACAGTAGAAGACTCTTCATCAGCACTTTGGAAGAGAATTTTTTCCAAACCTGAACTTTTCCTTCATCTTGAACCTGAATTCACATGAATTCCCACTCCAAAGAACGTGTTGTTTTCCTTTTTTATTAAAAAATTATGTGAACTATCAAGCAGCTTGACTAAATCTTTTATTTAGGATCATGACAGCCTTAGGGATGGGTCACCTGAGCCGGAAAGGACCCTGCCCTGAGCATCTGGCCTCGTTTCAGAACCTGCCAGGGTCTGTCTGTCCTGGATCACCAGAATGGGGAGTCTTGGGATAATCTGTGAGGATCCAGGAGGAATCTGTGGGGATGAACCGAGCAACTCCTCCCTTGGGTATCCATCTTTTGTAAAGCAATTCTATGTGAATAAAATACCACGTGCTGGAGAATGGGATGGGGTGAGCAGTCAGGAAAAGCATTTGGATTTCGGGTGATGCTGGTGGCCTTTGAACCCCAAAACTGCAGAGCAGGGATGGAACTGACCCCCCTACAGTCCAGGTGCCAAAAGTCTGGGAGGGGCAGGACCTGGCCACAGGCTCCTGTTGGAGCTCACGGAGGGGTTCTCACCCACCCTTGGCACTCCAGCCACCGGGACCAGCAAACTCCAGGGCTGGCACAGGGAGGGATGCTGTTAATGAAGGAATCTGCTAATTACACAGCCTGCGCTGGGCAAACCAGGTCTTACAGAGCTGCTCCCAGCATCCAGATGGAGAAGTCCAATCCTACATGAGAGAAGAAATAATTTTTAAGCCCCACTGTTCTCTCTGTGACAGGTCTGTCAGGAAGGCAGGAGGCTCTGCTTATCTTTTTCCCCCTCTGATCTAATTAGTTTTAACTGGAAGAATAAATGAGACCTTTCCTTCAAGATAATTATGCAAAACATTGAATTAAATTACTATCAGGAATTTTTTTCTCACCACTTGTCTCACACATCTGTTGTTTTAAATAATCATCTGATGAACACTCCCCTGCAGTTCTCCCTGCTGGGAATGTGTCAATGCCGGACAGGGCAGCTGGAAGGCACTGGGTAATAAAGCAGAGAAAAGGGATTTTTCTCCCAAAATCACAGAATCATGGAATGGTTTGGTCTGGAAGGGACCTTAAAGCTCATCACATTCCACCCCTGCCATGGGCAGGGATGCCTTCCACTATCCCAGGCTGCTCCAAGCCCCGCCCAACCCGGCCCTGGACACTTCCCGGAATGGGTGTCTCTTAACGACGATCCTGGAGGTATTTTCCAATCTAAATGATTTCATGATCTAGTGACCACGTGGACCAAGTGGTCCTGTGCCCATCACCGATGCCCCTCGCACAGAGAGCTTGGCTGTACCGCCACAGACATAGCTAATAATTTTACAGCGTTTTGGGATCAAACCAGCGGGAAGCAGGACCCGGGTGCGCGCGCGGCGGCCCCGCTGCTCCCCGCCGGATCCCGCTGCTCCCCGCCGGATCCCGCTGCTCCCGCCGATCCCGCTGCTCCCGCCGGATCCCGCTGAGCCCGCTGCTCCCCGCCGGACCCTGCTGAGCCCCGCCGGACCCCGCTGCTCCCCGCTGGATGCCGCTGCTCCCCGCTGCGCCCCGCCGGACCCTGCTGAGCCCCGCCGGACCCCGCTGCTCCCCGCCGGACCCTGCTGAGCCCCGCCGGACCCCGCTGAGCCCTGCTGAGCCCCGCTGCTCCCCGCTGCTCCCCGCCGGACCCCGCTGCTCCCCGCCGGACCCCGCCGGATCCCGCTGCTCCCCGCCGGACCCCGCTGAGCCCCGCTGCTCCCCGCCGGACCCCGCTGCTCCCCGCTGCTCCCCGCCGGACCCCGCTGCTCCCCGCCGGATCCCGCTGCTCCCCGCCGACCCCGCCGGATCCCGCTGCTCCCCGCCGGACCCCGCTGAGCCCCGCCGGATCCCGCTGAGCCCCGCTGCTCCCCGCCGGACCCCGCTGCGCCCCGCTGCTCCCCGCCGGACCCCGCTGCTCCCCGCTGCTCCCCGCCGACCCCGCTGCGCCCCGCTGCTCCCCGCCGGACCCCGCTGCTCCCCGCTGCTCCCCGCCGGACCCCGCTGCGCCCCGCTGCTCCCCGCCGGACCCCGCTGCTCCCCGCTGCTCCCCGCCGGACCCCGCTGCTCCCCGCCGACCCCGCTGCGCCCCGCTGCTCCCCGCCGGACCCCGCTGCGCCCCGCTGCTCCCGCCGGACCCCGCTGCGCCCCGCTGAGCCCCGCCGGACCCCGCTGCTCCCCGCTGCGCCCCGCTGCTCCCCGCCGGACCCCGCTGCGCCCCGCCGGACCCGCTGCTCCCGCTGCCCCCGCTGCTCCCCGCTGCGCCCCGCCGGACCCCGCTGCTCCCCGCTGCGCCCCGCTGCGCCCCGCTGCTCCCCGCCGGACCCCCCTGCGCCCCGCTGGAGTCCCGCCGGGCTCCCGCTGGGCCGCCTTAAGGGCGGGGGAGGCGGGGCCGGCGGGGGCGGGGCCAACCTGTGGCGTCACCGGCGGCAGCGCCGGGCTCAGCCGAGGAGCGACGAGGAGCGACGAGAAGGGCCGAGTTCAGCCGAGAGGGGCCGAGTTTCGCCGAGCAAGGCCGCGTTCAGCCGAGCGGACCCGAATGCAGTGGGCAGCAGCGCGGGTGCTGCGCGGGGCGCGGCCCCCCCGAGTGCTGACCCCCCCGGTTCGGACCCCCCGAGTGCTGACCCCCCCGGTTCGGACCCCCCGAGTGCTGACCCCCCCTGCTCGGACCCCCCGAGTGCTGACCCCCCCGGTTCGGACCACCCCGGTGCGGGCGCGATCGACCACGGCGGGGACTGCTCCGCTCGGGCTGCTCTACGAGCGGCACGGGGAGCCCGCAGCCGTCGTGCAGTAAGGGAGGGACACGCGGGTGCATTGCAGGCGGGTGCAGGAGTGGGGTGGCGGTGAATTTGGGGGCGCATTGCAGGGAGGGGTGCAGGTGTAGGGCCAAGGCTGGGAGACGCACCGTTGGACAGAGATCCGGAGGGGGCTGGCATAGGGGTGCAGAGAGGGGTGGGGGGTGCAGGTGAGGTTTTGGGGTGCTGCAGGGTTGCTTTGAGGGTGCAGTGCAGGGGACTCACAACTTGCCCACCCCAAGTGTAGAGGGTGAGGATGTGTTGCAGCTCCCTGTGGGACCCCCAAACACGCAGGGTGAGAGGAGGACCCTGGGATGCCCCAATGCTTTCCTGGTGCCATGGTCTCACAGGCAGATGCTGGGGGTGATGCCTCCATATCCCCCACCCTCCTGCTGCTGCTCCTTCAATTTGCCTTAAATCTTGTGTTTTCCTCAAAAAGCCTGTTCTTGCTTAATTTTGGGTATGACAGGGAGGTCTAAGTCCCAGCATCGCTGCACCCCAGCCTCATCCTGGGTTGCATCCCATTGATGGGTCTTCTCATTGAGATACCAATTTAGGGACCAAAGCAGCATCACAAGCATTTTTTGGGACAGCTGTTGATGATTATAATCAAAAATCCTGGAAAGGAGAAAATCAAAATTTAGTGGAATTTAGGGTTTTTTTTCAAGGGGGGAGATTTTGAGGTCTTGCTGCCCCTCTTGAACCAGCTCAGTTCATGCTGATACATTATCCAGGTGCATTCAGACACCAACCCCCTGGTTTTTTGGAGGAGGACTGTTGCTTTTTCAAATGATCATTTAGTTGTGCAATGGTGCTTGTCACCACTGCCATTTCCTGAGATTTGCTGTAATTACCCCATTGCTTGTGCAAGACTGGTCTTGTTTTGTGCTTCACAACTTCTCCTTTTTCACAGATTTCCAGAAATATCCCAGGTTGCCTTAACGCTCAAGCAGGGCAGCATGAGCTGTAAAATCCCCAGCCAAAACCACAGCGTTTTTATGTAACCTGCTGAATTTGTTAAATTTAGTGAGCATTGCTGGGCTTAGTGACATGGGATTGTTTTGGGTGGTTGGCTTTAAGCAGCCTCCTCAGAAAATCTGTCCATCTAATTTAAATCTGGTTTTTTAATGGGATGGGGCATACAGTGCTGTTAATTTAGGTAGGGTGTGTGGGTGATACATGCACCCTCCAGCTTCAGAAGACATCACCAAATTGGTGTTAGTGCCCTTTTCCTTTGTGTCTCCCTGTTCAGACTGAAGGATCTGGAAGTGCCCAGACTGGGGGACTGCGATGTCCACGTCAAGATGTTGGCAGCCCCCATCAATCCCGCTGACATCAACATGATCCAGGGTAATGTGCTGGATTAATACTTTGCACATTAGTTCTTGCAGGATGCTCCAAGTTGGAAGGGACCCACAAGGATCATCAAACCCAATTCTGTCTTGGGTACAGAGACAGCTCCTGGTGCAGGGATGTTGGGGTATGGGGGGATCTCCAGCTCACCTCCAGCTTCCCTACAGGGACCTACCCCCTCCAGTCGCCGCTGCCGGCTGTGGGAGGGAACGAAGGTGTTGGGCAGGTGCTGGAGATCGGGCGCTGTGTGACAGCTCTGAAACCTGGAGATTGGGTCATCCCTGCGGACGCTGGACTCGGTGAGGTCATCCTTGGCACCGCTGGGTCCTTGCTCACCTGCAAAGCATCTTCCAAGGGCATTTTGGGGGTTCTGGAGCCGCTGGGGGGTGCCCAGGCTTGCCCAGAGAGCAAACCCATGGTCATGCTCCTGTGGGGATTTTGGGGGTTCCAGGGCAAAAGCACAGCTCTCCAAAGCGCCATCTTTACAGGGTGTGGATAGAGCCATGAGCCCCTCCACTTACAGCAATTACACCTGATGGGATGGGACTTAAAATGGGGAACAAAGCTTCATTAGGCAATGCTGGGTGAGGGAAGCAGGAGTTGGAACCCATTTAGTGTCATGTGAGACCAATCATAATGAGACAGTGGGGACAATTGATGGAGTTATTTCTTACTTGTTTATGACTTGGTTTATTTTCACTGCTTGTTTTTATTTTTAATTAATTTATTTATTTTAATTTTATTTTTAATGTATTTGTTTTAAAGCAAGCTCAGTTCCTGCTCCCCAGTCCCAACAAGTGATGCTGTTCATCCTCCACAGACACAAGAGGGCTCTTGGGAAGGATGGGGGTCTCCAGGGAAAGGGCTCCTGTGCACAGGACTTACCATGCACCTTAGAACACTTGGAATAGGAGCAGTGGCAATGCCACTGCTTATGCCAAACTTAAATTTAGCAATAATAGTCTTTCCTGTAGCATAGACCTTTTATGGGATGTCTGTGCCATTATAAAGCATTGCAGCAATCTGTGTTTCTCTGGAAACAACCAGAGAAACACTTGTTTTGTCCCATCAGCTTAGAGCTTCCCTAAAGACCTGGGATAAAACATTTCACATGGGCAAGGTCGTGGTGGCCTTTCACTGCAGTTTTCTCTTTAATAATGCTCTGCTGGGAAAGTGTGGGAATTTATTTCCCAACAAATGTCTCCCATGTTCCTCCAAAATGCCAATGGCCTGATATTTGCTGGTTGTGGCTTAGTGTCACAGCTTGTTCTTTGCCTATTTCTTCTTAAAAGGCTTTTTGCTAAATGAGAGAAGGAAAATGATGGAGTTAAGAGCCAAATGGAGTATTTTTAAGCATAAAAATGCTGTAAATAGATGGTAGAGGGTTAAATTGGATATAAGTGTAGAGGGAGTAAAGCTGACTAAATTGGCTTGGAATATATGGGTTCATGCATAGGATAGAGAGTATTTCCATTATCTCAGCACGCATGCCTAGGGAGCCCCAGTCCCATTATGCCTCTGGGAAATGATTAGGCTTTGCTGGGTGATAAATCTTGGCAGGCAGCGAGGAATCCATTCCTTGCCTCTTGGAGCATTTTGACTCTACCCATATGGAAACCCATTCCATAATTCCTTGTCTAGGGTATAGCTGGTTCCCAGCATGCAATGCCACCAGCACCAAGGCTACAGTGTGAGCTGATGGTTTTCCTTTTCTTTCCCTGCCTGCTGTGGCTGTGCCCATGGTGCTGCCATGCCCAGGGACGTGGCGGACATGGGGAGTGTTCCCTGAGGAGATGCTGCTGAAGGTGCCCAGTGACATCCCAGTGCTCTGTGCTGCCACTCTGAGCGTCAACCCCTGCACAGCGTTCCGTGTGCTGGCTGACTTCGAGAGCCTGGTGCCCGGTATGGCCCTGCCTTGAGGGAGCAATTCCATACAGATTTCCTGGCTGCCTCTGCAGTAGGAATCTGGCTTTATTCACCTTCAGGTGACTCTGTCATCCAGAATGCTGCCAACAGCGGTGTGGGCCAAGCTGTCATCCAGATCGCCAGGGCCTCTGGCATCAAGACCATCAACGTGGTGAGGGACAGGTGGGTCCCCGGGGGAGGAGCAAGTCTGGGAGCCGGATCTGCTCATCCTGCCTATCCAACCCAGGATTTTCTCCTATTTTCTCCTCCAAGTTGTCCTCCATCCTCTTCTGTGTAGTCCCCATGCAACGCTGGAGTAGAAGGAAGGAGAAGGTGGAACTCTGCTTCCTAGCTCATCTAGTCGTCTTTTATTACCTCCTTTTTCCCTCCCCAGACCTGATCTCCCGAAGCTGGTGGAGAGGCTGATGGCCTTGGGTGCTGACCACGTCATAACGGAGGACATGCTGAGAAAGCCAGAGATGAAAAATATATTCAAGGTACCTCAATGCAGATCCCACTGGAGAGATGGTTGAGGGCTGTCACTGCTGTTCAGCACTGGGGAGAAATGCAGGGAAGGTGGGAAGGACAAATTCCTCTCTAGATCAGGATTTAGCCCCAGGAGTGGAGGGATTTTGCTGCTGCCGCAAGGGAAGTATCACAGATTTTGGTTCCAATCAGACTGGTTTTGAAGCAGCCCGGTCTAGCTGAAGGTGTCTTCCTGCACATGGCAGGGGATTGGAGTTAGTCCCTTCCAACCGCAGCTGTTCTTTTATTCTGACGGATTTTAGCTCTACTGCTTTCAGCAGCCCTCAGGTAAATGTTGAGGTTAATGCAACTGCTTTGTCAAGAACCACAGTTCCATCCCCTAAAGGAGCCATAAAAATTGGGAAGCTGATGTGGCGCCGGAGTAATTTCCCAGCTAGCCCTTCCTGGTCCAAGCCGAGATTGGCCGCTCCCTGCCCACGATGGGCTAGGGTAGTGGGTTATGAAGGGCTGCTAAAGTCCCCAGCAGCAAGGCTGCTCTCTGCAGCACCAGCTGTAATCAGCCTCCAGGACTGGAGCAAGAATCAGGGAGGGGTCTTCAGAACTGTTCCAAAAGCGCTTATTGCACTAAGAGGGTCAGGGACCAAAGACAGGGCTGTGCAGGGATTTTTACAGAGGAGAGGTCTCAGGGGCAGATACAAATCAACAACCAGCGAGGGAGGGATAAGGGAGGAGTACAAGGCAGGATAGACAGTACATTGCACCAGTGATGGAGCACATGGGAGGGCCATGGTCATGTGGGCCAATGGGGGCCTCGAGGATCAGGGGATTTCCAAAGGGGAGGAACCATCAGGGATTGGCCCAAGGAGGGATTGACAAGGAAAGTACTGGAACAAACGGGCAGGGATACAATGACAGACAGGAAAGGGGCAGGAACACCATAGAAGGCAACTCGGGGGTGGATACAATACAGGGAAAAACCAGCTGGGGAATAGTATAGGGGTACATAGGAACCTAAGAAATAACAATGAAACTGCCAATAATGAAATAATACAAAGAACAAGGAATCAAAATAAACACACCACAAGAGAAACCTTTGTCATAAACCTTTGCAGAGCATCCCAAGGCCCCGGCTCGCCCTGAACTGTGTTGGAGGCAAAAGCACCACAGAGATGCTGCGGCATCTGCAGTAAGTTTGGCTGGGTGGTGGCTTGGGCACAAGCTTGGGGACAAGAACTGGCAAGAGAGGGTCCTGCTCTGGAGTCTGTTGAACTTTTGGAGAGAGAAGATGAAGAGAAAAGTGGGTTTGGATAACAACAGTGATTTAAATGCTCACAATGCCAGTGGCTGAAGGCAGCTGGGGTCCAGTTGTGAAGGTCCCCCAGGTTCTGGCCAAGTGTAACTAGTGTGCTGAGCTGCAAATTCAGCATGATGCATGGAAGCAAGAGGAGAGCCTGGGAAGTCGGATCTGAGGGGTAACTGGGAAGCCCGGGGTGCAAGGACAGCTCCAGGGGGACTAGGGACATCAGAGGAGGAGGTGGCAACTCAGAGCTGCATTTTTGGGACCACCTAACCTAATACCCTCTTCCTGCTCCAGGCCCAAGGGGACCATGGTCACATATGGGGGAATGGCAAAGCAGCCTGTGATGGTGCCTGTGGTGAGTACTGGGGATGCCCCTCCTCCGTCCCCTGTGCTCCACCACATATCCCCATCCTCGCGGTACTGTGGGCACCTGGCTCTCCCCAGCTGCACACCAAGACCCTCCAGCCTTTTTTATTTCTCTGATGATGTCTTTCACAGCACAAGCTGTGTCCCACTGCTGAGCTCTTGGCTTTTTATGCGTAGGGTTTGGGCTGCCTAAAAATTCCAGTGGGGAAATGTCCCCACAGGTGCTGGGCATCAAATCTGCTCTGACTCCACACCTCAGAGTCGCCTCTTCACATCCCTGGCTGACAAATGGGAGTTCTAACGAGGGGCCTTACTGCCACTTTCTACCACTGTCACAGTGGGAGGGGAGACACGTGTGTCACTGCGTGTGTGAGGGGACATGGGAGTCACTGGATGCACAAGGGGACGTGTAACAGGTGTGTGTGTGTGTGGGGTGTTCCCAGTTTGGCTGGGAAAACATGGCTGTAGAAAAGAGGATGGGTGTGATGGATGTTGCTCAGAGATGTTCTTTGATCCATTGGAGTGACCATGTGCTCTCTAGGCAGCATCTCAGCCGCATGGCCTGGAGCTCCTTTCAGAGAGCACATGGTCTGAGGAAAAGCAGCATCTAAAGACTAAGGGGTGTGGCTAACCTGGCCAGATATAGGATTTACCTGGGATAAATATCCAATCGTGGCTTTAGGGCAGGGGCTTGACCTTATAAATCTAAGGTCTTAGCCTCCTGCTCACCATGGTCCTAGGTGCACTCCCTGGTGCAGATAACTTGGGCTAATTTTGATTTATCCCAGCTAATTGGGTTGCCACAGGGACGCTGGTGTCATTCACACAAGGGGACATAGAAGTGTCCCTGGGTACCAGGAGGACACACAGGTGTCACACATTCCCTCTCCACAGAGCGCCTTCATCTTCCACGACCTGCGGCTCCGCGGGTTCTGGATGACACAGTGGCGGAAGGATCATGCACAAGGTGAGCCAGGAGGCTGAGGGACCTGATCTGGGGGGCTGAGGGACCTGATCTGGGAGAGCTGAGGGTCTGTCCCCATACCAGGTGTGGGAGTGCAGCCAAACCCCAGTCAGTATCATCCTCACAGAGCCATCTCTGCTTGTCCCAGTGATGCCTTGAGAGGCTCCCTAGAGCAGAGGCTAGACAGTGTTAAAGGACTAAAGTAGAGATTTATTAAAAGGCCTTCCAAAGATCCACCTTGGGCAGTGCAAGAACCCGGCTGTGGCTCTACCCAAAAGGATGACAGGTGATGAGTTTTCACACTTTTATAAGTTTTGGTCCATTTACATATTGGGGTCAATTGTTCAATTACAGCCCCAGGTTATGAAGTCACATCCTCCCTCATTGCTCTTCTCAATTCTCTGTTGTTTACACTTTTTGGGCCTGAAGCTGCAACGGTGTGCTTGGTTCTCAGGCTGGAAGAGGATTGTTTTGTCTAACTAAACTGTGAAGAGAGCTTGCTAACACTTTATATGAAGTTCAGAGTTATGTACTAATGCAGTAGAGAATCTGGAAAATATGAAAGCTAAAAGTTAAGGCATCGCTAGGGTGCTGAGACACTGGTGCTGGGCTCAGGCAGGGACTGTACCAGGGCCCTTCCCTCATCCCATGTGCCTGAGCTGGGGCAGGGACCCTGTATGGCCTCAGACAGGTGTTCCCAGGGGTGGTAGATGGCTCTGCACAGCACACTGAGAGCTCCCTCCTTCCCGTGCAGACCAGGAGAGCGTGGCCGCGATGATGAACGCCCTGTGCCAGCTCATCCGCAGGGGCCAGCTCACGGCGCCGGCCTGCACCGAGGTCCCTCTTCAGGACTACAGGGCAGCGCTGGAGGCCTCCATGAAGCCCTTCATGTCCTCCAAGCAGATCCTCGTCCTCTGACCTGCAGCTCCTGGAGCCCTGTCCTGTTCCACATGCTTGTCCACGGACTTGAGGGAAAAGATCCATTGAATTTCTTTTTTCCTTTGCTTTTCACATTTTGGGTGCCCACTGAAAGCTTCAAAAATCCTCCTCAGCTTTGTCTGGAAGTCCTGTTGGAGGGAGGCTTCATCTCACTGTGGCTGGGGCGAGTCTGGGAGCCCAAATGGTGGCTCGCTCGGCTCAGGATGTGAAAAGAGCAGTAGTTCCCCCTCACATGTGCTTTTGGGACTGGCAGGGCTGCAGTTATCCCAGCTGGAATGTGGGCTGGGCAGGGAAGCCCAAGTCACCTCCATGCAGCCCTGCTGCGAGTAGGAGGAGGGAAGGGCCATGGACTGCCCCACATGACAAGGGGGCTGTGGTTGGAGTGGCCCTAGGTGCTGCTGCAGCTCCTGGAGGAGCACTGGGTCACCCCTGGCTGGGTTTTGCCAAGGGCACTACAAAGGCCAGAGCCTTTGGCCATCAAGGGCTAGAGCCAGATCCTCAGTGTCCTTAAAAGCCCTCTTGCATGTGGGACAGTGACTGTGACACTGCAGAGCAATGTGAAAAGATGTGTTATTGAGAACAACCAACAATGTGTTCTTGCTTCCTCCTGTGCTGCTCTTGTACTGCTGTGACCCCATAAGCTCTCTGTGGTCCCTGCTCTTCCCGGTGCAGCTCTGGCTGAGGTCCAGCAGCATTGGCTGTGCAGGTGCAGGTGGGGCAGTGGCCATGGGCCGCAGCGTGGCCATCCCAAACCACAGGGGGCAGGGCAGGGGCAGCGCAGCCCCCGGCTCCTGCACAGCACTTGGATTTGGCTGCCCAGAGCAGAGAGTGGGCAGTGAAGCATGAACGGCCCGTGTGGGGCAGGAGGGGTGGCGTGGGGCAGAGGAGCCATGGCTGAAGCAGGAGCTGCCTCCTGGGTGCCAGTGGGGCTGTGTCTGCAGGGCTGTTAGTGCGGGGAGGGCCCGGCACTGCCCGCCCCGGAGGTTGTGTCTGCCCATGGCTCGTGGAGCTGCTGCTCATAGATGTCTGGGTGTCCTCCTCTGCCTCCTCCTCCTCTGCTCCTGCCGCCGGCTGAGCATCCCACCTTTTCCTTGGGAGCTTTGCCAGGATCTCAGTGCCCAGGGGGGACACAGCCAGGGGGCTTGCACTTTCCCCAGCACTCTGCACACCCTTCCAGTCATGGAACCCCTCATGAAAAAGGGGTTGGAGTACAACAGCAGCTGCAAAAGGCAAAGGAAAGGAGTTGTTTTCTGCAAGGAGGAGGAAGAAATCAAAAAGAGAACCAGGAGTTGGCACAAGAAAGGACAAATGGGCGTTTAAAGGACTCTTTGGTATTTCACACCTCATGCTTTGGCTGAGAAAAGTGTTAGGACAGAGCTTTGTTAAATCACGACCACCCGTTTGGGAACAGAGAAGTGTAGGGTTTTCAAAAGCCAGAAAATTGCAGAAGAAATCCAAAGCCTGCTAGTTTTCAAGCCCCTCAGCCTATCCAGAGTAACTGACCCCAAGACAAAACAAAGCTGTTTTCTTCCGTTCAGTCTCCAGTCTTGTCAAGGCTCATTTCAGCTGAACTTGAACCTCCCTTTGAGGGATATCTGAGTCGGAAGGAACTGACATACCTTTCCCAGTGCAGACCCAGCTGCTGCTACTGCTCGGAGCTCCTTCATGGAGATCAGCAGGGGAGAATCTCCTTCCATTCTGCAGAATCCATGAACATGCGCTGGAGAAGGAAGTCTCTCATGGACTCCATTTCAAAGATCTGGGCCCCCCTCCTGCCCAGCACTTCCTTCCTGAAAAGCTTTTCTCCAATCACAACACGGTTGCCATCATTGCCCCACCAGATTGACTTGAAACTCTGGCAGCTCAGGATCTCCCAGAGTTTATCGAGGAAAGAGTCAGCCATAGGTTTGGTGCTAGCAGAGATCTCCAAGGAGCAAAATTTCATGTTGGGGTCCCAGGATTCATCAGGCCAACCTTCAAGAGGTTTTTTGTCTGCAGGGGGTCCAGCGGCAGTATCCCACGATAGTCCCATATCACTCCAGGATGGTCAGAAGAAGCTGAAGCCACCAACCAAGCTGGATCCTTCAGGTCAGAAGCACAGGATATCTCCTGTGAAGATAGCTCCATTTTGACTTATTTTTCCACAGCTTGGCTGCCTCCAACCAGCTTCTTGGTCCTGGCAGTCAGCAGGATGGAGTCCTGTGGCTTCAGCTGCCTGGGACGTTCTCCACCTGTGTTCCATCACAGTGACATCACAGCAAGATACCTGTCTCCTAGCAGCAGGAGGTGGGAGATGCAGAAATAAACTCAAAACCCTGATTTCCCAGAGAGCTGTTTGAGCTCAGAGCTGATTCCAGCTGCATTTCCACATGGAATGTCCTGCCAGGGCAGTGCTGTGTCCAAATGTCCGTGGGAGTAGTGCCAGGGGAGGGATGGCGAAAGGGACAGCATTGGGCATCCAAGTGCCTCCAGACATCAGGTTTTTCACTTGGGCACACTCTCCCCCATGCAGAAATGCCTGTATGGAATTCCTCTGGAATAACCCAGGTCTGTGGTGTCCACAGGGCCACTTCTGCTGTGACTGTCCCTGTTCCTGTGTGATGCTCTTGGATCCCAGCAGGCTCTTCATGCTCCTCCATAGGATGAACTATAGGGGAAATGTTCTTCAAACACATCTTGCAATGAAAATAACCTCCCTTGGGTTGGGTTCCTCGAACTTTCTTTGCCTCAGAACCTTCAGAACACAACCCAGGGGCCTCACTGGGGTTCTCCCACCTTGTGCCCAGTTCCCAACACACACTGAGTTGGAGGACCGCAGCTGTGGAATTGTGTGTGGACACACTGGTTGTGTCAGCTGAAGGCTCTTCCAGGATTCATCCTGGAGTCCTGTATGAGTTGGTGGGCTTGTGGCAGGGCCCCTCTGGATCTACCAAAGGCCTGGGGGGCCTGGGGAGGTGACTCCTCACTGGGAGCTGGCAGTGCCATTCCCATGCACAGGGAGGGTGTGGCGGACAGCCCAGGAAGGTGTACCTTCATTTGAGGGATTTTCTGGGTCCCATGGTGTGAGGAGAAGAGCAGGGCAGGAACGTTGCTCAGGGTTGGAAGAAGCACTGTACAACTGCATGTGCACTTGGAAGAGCAAAACTCTCTGAAATTAAACCCCACTGCCATGCTGGCAACTAAATGGACATGTCAAAGCCATCTCATCCCCCCTAAAACCCCTCACACTGAGACCCCCCCCTTACCAGAGAGCAGGAATGCCCCAGGATAGACTCTGCCAGTCTCCCTTCTGCTCTTCCATCCCTAATAAATCCCCCAATATATTGCATTTTCCTTCTCCCTGTCAGCATTGGAGGCAGAGCCCTATTCCATGCCTCAGTGCTTCCTGATCTATGGATAAAGTGGAGAAAAAAAGCAAAAAATGAATTTGGAGATTGTTATGAGCACTATTATGCATGACATAAAGCAGAAAAATTAATTCAAAGCTTTTATCCCCCATTGTTTATTTGGCTCAGTGATAAAACCCAACATGCTTTAGAGAACTCTTTCATGAAATGTTTTGACCTCTCGCTCCTATACCAGGGTGTGAATGAATAAATAAATAAATAAATAAATTTAATTTTCCTTGTCAAGTGAGCAGGATAATGGTTGGAAATCCAGCTGCTGATGTTGTACCACCTACACAGTATTAATCATTTTGGAGGTGATTGTGGGTTTTTTTAGGGGGGTGGCTGCTAATGCTGGAATGTTCTAAGAGCCTCTGCTGGGATTTTGTGTGATTTAGACATCTGATGTCTCAACCAAAAAGATAATTTCCCAAAACTGACATTTAGAGTTCAGCAAGAGGGATGTTGCTGCTCATCAGAGGGAATGAGGAATAGCCGAATCTGGCCACGGATGGGGAATGCCATGGGGGGACTCCTGGGCACCGCGAGTGGGGGGGATGGGGACCCCCATCCCTGCCTGCCTTTGGGGTTCCATCAGGATCCAGCATTTGGAGAATGGGGCACTGCACAGGCCCCTGCCAAAGAGCCCATAAGCACCTCGGCACCTTCATTAGTGCCCTGCACGTGGGAGAGGGGATGGATCTGTTATAAATGCATATTTTAGTATTGGCTTTTCGCAAATGTTTGAATTAACGTTATAAGCATGATGGGTTTTCTATAGTTTTTAGTAAGTTTTTACTGCCTGAATAGATGTATAAGGTTTTTCTTTGCTGTAGTTCGAATTTAGGTGTAGTGTGTTTCAGCTGCCTGAATAGATAACTTCCAGAAGAGGCCCAAGTGACTCTCAGCATTCACCGCTTGTGGAAGAAAGGACCAAAGCCCAAATCAAAAAGATGATAACCGAATAAAAGTGGGATTACTCTTGACGGACCCAAGGAGTGACCATACAGAGCAGTTCCTGGAAAAATGAATATGCATAAGTGCATGCATGAAGACCAAACCCAAGGAGTGACCATGCAGTTCCTGGAAAAGTGAATGTGCAGAAGTCCGTGCATGAGGAAAAGGATCCAAAGGGGGGGTTCCAAGACACCGGTGTGCTTCTGGCAGCGGGCCAAGACACCCGGTCACGACCGTATTTCTTTGCTCTATTATTTCTCCTATTGTCTTTATTAAACATTTTTAAACTTTACCAGGAAAGTGAACTTCGTTTTTCACAGATCCATCCTCTCCATGAGGAACGGGACCCCCACGGGAAGGCAGACCCCAATACACCCGGTGTATGGAGAGAGGGGACCCCTCAAGCCCCCCGCCCCATGGGAAGGGTGCCCCCACAGTGCCCTGCATGTCAGACCCATGGGATCCCCATTAGGGTCCCGCACGTGGGAAAGAGGGGATCCTTTCCCCGGGGAACGAGACCGCATCTCCGGAGGGGGTGGGGCCCATGTGGTGGCATGGCCCCTTTAAGAGCCAGCCCGCCAGAGGGGCATGGCCGCGCTGACGTGGACGCGCGTCGCTGCTCGCGCGCCGCCGTGACGTCAGCGGCCGCGCGGCCGCCGGGCCCCTCACGCCCCCGGGCCCAGCCGCGGCCCCGCGATGCCGCGGGTCTACATCGGCCGCCTCAGCTACCAGGCCCGGGAGCGCGACGTGGAGCGCTTCTTCAAGGGCTACGGCAAGATCCTCGAGGTGGATCTCAAGAACGGGTGAGCGCGGGCCCGGCCCGGCCCGGCCCGGCCCGGCCGTCGCGAGGGGAGGGCCCGGACGCCTGAGGCCATTGGAGGGGCCGGGGCGGGGGTGAAGCGGCCGCCGGCACACTGGGCATTGGTGGAGAGAGGACGGCTGCGTTGCCTACTTTAGGTGGGGGTGAGAGGGAGCCTTGGTTTGGGGACACGAAGCCTGGACCTTTATTGGGGCAGCATGTTGGGTTCTCTTTTTTGGAGAGTGGGTAGGGCGGCTGGGTGCCCCCTTCGTGCGGGGGAGAAGATGGTTGGGCTTTTGTTGGGAAAAGGCAGTCTGCTTAGGTTCCTTAGGCTTAGGCAGAACATCCAGGTTTCTCCATTTTTTTTTTTTTGTGTGGAGGGGGCAGGACATCTGGGCCCCTACTGGAGAGGGGACAGGATGTCTTAGTTCCCCTTTTTCTGGGGGGAAGGAGGACTCCTGGGTTCCCCATTCTGGAGAGGGGAACAGGTTGCTTGGTATCCCCTTGGGAGGGGGGAGCAAGACGCCTGGGCTCCCCCTTGAGGGAAGCAGGCTGCTCGGATTCCCTTTTGGGGTGGGGGGCAGGATGACTGGGTTTCCCTTTTTGTCAAGGAGGGACATGACGTCTGGACCGTTTAGGAGGGGGCAGGTTTGCTGGGGCTCTGATGCAGGACACCTGCACCCCCCTTTGGGGCGGGCCCGGATGGGTGGGTTTCTCCTTTTTGGAAGGCAGGATACCTGGGCTTCTGTGACACCTGGGGTGTTAGGACGGCTGGGTCCCACCTCAGTTCTTGGAGACCAGCTCCTCTGTATCCTTCCCTGCCTTCTGCAGGGAGGGCTGTCACCCTGAGGGCCCCCCAGGCTCCTGTGCAGCCCTGGGCAAGCACTCAAGGGTGAGGCAGGCTGCACTGCAGGATAACACCTCCCCCAAAAGAGCCCCATTGTTTTGGATATGGGATACAGAGCTGCTCCCAGAGCCCCCAGGCTGCCCAGGGAGTGTGTTCTGCCCCCCCTCAAACACCCCAAACCTGCTATATTTCTGTGTTCGCACCTGTGCTGTTCCAGCAGCTGAGCCCTCACTGCAGCTCCAAGGCTTGGATCCTGCTCCACCAGGGCTTGGCCAAGAGATTCAAGTGTGGAATTTTGAAGAAAAAGCAAATGGCCAATTTTGGTGGATTTTTCTCCAATACCCAAGGCCTCATAAGTGCTGGTGCCCTTGCTTTTTCCAAGAAACTCAGCTTGAAGTCTTCTTTAGGAAGGCTGAATGGAGTATGGATCTATCATTAGATAGCCAGGAGAGCAAGGTATTACACCTCAGAAGTGGGGAAGAGGAATTTCTTGAAAAAGTTAGTCCTTTAGCATTAAAGTGAAAGAGGCTTATTAAGTTTTAATGCTGCTTGTGCTGGCAGGTGGACATTTAACAGGTTAATAAGATGAATAAAATCAACTCTTGAAGCAAACAAGTGTTCATGTGTCAGTGTTTTAACCCACACGGCCTCAGGTGTTGTTAAAGATTAGCTGAAATATCTGAGGCTGCTGTTTTCCAGTCCTGCTATGTATCTTTGGAAATGCTGGGAGGAGTCAGTTTTCCTGTTGCTGAGTAAACCCCAAGTTCAATATTTCTGTTTCATACATGTTGGGGGGGGGGGGGGAAGGGAGGAAGCCAGCTAAACTTTCTTAACAGATGTGGAACTGCTAAGTTATGTGATGTGGCTGATGTGGTAAAGGGACTTGTCTTCCTGCTTTTAAGTCAATTTTTTTTTTTTTTTTAGCTTTATATTCTGGAGACTTTTAACAGGTTTGGAGTTAAATTCCTTGGCAAAAATGGAACTTGGGCAATCAGGTTTTGTGTCTGTGCTTGGGGAGCCCTGGACTGAGCTGTGCTCTCCTAAACCTTCCTCCATGGCTTATTTCTGGTACTGCTTAGGAAACATTTCAAACTTCCTGCGTGATGTTTGACTGGAGAGATTCTTGCAGTTGTTTCTGGAAATCTGGTGATCCTCCACTGAGTGTTTCAGCAGCTAAACTGGAATGCTGGAGCAAGACAATGGAATCCAAAGTGATACCACAGAGCTCTAAAAGCTTAGCTGGGGCTTACTAATTGTAATTTGAGCTTGAAATTCAACAGCTTAAAGCAGTTATTACCTGAGGGAAGGATGGGCAAATGAAAGTGTGGCTCATGTAGGATTCTCCATTTCAAAATGCAGTTTTTAATTGTGTGCTCTTAGTTTTCACACTCTTTCCTGCTCAGAGCTGCACTGACAGTCAGCTCTTTGTGTGTAGTGAATGTATGAAGTGACCAGAAAATTGGAATTTTCAGCCTGCTTTTTATCTTCTGTGAACACACTAAAAGCTGTTTGTGATGCCTCTAAGGAAAAAACCCAAACTAGTTCTACTCTTGTACTTACCTGCCTGCATTACTCTGGGCAACTCTGAAGAACCCAAGGCTTCATCCAAACACAACACCTGCAGGACAGAGGGATGTAAGTTCTGCAGTGGATTGAGGACCATAGGTCAAAGCTTTAAACTTCCATCTACCTCTGTTCAAAATCAGTGTTTGCTCTCCAAAGAGAAGTGGTTTGGGTGGGAGGGGACCTTAAAGCCTATCCTGCTCCACCCCTTGCCATGGGCAGGGACCCCTTCCAGTGTCCCAAGTTGCTCCAATCCCCATCCAGCCTGGCCTTGGACACTTGCAGGGATGACTAAGGCCATCTCTAAGATCATGAACTTCCTGATCTTGGAGGGCTTTTCCAACCTTAACACTTCTGTGATTGTGTGTTTATTTGGTGTGTGGGGTAGTGCTCACTTTTAATGGTTGGGTTTTTAACTTCTACCTTTAAAAAGATCGAAAATATCCTTGATTTCATCGAAAATTATGCCATAATAGTAATCTCTTCTGAACATAAATGAATTCAGCCATTACACTCTCACGTGATTTATCATTTTGTTGATGAAGAATGACCTTAGATTCAATTCAGCGAATCAGCAGACATGTTTTCATGCCTTCCTATTTCTCTCCCTGGTTTTGGAGGGGATTTAATTTTTTTAATTTTTTTGTTTCAAGGCTCAAGGCCTTGAATCTTCAGGTATGCTCAGGAAACTCATCTGCGGGACAGTACACACAGGGCTCTGCAGGAACCCACGAGTTGCTTTTGAGGCCAGATAACTCAGGTTCAGTTCCTTCCCAGTGATTCCTTTTCCCTCCCTGTCCCTAGGTACGGCTTTGTGGAGTTCGATGATCTGCGAGATGCTGACGATGCTGTTTATGAGCTAAATGGGAAAGATCTGTGTGGGGAGAGAGTGATCGTGGAGCACGCCCGGGGCCCACGCCGGGACAGCAGTTACGGTTCTGGACGCAGTAAGCACTTGTGCATTTGTATCCCTGGCTTATTTAAAATAAAACACTGGTTTACTCTTTTATAAAAGTTATTTAAAAGAAAGTGATACAAAGTTGTGACTAGTGTTCTGTAACTGTAAATGTAATTGTTGATCTGAATATTTATTAATTTGTTTGTTGTATTAAACACTTAATTGATACATTAATAAACAGTTTCTTGTACCATTTCTATTATTTTGTTTAACTATTTGAATGATTTATTTGCAATGTGATGTTTAACATAGATTTAACAAAGACCTCAATGTTTTAATTGAAAGAGTCCTTTGAGGCTAAGATGACTGCCCGTTCCATTTGCTGACCTTGGGGTACCTTTCCATGAGTGGCTCTTTGACCTTTGTGGCCCTTGGCTGACCAAAAAAAAAAGAAGCCATGTGACGACCGCAAGCTTGTCCCATTAGACCTGGGTGGTGAGGATCCCAAGGGTTAGAGACAGATGAGATTAATCTGAAATAGGTGCCTGAAAAGCTTTATTCATATCAGATATTCATAAAGCTATTAAGCAATGTAAGTATCATTAGTCAACTGGCTTTATTCAGTTTCTTCTTTCAAACCATTTTAGAAATAATATTAAATATAATTGCATGTTAATTCTAGTGTAATTATAGTTCTGTGCCTTGTTTAATTACTAGCTTGTAGTAAAACTGTTTTAATGCTTTGGGTCTTTGTAAGGTGTTACATAAGGGGGGTTGGATTTAGCCCTGAGGGGGGGGGTCTGTCATGTCTTTGGGAACACCCGGGGCAGAGCAGTTCTGTCGGGGCAGAGGGCAAGGCTCCATTTCCCTGGCTGAAGCTCTGCTGTCTGCTTGTCACCTCCTAAAGGTGGATATGGTTATAGAAGAAGCGGAAGAGATAAGTACGGTCCCCCGACCCGTACAGAATACAGATTGATTGTGGAAAATTTGTCAAGCCGCTGCAGTTGGCAGGATCTGAAGGTATGGGGCCCCTTTCCTTACCCTCTCTCTGTTACAGAGCACAAAGGGTAAATGACATCTTCAGCAAGGCAAAGTGGTGTGCAGCTCTGCTTTGCTCCAACTCCTGAACAACTCCATGGGGAGTAGATTTTGGAAGTAACACACACCCTAATACAGGAAGATATTTGCTTAGGAAGATACTCCTAATACAGGAGTATATTTGCTTATATGAAGCCATTCATGAGAGGTTGGGAGATGCACCTCCAGAACTGGTGGCACGGGACAGTGAGAGAATAATTTTAGCCTTAGCACTGCTAATATCATGTACAGGTATGTTTTATCTTCTCTTAAGCCCTATCAAAACAGACTAAAATCATGCCAGGGGTAGGATTCACTAGATATGGAGAAGTCTGCCCATGTCAGTTTGGATTTAACCTATCAACTCATAAGGTGCTGCAGCTGTTTGAAACAACAGCATTGTTCCTGCAGTCTCTGTTAGGAATTTCCACACCGCCTAAAGCTGTTTTAAGAAGAGTTTCAGGGAAAGGAGGCTTCCAGAATGAGTAATCATGCAAAATCTCTACCAGACTTATTTTTGAAGTCCAGAGGAGTGATTCTCAGTAGTGAAGGTGTTGAGTGACACTGTGGAGCCCACAGTACCTCTGAGTACTCTGGACATGACGTGTTGTCTCATGATTATCCGCATCGTGGATTCAGGGAGCAGGATTTCAATAGTAGATGCAAAAAGATTAGTGCTTCCTTATCAAACTGAGCAGCAATGGTTAAACCCACTTGTTCTTACTGGAACACTTTCTCTTATGGTTCTCTTTTAAGGGTGTGTAAAATTTGTTCAAAAACAAACTTTGATGTAGTAGAAACTGGTCTGTAATTGAATTTTACACTAGTTCAGGTACGTATGGAGATGCTTCCAGTGTCCTTGTTGTTAATGCTTCACACCATCAGTAGCTTGTCTTTGCTTCTGGTACTAAAGTCCTAAGTAGATCATAGGATGATTAAAGCTCCAATGGATTCATTACTGCTTTTTTGGGAATAGCTTTCATTTCAGTGTCCTTAAAATGGGAGTAGCTGGGTTGAAAACAAACCAAACCAGAGCTCTGTGCCCTTTTTCCGCTGCAGCCAAATTCCACAGGGCTGCAGCGGAAAGATACCGTGGCCTGGCAGGGTGAAAGATACCCTGGCCTGGCAGCTTGCTCAAAGCAGGGCAGAACAGACCCTTGATAAACAGAGGGGTTTAGGGATAGAAATGGAGAAGCCAAGAAGCATGAATTGAGCTTTGAGTTCTGTGGGGTTTTTTTCCAGCAGAACGAGCTGTGTTGTCAAGGTGGAGGATGAAGGGAGGTCTGCTTCTCTCTGGGCTTCTTGCTTCTTCATTTTCAACTTTGATTGCCTTTCCTAATAATTTTTGAAAACATAATTTAGAGAGTAAGCACTTTACTTCTTTAATCACTTCTGTAATTTGAAACTTAAGAGTCCAGAGCATATTTGATCTAAGACTTGAAGTGGAAGACCTTAAATTATTGTTTGGCTCAAAACTATCAACCTGCTTCTAATCACACCAACTCTTTGAAGTCATAGTGTGTTATTTGGCACTACAGATGCTGTTTGGGTTAGACCCTTGCTGACATCCCTGTGAATAGAAGAGGCTCAGGGAGCATCGTGTCAGAAGTGATCAGGGTCAGCTGGAAGCCTGACTCTGGATTCAAGGCGATGGTGATTCTGTCCTCTTCCCCTAGGATTATATGCGTCAGGCAGGGGAAGTGACATATGCAGATGCTCACAAAGGAAGGAAAAATGAAGGTGTGATTGAGTTCAAATCCTATTCTGACATGAAAAGAGCCCTTGAAAAGCTGGACGGGACAGAAGTAAATGGCAGAAAGATTAGATTAGTGGAAGACAGACCTGGATCGAGGCGGCGCCGCTCTTATTCCAGAAGCCGAAGCCATTCAAGGTATGTCTGCAATGTATCTCAGGCTGCAGTTAATGAACATAGAGCTGGGTGTGACTTTTGGGTTCAAAAAAAACTTGGAAATGTTTGGAGTTCTCAACAGGTCTAGTTTTTTTAGCACATATTAGTATCCAGGGCAAATGAGGGCTGTGTTCTGAGGTGTCTCCCTTGGTGGATGTGTGGACCTGCTGTGTTCTGAGGTGTCTCCCTTGGATGTGTGGACCTGCTCCCTGAACACCTGTCACTGTTCTTCCCTAGTAACTCAGCCCTTGCTCCTTGTGGGAGCAACTGTGTGGCCAGTGGAGCTGTGCATGTGGAATGAAACAGAAGGTGCTTCTAACACTTCAGCTCTGAACACTGTGTTCTGCTCCAAGCACCAGGACTAACAGTTCTTTCTCAGCTTGGAAACCTCCACCTGTTCCCTGTTTCTCAGAGATCTGTTGCTTTCCTTGTCTGACCAAGAGCTGCTTCAGCAGCAGCAAGTATTCTCCCCTTTCCATTCTGGGGTAGAACTTGTTGCAAGAAAACTCCGGGAAATCTTTACTGTTCCTAGAAGAACTTGCTTATGAAATTAAAATCTGAAGTCAAAGCTTTATGCCAGTGTCTCACCATATTCAAACTGTAATTTGATTGCGAAAGTGATTATCCCTTATATAAACTGGCAAATCTTCTACCAGATTAGCACCCTGCTCACAGCCAGACGTGGCAGCAGGGAAGAGAGGTGGGAGAAGGGTACTCTGTTTGCAGCTGTGTTGTGTAACTTAAGATTTGGCTGCTGAAAGGTGCTTTACCCCATGGGGTTCTGCCCACAGGGGTCACAAGCTCCCCATGCATGCATGCTAATGTGAAGCTGGTTCCTTGTGTTGCAGGTCTCGCTCTCGAAGCAGACACTCCCATAAGAGCAGGAGCCGCAGTGCCAGTAGCAGCCGCTCCAAGAGCAGATCTAGATCCAGGTATGTCTTTGTCTTGGGAGAACTGGGGCCTCCCACTTCAGTGAGAAACATCATGTTAAACTTGCAACAGGAATACTTTGTTTTTCTTTTCCCTCCCGTTTTCTGCATGCTCTGCTCAAACCCTTGCCACACTAAAGCAGAGCTCTCTGTTGCTTTTGCACTTCCAGGTCTGTGTCCCGTTCCAGAAGCAAGAGCCGTAGTCGAAGCAAGAGCCGTAGTAGAGGCCAGAAAGAGAAAAGCAGGACTCCAAGTAAAGAGGATAAAAGTAGGAGCCGCAGCAGGAGTGCAGAGAAATCCCGAAACAAAAGCAAGGATAAATCTGAGGGCATTCTCCATAACAGCGATGAGAAAGCCAAGAGCAGGAGCCACAGCAAGGAAAAGAGCAGGAGCAGGAGTGGGAGTAAGGAAAGGGGAGAGGCAAGGGAGAGCGTGAGGAGCAGAAGCAAGGAGAAGAGTAGAAGCAAAGATAGGGAGAAGAGCATTAGCAAGGCTAGAAGCAGGAGCAAAAGCAGGGATGAGAGTAGGAGCAGAAGCCACAGCAAGGATAAAAGGAAAAATAGGAAGAGGAGCAGGGATGACAGCAGAAGTAGAAGCAGGAGCCGCAGCAAGAGTGAGAAAAGCAAGAGGCGCAGCAAGCGAGACAGCAAAGGCAGCAGCAAGAAGAGAAGGAAGGACAGCCATGAGCGGTCCAGGTCAGGCTCCAAAGAAAAGGAGCGGCTCAAATCTGAGTCGGACAAGAAGGAGGTGAAAGGCGAGGGGGAGGATGCAGTGTCCCGCTCCAGGTCTAGGTCCATTTCCAAGTCCAAACCAAATGTCAAATCAGATTCTCGTTCCAGGTCCAAATCTGTTTCAAAGCCAAGGTCCCAGTCCAGGTCTAGGTCTAGGTCTGCCTCTAGGTCACACTCCCGGTCGCGGTCAAGGTCCCGTTCCAGATCCTAACCTTGCTGCAGCCCCACTTTGAATGGTTGGAAAAGTCTTTTGTACATGTTTAGTAGCTGTAACCAAGTGATTGAAGTAGAAACCCTGTCGATGCTGTGTATTTTTAACAACCTTGATGATCTGTCTGTCATTAACTGCAGCACTCTCTCCCTGCAGCACTCTCTGGTGTGAGGCTGCTCTACTCATTTTCTATCCAATAGAGGGGTTCTCTTTACATACAGCTCTTCCTCGAGCCCCCAGATTACCATGTTTTCCAGGGAGAGCCTTGCAGGGAATGAGCACTGTGCCCTGGTGGGTTTATGGGATTGCAGTGATGACTGATAGGTAGGTATGATGGATTCAACAGTCCCTGCCCTCGACTGATGCCCTTTGATGTCTGCCATTTAGTGGAAGTGCTGAGTCTTAAGTTTCATATTACTTTTTTGTTCTATATTTTTTGGACTTACAAAGTTGTGAATAGCACAATCAAAAAGAAAAAAATAGAGGTACTTGCAGTAATCTATAGGGAAAAAAACTATAGTTCCATATTCTGGTATTGTGACAATATCCTTGTTTTATATTAAATTTTTTTATTTTATTTTCCCTGTCTTGCAAAGTACAGTGATCCCCGTTTCCATGAAATTTGAATAAAGACTATTTTTGCTTGATGACATTTGGTTACATGGTGCTGTGTTGTGATCGTCAGCATTTTCTATTGATCAAGGTAAGCCTGAATTTATAGAGAGTCACTCACAGAGAAAAGGTTCTTAATTCAGAAAGTCACTTCACGTGCAATGTAGGCACAACGCTTGGATACAGTCCATAAAAAGAACTTATTTCTCCAGCATATTTTCCAGGAGTTTTTCATCATAATAAAACACCTGTGCTTGGTAGGAGCCTTCATAAGAAAAAGCTCAGGATGTGCTTCTGGGCTTGGAAGCACAGAGGGTGGAGGCACCTGTTCTGTGGCATGTCCTCAGCATCCCTGGTGACCTGGGAAGAAGGGAGGGCAGCTTCTAGCAAGAGTTTTGTAGGTGCGTAGGTGTTCCTGAATAATTCCCCAATTTAGACTTGGGCCACTTGCAATTTGCTCAGACTGAACTTCCTACAAGCTCTTGTGCACAATTGACTTTGAATGAAGAAATGACATCCCCAGCACCTGTTCTGCCTGCAAGCAACATTCTGAAAAACAGAAGGCAAAATGTATTTTGTGAGTTCTTGGTCTGGAATAAAAAGGTTAGTTACAGCTTTCCCTAAAACTGTCCTTCAGCCAATTCCAAACTACTTAACACCTGATGGCAGTGGCTCTCCAGCAAGAGTCACTTCATAGGTGCAGTAATTCCATATAATTTGATCATTTGGAACTTGTCCTGCCATATTAAGAAGATGAAGGGGTAATAGATCATCAGAGTTGCTTTCAACAGAAAATATTTCCCCACACTTTGAGAGGGGTCAGGGCTTGGCGAGTGGCTCAGACATTTGATAATGTCATATTACCACGGCAGCATGAGAAATCTCTGTGGAAGTGATATTTAATTTCTTCAGAAGGAAAAGCCTTTTCCAGCTATATATATTTAGTGCTTTAACATCTTACACTCTCAAAACGACATTTTTAATCCTTTTTGCTGCTTAATCTTAGTACAGAAGCAAACCAGCCAAGGCAAGATGTTTTCTAATAATGGATAATTAACTGAAAAATACTTCTAAGAAAATCTGCAAATTATACAGGCAAAGATGAAAAAGTGACTCCAGTTTCTGCTGTCTGGCAGCTGTTCCAAATCACCAAGCCAGGTTTTAGTAAGCCCTTTGGGAGAAGCATCCATTCCTTAAATATGTGAGGACAGGCCTTTGGAGGGAGGTATGCTGGAAACTTGTCTGAGGTGGAGGTTGTCACTTCTTGCAGTAAGAGGAGGGAAAGCAAAAAATGCTTTGTGCGTAAGCGCCTGGAACGATGGCAGTTCCTGGGTGTGTAGTGCAGGGTTTGGACACACCACCCTTTGCAGGAGCACTGGTGCTTTACTGCCCAGAGCAGGGACAGAACTCATAATGGGCGCATCCTCCACAGCCACCACACATGTGGGTTGGAGAGCTGGGGCGGGAATTCCCAGGGACTGGACATTTTGGGACATCTTACTGCTGATAATTAGTGTGAAGCATTGGGAGTGCCCCCACAACAGTGATTCCATGGGCAGGGTCAGGCACATGCCTCAGCTGGGCTCTGCTGCATCATTTAATGTTCATTTCTGTCTCACAAGCATCACTGTGTGAGTCTCAGCCATTAATTTTGCACTGAAGTATAGGTTTTGCATCAAAACGTACAGCTCATGTGGCTTGCTGGTGTGGGCACTTTGCCTTTCCCAGACTTGAGTTGCTGCAATCTTGGTCTCCTGAAACTGCAGGGATCTGCCTGGCAGCAGGTGTGAAGCCAAGGCAATGGAAATAATATAAAATATTAACAACAATAATTACATTGCATGGCCAGAGAGGATTAGTGGAAAGTCTATTGCAATAATTCTGCAATATTCCCAAGTAACATTTCTGTGTGAATAGTTAAATACAAAGTGAGGACTCAGCTTTAGACTGGAAGTATCTACTCAGTATCTACTCACTGAAAAACAGCCCCAAATCTGATTTAGGGTTGGGGTACATGTCTTATGGGGCAAAAGCACCTTGGAGATGAGCTCTGTGGAGGGAAGGCAGGAAAGCATGTGGTGGGCACAGGGCAAGTTCTGGCAGAACAATCAGGAGAGCAGCGAGATAAAAAGGGCAAGAAAGCCCAACCAGGGATCTCTGACCAAAACTTACAACAATTAAAATCAAATTAAGAGTCTAAATATGGATGGTTCAATTACTTGTAAAATGTAAACCTGGACCCACTGAATGCTTTAACACTGGCTGCAAGCTTCTGCAGGATTTGTGTTTTAGCTGGAACTTGGTGGGACAGATGAGGTGAGAAATGTATTTGTTTTCTGACTAAATTTAAAGATTCTAAAGGGTATTTTATGTGCCTTGCTCAAGGGATGAAGAATAATGTGATGTGTATTTCAAATGAGCCATTGCAAATCTCATTTATTATTTTCCTGAAATCCCATTCCATTTCAGCTGTCACAGCTTGGTGCCCACTTGTGCTCCTTCCTCGATCACAGTGGTGGAAAACCTCCAATGTGTCACTAAGAAATCCTAACCCCACCTCTTTTATTGTTCCAAAATTCAAATACAAAGGAAAATAACAGTCCCAGAGAAGACAAACAAGTTTAACAAATGCAGAGAAGAGGGGGCAATACCCTCTGTTACTCCTGGGCATGAGAGGCAGTGGGACACCATGGTCACGATTTGCTGGATGCCAGTGGCAGTGGCGATTTACAGCTCCCCTTCCCAAATCTTCCCAGATCCCCATCCCAGCCATGAACGTGCCCCAACTCCTGCGGCTGTGCCCAGGCTTCCCCAGCTGTCTCAGGGAGCAGTACTGGGAGTGGGGCTGTGCCACTCACACCCACACTGCCCTCCAGTGCCCCAAGTGCCTCGTGTCTGCCCCCTCCCAGTGCCAGCTCTGTCCCAGTTCATGCCTATCCCAGGGTCACTCCCATCCCAGTGCCAGCCCTACTACTCCAGTGCATTCCCATCCCATGCTTCCATGTCCCAGTACATGCCCATCCCAGTGCCAGTCCTACCCCAGTGCATTCCCATCCCAGGGCCAGCTCTGTCCTAGGTCCTCCTGGTACTCCATACTAAGTGCCCCATATCCAGTACCCCGTATCCCAGTACCACACACTCAAGTACCCCATATCCAGTACCTCATACCCAGTACCCCTTATCCAGTACCACACACCCAGTTCCCCATATCCTAGTACCCCAAAACCCCATATCCAAGTACCACACACGCAGTACCACATGCCTGGAACCCCATATCCCAGCACCCTGTATCGAGTATCCATATCCCAGTACCCCGTACCCCAGTAACCCGTATCAAGTACTCATATCCCAGTACCCCATATCCCAGTACCCTGTATCCCAGTATCCTGTACCCCACACCACAGTACCCATATCCCAGTACCCCGTACCGCCGTACCCCAATATCCCGTACCCGTACCCCATACCCCAGTACCACGTACCGCCGTACCCTAGTACCCCGTACCCCAGTGCCCGTACCCCAATATCCCATACCCCAGTACCCATACCCCAGTAGCGCCTGGCTCCCGGTGCCCATCCCCGGCCAGCACCGCCTCCCCGGGCCCGGGCCAGGGCCGGGGCCGCGCATGCGCTGGGGGTGCCGCGGGGCTGGCGGCGCTCCCCCGGCTCCATCGCGAGGCCCCGGAGCGGCGGCCCCGGGCCGGGCGGTGAGTGAGGGCGGGCGGTGGGGGCGCGGGGCGGGCGGGCGGGGGCGCCGCCGCCATCTTGGGGGGCGGGGGCGCCGCGAGGGCAAATGGCGGCGGCGGGCCGGGGTGCGGCGGCCCCGTGGGCGCTTGAGTGCCTTTAAACTCCCCAGAGGGGCACGACCGCCGCTAACCCGCCCCTGGACGCCGGCAGGACGCGGGTTTAAGTTCTTTGCGCGGTCATAAAGTACTAACAGTGTCTGAGGTGGTGTTCGCCCAATTTTGACCCAAGAAGTGGTGGAGAAAATTACCGCTCCGCTGAAACTCCTCGGGACTGTGACAATTCAAAAATACTAACGAACGTATAAATCCAGTGCAGTCGAAGCAGTTCTTGGAAATTTCCTCAAAACTAGGAGGATTTAGGTTTGAAAACAGATTTTACATGACCGGAAAAACAAAAACAAAACAAAACAAAAAAAAAACTATCAAACTTTCTGGCAGCAAATTCAAAGCGCAGAAATAATGGACTGGGGATTTTGGGAGGGGAAGTCGGTGCTGGATAAATAGAGGAATAAATATAATCCTTCAAAAATATCGATCGGCTGCGGGTAGGGATCGGTGTGGGACAGTCTGAGTGATGTTTGGTGTCAGGAGAAGGGGATTAGGATGGTTTTATGGACTCCTGGTGCAGCAAGGAATCGGATGAAAACATTTAATTTAGTCAGTTACTGCCCACATTTTAAAAAACGTCCTGTAACTGGGATTAAGGGATAAAGAGCTCTGCTATTTTGTACCAAGTTGTAAAAGACCTTTCTGGTCTGTGTTTTATTATATAGTAAAACAGAAGTAAAAAGGAGTGAAAACAGGGACTTGGTGCTTCAAACTTTCTTTCCCTACACAACAATTAAGAACAGTCTGACATGGTCTCATCAGCGGTTTGCTTCCTCACTTTATCATCTGTAATCTACTCAGATTATACGTTTTTGAGGATGGGAAAAGTCTTTTCCTGAGTGAGTATTCCTGCTTGGCCATGAGAGATATGTAATAATGATTAATAGGAGTCAGCAGGGTACTTTGTTGGATTGCAGTCTTACAAACTAATTACAGATGCAATTAAAAGAGAGGATGTTTTTGGCCTCTGTGCACTAGTTTTGCCCTAAATTTGATTGCACCTTATACTGCAAGTAATCCCATTAAAACTGAATGTGTGTGAGTGTAAAGTGAATTGTAATTCCCGGTGAGTGCTGGGATGGAATCAGATCCAAATTTGAGCTCCTGAGGACAGCTGGGTACAACTGCTGGGCAGGTTGTGGAGGGCCAGCTCCATTTGTCTTGGCCAGAGGTGATTTGTTCTCTCTTCAGGGGTTGCACTGCCATAAGGAGCAAATTGCAGGAGGGTGAGTGGGTGCTCAGTCAGATGTGCTCTGCAGACCATTGCTGCCCCACTGACTCCTCAGGACCAAGGGTGTTTTCCTTGCCTCAGCCATACTGTTTATCAGCAATTTTATCACCAGTTCTTTATTTACTGAAATTGTAAGGCTTTACGCTAATTTTTAAAAGTAGCATTCTGAATTTATTTAAAGCAGTGTTGGCCGTCTTACTTTAAATATGCTTAAAATTGTGTTGGTTTATCTGCAGGAGAAGGCCTGGCTGGGCCTTATCTCACTTTTATCTTCATGCAAAGCTTTTAGTGCAGATACTTCTGCATATGACAGTATATTCCATTGGTGTTGAGGGATGAGGATTTGAGGGTGAAGCTTCAATGTGAAGTGTCCCCTTGTCCTTTTCCATGAGTGCTGGTGTTTTTTGAGAGATGACATGTGCTGCAAGCCTGACATTGGGACACAAAATCAGATTCTCTCAGGGTGGTGATGGAGATCATAAAATCATGGAATACCCTGAGCTGGAAGGGACCCATAGGGATCATGAAGTCCAAGTCCTGGCACAGGACATCCCAACAATCCCACTGTGAGTGTTGTCAGAGGAAAAGGTGTGGAGTGACCATGTGCCAGTCCATGCCTCACCTCTGGGCAGGAAAGTATTCTGGAGGCCTAAAAAACCCTTCTCAGAATTGCAGAGTTTGAATATTATGAAAATGTAGATAAACTGGATCAAAACCAGATTGACCCACAGCAGTGATTACTCTGGGCATTTATAGTCTCTCTATGAGATAACAAGGTGATTCCTGAGTCGCAGTGTCCATTCTTCTTCCCCACACACTGTTCCCTCTGTCCCATATTTTCTGTAATTTTTAATTTATTTCAGCCTTTCCTCAAGCTCTCCAATTGTGCTGCATTGGCAGAAGAGAGGGAAGAAGGAGACACAGTGGGATGAAAAATTAGATTGAAGACTTGGGGGGAAAAATGACCAAGTGCGTCCTTTTTAAGGGAGGCTGGCAGCTGCACACTCCTGCACATGGAATCAATTAGCAGCCAAAGCCAACAGAGATATGACCAAACCCTCTTTCTCCTAATTAGCATCACTCACCGTGCTCCATAGGTCAGGTGTGAGGACAGACGTGCTTTGCTGAATTTGGCAGATTGTTTTCCAGAGAATGGTTCAATTTACTGGTAAAATTCTTTACCCCCAGGGAATGGTTGTTTTATTAATAGGTTTAGCATCTTTTGTCTTATCTACTGTTTGTTTTGTTTTTCTGATTTCTGATTGAATCCAGCAAAGTGATGGGATAAATGCATGGTAGGGCTAAGCAAACAGGTAGAGGTTGTATTCATGAATCACACAGGATTTGTTTTGACAACCCTATTTATGCTGTAGCTTTTAAACTTTTTGAAAGGCTGAAAGAATTGGGATTATTCATCCTGGAGAAAAGAAGGCTTCAAGGTGACCTAATTGCAGCTTTCCGGTGCCTAAAGGGAGCCTACAAGAAAGCTGGAGAGAGACTCTTTACAAAGCCTGGAGCGACAGAGGAAGCAGGAATGGCTTCACACCGACAGAGGCAGGATTAGATCAGATATTGAGAAGGAATCCTTCACTGTGAGGGTGGGCAGGCCCTGGAACAAGTTGCCCAGGGAAGCTGTGGTTGTCCCTGGCAGTGTCCAAGGCCAGGTTGGATGGGGCTTGGAGCCTCCTGGGATAGTGGAAGGTGTCCCTGCCATGGCAGGGGGTGAGATGGGATGGGAATTAAGGTGCCTTCTGATCCCAAACCATTCCAGGGTTCTGTGATTCTACCTTGGGTCACTCCTGCAGAGCATGAAGGTTTTTAAGGTGTGCCATACAATTCCTGTATGGCACCAGGTGATGTTTAGGAGTATGTATAAGTGTTACAGTGGTTACAAGTGATTCCCAGGGACTGGGATTAGCAGTGGTTTCAGGCCTGGAGGAGATGTTCCTGGGGCTCCCAGCTGAGCCTGTGGATTGTGAGGTTTGTTCAGGGCTCAGGCAGTGGCTGGGTGGCCTCCCCAGAGCCACTGGTCTTCCCAAGCAGGAGGAGGTGAGAGCTGGGGAAAGCAGCGCAGCACCAAAGGCTCTTGGTGAAAGCCATAAAACTGGAAGTACACTTTGTTTCTGCTCCTCTCTTTCCATAAAGGAGCAGAAAGCATTAACTCTCTGGGCATGGAATAAGATATTGTGCCTTCTTTTGCATCCCTCCCAGTCTGTTTGGAATAGGCCAAAATGCTGTCCAGCATGGCACAGAGTGCCCCTAAGGACAGGAGAGAGGAGCTGCTGCCACACGGCCATCATGGTGTCACATAAACCTACAGAGACAGGCAGCAGGGTGGGTGTGATGGCAAAGGGGGGCAGTCACACTCGATGTGAGGCAGCACTGTCAGGTGTGCTGATCTGTGTGCTCTCTGGGAATGCTGGAGTGCCGGTTAGCATCGACAGGGAGATGGACTCAATGTGGAACAGGCACACATTCAGCAGCTACAGCCTGTGCCAGTGCTTTTCTTTTGACTGCTGAAAGAGATACGTGTGCATGTGTGGTTTTGATGCAACTGTGTCAGCAAACGAAGATGAGCAGCTCACAGGCTCCAACAGTGCTTTGGGCTTCGTTCTAGGATGAGCTTCTGGATTAGCGTAAACTCACAATTTTGCTGTCTGATTCTATGAGCTGATTGAGGTCACATTGCCGTGGTGCTGTTTATTTGTCTCCCAGTGCAATAGCACATACCATAATCCTGGACATACTCCTGAAAACCCAAGTACTTCATCTTGTGGTTCTGTGGCAGAACCTAGACAAAAAGTGTTTGCTTCTCTTCCATACCAGCCAAAGCATCCCTCTCCCTTCCTAGATCCTTTTCCCACTCTAATCTTTTAGAGCAATATTTTCTTTGATTTGTAGTTAAAATTTTTCCCTCTTTATGGGAAGCAAAAATTAATAGGAAGTACAATGGGTGGAGCTTGGAATTCCTCAATTCTGAATTTTGTCTTTATTTCCATTCACTGACACAGACAGTATCTTCACACTGTTAGTTGCTTGCTGGTGGCTACTGACAGTTTCTCTAGAGGCATTGGTGCAATTCCATTGCAGGCTCTGAAGGTTTCATTTCAGTCCTTGACTGATGAGGTTCTTGAAGATGAGGCTGGGCTTTTATTTGGTAATGGTATTAGTTCAGGCTTGCAAAATATTAGTTGCTTGAGGTGAGTAACAGATTTTGACGGGTGAGTGTAACATCATCTGTCATCATCACAGCATAGTACAGTCAAGGTGGTTGTGTCTGAGCTCCAAAGTGTTCCAAGCAGTTCTGAGACCAGTTTAGTTGTACTGCAAGGAGTTGTAGTGGAGTTTGTGTGTTTCTGTTTAAACTGCAGCTCTGTTCCTCAGTGATGGCACAGGAGAGCCTGGCAGATGTCACACGTCAGGTGTCAGACACCGCTGCTGCACTCCAGGAGATGGAGATGCGCAGAGGTCTCAGAGCCAGCTCGCACTGAGTGAGAGGAGCAGCTTTGCTCAGCTCCTGCCCTGTTTCAGTTATTCCCAGAACAGCACAGTGACAGATAGTTCTCTCAATGCCAGCTGCTTCTTGAATGGGATTTTGCCTCCTGGTCCACAGAAGCTTAGCCAGAAGGGCTGCAAACTTCATGTTATTACTTGATTAACCATGTTTGGGTTTATTGCACCGTTGCATTCCTCACCAGAGAGAGACACTGAATTACTCATGTCATTGGAAATGTTCTTGGCAGCACCTGAAATCATATTTCTGGTGAAATGTTTCTCTTCCCATCAAGTCTGATGGTGTTTTTGGAAGTAGGGTGAACCCGCATCTACCCATTCAGCCTTCACACTCACTTTGTGTGAACTTTTACCCTTTTTTCTTCCTGTTTTTTATTTTTGGTCTCCTAACGAAGGTAAGATGGATGTTAAAAGCCAAAGCTGGTTTTCTACAGTAACAATGAGGTGGTTTCCCAATCCTGCACTGTTTCAGGGGCAGAAATGAGATCAAAACCTGAGTATTTCTGACCTCTTCCTGTGATTCCCTGTCTAAAGATACAGCATAGAGGTCTGGGTGGAAGCTTATTAATTAGGCTCCATTATCTCTGCCAGCTTGGCAATCATTTATCACTTCATAAATCTGAATCTGCAGCTTGGAACTGAATGACTCATCTCAGTTTTGCAGTACCTTCTTTTGCCTTAATGTTTCTGAGACATAAAATGCTAAAGATGAAAAGAAATCACAAATTGGGACAAATGAGGAATGTTCGGGCCTGACTATGGTACCTCAAAATGTTTCATGTTAGTTTCTACTCTGTCTTTAACTACCCCATTTACTTCCTTTTATTGGGTTGTCTTGATTTTATTGTAGATTTTACTGATAGGGAGCATTATAAGAAAAGCAATTTCTTTATTATAGTTTTATGTGGGTTTTACATGATTTATAAAATGCAGAGATGAGAAAGAACAATTATTTTATCAGGTCTTCTGTGGTTAAGTTCAAGATTATTTTCTACATTGTGATTTTTGACAGTTTTCTTGGCCCAGTTTGAAGTAAATTCTTCAAGTTAATTACTTCTGTCCGAGTAACTTCCGAACTCCTTCTCCCAGAAGGAGCTTTGTGAGTAGTCATGGTGCTTGAGCTTCTTTATTTTTAAGGCCCGAACACAAAAAATAAAATCTAAAAAGGGATGGGTTTGCCCTTGTTGAAACTGTCAAGCAAACATTTGCTATGAACAAATGTTTATAGATGTACAAGGCTACATCAAATGTTAATATATTCAATACCACTTGACACAAGGCTCATTTAGTCCAGTTCCTGCCTCTCCCTGCAGCCATGGGGATGTGGATGTGTTCTCTGACCCTGAACATGGACACTGGCTGCAGATGTTCCGCACCTGCAGTTGGAATAAACCAGTGGAAGCTGGGGAACGCCTACAGAGATTATCCTGTGCTACCCAGGGATATTTGCTATTGCCATTTGCAAACATCTGTCTTGCTTTTGGCCCCATTAAAATAATCATAAAGAGCCATGGTGGTGCTAGAATTGGAGCTGCAGGAATGCTGAAGTGTCCTGTGTTACCCTGCATCAGGTCCATGGGTCTGCCTTTGGCTGAATTATGCTCACACTGAATCTCTCAGTAGAACGTTGAGCACCTGGAAGGCTTCAGGTCAAGAGTGGAGTTCAGGGGCAAACAGGACTCTCATGAATCAGAACCAAGATCTGATAGACACAAACCTGGGGTTCTGTATTGAGGAGGGGGAGTGGCTGTTGATATTTGCAAATTACCTTCAGCTGTTCTGTTCCTTTGTGCTGAAAACAAGTACACAGAATTGCCTTCAAGGCTGCAAGTTCTCAGTCTTGAGGAGGAAAAGATCAATTTCAAGTGAAATAAATTAGAGCTGAAGAAACTTGAGAGTGCTGAGAAATCAGGTTGTTGTTACCACATCAGGCATTCAGAATCAGGCCCGAGACATTTGACCAGTGTTGATAATCTTCCTTTTCTCCTCCTTCTCTTCCCTTTGAGACATGAGGAGAGGCTGGGAAGGACCTTAAGCTATGAGGAAATAATGCTGCCAGCAGATGTGGATAAACCTTCATGCTTGGAATGTTCTGAGATCAGCAGTCTACACTCCCATAAAACATGGAATTGGTCCACGGACTCCTTTGGGATATTTTGTAGTGGCGTAATTTTTGCCCTGTGTTCAATCCAAGTCATTACACTTATGCTTCTTACCCAGCAGTAACATTCCCTCTCAGAAACAGCTTCACTTTTATTGATTTCTCCTAATAGCACAGAATCAACAAAGCACCACTTCTATTAGACTGAAAGACAACAAATTATAATGTGTTGTTTTATATTAGATGATCAAGTGTAAGAGCCCTCAGTACCTCAGCTAGTGGGTTTTGTTGGAATATTCAACTGGAACACAGTAACTGGCTGCCCAGAGAGCTGCTTTGTCCTTAAGATGATTTATTTATTTTTTATTTATTTATTTATTTATTTATTATTTATTTATTTATTTAATTATTTGCTGTTTAATCATTTCCCCCCTCTCTCTTCCTGCTATATTCCAGTTCTTGCATGCACAAAATACATTTTTCCTTAATACTATTCAAGAACACATCTGCACTGTGAGATTATGGCAGGAGGCAGCCCCAGTCTCTGTCTGCACCGATTTGGGCAGAACCAGAACTGTTCAGTGATGTGCAGGAGCATCACTGCCCTGGAGACCTGTGCTCCTGCAGTGCCACAGGCACCTTCCCAGCTCGCGGGCTCAGGAATTCTGTCTGGAACAACACATGGAGCTTGGAGATCTCCTTCCACTGACCTTCTACCATGGCACTGAGCTGTCCCCTCAGCCTCAGCCCCTGGAATATGCACCGGGATGCTGCTGCTCCTTAAGTGTTTGAGGGAAGTGAACTGGATGGAATCCTGCAGGAAGCTGAGTCCACTTGGAATTATCATTTCTTCAGAATGGGATATTTCTCTTTGTGTTGAAATGAAAATGATGCTCTGTCTCCTTGGGGCTGCAGAGAAGGATGTGAGCCTTTCAGAGCAAGTCCAGCATCTTTGATGCTTTAAGAAATACAAGTTTTAGATAAAGAGAGGGAAGAAAGATTTGGGATGAAGTTTTGATGGGGTGCTGGAGACAGGATCCTGAGGCCAGGAAGTACACAGGACTGGAAGACAGAGGGGGCTTCTCCACTCATCAGGGAGCCCTGTTTCAGAGTGAAGCAAATGATTTCAGACTGAGGTTTCAGTGAAGTGCAGATGGCTGAGAGAAGATCTCAGACTAATGAAGTGCTTGGAATGAAAGCTTTGGAGCAGAGCTTGCAAATGCAACCACATTTGACTTGTCTCTTTCATCCTGGAGTTCAGTAGTTCCATAATGTACACAGTAAAGAAGATCAAGGAGTGAGTAATCTTTGCAGCTATTTGCTCATCAGAAAGGTGGCTTTTTAGTTCATTTTTTTTTGATGCTTGGCCGCATTTGCAGGTCACGAGTAATAAAAGATGCACAGTGGCACTATTTAACACACTCTAATAATTTTATCTGGACCAATAAAGTGTTCCTACATGGCCTGTGTTTTAAGCTCCAAGGATGAATCTCTGAAGTCTGTCACATATCATTCCTCTTCCAAAGTTGCCCTGTGTATGTCTGGATGGGTTTTCTAGTTCTGCATCTGGATTTCCTGTGCTGTCCTTAGCAGGACAAGCTGTGTGTGTGCATGACTGTTCTGGAGCAGGGATGGGTATCAAACCTCTCCCTTCTTCCCAGCTCTTCCTCCTCCCCTTAGTGGCACAGGGAGATGGGAATGGGGATTATGGTCAGTTATGGTTGTTTCTCTCGCTGCACAAGGTGAGAAGTCAGAGTCCTTCCCTGCTCCAGCAGGGAATTCCACTTGTGGGAGACAGTTTTTCATGAAATTCTCAAACTGAGTCCATCCCACTGGCAACAGTTCTCCCCAAACTGCTGAAACGAGGGTCATTCTTCCCCAGGGTCAGCCCTTCAGGCTGTTCAGCATCACTTACTTTGTAAATCACCAGTTTCCTTTGATAAAATTACTCACCGTTTCAGCAGAGTTCCCTTGCAGGTAGTACTATGGAGTCATTAAGGTTGGAAAAGACCTTTAAGATCAAGTTAACCAAGATGTGCCTGAGAGTACTATTGGAGACCAGTGCTCCAAAATTAAAACATAAATTAAATAAAAGGGCGTTTTCTCTACTGAAGTGGTGTGGCAGAACACGTATGATAGTTACTTCCCTCACAATGGGTTACTGAGTGTCAATTAATGAAAGTTTGTAAAGGACTTTGACAGAACTCATTGCCTGAAAGGTGTTTTAACATTTTAATTCAATAGTTGTCTTCTTTACTTCTGCAGTGCCCAGACAAGCCGTGCCCTGTTCTGATTCCAAAACCTGTGAGCAAATGGATTGCTTTGAGAATGGAAAGATTTCTACTCAAATGGGCTCCCAGCATCACAGGGAGAGGTACAGAAATCCCAGATTTTCCCCGTTTTTTGTTTGAAAGCATTTAAAGGGAACATGGTGTTGCTGTGAGTAGAATGAACCTGTCAGACCAAGTTACAGTTCTGTATCCAGGAGATCCTGCAGACACCTTTCATTTCCTCAGGTCCTCAGCCCAGGCCTCCTCATTCCAAGAGGTTCAGAGACACTGGGAACAGTGCAGGAATAATGTTGCACTTTTAATTTGATATTTGTTTTAATTTTTGATGTTTAATGATATCAGAGACATTCCAGATGATTACAGAAACGGGAAATAATGGAAATCTTACTACCAGCAGTGGCTGTCAGGTGACTGAGGCTGGTAGACCTGTCAGACGTCTTCGGAGGAAGAGAAGGTTGCCTCTGGATTCAGAGGATGAGGAGGAAAATGCATATGAGGATGAGGTAAATGAGGCTGCAAGTACTTCCTTTAAAGAGAGCTTTGAAAAGCAGGGGCTGTTGTCTCAGAGTTCTTTACGAAATGTAAACTGGGCTGGGGGAGGTTGTTCTGTACCCAGGGAATTGTCTGGGTCTGATCCTGATTTACATCAGTGATGGCAGTATCTGTTCTGAGGAGTCAGGCGTGAATGAATAGCTCAGGTGAAGTGAATGACAGGAGTTCACAGCAATAACACCACGTCTCTAGAATAACTACACTCAAATACTGTTGTGTGATATTGAAGATCAGTGTCAAACCACAGGGTTTGCTTGGGTTTTATTACATACTTACTTGCACATACTCTTACTTCACCCCCAGAAACCTGTAAAAGTGCTGCATGAACAGCAGTACCTCAGTCCCGAGCCAATCTTTCCTTCAGTTTCCTGCAGCCCCTAACTCCCTCCCGGGGCCCTTTGTGCCCCTCTGGTAATCTGCTCCAGCCCATCAGTGCCTCTCTGAGCCATTTTATGTTTATTCACATAGTGCAGGGTTCTGTACAGCAGAACAGGAGTAGGTGTTTGTGGGCAATAAAGCTGCAGCCTCTGCTGTCATGAGCAGTTCAACTCATCGTTTTGCTCAGCTTTTCTCTGGGATGTGGGTGAGATATTTTAAGGGATGGATGTTTTCAGGAGTCCTTCTAGTCTCCCTCTTCTCCTCAACCTCATTAGAAGCTGTCCCCCTGTCCCTTCTGGGGAATGTTTGGAAGGCAGCTTTGTATGGCACATTTTGTCTGTTTTTGATTTGCTCTCAGAAATGACAGCCTGGGAGGAATAAAACCCGAGTTTGCAAACACACAGAAGAATCAGGAATGATGGTTGGGCTTGGAGTGTGACACATTGTCTGGGGTGCTCATCTATGATAGGAGTTACTTGAAGCTTCTGCTTCCTTCAGGTCTTCATAAATTCCCTTCTTTTCCCTGTATCCATTCCCTGGCATAGATGGACGTAAGACAGGGAAAAGAAAAAGGCCTGTTCCAGTAAGGCTGCTGACATGAGCAGCAAATCCTGCATTGCAGAAAGCAAATCCTCTCTATTGTAATGGAGATTCTGGTTCTGTGCTGCTCTTTAGGAGCCACATTTAGATGAACTTCAGCAGCATATATTAAATGACTTGTAAAGCACTTTGGGTTACCAAGATCAGCATTATCTATGTAACATTCCCTCCTGATGTTCTTTCAGGGTCGTTCAAGAGACATCAGTGCTGGCTAATAGTCCTTTTAGTTACCTGTTACATCCGTGTTGTACCTGCATTGTAAGATGATCAGAGGGAGGGAAAAACAATCTTGCTAAACTTCTTTTTAACGTATCTGTGTCTAGGAGAAGAATAAATCAAATAATATGAAAAGCCGCAGAAACACTAAACCAATAAAACAAGGTGAGCTAAGCTCATAGTCTCTTTTCTTTAATGTTTATAGATTTTTTTTAGTAGCTATTATAAAGTGAATAATAATAAACAGAAGAGGAAAGGACAGGAGATCTCATTTCGCACTCAGAACAGCCTATTAGGTACATAACCCTCTTACCACAGTCAGTTTCAGATGTTTATTAGCAGGAATATCCTGGATTTGCCTACATGATGGGCATGGGATAAGGGTCTGGAAGGAGTCAGCTTCATCCAGAGCTCACTGAAGACAATAAGAATCTTTTTTCCATTGACTTTGGAGAGCTTCAGCCACAGCCTACAGTGCTAAGTAAAAAATAAATTGTAAACAATTGATTGTGATTGATTGTAGACTATGAGTTTAATGTATTATATACTTTAAATCAGTCAGTTTGTAACTGGGGGGAGAGTTTTAATATACATTTAGAATGTAATTTTCTGTGTGTATGACTGTGGTTCTACCAGAATGAATCCAAGTTGTTTTCATCATCTGGGAGCGGCCTCTCTAGTAGAGGCATTGTGTTATTAGGAGGCTATAAAAATATGAGTATATATATATATAAAAAAAAAGTGAACTGAGCTAAAAATCACTTTGTTTTTAATTTTTTTTATTTTAGTCTTATTTTATCTGTAATTATATGCCTCTCTGTGTTGTCTGTTAGTTTATATTTAACCCCTTATTCCTCTGTGAAATATCAGGAGGAGGAATTAATTCCCACAGTTTTAAGGTATTCTGTCTTGTCTAGACTTTCCTGTAGCACCTTTCCATGGGCAGCTTGCCAGCAGTCCAGGTGCCACAGTTCATTTGACCTGTGATACAATAAATGTCTTTTTTCTGAGGAATAAGCATGGTTTTCCTTTAGCTGGAATTCCTACCTTTCCTCAAAAGTAGAGTTACACTGCCTCTTCTGGGGTGCCACAGCAAACGTGGGGGTAGAGGGAGAAGAGAGGAGGAGAAGCAGATCAGGAGGCATCAGAGAGAAACATTCATTTTATTGTTGTTTTTGATTAATTAGTGCTTCCTGGAAAGAAGAAGGTATGGAACTGGTCTTCCTACTTGGAAGAGGAACAGATGCCAGCTGCTCCCCAAAAGCTGTTCAGAGAGGTTGGCAGCTTTTTTCACTCTCTTGCTTCTTTTTCTTGGGCAACATCACAGGATTACTGGCAGTCACCGGCTCGGTGGAGGTGGGACTGAAGACCACCCTTAAGCCAGCACTTGTATTTCTGAGTTGTCTTGGTACAAGCAGGCAGTAAATGTTTGTTTTCTGCCCAGGGAAGCAGGCATTTGCACTGGGAGTCTCATCCAGAACCAGGGTGTAAAAAATGCTGGTTGAATCTCACAAATAAGCAGCAACTGTTTGGATCTGCTCTGCTCTGGACCAGTGGGCTGTTAGACAGCTTCCAAGGACGGCTGGAGAGGGACAGCCTAATGTCTGTCACATGTCCTGTGTGGTTGTACAGAGCCCTCCCAGCCTGTCCCTGTGGGAATCCGGAGTCCTCTGGCTCAGGAAGTGGTGTGGGTTCACTCACTGAGTGCCAGGAGGGAGGGTGGGCGTTGTGTCAGTCACATGGAGGTGCCAGAGGCTGAGTTCTGCCTTGCTGAAGCTGCCTCTGCACCCCAGTTAAATATGCAGCTCCCAGTGGGCTGTTCAGAACCCAGGGCTGTTGGTCCTTCCAGAGGGAGCTTAAAAGGAAGGTCTGGTACTGCACGGGGTATTTGCAACTCCTGTTCAGGGTGCTTTAAATCTTTTACTGTATTTCAGCTGTTTCACTTGCATTAAGGCTGCAGATAAATGAAAAACACAAATGCTTTCTGGAATAACTGTAAAACTGGGTTGCAGATCAAGCCTGCGTTGTCCCTTTCACCATTTGAAGATGACAAGTTAGCTTTGGGGAGAGTCTGGAGTGACACAAAGAAATTGTAGCTTTCCCAGGTCTTTGATTCTGCATTGAGCTGGGAAGGGGATTCTTTTCAGTTTGAGAAGAGCTCACCTCTGCATCTGCTCAAAGATGTGTTCATAGCTAATTGCAGCAGTTCGGTGTTTTTGAGAGAATAATTAGACTAACGAGTAAATGTGGAATATGGTGCTGGTGCCATTACTGATCCCTGAGCAGCTGTCTGGAGCCACAATCACTTGGGGTGGGGTTTTCTTCTCCGAGTTGAACTTTTGAAATATATTTAAAATATAAAAATTTGAGGCCTTAAGTATGTTATGACTGCTCTGTACTAGATTTTGTCTTTAGGAGTTAACGACAAATGTTTCTTCCCCCCCACAGTATCAATCATTCCCACAAGGCCGAAATGGATTTAAAGTTGGAATGAAATTGGAAGGGGTGGATCCTGAACACCCTTCTCGATTCTGTGTTCTCACGGTGGCTGAGGTAGTTGCTTTTCTTGTCCTTGATTCCAAAAGTGCCATGTACATCTAGAGGTTTTTTTAAATAAAAAAAAGAAGCATAAGGGTAATGGTACTTTAGTTAGTTAATTAATGGTAGGACTTCAAGGTGACACTGAAGGAATGGTGTTATGTAATTAATGATCTTTGCCTGAAATCCTACTGGCATATTTTTGCACTTGTAACTAAGAATAACAAACCTATTAATTGCCTGAAGTGGACAAGTATGAAAAAGAACAGTGCCATGAGGCCCTAAGAATTAGTAAATGTAAACAAGTCAGAATGCTTTTATGCAGCTTCAGTTATGTGAAATCTGGGTTAGTCTGGTATAGGCGTTAAAGTTCTGGGACTGCTTTTGTACCCCAGGAATGTGTGCATGGCATGGAGCAGGAGCTCAGGGAGGTTCCACTGACCAGTTCTATTTCCAGCTCTCTGAAGTGGGGAAAGAGTAGCATAGAAACTGTGAGAGCAAATGAGTTAAAATACAACTAGAGTTTCTGAGAAATAAATGAGATCCTAAATTACTTTTTCTGTAACTGCAAATATGAAGGAGTGTTTTGTTAGTGATTTTCTTTCTCCTTTGTGACCCTTGGTGATAATCAGAGCTTCTCTCACTGTAGGTCCAGGGTACAGGATGCGACTGCACTTCGATGGTTACCCAGAGTGCTACGACTTCTGGGCTAATGCTGATTCCTCAGACATCCATCCTGCGGGCTGGTGTGAAAAGACAAGCCATAAGCTGCTCCCTCCTAAAGGTATGACAGAAAATAGAGCAGTGGACAAGAAACCATAAATTCTATTAAGAACTAGATGTCCTGGCTGCATATTTCATTTTTAGTGTGGTTTCGTCGTGGAACTTGATCTGAAGGGCTAAAGGGAAGAGGTTTAACTAACAAAGTGACTCACAAAAGAGCAAAAATATCTTCTCCGTGATATTCCTAAAGACTGATGTTGGTAGTTACAGTAGAAAGTCTGGATTGGATGTCTCTCTGTGCTTCAGAACTTGCTTCTTTCCTGCATTTGGTTCTTTCCTGGATTCGATTTCCTAGAAACATTTGAAGGTTGAGATTAATCATTGGCCATTATGGTGAAAAAGAGAGAGCTAGTTTAGCTGAAATGCACAGCCCCTGGAGATCATAGCAGGGCAGTTATCATGCAAAGTTCATATTCTTTCCAGGTAATTTCCATTTCTGAAAAACCCACCAGAATGTACCAGGGCCATGTACAACAATCTTTTTTTCTCTCTTCCTAGGTTTCAAGGAGGGAGAATTTAATTGGACATCCTATCTGAAGAACTGCAAAGCTCAAGCAGCTCCAAAAAGCCTTTTTAAGACCCTCAGCAGTGTAAGTGGTGATATGGAATAGAAGGGGTTTCAATAGGTCTGGTGCTAAATGAGTTTTGACCAGAATATTTATGTGATTTTAATATGCTCATGTTAGAGGTACAACCATGGTACAATCAGATGCAAACTACTTCCTGCTGTGTTTTATTTTAAGAAGGAAAACTAGTACAATTTTTCTTCCTTTCCCCAGTCACTGACTTTTCAGAGAAAGAGTCTGTATTTCCCTACCTCCTTAATGCTGGAGGAAAAGATTTACTAAACCATTTATTAAATATATTACAACCATCTGTTTTACTGTGCCCCTACAGTCAAGATATTTGTGTCACCTTCCTCTAATTTAATAATTTCCAAAATAATTTCTGGTTTCCAGCAGCATGCTCACGTGTGCCTTAGGATTCATTATGGGTCTGTGGATCTTGAGCATTTGTCATCCTTTCCCACTGGTGCTTTCTCAGTGGTTGTAAACCTCAGTTCCTGTGAAGTCCTCCATCCCGTTTCATGTTACTGGGATGACACAAAGCCCATGGGCTGGTGGATTGGAAGCTGCACATGGATGGTCACTGACTCCAGCAGGATCAGGGGCCTGGCTCTGCCCTGCTTCCCACTCAGTCACTTCATCTCCTTGAAGGGTCTCATGACTTTTCCGCCAGTGAAGCAGGATGTGCAATGCCCATTATCCTCAGCAAATCATTGCAGGGTTTCTCAGCCTGAGAGTCTGCAGTGGTGGCTGTACCTGGAAGTGCTGGGTTTTGAGCCACATTAGCTCGTTTTTTAGTAATGATAACAGTCATTGCCAGAACTCATGGAAATCCTGTCTGCAAACCTCTTGGTAATCACTGTAGTGTGTTTTGGTCTGTGGGTTTTGGAGACAAAGGAGTTTATAAGAGGCATTTCAATGGCTTGACATAGAACATAGTTGATTTCTCTTTCGTGGTGTCCTGTTCCTCAGCCTGTCACACCTTCTGGGTTTCGTCTGGGAATGAAACTGGAGGCAGTGGACAAGAAGAACCCGTCCCTGGTTTGTGTCGCCACCATCACGGACATGGTGGAAAACCGGCTGCTGGTCCACTTCGATAACTGGGATGAGAGCTATGACTACTGGTAAAAGATCCCATTTCTGGTACCTGTCTGCAGGTAGACTTTGCAGGTCTGCAGGCTTTGTTTTAAATGCAGACCCTAAAGTTGGGATATTATATCAGTTGTACAACATCTGAATAATTACTTGGGGTTTTCACAAAGAGTCAGTTCCCCAGTAGTTCCCTTTCCATTTGGGTGCTGGGCAGCTCAGTGCAGAACTAGTGAGGGTGGCCTGAGCTGTCTGGGAAGCATTGGAGGTAAGAAAACTCCTTATGGTGTCTGAAAGGGCTCCAGGAAAGCTGGAAATGGCCTTTGGACAAGAGACAGAGGGACAGGACAATGGCCTCCCACTGAGAGACAGCATGGATAGGTGGGGTATTGGGAAGGAATTGTTCCCTGGGAGGGTGGGCAGGCCCTGGCACAGGGTGCCCAGGGAAGCTGTAGCTGCCCCTGGAAGTGTCCAAGGCCAGGCTGGATGGGGCTTGGAGCACCTTGGGACAGTGGAAGGTGTCCCTGCCCATGACAGGATAGGATGGGCTTCAAGATCCCTTCCAACCAAACCATTGCAAGATTTACTTTGTATTTCCCTTTCTTTTGGGACAGCTTGAATGCCTTGAAAACCCAGTGTTACACATTCTTACAAGGCAGTGCTTGTCTTCTGTACCGTGATCACACCCACTGAAAGCATCTGCTCACTCAGCAAAGGCCTATCAGACAGCATTTGAAATCCTGCCTTTCTTTTTGCTTTCCATCTGACTGGTGCCAGCTTTCCCTCTTTGATTCAGGTGCGAAACGAGCAGCCCATATATCCGTCCTGTTGGCTACTGCCAAGAAACTGGAACCCCACTGACAACACCACCTGGTATGTTGCAAGTGAGACTTACTTCCTGCCTCAGCCAAAACACCTGCAAACTGTATCTTCCACATAATTACATATTTGCAAGTTCCAGGTTCACTTCAGAACTCTTTACCACCTGAACAACATTATTGTTCCTACTTTTTGCCACTGCAATTTATATTGTTCTTTGAAGAAATGGACAGGTTTGGTAATTTATAATTGAATTTGATTTTAGAAGGGAAAAGTGAGAAGGATTTTCAGCATTTCCTTCAAGGTGAGCTGGGAGAAAAAGGGATACAATGATTTCCTAGATGGAATTCCTGGAAATCACAGAATACTCTGGATTGGAAGGACCCACAAAAATCATTGAGTTCAACCCTTAAGTGAGTGGCCCATACAGGGATTGAACTACGGCCTTGGCGTTGTTAGCACACCATGCTCTAATGATTTCCTAGATGGAATTCCTGGAAATGAAGGAGTAACTGAATCCACATCTTTTTCTGCTGTACTGGAATTTGATAAATGAAGAGAATGTTGGCAAATAAGAGGACAGAACGAACAAGGAAAACAGTGTTGTTTTCAGGCCTTGGAAGTGCTCATTCACCTTAAAAATAGCAAACATAAAAAATTAAGCCTGACATTTGTCAGACTGACAGCCGTGGAGCAAGAATTCCTGTATTTGCTGTGTTCCAGGCTCAGTGGATCAGGAAGCACTGCCTGATCCCTCTGCATGGGTGGAATTGGCCTCTGTGTCTTCACTGTAGATGTAGAAGGGGATGTGTACATTTCCTCTCAGCAGCACTACATCTATCCCTGCTCCTGGAAGGTTCAGCAGGGCTCGGCTCTGCAGTTCTCTGCTCATAGCAGGTGTTCCTGTGCCCCCAACAAAACCTGCAGCCAGTTCTGGTCTCTCTGCTGTGAGACTTAAATGCAGAAGTTTGCAGAGTGTGCTCTGCATTTAGTCACTGCACCCTCCTGCCCAAAGGAATCCATCCTGGGGCTAAAAATTACTGAAATAGGAAAAAGGTAGATAATTTCTTCAGTGTAATTGCCAGGGAGAGACATCCCACTGTTGTTAGATCAACACACCCATGGAGCCTTTTCTCTCCAGGCTGCTGGGTTTACTCAGTGTGGGTGAGCGGGCAGCAGGAGAGGAGAAGGTTCTACAGTCTTACAGGCACTCACACATAGAGTAGTTAATAAACAGGAAATTAATTTAGTGATGCCATTGCACATCACAGAATCCTCTGACTAGGTCATAATTGGAGTTTTCTCTAGAGATTAAGAATTGATTAAGCTGTGCAGAAATGAACTCACCAGATTTCAACCCAGTGTAAAACTGGGGAACTGGCAGAGCTGCTCTGGATGCTGGACGTGGTGGGTAGGAGAAAACAGGTCACTTTCCAGCATCATCCATTGTAAGTGCGAATTACAGTGTCACAGAGCTGTCTTTTTGCTGTTTGTAACAGTAAACATGGGGGTTTTCTTACAGAAATATTAAGTCTCTGTTTTTTCAGGACACAGGGACTCCAAAGCCTTCTCATGGGAGAAATACTTGGAAGAAACTAATTCCCAAGCAGCCCCAGCAAGAGCCTTTAAACTGGTGGGTGAATCTCTTTAGTTTTTCTTGCTCAGATGCTGTTATCCACCCTTTTTTGCTAGTGGCTTTATTTGCCTGTGGTTCACCTTATCTGTGCCAGGAGGGTGAAACTGTGGTTTACTTTGCATTTAAGATCATCTCAGTGCTGCTAAAACAAGAACACACAGCAAAACACAAGTTTTGGGTTTTTTTTGGGTTTTTTTGTGGGGTTTTTTTGGGGTTTTTTTGGGTTTTTTTGTTTTTTTTTTTTTTTGGTAATATGGAAAGCTGTCTTGTAAAGGATTTTTGACTAAATATCTTCAGTGGCTCCATTAACAGATTTAAGGACAGAGTCTTCAGTCCACACAGGTAACTTTGGCTTCCAGAGGTATGTGGGAAGTGCCTCACAGAGGGCTCAGAGAGGAGGAGGAGTGCAGTTACCTGGTATCCCCTCTACATGAAGTTTTAAAAACTTCTGTAAAATTCACCTTGCAGTTGTACAAATCCATACTTCCCTGGCTGGTGAGGCTGGAATTAAGGTAGAGAAGTTCATATCAAGGGTTTACATGTGCTGATATAGATGTTAGTCCTTCTGGGGAGGAGCCAGCTGTGCCCTCCACAGAAATAAATGTATTAACAGATGAAAGAGCATCTCTGCCAAACCACTGGGTGTGCTAAGACCATCCTGCAAACTCAGAGTGAAGATGCTTCTCTCAACCTTGGGATCGTGAGCTTTTGTTTCTTTCATTTCAATTCATTATATATATCTGGAATCTACTGTGAGCAGAAACAAACCAAAAATCTTTCAAACAAGTGTACTTTTAATTTGATTTTTTTTCTTCCATGCTGCTGGCTCACCTTGCTAAACTTTGCAATATGTTTAAAAACTCTTCCATGCCATTGTGACACTTGTCTTGGTTCCTTTTTCTGAAGTAGGAGTTGCTGCTGCCCCCCTGTGAATTTTTGTGGAAAGGTCTTTGGGACTGAGGGGGAAAGGCAATCAGGGAGGCCTCAGATAAGAGAGGCAAAAATCCAGACAGACAGGTTTGATAATTACCAGATTTCAGCAGCTGTCCACGTGAGGTTGGTGCAGGCTGCAAGGTGGTGTCACGGAGTTGGAAGAGGTTTTTGCCTTGTCAGAGAACTGTAAGGCTTTAACTGGAGTTATCTGTAGCACAGTGGAACTCCAAAACATCCCTGGGATCAAGGTTTCCCACAGCTGGAAAGCACCTTGGAGCCAGGGGTAAGATGAGGAGTGGAGCCTGTCAGTGGGACACACTTGCTGCCCCAAGGGTGGACTAAGTTTTTTTGAGCCACACTCCTAAAATGTCAATAGAGCTGGAAAATGTGAACTTGAAACTCCCAGACCAAGTCCTCTGTAAGATCTGCCATTGTGGCTTCTTCCCTCAGATTTTCAGGGTCTCAGGTATGGTGAGACATAATGTCATCTGAACATAAGAGGGCTTTGCTCAGTTTGCTCAGGACAGAGAGCCATTTTAATACTGAGAACTCCCTTCTTTGGATTCTTCCAAAGTGAAGTGTCTTCCCAAGGGGGAACCCTTGTCTGCCTCCTTTCCTCTTTTCCAGACATTTCTGCAGCCATTGTTCTGCTCCTTCAGGTATCAGGCTTTGAGAGAAGAGTAGAAGGACCAATTCTGGCTCTCATGAAACTCTAGAGTGCAAATTAACATCTAAAACTGTGTTTCAAAAATGAGACATAAAAGGTATTTGATACATCAACAGTTAATAGAACTCTTTCAATATCAAACCTTGTTATTTTTCTGGCTTGGTTGGACTGAAGTGCAAATAAATGGCAAAGCTATTGATTTTTAAAAAATTATTATTATTATCCCTGCTAGCAATTACAGGAAATCAGTACATAAAAATGCAGGTTGAGAGCCAGAACAGGCATTTCTCACTGAATTAGCTTTTAACAATTTTAAAGAGCTGTCTTATGTAGTCTGGAGACACAGGTCATCAGCACGAATAGCAGGTCTTGGGTCTGGATTTCTGCCCTCTCCACGCAAAAACTCAGGAGACAGCTCCAATGTAAGCATTGTTATTTCAGCCCATCCTCTCGGGCTGACAATTCCAAAACATTCATAAGCTATTGTCAAAAGGGCAGCAACCCTTCAGAAAGTCTTGAGCAATGAGCCTGGCTCCTCTTCTGGGCAGGATTTGGACCGTGGGCACCCAGCTACTTCTTCAGGGAAGACAGACAAGGTTGGCTGGTTCAATAAGATGCTCTTGAAAATAAAAGAACTTTGGATTGTCTGTTTTGTGGTGTGTCCAGTGTCTGACAGCCCACTGATAAATGTCTGTGTCCGGGTGAAATGATCAAAGAGAAACTTCAGGTGTGGTGTTAAATCCCTTAGCTCAGGAGTGCATCTCCTCCTGCCCCAGCCACTGGCAGTAAAAGAGTAAGAAAGACTGGGAGGGAAGAGTGGTTTTAATAATTTCATTAGCCTGGTCATGTTCAAATAGACAATTTATCATTTCTTGTGAAAATCCTGACCTCTGTGTGCAGAAGTGAAGAGGGGCATGTTTTGAATGAGTATCCATAATACCCCCATTGAAGAGGTCAGAGGAGGAATTTGCAGTCAGATAAATGGAAAAATTGGTAAAAGCTGTCTCTTGCTTAGAGGTTACATAGGGTGCTGCAAAGAGTACACATCAGGTCAAAGAACATTCTGGAGTTTTCCCAAAGTCTTCAGGGTTTGAGGAAAAGAGTGAGTGAGCCTCTGCAGGGGGAGACTCCAGGGCCAGAGCTGCTGTGAGTCCCAGCACAGCAGCTCCCAGCATTTGTTCACGAGCAGCACTGGTGTTGTGATAAGGAGTAATCTGGGTAATGAGGGTAACTGTGATAGCCAGGAGCTGTAGCTGATGCCATGGAGGATGTAGGGTAGTGAAAAGAGGCGTGTTCAGATGTGAAAAGTGGGGAACTGGCCCCTGTCCTTGCTGGTGTGACATTACAGAATAGTCAGGTTAGAAGAGAGGCTAGAGATCATCCATTCCAACCCTCTGCCAAGGCAGAGTGACCTGGAGCAGGTGACACAGGTAGGTTTGGAATTCTCCATCCAGGTGGGTTTGGAATGTCACCGGAGAGAGAGACTCCACACCATCCCTAGCCAGCTGTTCCAGTGATCTACCCTTCATGGAAGGTCCTTCCTCATGTTGAGGTGGAACTTCCTGTATTTTAGTTTAGGGCCATTGCTCCTTTTCCTGTCACTGGGCCCCACTGGAGAGTTTGGCACCATCCTCTGACAGCTGCCCTGGAGATAATCTTATGTACTGTTGAGATCTCTCCCCTCTCAGTCTCCTCTTCTACAGAAGACCATGTCCCTGCTGTGTAGGAGATGTGCTGTCAGGCTGGGGAAGCTGTGTCAGTGGAGCTGCTTGTGGTGGTCCCTGGCTTCTTGTTCATGAGGGAAGGGCCTCTTGTCCTGGCTGGGACAGCTCCTCTGTGCTGAGCCACCACAGGCTGCCTCTCCAGCAATTTGGGGCTGCTGACAAACACTCAGCTCAGTCCTCTTAGGAACTCTGATTTTAACCTCTTGGTTACTCTGATTTTCGCCTCTGAACAGTCTGCCATGTGAGATAACCCAAAGCTCCAAAGGCAGCTAGGAGTGAATGGAAACTGGAGCACATTTGGAGCAGGTACCAGCTCTGAACTACAAGTGTTCTTAGCATTCTGTTTACAATCATTTCTTCCAGCGTCCTCCTCATGGATTCCAGGTTAATACAAAGTTAGAGGCTGTGGACAGACGAAATCCAGTCTTGATAAGAGTGGCAACAATCGTTGACAAAGACAACCATCGTGTGAAGGTATGACCTTGCTCCCAAGTGCAGAGCCTGTGCTGAGAATCTCAGGCTGGGCAGCACAGGGAAAATCCCCCTTGGGAACAAGGAGCAGCAAACAACAGTCAGGCAGCTGCTGTGGCCTCCGGCCTGCCCAATTGGAAATGGTTCCTGTTGCTTTGTTTTGCTGAAATCTGATGGAATTGGCCTGGTGTTAGTTACTGTTCTAATGTAACTGTTTTTAAGTAACACTTGACAGTGTGATGGTGTCCCATCTCTTGGCATTTTCCATGTGATCTCCAGGACTGATGGCAGTGTGAGTGTTCTGCTGGGGAAGCTGCCTGACTGAGCTTTTTTCACCAAAAGCAATTTAAACCCTGGTACATGTGGGAATCAGTGTCATTCTCCAGCACAACTTTGTCACATAAATGGAATTTGACCTAGTCTTTTCATGTAAATGTGTTGCCCAAATAATTTATTGTGCTTTGGCTTCTGAGGAACTAAGTATGAGCCAGCTAATGTGGAGGCTGCACTGATGGAGACTCTGTGGCCACAGGTCTCCTTCCCAAAGGATTATTACACAGGCAGGAGTGGAGTTCACTCCCCATTATTCTGTTTGATTCTGAGTCTCATTGCTGTGAATAAAAGCCAAGCTTTGCAACTCCATAGTGGCATGCTACTCAATTCATACGCTGAAACTTTGCTGCATGAACAACCAGTAGCCTTTTAAGTCCAGTGATCCTCAATCTCTGTTCAGTAGCTGAAAGTAGTAGACCTGGATATGAGCTACTACCAGCATCTTCATCCAGCAGAAAATTACAGCTTGTTCACTGTAACCCACCAAACTTGTTGACTTTTATGTTGTTTTGGGATCCATGGAAAACAAAACAAATAAGCATTTGTTTTTACATAGCTTTGGACTTTGCATGTTAGAGGACCCCATGGGCTGGTGGGGTGACAGACTGTGTCACCAGAACCTGGTTATTCTGTAAAACACAGATGCAGGAAAACAAAGAGTTAGACTGAGCACAGAGATGATTGTGCCTGATGGAAAAATTGATCCGAAAGATTGAATAAACCAGCCCCAAGCTGAGCAAGGTGAAACAGAGGGGGAAGTTAACATAAAATCTGAGTCACGACCTGAACTGTGTCTTTCCCTGAGACTTCTGCTTCTTTCAGATACATTTTGATGGCTGGGACCATCACTACGATTTCTGGGTGGATGCAGACAGCCCTGACATCCATCCTGTGGGCTGGTGTGACAAAACTGGGCACACTCTGCAAGTCCCTCTAGGTAAATACAGGACACTCTACTGTTATGCTGAATAATTTCCTAAGCGCAGTCTGCTCCTCAGGTGCAAATCTGTTTGTCTTCCCTTTTTTACTACTCTCAGGTGCTGAAGATCCAGAGGGAGCAGTGGGACAGGCCTGTCCTACTCCAGGCTGCCAGGGGATCGGGCACGTGCGGGGTCCCCGCTACGGAACACATTACACGTACGTGGATGAGTGCTGTTAATAGCAGCAGCAGCAACAACAACAACACAACAACAACAATCATGATGATGATACTAATTCTAATGATACTACTATTATTATTATTATTATTATTATTATTATATAATAATAATAATAATAATAATAATAATAATAATAATAATAGTAATATTGTAGCACCAAGCAACTTCCCTACACTGAAATGATCTCAGAGTGGTTATTCTGGAGATAGCTATAACTGCAATCGCGGCTCCCTCTTGTGTCTAAGCAGGCTGTTTCATCATAAATCCTGTTTATACTACTATAATCATGATAGCTGCAATGCAAACAGATTCATTCAATTCAGTTTTTACATTCCAGCAATAATGAAGAAGTTCTGTTTGTGAAATATAACCAAGAACAACATGCAAAGAAACAATTAAAGAGGCAAGGGCTTGGGTAGGATGTTGAAATATAAGCTGTTGAAGTATAAGGTTGCTCATGTTTTGTGCTCTGCCTTTTGATTTCTTGTGTGCTCATGGAAGAGGAAGCTTTTTCTCAAGTAAGTTATTTTAAGAGCAAGAAAACAATCTCAGGTGGGAGGTCAGAAGACCTTATAGTTTATAATGTAGTAAAGGGCTTTGAAGTTTTCAGACTGAAAGTTGCAGAACTCTGTTGATTGAGGAAATATTGTTCTGATAAGCAGGTTACAGAGGATGAGCTCTTGTCCTCTGTAGTGGCTCTTTGACAACATGACTTTGTTTTTTAATTCTGCCATATAGTCCATACCCATATAGAGCTGGGTAACAGCACCTCTTGAGAGTTTGTGGCCTCACTTTCTCTGGGTTTGTGATGAATTTCTCTGCCTGAGGTAGGGAAGACTGTCTGACTGTAAAGCTTTCATTGCCCTCTCTCTTTTTGTTTCTCTTATCACAGCTTAATTGGCTGCCCATACTCTGATGTGAACCTCAGCAGAGAAAACATGTTACAGGACCGGCTGAGTGGGGAGAGACCGTCCCCTGGGAACAGCATGCAGAAAGCCAGGAGGCTGGAGCCCCCTGGCCCATTGCTGGGAGCAGGAGAGCCTTCTCAGGGCAGCTCTTCACAATCCAGGTGAGCTGGATTTTACTCTTGGCCAGGTACTGGGGAGCAAAACCATTTATAAGGATGAAAACCACCGGAATTGGCAGCGATGCAGTGGAGCATTGAGTTCATCTGTCTGTAATATTGACCTGTGTCCCAGACACTCTTAACACAGAGCAGTGCACTTTTATACCCTCATATGCCTTAATAGGTTTCTTGATTCCTTAATCCTGGTGCTCTGGTCACATTCCAACAAAGGAAATTGCATTCTGTCTCCATAAATTTTTCCTTGCTGTTTCAATTTAAAATGTGTTCCTTGGTTTCCTGTCCTAAAACTGTCAAGCCAAGGTTATTTTGCACTATTAAACTGTAACTATGATCCTAAGGGTGGGCTGAGCACTATGTGTGTGTCACTTAGCAGCAAACAAGTTGAGCACTCTCAGATACTTTGTTTTCTTACAAGAAAATCTTGCAGTAGAGCAACATTGAAGGAAACTGTTCCTTAGTTTTTGGAGTGCAGAAGTCGCTTAAACCTGTCATGGGACAAACCAGGATAAGAAGGATTTTTTAAAATCGTTTTCAGTCTTCACAAATCCAGTCTCACTAGGGCAAATTCCAGCAATACTTTTGTTTTTTGTTGTATGTGAAGGCTTATCTATATTTTAAAGTTCATCTATTTGTTTAGACTTATAACATTTTCAAGAACTATTTGTCCAAAGAAAAGGAATGAATGCTTCTTTCTCCTCCCTGGCTTTCATGGCCAAATTGCTTCCTACCATGCCACAACTATGCAGACATCTTCATTCCCTAATTTCCACACCAAAATTGATTGCATTTCAATGGCACTGCTACCATGAAGTTCTCTTGGGAGATTTTTAATTCTCACAGAATAAATAACATTTTAGAAATGTAATATATTTTTCTTCTAAGTATTTAATTTCCTGATAGTGGGAGATCTGAATTCAGCCTGTAAATCTGGTATAACCCTGCTGCTTGTCCTCCCTTGGCCAACTCTGTAGCTCACTTTAGGCATCAAACTTAGTCATGGAAACTCTTAAATGTTATCCAGAGGTATCAAGATTCAGAAATCTTAAATCTATTGCTTTCACCATAACACAGTGGTTTCCCATAGCTGCTGGGATCAGAGCCTGAGTGCACAGAGGCTGATTTATTTAACATAAGCTCTCTCAGTCCTTGCAGAAGAGGAACAAAGCACTTTGTACTCATGGAGGGGAGAGGAAAGTTCTGCCACAAGGTGGTGGTTGTTGCTCTCACTTGCCAGGAGCAGCCAGCTTTGCTCTCCTGTGGGAAAAGAGAACAGAGGATGATGGCAGCTCAGCTACTGTCATTTGTCTGTCGTTCCAGAAAATCTGCACCAGACAGTGAAAAGTGGTGTCCAAGCAGCATCCACCCTCCATCAGAACAGTCAGAAACCAGTCAGGAGAGAGACTGGGGAGAGGAGGATTCCTCTGCAGACATCAAAGCCACACAAAAAACGTAAACAAGTATTTTGTGATGTATTTTCAGGCATTAACAGTTGTGTTTCTTGATGGTGCTTGTATATCTGAAATAAAGGTGTAAATAACAAACAGCCCAACTGGATCGGAGTTTTGCAGCAGAGTATTTTAGAATGACATGGTACATCTCCTCCCTTCCTCGTGTTGTTTTGGGCCCTCTCTTTCCTGCAGTAAACTCAGATCTGAGTTCTGGCCGTGAATTTAATAGAATAGCCCTTAGCTCAGTGGGAGGTCAGGGATGGAGCTATTGCTTATTTTAAGAGGAAAAAGTTTTTAGTTTCTATAGATCCCTTTAATCTTCTTGTAGAGAAGAAATTACATCCATTTCTGTGTCTTCTGAAATGTTTTGTAATTGTTGCTTTCAGGCTTGGATGCTCACATGCCTATATCAAGTTTCAGCTGGTAAAACAGGAAAGCAATGGGAAAGGTTGGTTAAATTTTATTCCTTCTTTCTCTGTATGTGCCTATCTGTGCAACATCCCCACAGTCACAAGGAGCATTCAGAACTTCACAGCCTTTTTTGTCTTTGATTCCACAGTCGATTGAAAGCACATGCTGGAGATGGTGGCATTGGTAGTTTTTCTTCTTTTAAAATGAGGAGAAAGGGTAAAATTACTTTGAAGTGAAAGCTTTAATACTTTTTAGAGTGAAGCCTTGTATTTATTAACTGAGAAGATGAGTTTGCACTGGTTTTTGTGCCACTGCAAACTCCTATGTAGTGACAAGGGGTTCTCAGACAGTCTGACCTGTGTCAGGCTGTGACAGAGCCAGCACAGGGCTCAAGGGCTCTGCTCAAAACTTAGCAGATAGTTCAGGTTACATCAAGCCCTTTTTGTAGCCCCTCATGGGTATTCAGAAACATATTCTGAATTATTGGAGGACTTTTTAAATGTTCTCTTAAGGATGAAAAGGAAATGAAAAGCTAAATGGAAAAACAGTGAGGTTTTTTTCCTGGTATGTGACAGGTTAAGTTTTCAGAGCAGCTTTCTGCTATCACTTTAGCAAACCATATGCTTAACTTTCAGATTTACTATAAAAAGGCATTTCAGAGAACGGAGCTGACCAGGCTTTTAGGAGGATTTAACATGGTAATAAGTCTCCAATCAAAAATAGCTAAGCAGGCACAAACTGGGACAGGTGCCTGGATTTTTTTTTAATACTCATTTTTACCTAGTGTTGAGTTCTGCAGTCAGAGCTGAGGGAACTGCCAGCTCCAGGCTGCAGTTGCAGCTGGCAGGGAAAGCTGCCCACTCTCCCTTCACACTCACCTTCCATGGAGTGATGGAAATCAGGGGAATGAAATGCAATCATCCACTGACCTGTAGTTTTGCAATTACCCAGAGCTTTCCTCCCAGCTATGTTTAAACTATGAGATCACTGCTTTCTCGTCAGAAGGAAAGACACTTGTCTAGGTCATGGTTTGGGTGCTCAGTCCAAGGATTTGGGCTCAGTGGAGAAAAGGAATTGGTCTGAGATGGAAGCAGTACGCACCCAGCAGAGATGTGGCTGTGGGGGAGACCTTGTGCATGAGTGGAACCTGCTGGAGCAGGAATTGGGGACAAGACCAGCTGCTGCCTGTCCCCACCACTGCAGCAGTGCAGCAGGGAAGGAGGGGGTGACAGCCCTCTCCTCACCAGGAGCTCCTGAACTGAGCAGTTCTTACTCAGGCTTTGTTTATCGTCCCTTGGTTTCATTATTAGAAATTTGATGTTATTTGAGGCTGTCTCATGACCTTTAGGGATGTGGAGATGAGATGAGCTGAGAGGGCTCTGGGGCCAGGGGTGTGACTGTTCAGTAGGACAGGCTTTACCTGCAGAGCTGCTTCCCCTTTGGCTGGGGGGAGCTGGCAAACCCTGTGCATCTGCTTTTTCTTTTTATTTCGACCGTTTTGCTTTGTACTTTCGGCATAGTGACTGCTCACCTCCCACATCTTACACCCCAGCCCACTGAGAGCTGCTAAGCAGAGGCAGCAGAGGTAGCAGAGCAGCGGCCCCTCCAGGCACACGAAGCCTGCCCGAGGGCTGGGATACAGTGGGAATGCTCGGGGATGCCACGGGACGGCGCTGGGCAGCCTGCGGGGCCGGGGGCATCCCCCCGTGCCGCTGTAAACCAGAGTGCTTCCCAGCCTGTTCCCATCCTCTTCCTTGCTTCTTGTTGTATAACCAGCACGTCCCTGTACGACCGTGACTCTGCACTGCTCCAGTGATCTCATTAGGGAGGGGTGATTCTTTCCTCCTTTTTTTTTGTCTTGGATTTCAAAGCTTCGGTCACTTGACACATGAGGAAGGAGTTGATGTGTGGAGGTACCTTGAGCACTCCTGCCCTGGGAGTCTCCTGGGGAGCGAGCCCAGGCCGTGCTGGCAGCACAGAGCTCTGGCTACCGCTGGGGCTGGAGCGGTGCCATCAGTTCCCAGCCGAGGATGCTGTTACCAGAACTCCTCCACCTTGTCAATAAAAGGCTGCAAACATCTTCTCTGTTAGCAGCATGACATCATTTTCCAGGGAAGAAGCTAACGATAAAGCCTCCAGCCTGGCAATCTTATCTTTTTTTTTTTTTCCCTTTCTCCTGCTTGGGAGTGTGGGGAGAATGCCCTGAGAGCTCCGTGTGCCACACAGTAGCTGTGCCTGGCTCTGCTCACCCTGCCTTGATTTCCCCTCCAGGCTGTGACCCTTTCTCCTGCTTTGTTGTAATTGTTCCTACTTGAAGCCTGGCTCTGACTTGTCTTGTTTCCTTTTCTAGGCCCTGATTGGGATCTCCAGCAGGCCCTCCACCAGTCTATCTTCATGCCTTCCCTGGCCTCTAACCCCACCCACCGCCTCCATCTCTTCTGGGAGCAGCACTGCAGGCTCTTGCCAGAGGTCTCAGGCCTGACAGCCAAAGAAGTTGCCAAATGGACTGTGGAGGAGGTGAGTTACCTGTTCCCTGTTCTGCTCTCCCAGACTGCAGAAATGCCAGAGAGCTCCTCTTTTGGAGTGCTAATTGGGAGACATATTTATTTCCTTCCCTCTCCTTGGCAGTGCTCTTCTGTTTGTTGTTCTTTGTGCCACAGCTGACTCAGCTGGAAGTTAGACCCAAGACCCTTTATCAAGGAGGGGAAGGATCCCTGTTTGTGCTCTGGTATCCACAGCCTATTGCCCTCAACAGGATTCCCTCCCTCCCTCCCTCCCTCCCTCTGTTTATTTATCCCTCGATTTCTCAGTCCTCAGGCCTGAAGCATCATTCTGACAGCAGATTCCCTTTTTCTGATCTCCCTCTCCTGTGACTTTGCTGCTGATTCACTTTTACAGTGCAGAGAATTCCAAACTGTGCTGTGCATGCCCACTCCTGCTGCATCTCCCTGCCTGATGCCCTGGGAACAAAACTGCCCACAGCCTGACCTGATTTCTGGCAGAGGTAGCTGTGCAGCTGGAGATGTGTCTCTGCAGCTCTTGAGATGTCTCCTGTAATTAGGTGGTGTGTGAAAAAGGCAGAGTATTTGTGTGCTGAGTAGTTGGTTTTTGCCTCAATGCCTTGGGCATAAATAATATTTCTCTCTGCACTTGGGAAGTGGAGACAATTTGGATCCTGGTGCTTAATTGCAGGTCATTTAATTTCAGAGAAAATTAAAGTGCTCAAGTGTTGCGCTTGCAAGGATGCAGGGAATCTGCAAAGCAGGAAAAAGGTAGTGCTGTTCATGATGCAGAGAGGATGTTCAGAGACTTTTAAAAAGTGCATTTTCCCTAAGTGCCTCTTATCATCAGGTAGATCCAGTGTTGACTTTGCTCTTCATGCTGGAGGAGTGGTAGGAGTCTGGTGAGATTGTGGTGATGTGGGAGATGGGAACAACAGCAGATGGGAAATGGACAGAGCAATTAGTGTTGATGTTTTAAAACCTGGTCCTTTTTTTTGTTGAGTTGTTGTGGTTTGGTGGTAGTGTTGGGTTTTGGTTGGGGGGGGGGTTTAATAAAAATGAGTTAGAATTAAATTCATACTGAGGAGGAAAAAAAATCTCTGAAAGATTTACTGTCCCTGTGTTTTTGAGAAAGCTTTCAGTGATTTGTCCAAAAGGTCTTTTAGCAAATCAATAAAGTCAGAAGCAGATAATCCGCTGACATGATAATAAAATCTCTTTCTTTTGGATAAAACAAGAGGCTGCTTCATAGAAGTACAGTGTCAGGATCCAAGCCAAATAAAATTTGTCCTTTGCAGTTGACCTTTAAATCAACTGTTGGGTAAATTTAACTGGATATTAGTTTGATAACGCATGAGTGTGAGAAGGGACCACAGATGTGGATGCTGGGCCCTGGACATAGTGATTCAAACCCAGAAAAAACTGAACTCTGCTGCAGCCTGAAACAATTGGGGAACTTTTGGCTGCCAGTAGCAGTGTGAATGGCACATTAAAAAGCTCAGTTGCAGCACCACAATGGACTGGCTGAAATCATTACAGGTTTTATGTTGAATTTCAGTAAAGTGGGTCTGGTTTTGCAAATTATGTTCATCACAAATTCCCAGAGGAATCAATTTGGGCTCTCTCTGAGCGCTTGCAGGACCAGCATGTGCAGTGCAATGTAGCCACAGGTCTGGGAGTTGAAAGCAGCAGGTGTTTTAGGGAGTCCAAAGTACATTTGGTCTGTTGGCATTTGGGCTCCCAACATTTTCCTGCAGGGCAAAACATTTGCCTTTGGGTTGTGCTTTGAACTCTGCTGCACAAAGGGTCCATTCTGCTGACCTGAAACAGGAGTGATGGGGGTGCAAAATTCTCCTTTGGTTTCAGGCTGAAAATTTGTTTTTATTTTATAAAACCCATGTTAAGGGAAAAAACGTTGCCTTAATTCTCTGCTGGTGGAGAACAGCTGAAATGGCAGAGCAGCAGCAGTATTTTGGGCCCTCAAGCTAAGAAAGTCGTGGAAACACTGAGCAGTCGCTAAGAGCAGTTACTTTAATGCAGCTTTGGTATTTATTGAAAGCTTCCTGTCATGCTTTCAGAGCACAGACTATTGACTCATAGAACATTAAGATATGCTAGAGCTGTATTGTTCATTAGTTAATCCTGCTTCAAATGCTAATACCTGGGGGGAGGACTGTCCTTGTGCCAAGTGTGAGTGGCTTTCTAAATCCCAGTAACCCAGCTCCTCAGAGCTGGTCAGTCCTGCAGTAGCTCTTGAACGGGTGCAGCGTGGGACTGCTTTGTCAGCATGAGCCATCAATCCTGTACTGGTCTCAGTGTGTCTGCCACACATCAGCACCTTCCAGAAGGGTCACATCCAGTTTCCAGGGTGTTCTCAGGATTACACAAAGCTCTTTTTCAAGTCCTTTCCCTTCACCAGTGTTCTTTGGGAGTGTAAGAGTTTCCAGCAGACAGTTCTGAGCCATGGGGTGGTAACAGCAGGAAGGGCCAGCAGACTTTCACCCCCTATAGGAAAGCTCTGATCCCACTGAGATGTTTCCAACATGTCCAACAACTGTCTCACCCTCACTTTGAGCACCCCCAGTCTCAGCCTTTCCCAGGGTTCAAGACCTCCCTGCCACCATTGTGGGGTTGTGTTGGTTTCCTGTGGTGTTTTGTTCTTGTGCTCCCAGGCTGCCCTTGTCCCTCAGCAGCCCCATCTTGGTTTGGGAGCCCTCTTCCCCAGCAGTGACAGCCAGGCGGATCCCTGTGACTCGGTGGTACCTGGGGTCTGTCTCATATCCTGGGACCTTCTCTCCCATTTTCTCCTCTTGGATCTTCCTTCCCTCTCTGTTTTCCATTCCTGGTAAACCCCAGGGCTGCTCTTTGTTCAATAGGCCCCTCCAGTGGTGCAGGGAGCTTGCTGTGTCCCTGCAGAGGACTTTGGGGAAGATCAAAGGTCTGTCGCTCCGTGTCAGTGACAGTAGCCAGCAGCAGTTGTACGGGGAAGGATACAGGAGCAAGCAAGCCCAGGTCATTCCTTGGAGATGTCTGCCAGCCTCCCAATGCCACAGACACTAAAGAGCACTCAGCTCTTGCCCTGAGGGTCCAACTGTCTTTTGTATTCTTGAAGGAACCAGACCTGGCAGAAGGATTTTCATTTGTGTTTTAATTATTAGCAGATGGGGGGACTTATAAGGAAAGTAGTATTTTATTATTGGTAAACTAATAGGAGTTTACACTTCTACAGAAGAAAATTTGGAGTCACTGCCCAACAGAGATGTGGATTTTAGGGGTTCCCTTTAAGATGGAGTGGAAGAGGAGGACGAAGGAGAGGGATGCTCTGCTTTCAGGTTACATTACAGAAGCTACGGAAGTCAGAGCTGCTTCTGCCAGGGCAGAGCAAACCTGAAGGACACTCTGAGAACCCCGTGCCTGCGTGGCTGGAAGTGGGGGGAGGGAATGACTCCAAGTCTAGTGGTAGGATGATCTGGAGGTACAGGGATGTGATTTAAGAGAGTCTTCGACACTTCAAAGTTGAAAAGAGCCTGTATCTGACAGTGACCCCTCCCAGCTGCTTGTTTGTGTACAGGGAAGAAATGTCACATCTGCAACAACTCACATGGTTACACCTCATGAAGCAGAGCTGCTCCTGCAAGGGAGCATCCAATTAACAGGAGATGTTTGATCTGATTACGCCTCAATATACAAATCTCCTGTGAACCAGTGAAGCTGCAGCCGGAGAAGACAATGCACATTAAGTCATCCTCGACTGCACACAGGGCTGCTCCACGCACTCCTTGGTGTTATATAATGTAACCCTAGGGCTGCTTTCATGACTCCAGGGAGATTATTCCAAATGTTAACAGATTTCTTGCTTAGAAAGGTTTTCCCTAATGTGAAATATAGAATTAACTATTACGTGTTTAATCTTCTTGGTTCTGTGGATCCTGTGCACCCAGCATAGATTAAAAGGAACCAAAACTCCTTTCCTTCCCAGCTCTTCTGCCTTTGCATGTTGGTAAACCAGCAGTGCTCATTCAGTTGGTTTATCTTGTCTCTTGCAGGCATGTCATCTTGGGAAACTGTCTAAATCGTTTTTTCTTGTTAGTTCTACTTTCCAACAGTACTGTAGAGAAAGCGAAGTTGTGTGTGAATTTTAAGTATTCTAAGCCATATACAGCTTTTAATCTGGAAAAATAATGTTGATTCTGTGAGGACCTTCTAGAGGTGTGGAGAAGTTGGATTCTTACGGGGAGAAAAATGATCAAATGACAATAGGGGCAGTTATTGGTGATAGCCAAAATATGCAGAGGAGTTACTGCAACAACCCAGCAGTGTTTTCCATCTATATCCTTCATTATTGTGAGAGTTTTGAGTATTAAAGTTTAAAAAATTCTTGCATAGAGAATTCTCATAGAAATAAGAAAATACAGAAATAAGAGGGTTTTTCTTGACAGTGTCTCATTTTAATTGTATTTCCTTTCTCTCGCATGCAATTGCAGGTGGTGAGCTTTATCCAGCGTTTACCTGGCTGCAAAGAACAAGCTTCTGTGTTCAGGGAAGAGGTAAGTGGGGCATGCCTAGACCCTGTGCTGCAGATCCCTGGAATTACAGTAGAGAGCTCAGACCTACTCAGCTGTGTCATTGCAGAGCAGTGGCATTTAGGAGGCAGCCTCAGCATGGAGCTGAATTCCACCATGGCTAATTGCATCCTGCTGCTTTAAATTTCCCCTGCAGTTCCAATCATGGAGCTTATGCTTAACATCCTGTATTGGACCAGATGAGCCATGGTTTGGCACTGCTCTAAAGATGCCCTGTTGGAATGGTTAGTGAGGCTCTCCTCTGCTGCCTCTAACAAGGATGTGTGCGTGCTTCTCCTGGGGAGCCTGGCAGGCACAGGGTTTCCCAGGAATCGCTGGCTTCCCCCATGGGCTGGGGTGGGATCAGGAGGGGAACCTTTCTTTTTGACAAGCAGAGGTTGGGAAGTCAGAGCATGTCCTGTGTGAAGTGTGTCCTGTCAATACTGCCACGGACTGGGCTCTGGTCCCATTCCTGGTGTGTTCACCATGGCCTCTGGAGACCTACATGGGCACAGAGGGTGGCTGTCCTGGTTTTTGGCACAGCTCTGTAGGTGGATCACAGACAAGGATCTGTTGGGTGCTTCATCTTCCACTTACATTGCAGGTATCACTTGGAGGTTCTTTAGGAGCCACTCATGAATTTGCACAGCTGCAGATTGTCCTGGACTCATCTCACAGTGTGGGCAGCTCATGGGGGTGAAATTCTTACCCTCTGTCCTGCTCAGGTGATTCCCCACCTGCAGAGCTCCCTCCAGCCATGGGCACCAGCATCAGAAGCATGTGGAGCTCCTGGAGTAGATCCAGAGGAGACCACAGAGGTGCTCCCGGGGCTGGAGCCCCTCGGCTCTGGAGCCCCTCAGCTCTGGAGCCAGGCTGGGACAGCTGGAGGTGCTCACCTGGAGAAGAGAAGGCTCCAGGGACACCTCAGAGCCCCTTCCAGTCCCTAATGGGATTTCAGGAGTGCTGGAGAGGGACTTCAGATGAGGAGTGACAGAACAAGGGACAATGGCCTTAACCTGAAGGAGGGTTGGCATTGAAAAGAAGTTCCTCCTTGTGAGGCTGGGGAAGCTCTGGCACAGGTTGCCCAGAGAAGCTGTTCCTACCCTATCCTGGAAGTATCCAAGGCGAGGTTGGACTGGGCTTGGAGCAACCTGGTCTAGTGGAAAGTGTCCCTTCCCATGGCAGGGGTGGAACAAGGTGAGCTTTAAGGTTCCTTCCAACTGAAACCATCCCATGGTTCTGTGATTCTGTCCTCAGAGCTCTCCTGTGTGGCTGTAAGAGCTCCAGGGAAGGGCTGGAGTCAATCCTGCATGGCAGTGACAGGAAAGGGCAGGTCTGTAATCACTGTCTGCTTCATAGCTGGCTCCCTTTCAGGAGGAATCAGGCTGCAGTGCATTTTGTGGATTTATATGTCTGTACTTTGTTTTCCCTTGTTTTAAAAGCTACGCAGACACACACAAAATAGGAAACAAAAGCAATAGAGGCTTGCAAAAAGCACTGTCCACAGTGTGACCATACAGTAGAGTACTTGTGAACTGAATTAGTGGAAATAGTGAAATTTGTTTAAATGAACCCATCTTTCTATGTAACTGAGTGTAAAAGGGATTTCTAGGGAAGATGTATTCAGAGGTGAGATGTACCAGCAAATCTCCTAATAAACCCAACCATTCTCCATGTATCTTATTTCTTCTGGTCCTAAACGCAACGACCACTTTCTTGTTCTTAGAGTGCCATAGCCACAGTCTGTTCTAATGCTTATTTTCTGCAGCCTCAAAGTGTGATTCTCTACACCCGATTTAGTGTCTTGTTTTTCCAGTTTATGCTCCGACCACATTGTCAGTTTGAAATTAGAACCCTTTTAGCAGTCTGGCTTTAGCCACAATATACAGGTGTGAGTGACAGGAGAGCTGAACTCCCCCACACTGTCCAGGATCAGCCTCCAAGTGCTTCATATCCAGGATAAATAAATCCCTTGCAGAATTCCCTTGGTGGGGGGCTGGAGGAGGATAAGTTGCTGCTTACATTAGGAGTGAAGAGAACAAATTGTGCACAGAATTCTAAAACCCATCCAAATAAGATGGAACAAAGAAATGAATAATAAAGCACAGACTTGCTTCTAGGTCCAGTTCAGGGCAAGACTGTTTAAAATAAGCAAGTATGAGGCAATGTGGTGAAAACGAAGCATAGGAATAAATAATATTGGACACAAAACCATTTTGAAATGTAAGACTGTTTTCCAGCAGTTTTCTGCTCCTCTTGACTCTGTTATTTAATTTAAGCAGCGCAGTCTCATTTGTTTCAAGCTATTTTTAACACATTCATTGCAGCAGAGCAGACTTGAGGCAGCTTGAAAAAAAGATTCAAGGACATGGTGTGGCCATCTCTGGACCAGGAGCTCTGCTGTCATTCCCAGTGCAGGAATTAACTTCCCAGTTACTGCCAGTTACTTAAGTGGCACGTTAAGTAACTTGATGAGGGTCTCTTGTCCAGTGAGAGGTGGGAAAACCAAATCTCCTGTCTTCCAGCTCTTTGCTTTAATTATGTGTTCTCTGAGTTTATTCAATGTTTCCTCATGCACCAGGCATTGACATCCAAAAATATTCTAGTTGGGAAGACAAAAAAAATAGCAGAATTGTTATTCTGGCTGGGCTGAGTGTCCAGTGCAGTGTGCTGCACTGGTGAGCATCAAGTGAGAGGAGGAGACACTGTCAGTCTCTGTAAATGGACTTTAATGGAATAACTTAGGGAGACACATATTGTTTGTCTGTGTCCATTAATCGTTGGCTTCATCCCTGCAGCACTTGGGGTTCATATTAATTATATCTGTGTTGTCTCTGTGGATATTCTTGCTTGAGTGAATTTTTAACCTTTTCCAGAAACAGTGTGTCATGATTTCACTTGCTGCTACCTACAGCATCCTGGATTTTCACATGGTAGTATGTTCATCACTTGCTTAATTTGCATCTAATTGATTATATCTCTCCTTGTTGATGGATTAGGAGACTGTATTTTTTCCAGCCATATTGTACCTTCACTATGCCTCAGTCTATATAGCCTGTGGAGTCATGGAATGGTTTGAGTTAGAAAGGCCATTAAAGCTCTGCCATGGGCAGGACACCTGGAGCTTCTCCATTTCTAGGGAAAGTGTAGTGAGATGAGGTCTGAGTCCCTTGGAAAAGGGACATTATGGGGTATAAGAGCCAGAACTAGGCAAGAATCCCAGAATGACCAGAAGTGGGAATCCTGCCTGTCCCTTGGTGGTTAATCCCTCTCCTGTTCGTGTTCCAACCTCCAGCAGATTGATGGCGAGGCCTTCCTGCTCCTCAAGCAGAACGACATTGTTAAAATACTCAGCATCAAGCTGGGCCCTGCCCTGAAGATCTACAATGCCATCCTCATGTTCAAGTCTGCAGAAGACAACTGATAAGAGGCCTTTGGAAGATCCAGGAGTAATTGACAGGGAATGGATCTTCAGCTGTAAGCATTACAACAAGATGGACAGGTGGATTGGGACTCAGATGTCTTTTAAGTAGAACTTGTTAAAAACGGTTTGAGGTTATAACAATTCTGACACAGTCTGGAATATGGGGCAGCTTCACTTCCAAGAAGAGGATATTATTATATTTTGTAATTGAATTTGGTTTTGATATATCAATCTCTTTTTGAGATCAAAAGAAACCTCCAGTTCTAAGGGGAATTCAGGGTAGCACTGGTGGAGCTGCAGGAGCAAGAAGAAAGTTTTGAGTAAAACTGGCTTTGTGTCCAGTGATAGTGCCTGAAAGACTGAGTGATCACCAGCAAGATGAATGTGTTCTGTGTAATAAAAGAAAGAGGAAAAAGATGCATTTCAGAGCTACTCCCCTGTATCCTTCACTGCTGTGACTAAGGAGCTACCTTTTCAGGAGTGACTGTTTAATTGCAGTTTTTCCTACTGATCCTGGTTGTTGTGATACCCTTGGCTGCTGGGCTGTTTACACCCCAGCAGAAAGGGAGCATGGGCAGAGGGTTTCCATCAGGGATGGTTTGCACTGGTTCTGCCAGCAAGTAAAATGTCCTCATTCCTGTTAATCCTGGTCAGGAGGCAGGAGCAGTGCAGGTGGGCTTTGGGTCGGCAAAGATCCCATAAGGGCGTCTGCTGCTGGAGACAAAGAGATGCATTTTAGCTGTAATTCTCCCATCAGTGCTTTTGTGCAGCTCCTTCTGGGCCAGGAACATCTTCTGGCAAAATGGCGCAATCAGGAGCACTGGTAGGTTGGTGTGTGCTTGTTCTTGCCCTCTCCACTGTCAGCCAAGTGCTAGGAATAGGAGTTGGAAAAGCCAGCAGTGGCCAGAGTGTGTGTGTAAACAGATTTCCTAGAAACAAATGGCTTTTCTTTTGAACCATCCAGACTGATGAAAGTGAAGTGCTTTGGCCTTCTCCCCTTGAGGTTGCTTTTGGTATGTTCTGCCAGAGAGCTGGAGGGCAGGGCAGCAGCTTCTTTGCCTCTGGGAGTGGGGCAGGCAGAACACACAAGGATGTGAGATAGGAGAGGAATTAGGATTTAAACAGCAAAACTGGGGAGCAGTTGCTTCCCAAAAGAGAGAGAACTGCTGTGTGTGGGGAAAGGAGTGGAGCCTGGGGCTGTGTCCCTGCACATGCAGCCTGGGTGAGAGCATGGGTGGTTCCTGCTCCAGCAGAGCCAGTTTAAGGAGCATGCCCATGGACATCCTGGGTGGGGGGTTCCACATGGGGACTTCCTGAGCTGTCCTCTCCCCATGGAAGCCCTGGCAGACATGGTGAGTCCCGCTGGGCTCTGCTGGCAGCACTAGCTTGTGGCTCTCCCTCTGGTCGCTCTCCCTGATGGCTGTTTGGCTGTTCTAGAGCCACCTCAGCTCAGACAGCCCTTGCAGCCCCTCATCCGAAGCTGCTGGGCTGAATCCCATGTGGGGGAACCCTTGGGAGCATTAGAGGTGTGTCCTGGTGCTGCCAAAGGCAGGTTCTGCCCTCAGCCTCTGCCAGGCTGTGTGGGTGTCTCAGGGCACTGCATGGTGATGTAATCCATCCACAGGCACCTCAAACTCCCTTAGCATCTCTTCCACCAGCGTGGCTTCCCAGGAGCCATTCAGTCCTGGAATAATACTTAGAGCAGTTTGTTTCCATATTTTTTTTAAATAAGAATTTAAGGAGTTCAAACCTTCACAGAGAAGACACAGGTTTGGTGGGATATTTAATATCTGAACTATTAAATATTAGCCATGCAGCTGCAGGGGAGAAATTTATTGCAGTGTTAAGGACTAGGCAAAGGGTGAATTTAGTTTATTAAGATGCGCTTTTAATACAATAACCAGGATATTCACCAAAGAATCACATTCCTTTATTGTGCTCTGCACATCCAGTGTCAACATTAGAACTTGAACTGAAAGTGGCATGTCCTGCCCTCTGACAGAACTCGCCTTCTGGGCAAAGCAAAATTGTTTCTCAACTGGAACAGAAGATCCAGAGGTGGGCTGTTTTATTCCTGGCTCTCCACTGACTTGCTAGATAACCCTGAGCCTTTCCTTGCCCCAGTTTCCCCCTCTGTGACACCCAGCCAGGTGGAGCAAATGCAATTTTGCCTTTTTCTTGTTTCAAGAAAGAAGGTCCTCCCAGATTTTCTGTTTCACCTCCTTCCTTTGGGAGCCTGAGTTGGAGGACAGCAGTTTACCTCTAGCAGTGAACCAAAATACAGTATTAATTCCATTTCTTTTACTATATATAGATGGAGGATGAAGAGAATTGGTTAAACAAGCAATGATATTCTAGTCAGTGAAATTATTCAAACGGAAGAGAAATCTTTAATCCTTGGGGCTTCTGAGCCAGCTGGATCAAAGACGAAAATGTGTACTTGGAGGTTGTTCAGTGAGAGCCAGCACAGTGCTTTCAGCAGGGAGGAAGGAGGAACCTTTTAGGGATGGAAGAAGGAGGAATGTGCTTCTTGTTCCTTTTTTCGTAATCTGGTAATTGTCTTTGCAGAGCAAGCAATAATGTGCACACATCTATTACCCAGTCCTTTCCCAAATACAGCTGTATTCCAATAAAATCTGGCAACTTCACAGGACAGAGACTTCCAGTGTCTTCACTGGACACATTTAAAACTCCCTGGCAGAAGACAGAAAAAAACTAAAGCAGCTCATCTTTTAGCCCCATAACTTAGGAATTCATCAGTTGCTGGGCTTTAGTCAGGTGTGCTTTCACTGTGTCTAGTTGGTGGTGCTGCCTGTTCCAACTGTGCTCTCGGCCTGAGTTTCCTGTCCTGCTTCCAGCGGCCTGTTGCCCCCTACAGTCAGGGCTCTGCAGATGCCTTTGGTTATCTGATGCCTTGTGTAATTTGAAATGAGCACTTTAAAGCAAAAAGCCAAAAGTTGTGGCTCTGTGGGGAGCAAAACTGAAGCTCGTTAATGCCAGCTGGGATTGGGAGGATTTCAAGTCTGCTGGATGTCAGCAGGAACCAGTTGTTGGCCCGGGTAAACCCAGGAGTCTCTTAGCAATACAGATATATTCCTTAGAAGCAACTTGGAGCTGTGACAAGTTCCTATGGGCCAGCAGTGCATTTCCAAAATTGGGAATTTCTCAAAATCTTATTTCTGGCTGCGCTTTTGTTCCCTTATCGCTATTTTTTAAATTCAAAACAATCAAATTTTTTCTCTTTTTCTCCTCGGTTGGCAGTCCTGTTAAATTTTTTCTGTGCCATCACCAACAATCATCCCGGTTATCCAGTAGCAGCAAATTTTAGCTCTGGGTAATGAATCACATTAAAGTTGGAGAGGAGTGTTTTGCGTCACCGACAGCAAAATGCCACCACCAAAGGAAAAGCCCAACACTCATCCGAGAGATAAGCCAGTTCAGCTGTACAAGATTTCCTGCCTGCTACTTTTATGCTCTGCTTAGGGATTTATATCACAGAGAGCTTTAAAGTTTTTGACATCTCCCCCATCATGTGATGAGCCAGCTTATTTTGGAGATTCCTGTTACTTGAACTGAAGCACGTGCCGGGGAAGGGAGCAGGGGCTCAGCTCAGTCTCAGAAATTTCTGCCTGTTTTAAACCAAATACTTGAGCTTTTTGACACTAGCCATGACCTTGCACTCCACTGATGCTTTCCTCTGGAAATGTGAATAAAATTAATATAAGTTCACACCTGGTTTGTTTCTTCTGTATGTGAGGCTGTCCTCAGCAGTGCTTAGGGAGACACGGGACTGTCTGCCCTGGAGGGCTGGCACTTGGAGGTCATCACTCTGTTGCCTTCCCCTAAAACTAAACCTGGCAATCACTACAGAAGGCAGCATCTTCGTTTTTATCTCTTTTGTCTGTATCTCATATCTCTGTACTTGACCTCTCCTTGATGTGTTCACGGGGCAGCACTGGCTGCTGCACCTGATCCCCAATTCCTCACTCTCCTCTGCTGCTGTCAGGTTTTAATCATAGAATCCTGGATGATTTAGGATGGAAGGAACCTTAAAGGCCATCCAGAGATGGAGTAGCTACAGCTGTTCTGGGCAATCTGTGCCAAGGCCTCCCCATCCTTACAGGGAACAATTCCTTCCCATTATCCCACCCAGCCCTGACTTTTGGCAGTGGGAGTCATTCCCTGTGTCCTGTCCCTCCAGGCCTTGTCCCCAGTCTCTCTCCAGCTCTCCTAGAGCTTATTCCTGTGGGCACTGGAAGGCTCGTGGTTTCCTCTGAATTCCTTAATCCCTCATGTTTTCCTATTACAGACAATCCCAGAACTCTTCATCTTCTTAAAGCAGCTCCCAAAGTTGTGTTTTTAACGAAAAATAGCAAGCTCTTGTTCTCAGTATGAATCCTGTTAGAACTCTACATTTAGGGGTCTGTCTTTTCCCTTTCCTTAGTGCCTCACTGAGCTTCTTCACTATGTGTCCATAACCATGATAATTACCTAACCAGTTTCTGCTCTAATCATAATTAGCTGATTAATTGCAAACCATTCTCTAATGTGTCCCAAAATGAGGCACTGAACATTTCCTCTTGCTCCTCTCCAGGCATGTCTAGAGCTGCACCTGCAGCAGGTCACCCGTCCAAGGGCAGAGGGGCCGGGGCCACATTGGCAGCTGAGTTTTGCAAACCTTCTGAAACTAAAAATATTGGAGGGTTGGCTCCCAGCCATAATTTCTAAACTATCCCATCTTCGGGGTAAACATTTGCTCTCCTTGGTTTTTCCTTCCAACTTTTTTGCTTCTATTTAAACCATGGCTTGTTTGCTTTTGTTACCGTGATCGGATTCCCGGTCTGGGGAGCTGGGCTGCTTGGAGCAGGCTCGGGAACACCAAATGCTGCTCTGTACTCTCATTAGTTCCCTCGGGGTTGTGCTGGGTTGTGTCTGTGTCCTTGCACTTCAGAAATCTGAGTTTCTCTGCAGCAGTGATTTTTTTTTCCACTATTTTGATGGAGAAGTTTGAGCAGAACAAGGAGCTTCAATCACCCAAATGGCTGATTGCATTTGCAGATTATTCTACTCGGGCAAACATGGAACTTTTTTGTCCCAAGTCATATTTCTCCTTGAGCAGGGAAAACCTGTGGTTGATCTTTTTGCCTGCTCAAGTTATTCTTTCAGCCCTGACCATGCTCTTTGGGACTGGTTTGCCCCTTGTACCAAGACCCATCACACGATGCTCAGTGGGGTTTACAAACCCACTCAAGGGACTGAAGGGGGTCTGTCATTTTATCAGGTAACCTGCTGTGAGCTGTGGGTATACAAGGAGGAGGGTGCAGACCCCAGCTCTCACCTCACACTGGCTGGATCCTGCACCACCCTGGTTTCTACAACAAACCTCATCTGACAACCTTAAATTCTCAAATCCTACCACTTTCTCAGAGGCAGGAACAGTAAAGACAAACCACTGCTCTCCCCTGACAGCCCAACCCAATGGAAAGAGGGATGTGGGGATGGATGGAGAGGGAACATGCTGTGTCCATCCTGCACTCTGCAGCTGATGGGAAAATTCCAACTTCAGGAGAAAAGAACAGTGGCATTAGAGAAAAATGGAGTGTTGGAGGGGTTCAAGAGAGCTGCTGTGCTCTGCCCAGCCAGCTGCAGAAGTGCCAGACCTTTCCCAAGTAACACTCCACTATTTATTGACTTTGCCTGTCACTTCCCCTAATATTTTCTTCTCCTTGCCACCACGTACAGCCTCAGCTTATTAATTGCCCCATGACTTTCTCCTCTCTGTATTATTCACCATCCAGACACTTCTAATGTAAGCAAGATATTTTTTGGAGTCGAATACATTTGCTGCTGGAATATTTCCAGCTGTTTCTTCAAGAAATGTGCTGAAGGCCTTAGCAGTAGAGTATTAGTGCCAGAGCCCCCAGAGGTGCTGGCTTTCCCCCAAGAAACCCCTTTCCACCCTTTCCCATCCTGGACCAGGGCACTGGTGCCTTCAATCATGTGCTTTGTCCTCAAAAAAAAAGGGTTATGGCTTCACTGTCATTCATCCTGGTGCCCTCATGGGTCATCAGCAGTGAGTTCTTTCGGGCCACAGAGTGGCTTTTTGCAGCGGTGCTGGTTGAAGGAACTTTTTCAGCCAGAGCATTGTCCGTGTCCCTTTCAGCACTTGAGTCAACTCAAATTCCCCAGCTGTTCAGAAATGCTTCCAAAAGGTTGTTCCAAACTGAGGTGATTTCCATGGTTGGGGTCGTGGCTGTGCTGGAATCCAGCAGCTCTGTGGGTCAGGGTTGCCAAAACGTCTCCTCTTTGTGCACCCTCCTAAAACTCAAGAGGGATTTTCCGCTCCAGGCTCAGGTGCCCAGAGCCCGTGGCTCTGGGGTTGTTATCCCTGGCAGGAATGGAGCAGGGGAGTCTGTGCTATGTCTCTGCTGCTCAAAGTGGGACCACACAACTATTCAATGAGTCTCCAGATGGTTTTCACACTGTCTTGAACTCATTTCTCTCATGGGTGGAATTGTAAAAGGCCAGAGAAGAGGCGCAGATATAAATTTTCCCATTCCCAAGCGTGTCTGTGCTGCTGGTTGATGGCTGGGGAAGGTTTTGCTCTTCATTTCAGAAGAAATACAGCAGTTGAAATTATTTTTGTTTTCTTCCCTGCAAACAGGTATTTTCCTCCTCCTTGTGCTTTGCCAGCACACCACATGCTGAAAGAATTAACCAGATTAAATCTTTAGAGCTCAGTAGCACCTTCTCCCTTTTTGTCCCTGGGGGTTTCTTTCCTTCTCATACTGTGCCTATGGGACTTCCCTGTTATGCTCCTTGCTCACCAATCAATTCTTCATGCAATCAGTTAATTCTGCCACTATCCCACCATCAATCCCCTTCCTTTTCATGAATGCTGCACACCCGTGAGCCCACGGGCATCCCCTTCTCTTTAGCAGCATCCCTCCTTCCCAACACCATCCACTCCCCAAATGTCCCTGACCCTGTATCCCTCCTGGGGCTGGTGGGTTGATCACCAGAGGACGGGGTGTTCCTTTGGTCTGGCAGGGTAAAGGCAGACCCATGGATTTCCCTCCAGCTCCTCCAAGTCCTGTCACAAAACACCAGGAAGATGCTCTTGGGCAGCAGCAGCGCAGCTCCAGCAGCATCTCAGCCTCCCCTGCTCCCACCAAGCTAGGCTGCAGACTCCTGCCATGGTACAAGGCCCAGGGTAAACCAAAGCAAGCAGCACTACATCCACCCAGCCCAGCTGGAGGCAGGAGCCTTGTCTGTGTAGCCATCGCCACAGCCAGAGCCAGGCCGGGCTGACCCAAAGCAAGCAGGAATCCCACGGCGCCCAGAGGGGAGAGGCTCCAGCAGTGACACAGGATTCTTTTGGGGTCCCCATGGCCCTGTGGTGCTCCCCAGCCAGAGATCAGGCTGGGCTGGAAGTGCGGTGGGAGCGATCCTGGTGGCTGCAGTACGAGCTGCACTGCTCATCTTGTTGCAGCAACAAGTCTCCAGCAAAGGCAGCTCTGGGAATGCTTTCACAAGGGATGGGAGGCCCCTTTCCCACTCTCCATAAATCGGCCAGCAGGGTTTCTGTATCTTCCTTGCTGCTTTCTCTGTTTCCCAGGATTTTGAAAAACTCTGGGCTTAGCAACCTACTTGGAAGGAAACTGCCCTAAACAACCCTTGAAACAGGCAGTTGATAAAGGAACCGTTTACATTTCAAATAAATAAAGACTTTTTGGCTTTGGATCAAAACCAAGTTGTGTTCAGTGTTACCAGTTTCAGTGAGTCATTTCTTTTTATACCCAGGCAGTTTCTCATATAAAATGTGCATAAGGACTCACTGTAAGCAGGGCAGGAAGCAGACTGTGGGTTTTTTTTACTATTGCACAAGCTTTCCCCAGGACAGAGCCACCAAAGCTTTTCTCTTGCCTTGAAGCTGGTGCTTGTTTATGTCTGTGTACAAGAAAATTCCATTAAGAACCAAGACTGATGCTGTGGATGACTCTATTGTATGTTAGCACTGTATTTCCAGCTGGATGTTTCAAGTAACTCTGTATCCACTACAAATGGAAAACCTTTATAAAACTGATTTGGAGCTTCTGATCATGGAGACAAGGAACTTTCTTACAGGCAGGGTAAAATACAGGGTTTGCCCCTGTAACTACAAAGGAACGGACTGGACATGAGCACAGACAAAATAGGCCCTGTCTGCTTGGAACCACTAAGAGCTTGTGGTGGTAACCAGGAAGAGAATAATATGTTAATATCCCCCAAGAATCAATATCCAGCCCAGCTGGTGACTTGCCATGGCTCAGCCATGAGCTTTGGCTCTCACCCACACTTGAGCACCAACAACATCAGAGGTTCACAACCTTTGTGGTGAGGTGATGGAGCTGGTCAGTGCTGCAGCCCAGGTCCTCCTCAGGAGCATTCTGTCACCCACATGAGATGAATGTGATCTTCCTGCATGAGCTTTGCCAGTGGGAAGAGCTGGGAATATGTGTTTAAGTCCTTCAGATTGTTAGAAAGCAGGTAATTAATCTCTGAAGAGGAATATGATGTATTAAAGTGAATTCTCCAAGTGCTCTTAGATCTTAGATCCTAGAAAGCATCAAAAAAAGGCTACAAGGATGCTGAAGGGTCAGGAGGGGCCACACAAGGAGTGGGTGAGGGCACTTGGTGTGTCCAGCTGGAGCTGAGGACACTGAGGACAGACCTCCCTGGGGTCCGCAGCTCCTCCTGAGGGGCAGCTCTGATCTCAACTCTGGGACAGGAACAGCACCCAGGAACAGCTGGAGCTGGACCAGGGCAGGCTCAGGCTGGAGCTCAGGGAAAGGTTCTGGAGCTGGATCAGGGCAGGCTCAGGCTGGAGCTCAGGGAAAGGTTCTGGAGCTGGATCAGGGCAGGCTCAGGCTGGAGCTCAGGGAAAGGTTCTGGAGCTGGATCAGGGCAGGCTCAGGCTGGAGCTCAGGGAAAGGTTCTGGAGCTGGATCAGGGCAGGCTCAGGCTGGAGCTCAGGGAAAGGTTCTGGAGCTGGATCAGGGCAGGCTCAGGCTGGAGCTCAGGGAAAGGTTCTGGAGCTGGATCAGGGCAGGCTCAGGCTGGAGCTCAGGGAAAGGTTCTGGAGCTGGATCAGGGCAGGCTCAGGCTGGAGCTCAGGGAAAGGTTCTGGAGCTGGATCAGGGCAGGCTCAGGCTGGAGCTCAGGGAAAGGTTCTGGAGCTGGGCCAGGGCAGGCTCAGGCTGGAGCTCAGGGAAAGGTTCTGGAGCTGGATCAGGGCAGGCTCAGGCTGGAGCTCAGGGAAAGGTTCTGGAGCTGGATCAGGGCAGGCTCAGGCTGGAGCTCAGGGAAAGGTTCTGGAGCTGGATCAGGGCAGGCTCAGGCTGGAGCTCAGGGCAAGGTTCTTCCCCAGAGGTGCTGGCACTGCCCAGGCTGCCCAGGGAATGGGCACGGCCCCGAGGCTGCCAGAGCTCCTGAAGCCTTTGGGCAGCGCCCAGGGATGCACTGGAGGGATTGCTGGGGAGTCTGGGCAGGGCCAGGAGCTGGACTTGATGATCCCTGTAGGTCCCTTCTGGCTCAGGACATTCTGGCATTCTATGACATTCCAGGGGGCTCAGCCAGAGCAGTAGCATCTGCATCCCTTTAAGAAGACGTTCCTGGTCAAGATCATCCACGACTTCCCCTGAAACAAGATTTAAAATAGACCTCCTTTTCAAAGAGTCAGTTTTGTTTAGCAGTAAAATTGATGAATTGCTGGAGGGGATAAAGCAAACAAAGTCTCCTGTTGTCCCATCGGGTCAGGCTCGCTCTGTCAGAGACACCCTGCAAACACGGAGTGCTTTCACCTTCCCTTGCCCTGTTCGCTGTGCTGCTCTTTGCTTTGGACCCTGAGGGACCAAGGGACCACCCCATTTCCTGGTTTGAGAGAGAGGAGCATCACCCAGATGGGTGCAGAGACTGCAGTAGCTACCACAAGGAGTGCCAGCTCCTCAGCACGAGGGCAAACAAGGACAGGAGCTCCAGCCTCAGCTCGGTCCTGCTGCGCCGAGTGCTGCCGGCTCTCATCCTGTCTCTCTGGCACGCGAAGGAGAGCTGGGAATGAGACAGGACAGCTTTGATGTGATCTGCTGTGCTCCAAAGACACAGCAGGCACTGTCAAAAGTCTGATTTGTTTCAAGTGGCATCAGCCCTCACAAAGCTGAACAACTTGTCTGAGGTACCTCAGCTCTGGCGCTGGACACAGGAGGAATCATCACCTGATGAAATGAAGGAATCCCCTTCTCCATACACCATTCTTTTGGGATTAGATGTGTAGAAATACTGACTTTCTCCCTTAACCCTCAGAAGAGTCCAGGGATGGCTGATTTTCAGCTGGCTGAGGTCAGGCGTGGTGAATTCCCTCAGACAGGGTGTATGGAATGCTTTTCATAGTATTTATTGCATGTTTTATTGTAACGACACGGCAGAATTTTTCTCTTCTCTCCTCTTTCCTCATGCCTGCCTGCCCAGGCTCTGAGCTTGATTAACCTAGAAAAGCTCCTTGCAATGTTCAGCAAATGCTGGATAACTGTAGGAAAGTATCAGCTGGGAAGTATCCCCAGCTGAAAGGGTGCAGAGGTGAGGGAGGTGTAGTTGGGGCTCTGTCCTCACAGGACAAGAGGGTCCCTTAATTCACTGCTGCTCAAGTTAAATCCATAGATGGAAAAATACAGTAGTTGTACATGAGATCAGGAAATAGTCCCAAAAGAGTGAAAAAACCCCACATCCTAATATTCCTACGGGAGCTCAGATTCATCAGGACTCATAAAATCACCGCTTGAGCTGTGGCAGAGTGTTAATTATTTTCTTGCCTATTACAGCCATGTGTGTAATTGCTCCAGTCCCAGTTAATAGGGTTAGAAAAGTGCTCTCCCAAATGGCACTTCCTTTTTTTTCCCCTGGATTTCATCTAGACACAGTCACTTGGAGACTGGATCCAAGTCTTCTACATAACAGTGTGTCAAAAATCATTGCTTGTCAGATGATCCCTTTCCCCTGGGCCACTGATGCCAAAAGAGTTTGCACTATTGCCTTGGGAGAACTCCAGGATTTGTGAGCTGATTTGTTTCCCTTTTCTCTCGAAAATCACCCCAAATTTCTTATCATCTCTAAGATTTATTGGCATTCTGACAGCTGTGCTCCCTCTTGGTTCAGGATTCCCAGGGATTGTTTCCCTCTGGGTGAGATCCAAGGCCAGGGCTGTTCTTCAGTTGCTGTTTAATTAGTTTCTAAGTTTTCCTAGTGCCAGTGTAGATCTACATAAATTAAGTACAATAATCTCTATAAGCACTTCTGTAAGGAATAGAGCTTTGGAAGGCCCCATGGCACAGATTGCCCCCCCTCCCTTTGGAGGATGTCTCCTCCCCTCCCTGCTTCTTACCCTTTTTTACCCTGATTTTGGCTCCAACTTCTTTTTTCTTGCTCTGTCTGGGTCAGAATCTCCAGCCAAGAACCTCATGTCATGAGGGCCAGGAATTGATGTGGTGGGTGGCTTGGGCCTTTGTGGGTGGCTCAGACCCCTCATGGGTGACTGGGACCCTGGTGGGTGGCTCAGACCTCTCAAGGTGGCTCTGTCACCACCTGTCTGTGCTGAGTTCCACCACGAGCCTCTGTGGAAAGGAAAAATGCTGCTTTTGTTTCCTCTGCAGCCCCCAGAGAGGCTCTAACGCCTGAATTTGACTCCTTGACAGTCTTTAGCTGCTAATCACACCCAAAAGTGCCTGCAAATATAACCAGTGGTAAATGCACAGATCTAATCACACCAGGGAAAGGGAGAGGTGCCATTTAGCAACTCTAGAAAAGAATCTGCTTTCTTCAGACTATCAGTCCTTAGGGAACGATAGCACATGCAATATTCAGTGGGACATGGAAAGCAACACAGAAGGAGCCAGAAATACCGCCAGGAAAAATCTCACTGATGGAGATGATGAAGCTGAAGAGGATCAGAGGTCTGGAAAGCCTTGGCCAGAGCCAACGTGTCAGAAGACCTTCACTGACTCCCTCCAGCTCCCTACAGTGGAAGAAACCCACAGTTTTTCCCCACCACATGATGGTGTTTTGCACATCAGGAGGGTTCTCAAACCCTGGAATCTCTGTGGGGAGCAGGAGTGGATGGAGTGGAGTGGGCACATGGGGCAGCTTGTGCATGTTGCCCCTCTGCTCTCCGCATGAGCCCAGCACAGCCCTAATCTCATTACAGCATTTTCCACAATACTACAATATGGACATAATTATTACAGGATTTTCCATTACCCAGTGTGTAATTGAAAACTTACTGGGAGAAACAGTGTTAGGTTCCCTAAACGAAAGTTATCCATTTTTCTCCCACCCCCCTGCAGTTTCTTTTTACTTCTACTCATTCCCTCCTGGCTCCCTTTGCTGGTGTTTCCCCTCTTGCTCAGTCGTTAGGTGGCCATAAAATATCTTCATTTCTGCATTCAGTATGGCTTAATCCTCTCCAGAGGATTATGAAGACCATTTTTCATGGTTGCTGCTGCCTTTGCAGTGGGGGACAGTCGGCTGTGACCATCGTGGGACTGGTGCTGGGGCACTGAGCTGCAACAATTCACTGTCATTACAGATGCAGTGTGGATTGGGATGGGCTGTCGGAAGTTTGGTGTTTCTGAGGTAAAACTTCTGAGCACAACGTGGTAAATGGTGTGATTTCCATCCAGCATCCAGCCTCCTCAGCTCTGCTCCCTGTCGTCGGCAAGTCCTTTCCAGAGACCTCTTGTAGAGGAAGGGTGAAAACTCACCCGGTGCCAAGGAACTCCAGCCGGGGGATTTGAGGCTTGCTGAGGTTCAGGGGCGAGAAGCAATCTTGCTCTGGAAAGGGCTGGGCTGTTTAATTGCAAACAGCATTACTGGCTTCGCTCGTAAATGCCTAAGTGCTCAGCCACCCCCTCCAAACCTGTCCCGAGTGAGGAGGAGCTCACAGCGCCTGCTCCCAGGGTCTGGAGTGGCAGCTTTTGGATGTTTCTCCGCAGGAGCCGAAGCCCAGGACGGGGCAGGGAAAGGCTGAGCCCTCCTGTGTCCCTGCCGCGCTCCTTTGGGCGAGCCCACGCAGGCAGCGCTGCGGAGGAAGCGCGTTGGCTTCACTCGGCGGCTCGTAAGAATGTGGCGTTGATTAAGCACCAGGAGGGGTCGGGGGCTTCGGGGGGAGCTGTGTGTGTGTCTCTGTGCGCCTCTGTCTGTGGGCTCACGGTGCAAACGGCTCCGCGTGCCAGCGGTAATAGCTGCCATATGGAGCACGGCGCGGAGGGCACAGCCTGGTTCTCACGATCAGTTTAGTTTAAGCTGCAGAATGCTCTTGGCAAGCCCCTTTTCCCTGCGGAGCGGTTTTCTGGGGGATGTTCACACACTGGGGGCTTTGCCGGTGTCGGGAAATGAAATTTAAGAGATGTGCAGATGTGTCACTTGGGCACAGGGTCATTAATGGCCTTGGCAGTGCTGGGGAATGGTTAGGGTTAGGACTTGGTGATCTCAGAGATTTTTTCCAACCTGGACAATTCTGTGATTCCCCTGATTTAAGCCATCTCCCCAGATCACAGAATCCCAGAATCTTGGAAGGTCTTGGAAGAGACCATAAAGACCATCTCATTCCACCCCTGTGCTATGGGCAGGGAGCTTCCACTAGACCGAGCCTCATTCAACCTGACCTTGAACCCTTCCAGGGATGGGGCAGCCACAGCTTCTCTGGGCAGCCTGTGCCAGAGTCTCACTACCCTCAGAGAGAAGGATTCCTTCCCAGTGTTTCACCTATCCCTGCCCTCTGGCACTGGGAAGTCATTCGCTTGTCTTGTACCTCCAGGCCCTTGCCCAAAGTCCCTCTTCAGCTCTCCTGGAGCCCCTTTAGGCTCTGGAAGGGACTCTCAAGTCTCCCTGGACGCTTCCCTTCTCCAGGCTGGACACCCTTCACTCTCCCAGCCTGGCTGAGGATCCTGCCCAGCAGCACAGGGAGATCCCACCTCCCCATCTCGCTCTGTTTCCAAAGCCTCTGTGCACCCACACAAGGAAAGACCTCACAGTGTGAGCTCCAGAAGTGTCCTGCCTTATCCCCAAGCTCATCCCTGTCCCTAGAGCCTCTGCCTCAGGCTGAGCTCCAGTTGGCCGTTCCATTTATCTGGCTGCATTAAGTGCCTGGCAGGTTGCATTATTCTTTAAGTACGTGAGGCTTTTCCAAAACTCATCTTCTGCCAATAGTTCCCGCAGGCTGGCAGTGGGGAAATCTTGCAGCATCCCAGTCCGTGATTCCCGGTGACCTTCCCCAGCCAATAGTCACTGCTGTGGGATGCTGGAACTCCTACATCTCGCTTTTTCCTGAAAAGTAAGGAAAAGTGGGGCTACAGCTTAACCATTTGGGGGTTTTTCTCATTTCCAGTCAGCTCTGGATCTGCTTATTTTCATCTTGAAAATAATCTGCCAATATTATATATATATATATATATATATATATATATATATATATAATTTATCCATATATATATAACATATACCTGTAGTTCTTTCAATTGAGATCAATTCATCTGGGGGATGGGGTGCAATTAAAAATTAACTATTCTACCAATAATAATAAAATAAGTGCTTTTATTAACCAGGGCATATTAACCTTTTTTGATTAGCATCAGCAGGATCCAGGGAAGACAAGCAAGATGTTGCAGTATCCTGCATTAATGGCACAGTATCCTGCTCTGGGACTTCGGGATAAAATCCTGAGATGTCCCAAGGATGGTGTTACAGGCTGCGGTGGTGGGGGGCAGGGGGGGGTGGGAATGGAAACTGGAATTTTTATATCCCAGAACACATAGATTATAAGCAAAAGGAGCTGTGACCTGCACTGTGTACCCTCTGGCGGCCACAGCTAAATCCAGGCTGCTGCTAGTTCCCAGTGCTTGCAAATGGGGATCCCTGGCCCCATACTCATTGTTCCCCATCCCCTCTGGCTCTGTCCCCAGTCCATTCCACTCCTAGTTTTAGTGCTCAGCATCCAGCCCCACTCACAGCCCAACTGGGACCCTCCCAGCACCAGCCCGGGACAGGGGAGATGTCTCCAACTTTTCTGTGTGGCAGGAGAGGACATCAAAAGCTCCAAACCGCTGCCTCATCCGTGCCCTGCTTTGGCCTCTCTCCCCCTCTCCCAGTTTGCATCATGGAAAATGATGTCCACGGGGTGCAGCCGAGGCTGCTGGCTCAGATCCACATGCCCAGGGCCAGCCGAGATGCAAACACAAGCTCCTCTTCTGTCCTGGGAGGGGGCATTTGTCCCTTCCCTCCCCGATCCTGCATCTCTTCCCCTCTTCTGGCATAGTTACAGCTGCTCAGGGAAAACCAGGGAAAGCCAGCAGAAGAAACTGCTGTGTTTCCCTCCTTCCTTCTTATCCATCAGCCAGAACCAATTAAACTCACAGGAGCTCAGCTCTTCCCTCCTTTCCTTTTAATTTCAGACCCTCTAGTAAGAGGAGACATGATAAAATGTAAGATTAAATGCCTAAAGCCTGGGATTTGGGATTACTGGGGCCAGGCTGGATGGCTGGAGGTAGAAGGATCTGCCTGGTTACAGGGAGGTATTGGGCTGGTGGTGCTTCTCCATATCTTGTCTCTCATCTGTGACATCAAAAGGGCAGGGAAGTGTGAAACCCCTGCACAGATCCAGCCCAGAGCTGTTCCAAAGGGAAAGGCTTCACTCTATGATGCTCAACAGCAGCTTTGGGAGGGGATTTCTGTTCACGGCTGGAGGGTGTTGTCCAAACACTCCCATGGCAGTGCTCCCCCCATGGCAGCAGGGTGGGGATCTGTCAGGCCAAGTCGCTTGGGCTGGTAGGTAACAGCATCAGATAGCCCCTGTCATAAGCCAAATATGCGTCTCTCTGCCTCACATTGCTCTTTGCTCCATACAAATCGTTTCAGGCTTTGATGGCTGGAAAGATGCTGCTGATTTATTCATGGCCACTTCCCACCCATTAGCCTTAATAGCTCTTCTTGCTCTCTTTCTATGGAGCCTCTCAGTGACCTGGGAAGGTCAAACGCAGAGAGGTGCTGGAGCCCAAATAATTTCCTGGAAATGACTGATGTGCTGAGTTTCCATCCTCAACATTTGACCTTTCCAGCAGGGAAGGAGAAGGATGCCTGCAAATGTCCTCTCTCCATTTCTTCTTCCTCTTGATCTCTCACTTTAGAGAAGAAATTGCAAAGATGAAATTGCGGAAGCTCTCCACAGCCTTCCTCCCAGCTACTCCTGGCTGTACCATATGGCAAACAGGCTGTGCTCCAGCTCACTTCGGGTAGGAAAGTGCCCTTTGGGTGGAAATATGTCCTTTGGATAAATCCCAGCCCTATATAAGCCCCTTGGCTTTTGATGAGGTCACCACATCTCAGTCCACTGAGCAGCCAGGGGGTTTCTTGGACTTTCCTAGGGGAGAGAAAATAATTTGTCCAAGATAAACCTCCATGTCTGAGCTGACCAGAGGGAAATGAGTTCTCCAAAAGTTGCTGTTTAATGCCTGGGTATTCCTGCCTTTTGGATCCCACAGCTCCAAACCCATCATCTCTTCCACAGCCCCAAGAGGTTAATTTTGCCAACACCACCTTGAACATGACCAGGGCACAGCTCCAGCCCTGCTTCTGGGCTGGAGTCCCTGGGGAGCAGGGGAGGAAGGATTTGTGGGGGTCATGCTGGGGTTCGGGTGTTGTAGGGCTGAGATCCCCTGAGAGCCTCAGAGGCTGCCCTGCTGCGAGGTGTGGGGGAGCATTCTGCATCCTCCCATGCACCAGAAAGTGGGAGAAGCTCTTGTGTGCACTGGCTCCATGTCTGTGAGGTGATGTGGGTGGGGGGATCCAAATCTGTCAAGGAAAGGGCTGTAGAGGATGAGTTTGTATTCTGGGATGAAACAGAATATTCCAAACAAGAAAGCTTTGTGGCTGAGATTGGGCTCATCTCCCTTTCCAGGGGATCTCACTCAAGTCCTCCCCCTTCCTGAGGTCTCAGTCTCCTGGATGTTATTTGAAACAGGGACACAGATAAATGCAATAACGTTCCAGAGATGCTGAGATGCAGCTGATGGGCCGAGGAGCAGATAAATGTGTTAGTGCTGAGGCTCTCACAGGCTCCTCCTGCTCCTGCCTGATCTCAGTAGCCAACTTTAAAGCACAAGAAAAGGCTCTGGATATTGCACTGGGTGATTTTTTTTATTCTGGATTAGGTTGGGTTTTTTTAATTTACTAATCCTTTCGCAGCTTGTTAGCCTTCTCTGGGGCTGCTGGAAGAGCTGGTGCTCAGGCACAGCAAGAGACACCATTTCAGTGAGGATATTCACTGTATTTTGGGAACACTGGGCTCAGGTATCTGAATTGCCAATATTTGCCATTTAATGTTCTGACCCAAGATGCATCCTCAGCCTGTGAATCAAGGGAGATGAAGGGACATTTTTGTCTTATGGGTGCTGAAGCACCTGAGTCATGCAGTTTTCCTTGTGTGATGGACTGGGGATGCTCAACTCCTGCAACACCAAAGCGAATACTGAAGAGTTTTGGGAAGAGCTTTTGTACAGGATATGTCCACTGTGGGAATAAGGAGCAGAGACACTGCCAGACCCTATGGTTTCACCTCACTCAGGCTTGGAGCGAGGGACAGCACCTTCCCCTGCAAGCTGCTGCTGAAGGCCTGGTGCTAATGAGGGTGTGATTTAATGAGGGAAGGAACAAGAAATGGGAGGGTTTTGGGATGTGGATCCTAGTATGGGTCAGGCATGGATGGAGGACAGTGCTTTCCTGATGTGCTCCATCCCTTCAGAGTGACAATGCCTTGAGGGCTTATGCAGTGCAGATGTCATCCTATCATCCCATCAACCACGCTTGTTAGCTCTTTCCCCTCATTTGGAGGTTGCTCCTTCTGAGCTTGTTCCTGAGCTCCTGCAATGACAAATTCAGCAATTCAATTAAACAGGGTCTAAAATGCATTTCCCTCAGTGAGTATTCAAATTTGGCCCTGATGGGTTCATTGGATTCCCGTGGGGTTTCTCCTGTAGGATGGGACATCAGGAAGATCTCTCAATCTCTGCTCCAAGCCACCAGGGTTTCACACAGCTGCTGCCTGTGAGAGCCCAGCCTGTCTCAAATCTTTTTCTGTCTGCCCTGGCAAAGCAAGAAAGGGTTGAAAATCCAAATTACTTTGCCCCACCCCCCCCCCCCCCCAAGAGGCATGTGGAGCTGGTAATGTTCTGGCTCATTTTGAAATGAAAAGTCAATCTCAGAATATTGCATTTCTGTAAAATATCTCATCCCAGCTTTAGCTGAAGTACTTCAGCTTTTATTTCTGTTACTTCAACATTAGCAAGCATTAATGCTTAGTAATTTAGGATATAACTGAAATGACAACCCAAAACACTTTGATGCAAGAAACTCTCTGAAAGCTGATGAAGAGATAGAAGGATGAGCCTTTTGGTGTGTTTTGGGGATAATCCTTCACAACAGTCCACTCTTCCCATCAGGAGTTGATCTTGATCCTTTTTGTGACCAAGAAAAAAAAGAAAAAACGATGACCAGATGCAGCTGCTTCTGAGCAAAAGCCTTTCTCCTGAATGCTTCTGGCTGCTTAAAATTCATTTCGACTGTGCTGACCTAGCCTGAGCCACCCACTGAGTGCTGGGTATGTGGAGATGAGATCGAGCACCTTCCCTATAACTCTCTGCTCAGTGTGTGTGTTACAGACATGGGGTGACATTAAACCCACTTTAGTGCAGATCTCCTGCCTGGCCTGTGCTAACACTGCACTGTCCAAGCTGAAAATGCAATGGCCCAGTAGTTTCTGGCAAGTGCTTCCCCCAGGTCCGCAGCCTCTCGCTTCCTGCTCCTCCTTTTCCTCATCCTCCTCTTGCTCTTCCTCTCCCCAAGTGGATGTTGGTGCTTCAGGAATGTAAATATTGCAGGCAATATCATTTTCCCAAATATTTTTGGTCGAGCATGGATGTGTTTCTGTGGACTTTCAGTTGCATAAAATTTCACAGAGCTGTGCTTTGGCTTGATGTGGTCAACTTGATGTTCACTTCAACTGGAAAACATGTGGGTTTGATAGTTTGGAAAGACAAATTCGTTACATGGAGCTCTGTACCCATGAGCCCAGTCAGGCAAGGAGGGATTGCTTTACATGGCAGTGGAGGACAGTTTTGTAAATCAGATCCCTTCTTATGTCCTCTGGCAAGAAAATAAAACACAGCACCACAGGATGTGTCCAATACCAGAAAAGTTTGCAAAAGACTTTCAAAAATCCCTGGGATGAGAATAGACTTTTAGCTTAGAGCTTTGGAGACATATTAAAACTCACTTATTTTGTACATTCTATTAACTTGCATTAATATGTGAAAATACGCAGATTTTCTTCTACATGGAGTTGGATGACATTTCCACAACTCAACTCTTTAGGCTTTTCCAATTTTTTATTGAAAAGCTGGAAATTATTACTTTTCCAGAGACATACAGATAATGACTTCACATTTACATGAATGATAAATTACATGATTAATTACAAGTCTGTTTGTATTTATAGTTGTTTCATTTACCCCTGTAATGGGGCCACCTCTGAGGCAGCCTATGGTGCTTTTAGCCCATGGCACCAGGAATCTGGTGCTGTGGTTATTTCCAGGCATCATACAAAAATCATCTCTCTGAAAGAAACTTTGGGAAGGTGCTGGCTCACCCTTCTGTTTCTAATGCCTTTTCCAAATCTCCTTCCCTCCTGCCCTGGCTCCACTGGATGTGTGGGACCGTTTTTCCCTCTTATCCCTGTAGCAGCCTTGTGAACTCCATCTTCTGCTGGATGGAAGCTGGATGGAAGCTGGATGGAAGCTCTGGTGCCCTACAAGCATCAGCTGACAGCAGCCCAGGAAGGATGGTGGCCTGACTCCTCAGGCAATAATCACTTCCAGGCCCAATCCACCTCTACCAGCACGAGGAGAGCATAACCATGGCCAAGGAGCCCACAGGGAGCATATCTCTGCTCCATGCCTTGGATCCCCTCACTAGGTAAGGGGGGAATGTCTGCTTCATGCCTTGTCCTTCACAGCTGACCTGTACAGCCCAATCCCAGCCCAAATGCTCTGACTCTCCTTCCCCAAGACAGCGTCATGGAGAGCAGAGGAGCCCCAGCACTCAGGATACACATTGCTCAGCCAGAGGGGATCTCACTGCAGAGTCCTCTCTGCTGTCCAAAATACCTCTCCAGGCCATCCTTCAGCAGGCAGTATTCTCTGCCCATCACCTCCAGCGCAGGTAGATAGCTGCCTCTGCCAAGTCCAAGCCATCATGGAGGCTCTTCTTTCCCCTCTCTGGTAATTGGGGAGGCTCCTCAGCCCCACGAGCCAGTGCCAAATCCAACAGCTGTATATTCTCCAGCATGAGTCATCCCCACCCTTCAGCTTCTCCATAACAACATTCCTTCTCTCTGATCTCAGATCCTGGCTGTGATCACTCCCTGTCTAGTCCTTCTTCCTCCCTTCACATGGTCCCTCCTGCCCAGACTCGGTCCCCAGCTGAAGCAGCAGAGAGCAGAAGAGGCTTTGCCAGGATTACCAGAGCTTCAAACAAGGATTCAGGTTCCCTCCCTCTGCTAAAATCAAGAGGAGGTGCCCAGTTATCATGAGATCAAATTTTTCTCTCTCTAGAGACAGACAGTGACATTGATTCTTTTTCATATGAATTTTTGTTGTTCTTCCCCATCCCAGACATGCCTGTAAGAGCCACCACTGCCACCTTCTCCCAGAGCATAGGGAAAATGCTCTGAGCTTTTGATCCTGCACATCTCCTGCCCTGCCATGGGCTCTTCTCCAAAACCTCCTCCCTGAGCCCCTTTCTTCTCTCCCTGCTGTCGCTTTTGTCCCCAGTGAGTTCTTTCGTTCTCTTCACCCCTCTGTTCCTCTGGAGAGAGGTGGTCCCACTGTCTGCAAGGACACAGGAGGAACCCACATCCCCATCCCAGCAGCTTCCATCTCAGAAAGGGTGGAAAATCCAGGCTGAGTTCTTTTTGCCCTGCACAGTCCAACTTTAACCAAAGAGAACCACAGGCAGCTTCCCTTTCCCCCAGTCCTGCCTCCAGTTGATCCCTGGGGGAGACCAGCCCACTCAGTGCATCACTGGTGACCTGTGACAGAAAAACTGCTGTGTAGACAGAGCCTGTGCAGGGAGGGGCACTTCTGGAGCATGGTGGTCTCTGCCAGCCCTGTGGCTGCCAGTCTTTTGCCCTGCCCATGCTGCCAAACTGACAACCCCTGCTCCAAAAGCCACCAGCATTGGCGCTGGCAGCTTCAAGAGCTCCCACCACTTCCCTCTCTGGCTCTTTGGCTAGTGCTGTCTGGCACAGGTATAGCCTCTGAATAGCAATCAAATTTTGCTCAAAAGCATTAATTTATTCTGGATCATGGGGTGCCCAGATAGGTTCCAGTGGTGGCAAAGGGAGACCTTTGAATGTGTTGCTTGAACAGCATGAAAAGCCAAAATCAAATCCCGTTCTTCCCTGCGTGGTGATGTTCCTTGTTTGGAAGGTTTGGATGAGTGAAGCATCGCTCCACTCCAGCAATGCAGCTGGCACCTTGGACCCACAGCCTTAATCCCTTCCCTCAAGAAACTCCAAAGATTCCCAGAAGTTGCTTTAATTGAGCCTGGCAAGGATGCAAATAACCAACCCTGTTCAGAATTCCCCCAGAATCAGTTATTTATTTCCCTCATCATCAGTCCTTTGAATGATGCCCCCCTGCAGAGACAGGTGAGGAATCTGGTGTCCTGCACCTCATTTTTAAGCTTTATCCCTAAAAACCTTTCCCGTGAAGTTCTTCCTGCTATAGAGACATCCATCTGGATCCTGGATCTGCTTCTGGCTTGTGGGGTGTCAGCGGCAAAGTCACACAGGGAATTGCTGAGTTGTTTTGTGGCTTCCTAGGGAGAATGGGGATCTGGGCAATGTGACCTCTGCACACTTCAATTAAAGACTGAGAAAGAGCCTCTGCCTGCAGAACATCTGGGGCTCTGAGTGGGATCAAGTGGAGTCCCCACAGCACTTACTGGAGTGTTTGGGTATGGTGCTGGGGTGGAGATGTGCTGGTGAGGGCTTGGATTGGCAGTTTTGCTGTGTCGGGATGTGACCCTGGTTTCAGCTGTGGGATTCTGCACATTGCCCTGTGGGGATGGGGATGTGGGCACGGAGAGGAGGAAATGGGGATGAGGGGATGGAGATGAGGGATGAGGATGCAGGAATGGGGTTGCTGTGCTATAATCCCTGGGGCTGACAGAGATCTGTTGTGTTTTCGGCAAGTTCAGAGGAGGGGAAACAAAGACCTGCACTCTGAACGTCTCCTTGCAGAGGGTCCTCGCTCTGCGCCTGCCTGGAGGAGAAAGTGCCTCTGGAACCTGCGTTAGCACCGTCTGGGGGGGGGGGGGGGGCTGCAGCAAACGCCTCCAACTGCCAGGATTGACGTGGGATGATGTTTCATCCCAGCTGCTGAACACCCTGTGCTGAAAGGAGGGATACACTGCAGCCCCAGTCCCAGCGCAGGCTGGCCTGGCTCGGAGAACTGGGATCTTCTGAAGCACTGCACGCTGGGGGCCGGGGGACTTGGCTGGAGGGGTGGAGGAGAGTCTCTGAGCTCTGAGTATTTCATAGGATCCGAGAATCATGGAATAGTTTGGCTGGGAAGGGTCCTTTAAAGACCATCCAGTTTCATCCCTCCCCCCGGCGTGGGCAGGGACACCTTCCAGTGGAGCATCCCCCGGCGCGGCAGGGCCCATCTTCGCTGGGCGAGGGGACTCGGGAGCGGACGGAGGAAGGCTCCCAGCCCGGCCCCTACCATCCCCCGCCGCTGCCGGCCCCGCTCGGAGCCAGGGAAATCCCAAACCCCATCGATCCCGCACCGCGATCGCAACTTTCCCAGGGCCGGGGAGCACCCGCCGGCCGCGCCGGAGCCCGCACCGGGAGCGGCACAGGGGGCCCGTCCCGTCCGCGTCCCCCCGCCCGACCCCGCCGCGCTCCGCCCCCCGCGGGGCCGGGCGGGACCCGTCGCCCCCCCCGCCCACGCCCAGACGTCCCGGCGGCGGCGAGCGGGGAGCGGCGATCCCAGCCCAGATCCCATGGCCACGGCCGCGGCGGCGGAGCACAGCGCCCGCCGCCCCCGGGGCACCGGCCCCGGCGGGAGGCGCACGGCTCGGCGGCCGCCGGTGAGTGCGGGGACGGGGGGACGGCGGGGGGACACGGACACGCGGCAGCGGCCGTGCACATCCACCCCGGGCACACGGACCCCGGGCGGGATGCGCGCCGGGCACGCAGCGCCCCGGGACACCCATGGACAGACAGCGGGCACGCACAGGCACTGCGCACTGAGGGGCACCAGGCACCCACGGACAAGGTGTACCTACGGATACAAACCTGCTCCCGCAGACACCGAGCACACACAGGAACCTCTGGACACGCACACGGACACACCACACACACACTCGCACTCCTGTACAAGTCCACACAGAGGCACACGCATCTTCGCACAGCAAAAACCCGGGAGCCGGGCAGCACTCAATCACTGTCCAATCCCAGCACTTCTCGCAATTCCCGAGACTCCTGGCAGAGGGTTGGGGCGAGGAGTCGCCCCGCAGCTCATCCCCAAGCAGGGTTTGATACGGACTCTCGGGAGAGAGCTGGGTGGAAATTATCCCAGTAGATCCTGGAGTTTGGGATCGGGAGAGCCTGTGTGCACAAGGGCTCAGCTTTGCGGCGTGGAGGGGTCAGCAACCGCTGACGGCTCTGTCTCACCTCTGGGTGAGTTTGGATCCTTGCTCGTGAAATCAGTGAAATGTGTTTATTGCAGGGTAAAGAGTAGGGGAGATGGGGATTAAAAAGCTGGAGGTAAGAGTGATGCCAGCTGGGAATACAGCTGTGAACTTCATTGCTTCCAGGCTGAGTGGGATGTGGGCCTGTGGAGCAAGAGATGGGATCTGTGTGTCTGTACCCCCTGGATAACTTGGACCATGCCTGGGAGCAGGGATGAAGCCCCTGGACTCCATCCCTCCCTCCCCTCCCCTCCCTCACCTCCCTTCCCCTCCCTCCATACTAGCAGGGATTTTTCAAAGGAGCAGCAGGGAAGATGCCAAATTCAGAAAGAGTTTGGTCCTATTTCCCTGGAAATCCCAGCCTATGGATTTTTCTTCTACTCTCCTTCCTTTTCTCTTGGCCGCAAGGATTTGCAAGGTGCTTGGCTGCAGCCTACATCCTTGGGTGCCCTGCCACTCCCCACCACTTCCCAGAGGCAGGAATTCTCACAGGAAATCTCCTTGAACCCCTCACTCCTCCCCTCCTCCGAGTGAGCAAAGAGCTGCTGTTAGAAATCTGCTCTCCATTTAAATTTAGATGTCTGCATTATCTTGAATTTGGATTTATTAATTATTTGCATCTGGTTCCTATCAAAAAGTTGAGCAATGCAGATATCCTGATTTCGGCATTGGCTCGGGGGAGAAACACCCAATTTGTGGATTTTCATTGTCTCCCTTAACAATAGTCTGTCAGAAGCAGCCGGGAATTACAATCCCGATCCCATCGCAGGCATCTGACATATTGGAGTTAAACATCATCCAAGTTGCGTGAGCTCCTCACTATGAGTGACTGCGGCTCATTTCCCAGCTGTGGAAGTTATTCTAATTAGCAGAGCAAATCTGGGTAAGGCAAGCTCTGATAATTAGTAATCCGTGGGATGTTTCCACACACTTTCTTTTGCCTGAGGGGTAGAGAGGTGTTTAGAGCATGGCCCCGTTTTTTAGGAGCAGGGAGGAGTTTGGAGAAGTCAAGGTGAATGGAGCTGGAGCTACTGGTGGCTCTGCTAGCTCTCATTCCTCACATCCCATTTGCCCATCAGGACCCTCTTGCCTGGAGTCAAGCACAGGGTGGAAAGCAAAGGCAGAGACCTGTGTGTCCCCAAATCACCCCAGCACCATATTTCCCTGGATCATATTCCATGTGACGATAGTGGCCTTGGTGGCTCCTGGCTGCTGTCGGGGATGCATGACCTGATGATGGGAAGCTGGCACGATGCTTCTCCACACTCGGGTCAGGTGTGGGGGTGATGCCCCTGTTGATAGGTGCTTGGTGGAGGTGGTTTTGTGTTAACCCCTCCTCCCTCCCTTCCTTCATCTGGGAAAACTGAGGTCTCTGCTGCTGCAGAGAGAGGAAATCAGGTTACTTCTGAACTTTGGGTTGTCACTCCTGGGGTCTTCTATGCTGCAGCAAAGGTGAAAATCTGTCACAATGCCAGTGAAACTCACAGTCCAGGACCAGAAGATGATTCCTGCTGGGAAGAGGATTATCCTTCCCATGCTGTGCTAATTAGCGTTACTGAGTTTGTGTGGAAGTTTCTATGAGGGAACTTAATTACTTATGGTTGATTAATGGGTGTCCCCAGCTGGAGCTGGAGCACAGATTTTGTAACTGCATTGGGACCATGCTTGTGTCAGGTTCACACGGGGAGGTTTTATTCCTTGAGAATGAGCCCAGGGGAGGCTCTGGACTGGGAGATGTCAGTGGGTGCTGGGGTGGTGACAGGGTTTGCTCCAGCTGGGAGCCCCCTGGAAATGTCTGGCAGATTTTTCTCCTATTCCTTGTCTCTGGAGACCTTGATGTGTAGCCAAGGAGGGGAACTTGAAGTGAACTCAGAAAACTAGGAAAGAAGGAGGCACTGCACAGGTGGGGATATGAGGGCTCAGACCACCCCAAGTATCCAGCATGAGGGATGCACCATGCACTGGGATCACTGCTGCTCCTCTGCTGGCCTTGGCTTCGGTCTCCTGCAGCCAGGATGGGAGGTGGGATGGAGAAGGAGCTGGTACCTGGGTACTGCTCCTGCAGGTCCCCTCCTGTCCCGTGCCAGTGGTGGCATTGGAGTTTGGGCCAAAAAGGAGTTATTTTTAAGCCTCACATCTCAGCACAGGCTTTCATTCCAATTCTCCATACCTTCCTGGTGGGTGGGACAGCTGGGGGGGCTCCAGCAGCTCGACACAGCCTCATACCCAGAAGGTCGTGGCTGGGTCCCCATTCCTTGTGGAGAGGGATTTGGGGGAGCTCAGCCACCATGGGATTGAGTGTCACAGGCTCCCCAGGGCTTGGAGGAGGTAGAGTGGGCTGTGCTGTGCTTGCTGGTTTGGGGTCTCGCCCATCACTGTGACCTTTAGACACACTGCAGGCTTTGCTGGCTTCTTCAGCAGCAAATTGCAAAACCAGTTTATTCCCAAAATCAGGAGAGCATTTTTAAAGTCAGAGTAGTTCAGGAAAAGAAAAGGAAAACAGAGGTGTTTTCTGTTTGTTGGGCATTTCTTAGGTGCTCATTACAGTTGGGGCTGCTCCTGTGCCGGCTCCTAGGGTGATGCCCTGCACAGGACCCACAAGATGGGATCCTGCATCCAGGGTGGGATTCTGGGTGCAGAATGGGATCATGCCCCGTGGTTGGGCAGCACAGCCTGGGATGGGGAATGGCAGCAATGGGAATGCTTCCCTAGGGAGGTGCTGGATTTGAATTCCCTTCTGTGTGGTGGACACTGTCCTGCAGTGAAGCCCTTTCCAGGTGTGAGCCGAGGAAAATAAAAAGCTCCTGGAAGCATAGCTGGCAAGAGGGATAAACCTCTAACGGGAAGGCTCTCAGAGTTGCTTGCACTTGTCCCTTTTTCCATATGGCATTTCTGCATCTCCAGCCCATCACTGAGCTGGGTAGCGCCTCCTGTTGCACAGTACTGGAGGGGGTGTGAGGATGTGCCTGCAGGAGGGAGCCTTCCCAAATTCTGCTTTACCACCACCCAGCTCTGCTGCTGTCAGATGCCTTGGGATTTAGTGTCAAATTTTAGGAGCATCAGTCTGTGAAGGCGGTGGGAGGGTGGAGCCAGCAATGGGCCTTCGTGATGGTGGGGATTAGAGAAATATTTGGGGTTATTTTAATGTCAGGCTTATTGCAGGGATTGGGAGCTTAAACCTGCAGCAGAGCAGTGCTCATCCCACTCCAGAACGACATTTACAGTAACATACACTCATTCCTTCCCACCGGGAATCGAAACCTCAGAGCTGGTTCTGTCAGCCACATATGCCTCCAGGCTGGACAGAGGTGGCCAGGACTGCCAAGCCACTGCCTGTCCCCAGCACGGGAGGGGTCTGTCCCCGTGCCCCGGCAGCACCCCAGGAGCCCGTTCCTGCCCCCCGAGTTGTGTCTGACGCTGCTGCTCTAACGTGGGATTTATCCATTCGTGGGAGTGTTGGTGGCTGCGGGATGCAGGGGGGAAGGCAGCGCAGGGGTTTTTTTTTGTGTGGGTTTTTTTTTTTTTTAATTTCTTTTTTCTAAAATGGTTACATAACCTTGGGGATTCTATTAATAAAAATAATGGTTTTGAACTCTGGGAACAACCAGCCCCAGCAATGAGCAAGGAAATGCTCCAAGTTCAGAACACAGCAGTGGGGAGATAAGGGACACAAACTCTGGGCAGGAACAGTGGCCGGGGCTACAGAGGGGTTTCCCTGTCTGCAGCCAGGTTGGTGGCATCTTCCTTTCCCGCCTACCAGTACCTCCATCCCCGTGCCCAGAGAAAAGCAGAGGAGGTGGGAAGGGGATTGTTTCAGTCCCAGTGTGGTCTGGACCCTGTGGATGCGGGGTGGGTGGGCACCTCTCATCCTCCTGCACCCATTCCCAAGCAGCTGGAGATGAACCCCAGACTGTATCCACTGCAAAAACTTGGCAAGTTGCCTGGTGCAGCCCAGGTGAACATCACCTGGACCCAAAGCATTGCTCTGGATGGGACCCAGGGGATGTGCATGGTCCTCACAGGCAGGATTTGGGAGGTGCTTATGGTCCTCTCAGGCAACCCCAGTGAAGTTTGTCTTCATGGGATGCTCCTTGTCCCCACAGGTGGGACACCAGGGGTGCTCCTGGTCCCTGTGGACACTGGTCTTGGTTCCACAGGGTGGGTTAGAGAGCTTAGAGGAACTGGGGTTAAAGAGATATGGCTGAGGCTCTAGAATAAAACAGAAGGTGCCTGGTGTGTGTTCAGTGTGAGTTTGTGATCATGTTCCCCCCAGTCACTGTCCAAGAGCTTTTTCTTGCAATGTAGAGGTCGTTCTCTTTTTAGTCCCTAAGTAGCCAGCAAGGGTTTGCTATAAAAATAAAGAGAGTTTGAAGCTAAGATGGCAATTAGAGAAAATTGAGACATAACCTAAATAATCAGGGCATTTGGAGGCAAAAATGCCAGTTTTTGGGATGTGTTTGTGTTCAGTTGTTTCCCTTTAATACCAAAATATTTAAAGCCTCAGTTTTCAGGATGAAAATAAACCCAATATAAATAAAATTACTTTGGGTTTATTATGTTTCTGTCTTTGCCATGTGTGATTATTAACTTATTTTTTTAGAAAGCCTTAACACCCCACTCAGCAGTGGCCTGGGATTTGATCTGGTTTGTTTGGGACTTCATTTTTTTTTCCCTCTAAGTCTCCTTTACTCGAGTTGTCACAGCTTGAGAGTCTTGTGCCAGGAACAAGCTGTCATCCTGGAACTCATATCTTTAATTCCTTCCCTCTGATGCTAATAACACCTTAAGATGATTAACTGGGAAAAAAAAAAAAAAAAAAAAGTAGTATTTTTCTGCTGTTTGGATGCTGGTCACTGGCTCTCAGCACTTCATTCATCTTGGAGTAAAATTAGAGTGGTCACACCTCTCCTCCTGCAGGGCTCTCCTTGGGTTTAGTTTCTGGATTTGATTTGCTGAATATTCAGTTTCTGTGTTGTCCAAATGCTTTTCTTGACAGTTTAAGATGCAGTGGGGTGACAGCACCCCTCCCACAGCATCCCTTGGCTGAGGGCCACCCTGCAGCTCTCCCTGCTCACATCCCCTTCGGGATGTTCCTTTGGGAACAGCCTGGGCAGCATTTCCATGTTGGCAGTGCTGGGAGACACAGGGGAGTGCAGGGACACCCCATGCTGCCCCAGCCCCACTGCCAGCCATGGCTGAGCATGCAGTGCTGCGTTGAGAGGACACGGATTCCTGTCAGCGTGAGCTTATTCATATTTGTGAAAGACGTTTTTTGGTCTGGGACATGTTCAAGGCCTGTTTTATCTTCCCAGGGTTACACTTACCCAGGCATAATGGTGCCAGCCCAGTTGATGCTTCCTGCCAGGCTGGTCACCCGCTGTGTTGGGCAGCAGCTTCCACACCTTTTTGCTCACAGGAAATAAAGTTCTGGATAAAATGACACACCATACACTGTAAATCCCTGTAAATCCCTAGACGTGGAGTTTTATGTTGGTGTGTGAGATGGTAGGATCCTGGGGACACACTGAGCAGGTCAGAGGAAATAGGAGACAGCAGAAAATTGGGAAAAACACCTATTTAGCTTAAATTCTCCATGGATTGGTCGGTCTTGCCGCTTGATGAGTGGCTTAATGTTGGTTTAGGTTTTTAGGTCCTGCTTGGATCATCACTCACAGGGCACTGAGTGGTGTGGCTGTGTCATTTGGGTTTCCAGGTGCCTCAGTTTCCCCAGCAGATGAATAAATAGCCCCTTCCCTCACTGCTGTTGTGGCAGACTGGATGTGGCACCTTCTGCAGTTGTCGCAGGACTGGGGTGACCCAGGACAGGTCCTTTATGCCCCAATGCCAGCAATGGCTCTGTGCTGGGTGTGGCACAGCCGGGTCCCAGCTGTCCTCGCTTCCTGCACAGCTCAGGGGTTTAGAGGGGTGAGTTTGGGGGCTTTGGGAATGTGGCTGGAAAGGACTCCTCAGCCCTTCACTCCTGAATGGGGAGAGAGAAGTGACTTGTGGAAAGAGGGGAGAAGTGGGGTAGAGCAAGGCAGGGACAAGCCTGGTGTAACCTGTGGACTTGGTGTCCTTCTGCTCCTGGCGTCCCCATGCTCCCAGTGTCCCTGTGCCCTCCATGTTCTGGGCATCCCCCTGCTCCTGGTGTCCCCATGGTGCCCATGCTCCAGCATTCCGAGCACCAGTGGGACCCCCAGTGATGCCTGCTCACCTTTTTCTCCTCCCCTCATGCAGGAATTGCAGCTGAGCCAGAGACGATGACTGCGGAGAGCGCTGAATCCAAGGGGCCCCTGCGGGAACCGGAGCAGGGGGGACCCAAGGCGCCGGTGCCTCCTGTCCCACCACAGCGCCGGGGCCGCCTGCGGCGCCGGCCCCCACCGGAGCCCCCGCTGCAAGGGCAGCTCCGCATGCGCTCACCGGCGGGAGCCTTCATCATGGTGGGCATCTCGGTGGTCCTGGTGGGCATGACCATTGCCGTGGTGGGCTACTGGCCTCACCGGGGACATGGGGGCACTGGGGCCAGTGTGGGGAACATCAGTGTGGTGGGGGACATGAGGAGGGAGGTGGTGGCCGGGCGCCATGTGCCCCACAGCGAAAAGCTGAAGCTGATTGGCCCTGTCATCATGGGCATTGGGCTCTTCATCTTCATCTGTGCCAACACAATGCTGTACGAGAACAGGGACATGGAGACCCGGCGGCTGATGCAGAAGGGGCTCTACGGCCTGACAGTGGGGCTGCCCGAGGGCACCAGCCCTGAGGATGGGCACTGCCAGCACGGGGACAGCCAACCCTTCCCCAAGGCCAATGCTGAGTGTGTGGAGGGCTGTTACGAGGTGGACCTGTCCTGTCAGCCTTGCCCCAGTCCCGGCAGCAAGTGGTCTGACTGCTATGGCGCCAACCAGCTCCAGACCATGGCCAAGTTCCTGCAGCACCCAGCAGCTTCCCCTGCAGCCTCTCTCCACAGCCTCCACTCCACTGAGGTCAACCTGAACCTCCCATGCCACACTGGAGCCGAGTCCCTCCTGTCCTCAGCAGTGGGGGCCTTGGCACTGCCCATCATCAAGCTCAACAACTGCTTGCTGGACAGGGCAGCACGGGGGACTGGTGGGAGGGGCCCTGCTGAGCATCCCCCCAAAACACCACAGCTCTCTCAGGCTCCACTTTCCATCAGTGACAGCATCACACCCTGCAGCCAGGACAGGGGTGGTCGTGATGGTGGTGGTGGCCACATTGTCATCAGCATGGATGGCAGCTGTCCCAGCGTGGAGCCACTGGTGGAGCTCAGCCCCGATGTGCATCTCCACACCCCGGGACACTCCAAATCCCTGGACCTTGGCCGGCCGGGGGTGGTGCTGCTGGCCCCCATCAAGGACCGTAAGAACCGGAGCTGGCCTCGGCTGGACCACGTCAGCCTTGTGGGCTACGCCAAACTGGAAAGTGCTGGCGAGTCCTTGGACCGGCTGCTGGAGCCCAGCGAGCCCCCAAGCCAGGGCGAGCCCCGAGCCCGCTCCTGGGTGGTGGGGATGGAGCAGGGCACGCGGGTCTGATGTCCCCACCACTTTTGGGAACTGTAATGTCCCAGTCCCTCATCCTGGCTCCAAGCATCCACCAGCAACCCTGAAACCTCACATCCAGGAGGGGTTTGGGGGTGGTGTTTTTAAGCCATTGCCAAGAGGAAGATCCTGACTCTCCACTCCTGGTGGAGGACTCGCCTAGGGTGGGATGCCCTTGGCCTTAAAAGCCCTTCTCCTGGTGGCTTTTCCAGAGGAGTCCTCGCTTTGAGATCCCACACAAATTGTGGGATGGGGGCATAGGGGCAGGTGAAACCCCACCAGCCCGCAGAGCACTTTATTTCAGCAGGCTTGGGGTGGGGAGATGCTTTGGGAGGTGGTATCCCCTTGTCCAGCCTCAACCCACCAGAAAATTTGCTTGGCCAGAGTACGTAGGCCCAATGGGGCTATTAAATATTATCTGGATGCAATGTGGTCCTGCCTTGCCTCCTCCTATTGCCTTTGGGATGCTTGGGAGGGGCAGTACCTGCAGCAGTCAGTCCAGAGGGTCTGTGAGACCTTGTGCCCCCACCCAGGCTCCACTGGAGAAAGGATGCTCCATAACCATCTGCTCAACAGTCACAGGATAAGGTGATACACACAACGTTTAGGATTTTTATGGAGAGAAGGGATGTAAAAGGTGCCTAGGGAGTTGCAGGCAGCAAGCATGGTGCGGCTGCCCATCTGGAGTGCAGCAATTCTGAGAGTATCTCCGGATCTGGGTTTGTTTGTGCTGGTTTTTGGTGGGATGAAGGATGCAGGTGGTGGTAGGAAGGATGTGAAGGGGCAGAGAGGTGGGGGACCGTCGGTGCTGGCTTTGCCAGGTCCTGTTTTGTGCCATTCTGTTACTTGGTGCTCATTGGATGCAGAACAGGAGCTGTATGGGATGAGGCCAGAGAGGCAGCCTTGGCACTGGCGTGGATTCCTGGAGAAGAGGGAGCTGGGGGTTCATCTAATCCCTTCTTACTCCCTCCATCTCTCTCTTGGGCAGGAGGAGCCCCAAGATGCCAGGGGGTGTGGAAGGATGTATTGGAGCGATAGGACAAGGACAGCTCTGCTCTCCTCATCTTGAAGAACTTGGGAGGCTTCAAAGTGGCTGTGGCAGCCTGGATGGGATCTTTGCCTTTTGCTTTCCCAAAACCAGGGCCTATTGGGATGGCTGAAATCTCTTTTATCTGCATGAAATGTTTTGGGGTCTTTATTCCTGTCTCTGCCTCTTCCTCTCTGGTATGAAGTGAACACAGAGTGTCAGACCTTGCTAACTTTGGAAACAACGTCCTTCTCCAGATCAAATCATCCCAGCAAAATCATTGGCAAATTGCCTTTTCTACCCCAGCCCCCTCTTCTCCCAAAAAGCAACCTCCACAGTGGGGTTCTGGGGGTTTTTTTGGAGGGGGATGGTGGTGTCTGCTTTACAGGGAAAAGCTGTCTCTGTTTCCAATGCCAGCCCTCCCAGAGAGCTTGGGTACAGCTTCCCCCAGTTCAGGGAACAGAGATGGCACTGACAGCTGCGGTTGGGGACCAGTTGCATCCCAAAGGATTCTCTGGGAGCGATACCAGCCCAGGCTCTGGAATTTATTTGGCTGCTTAATCTCAACATTAGGCACTGATTCAGTGCAAAAACAGCAACAAGAAAAAGTCACCATCGGGGTCTGCCCAGGAGTAGCATCCCAGGGGAGATGTCAGAAGGCTGTTTTTGTCCGAAAATAACTTTTTACTTGGGCTTAACCAGCTGCAGCCACAGCTGATGCTGGACCCTGGGCCGTACTTTGGTAACTGGCAGCAAGAAATTAGAGCCCAAAATGCCACAAGGAGCTGCTTGAGAAGCTACTGGGGGCATTTATTTTAATTTTTCCCTTTCATTTTCTGGCTGAGGCTCAGTCTAAACTTGGGAAATAGCTTGATCACAGGGGTACGTGCCTCGACCATGTGCCTGCACCAGCATTCTCCTCCTGGCCCATCCTCCTTCCCAGCTCATCAGCATCCTCCAGGGGAAGCATTTCTGAGTCACATAGGGATCATTTCAAAATGCGAAGCAGCTTGATTAATTAATCTGGCAGGGTGAGGAGCCCTGTGCCTTCTCCAGGGAGAGCAGCATCTGTGCATCCCTCACCTTCAGGTCCACCTGTGGACTCCGTTCACAGAGTATTTGTGGGAATTTAACAGTGCTGGTTTCAGTGGATGGGTGCCATGTATGCTTTCTTCACAGTGTGCTGGGAATGAACTGGGCAGGGATGAGGCTGGGTTAGAAACAGAAATTAAAAGGGAAAGTAAAAATATACACCCTGCTTGGATCCCTCTTTCCACTGTGAAGTGGAACAATCCTGGAAGCCTGAGAGATCTCACACTGTACAGCCTGTTAAGGGCATTGCTTCGTGGTACCTTCTGTCCTGCTCAGAAACAGGCTGGATATGCTCTGGACTAAATATCCAGCTGTTGTCACCCCCAGGGTATCCTTCCCCAGGAGGTGGCCACTGCAGGAGGAGGTTCTTACCAACAGAAGGAGGATTTCATCAAAAACACCCCCAGAGAAAACTAGGGGGTTGTCCCCAACACCAGTATGTCCAGGCTGATGAGAATTGACCCCAGGGGTCCCTTGGACCAACTGATGGAGGCTGGAGAGACCAAGGGCAATTGCCCCCACTACCAAGAGACTTCTCAGCTGGTGCCTGGCTATGGGACAGCTTAGTTTGGGCCAAAAATGGATAAAATGTGGAAAATGGATTGTGGGAACCACTACCATATGGTAGTGTGTGTGTGAGATGTGCCCTGGGGAGATGCAGACCCTGCTGGTATCTGTAAGAGGGTCTTTCATGCCCAGCGACACCCCAGTAGTGCCAAAGGGTCTTCAGAGTTGCTGCTGGGACACCTCTGTCCCCAGGGAGCACAACTACAGCTGGGGACAATCACTCCCTGATACTGCTCAGCCGATCACTGGTTTGCAGCTCTTTCTCCTCTTCCTCCTATGCCGCCGCCGCCTCCTCCTCCTCCTTCTCCTCCTACTCCTCCTCCTCCTCCTCCTCCTTCTCTCCCCGCAGTGGGGCAGGTCACAGCCATGAATCTGCTTGGCCGGAGTGCCCTTATGATTTAAGGTCTGTTGGAAGGCAAGGGCTCTGCTCGCAGCGCGCACTTGCAGTACAGCCAGGAGTGAGTGATCCCGGCCATAAATCTGCCGAGGTGTTGGGAAGATGACTCGTAGGGAACGGTGTGACCTGTGCTGGGTGAGTGTGGCTTTTTGCCCTCCATGGCTAAAGAGGAGCAGTGTGATGGGTGCGGATGTGCTCCCCGGGTCTGTAACACCCTGGGCCCTTTTAGCGGGGACTGAATTCTGCAGCTTTATTTTAAAAAAGGGCAAGCATGTGATACAAAATGCCTTTCTGCATTAATGAGCCAGCACTGAGCCAAAGGCACCCATCCTAGTGCTTCCCAGTAGCCAGGGGAGCTGGAATGGGGCTGGAGCCGGGGAGGTTTTGGGGGTGTTCTGCACATTAATCCTACTGTAGAAATGGGCTGAGCAATGTAGGATAGATCCCCTTGGGGCTGGTCCTGGGTTGAAAGCCAGAGTTTCCTCAGTGTCGTCAGCATCCATGTGATGTGTCCTGACAGCCAAGCACTGGTATAGGGATGGAGCCCAAATCTCTGGGGCTTTGGCTTGGAGCCCATCAGGGACCACTGTCCGTGATGGGAGCGAAAAAGCAAAAGATGCCCATGGATCTGCAGGAGTCTGCAGTGGTGCTTCCCTGGGTGGTTGGAGATGGAGCAGGAATGAATCCAAGGCCATTGACCCAGCTGCTACAGGACTTGAGGTGATTCCCCACCTGGTTTTGGCTTTTCTTTTGTGCCTCAGTTTACCCAGTGGTGGAGTGCAGAGTTCAGTGTGTCCAACCTGGCCCATTGCCAACATAATTCCTCCCTTTCAACCCTGTTTATCTCATTCCCTGGAATGAGTAACCCTGGGCTCTCCTAGCTGGAAGTGATGGAGTCGCCCTGCTGCTACCTGGCTCCCACAGCAATTCCCCCTGGAGCCCTTAGAGCAGCCCTGATCCTCCAGGAACACGACTGGCTGCTGAGCCCCCAAAACAGGAGGAACAGCCTAAAAATAGCCTGGGCTGGAACAAGCTGGAGACTGAATGGGAATTTTCTCGTCCTGATGTGACAGCTGCTCCTCCAGGTTGAGTTCTGGGTTGGAGACATGAGGAAGGACCAGGGATGGGTGATGAAGGGACGTGACTTTTGTGGCTTCTTCCCAAAGGATGGGACCTCCAAGACAGTCATTGCCTTTGGTGTGGGATCTGGGGGCTGGAGTGCAGACTCAGCCAGCCGAGAGCTGCTGCCTCCTACGCGGCCGGGACGAGGGGTTGGGGTTTTATTTATTTGCATCTGGATTGCCATGGTGTTTGTTTGCCTAACGTTTTCCCTTGCTTGTAGCCAGGCAAAACGCCACAGGCAACATCACCACGCCCCCTCCTGCTCTGGCTGTGAGGTGGATAAAGGCACCCTGGGCTTGCGACACCCACCCAGAGGGGCTGGAATGGGAGGAGCTTTAATGAAAAGCCTTTCCAGTCTCCTGGGGTGGCCCCAGACAGTGCTGAGCATCGAGGTGGGTGTTTGCTGTCTCTGCACTTGTTCTCTGGGGAAATGAGCTGAGGACACTTTTCCCCTGAGCATTTTGGATGGGGTTCCAGTGTCCCCCGTGTTGACGTTTCCCTTGACTAGCGTTGGCAACACTCCTGCCCAGAAACACACCATGGTTTGGGTGGATGGGCAATGTGGGACCATATACCTGGTGCCACTGACGTCTCTGCAGTGTGTCCAGGACAGGGATGTGTCAGAACCCCTTGGGAACCATCAGCCCCGTGTCCCCTCCCCGTGGGAGTCCCAAAGCTGATGGTGGTGTTTCTGCCAGGGCACACTGGTGCAGTCCAGCACAATCCCCTGTTGTTCTCAGAGCTGGTAGCTGTGAGACAGACTGAGATCCACAGGAGCCTGACAGAGCTTGGAGCTGCTCTCCAGGTGCTGCTCAACAGGGCAGAATGGGAGCAGGGGACTGACACCTTAAAGTGCAGCTGTGCCATTGATGATGGATGAAGCCATTTCTTGGTTGGTTGTCCCTAGACCTGATGTTTTTTGGGCTGTGGTTCGTACCCAGCCATGACCCCTCACACCAGTGCACTGTGCGAAGGTGCTGGGACCTCCCCAAGCCCCAGCCCCTGGAACAGGACTGTTTTTGGCATGACCCTGCTGGGGTTGGGAAGGGCAGGAGCCTGGGAGATAACAGGACATGGCTCTGCCACAGAGCTGTGCATAAGTCACGTTGCTGTGACACTTAGGGGAAAGCAGCTCCAGAGGTGGCAGTTTCCCAACTCTCCAGGGTCAATTTCGGAGGCTCCCTGGTAACTGTGGCTTTACAGGCACTGAGATTTAGTACTTGGAAGCAGACTGTCCAGGATCAGGGCGGAAGAGGTGATGGCTGTGTCTGGAGTCATGGGAGTTCAGAGCTTTTAGCATGACCTGCCACGTGCCACCCTTCTTTCTGCCGGTTAGGGAAACTGAGGCACAGAGCGGTACGACAGCCAGCCCCTGGGCTGCCCCTGCCCCTAAAGATGCTCTTCCCAGCCAATTTCCAGTCTCCAGCTGCCCTGACTGGGGCATCTGGCTCTTGTTATCTGTCAGGTCTGCAGCCAAGATGCCCTGTCAGCTTTTCATGCCTTATTTCTGTCCCTCCTAAAGCCAGAAAAAAAATGAGATAGGACCAAAACATTGATGGATTTGCCATTTCCCAACACGCCAGTTGAGTCACACTCACTTAGGGTTGGGCAGAGGCTGCTGAGCACAGACCTCACATGGGCTTACCACAAATTCTGCAGCTCAAAGGAAGGTTTTATATCAAGTGATGCTTCTTTGGGGCAAACTTGAACTCTGGGAATTGCTTCTGGCCATTTTTGGGGCTTTGGTCCTACATTTTACCACACTGGGAACTGTTTAAAGGGTCTGAAGGCACTAAGAGCCCAGGTAAGTGGGCTGGTGCAGGACTGAGAGTTTTGGCACCATCATAGCTACATTTGGGACTTTGGTTTAGGCTGGTAAAACCAAATCACTACAAATCCAGGCTAAGGAGACGGACCTGGAGGAAGGTGAGAAGAAGAGAATTCAGTGCCAGGGAGAGAATTTTGTTTGAAAATTTATTGAAAAATGCAATACAAGAAGCAATACTGAACACTTAGGTCTGCCTAAATGCTATGGCAACTTTCCCTTTGATTCACTATGAAAATCCAAAATAACAGCTCCCATCACTAGTTGATCTAGAAAGTTTTGCCAACTTTAAAAGATCCAATTTTTATAGAGTGTAAATGCCTAACCTAGACAATTCACAATTGCCTTAAAAAATTTTACAAAGCTCCTTCATCTTCTCAACTAAATTATTTATTTTTTTAGTTTTTTACAAGTTTCATCTCTAAGGCTGGGACACTACCACCTCTTAAGGTAATTGTACAGTTAGGAAAATCAGCAAACCACAGTTTATTAAAACCAGAAATCAGTCAGTCCTTTGCTAACACATCTCTGTTGGTCAGGGATTGCTATTGGGCAACTGGAGCTGCCGTTCCAGTTTAATGGAGGAGAACAGGAGCTCCTTGCCTTCCTTTCTATAAAAACATTCATTCATATATAAATAGCTTCCATATAATGTATATTATACAATCAAGACAGTCTCTGGGTGAATTTCTGAAGAGCTGGGAACATTCATATAAATAGACCTTACTTAGCTGGTTTGTTCCTAGAGCTGACACAGCACGCTCAGAGCCAAGGATTTTAAATCCCTCCAGAGGTGGAAGTGAAGTGGGCAGCCCCACCACAGCCTTGACAGAGGGTGAGAGAAGCTTCTTCTGATTTCAGCTTGTATCTTCTTCCCAGGCTCCTGTCCAGCTCCTGACTTGGGCACCATGTTGGCAGGAGCAGGGCTGGAAACCCCTGAGGTCAGACAGCAGGTGATGGCAAAGGGCACATGAGGCCATGACTTGTTTAAATTACTCCAGGAGAAGCAAGAACTCAGCAGGGGGAAGTGTGAAAATGGACAACTGGGAAACAGCCACCCAATATCCAGGAAAAAAATAAAAATAGGGTTATTCTCATCTGTGGGCCCTTTTACAAGGGATGTCTGCAGCCACAGTGAGCACATCCTTTTGGAAATGAACCACCTCTCCTGCCAGCAGGTTTCTCACCTCTGAAATCCCCTGCTTGGGGTGCTTTGTCCCACTCATCATGCTCAGGGCATGGGACACCCCAGAGGAACACCCAGGGGCCACATTCCTCTAAGTTCTCCTGACAGCCAAGTGCCTTTAAGTGCTATGGACAAACTTAATTTATCACTGCCTGGTAAAGCCCTGAAATCCTCTCAGCCACTGCTCTACGTGCCCCTTCCTTCACTCCTCAGGTGGCTATTGCAAGTGAGAAGGAAGGACAGCGGCGAAGAAGTCAATTCCCAGAAAAAGGACAGTCCCAGAGGGTGCTCAGCACGATGGGTGTTTAAGGCAAGCATTACTTGACTAAGTGGAGGACAGCAGAGACACAGACCCCTTGCAGGGCCTGTGTGGCAGAATAAGGAAGGAAAGGGCTTTTCAGGCATGGGTAGGAAGACTTAATCTCTGCACTACAGCCCAGGACTCCCTAAATCCCCAGAGCACGATGCCCTGAGGAGGGCAGAGCATCCCAGGACGGGACCCTGCACCAGAGCAGCCCAGAGGCAGCTGCCAGCACAGCAAGGCTGGAGGCTGAACAGGACCCAGGGCCAGCAAGGCTCAGAGAGCCAAAATCCAGCAGCTCCAGTGGAGTCTCCAATCAATACTGACAGCTTAATTAAAATTGCAGCTGAAGATGAGAACCTGCACCAGCACCAATGTAGTTCCAGGGCTGTTTTCTGCTAAACAGTGGAGTTATTGCACCCTGAGCTAAATCCAGTGACTTCTGAAATACATTATTCAAATTTAAAACTGGAGAGCTTTCTTCTTTATTGCCATTTTCTTCCCATCCTCACCTGAGGAGCAGAGCACTCCCTGCCCTCAGCTACCACTGTGCCACACTATATATATATATGTATATTTACACATAAAAAAAATAAAATCACAACCTCAAGTGGACTAAAGTGTGTCTGGGCATACTCTTTACAGAGCTTGGTTGGTGTTTTGCTTCTTGAATCTCAGATTTAAATGGTGGAAGGACAAACCAGGCAAGAATATTCCCACAAAACTGAGAAAGCAGCAGTGGGAGAACATCCAGCCCCTAAAATCATGTTTTTGCATCACCTCTTTCATGCTGGAGATGGCCCTGGGGGTCTGTAAGCTGATCCTCAAGATTCAGACAATCACCCTGATACTTCATTCCAGCAAAGGGGTCATGAAGCCAGATCCAGACCCTCAGGCCAGCAGAGAAGAGGGAATGTCAACATTTCCCGAGTGGTTTGGCTCTATCACAACCAGCAACACCTGACACCTCCTAAAATTCTTGCTCAGCCTCTCCAAATACAGCTTGCAGGCCTAGGAAGGATTGTCTAAAGGAGTTTAAATTAAATGATAGTAGGATACACGCTCTGGGAAATGGGTAACATGTTCACCTTTAAATAGCACTGTGAGGGGAGGAAAAAATCTTAACCCATGGCTTACAAAAGAAACCCCAAACCCTCCCTACTTTAAAAATTATGAACACAAACAAGTGAAAAACTATGACACCGAAAAGCTCAGTTCCTGTGAATGCTGCACAAGCCTACCTTAATAGCATCCCAAGTCCAAACACCTTAAAACACACAATTCTAAGGGCTTTTTAATTTAATGGCATCTAGAAAACACAAACAGGTGGGGAGCACTCAGCAGAGACACACGGGAAGAAGGCAAGATGCTATCACAGTCCTCTTAAAGCTCTAAAATTCACAGTATAAGATACTTGAAGCAACTTCCAGTATTCCTTAAATCTAGTCAACTATTCCGATGTGTGCATAGGCTACAGCACAAAACCCTACTGTGATCACACCTCAGGGCTGGAACCCAGAGGGGAGGGAGCAGCCATGGGGTCGCAGCAGGGCTGGAGCTCTACAAAGCTACAAAAATAATCCAGAGGCAATTGGAAATGCTGCACAAAGTCTGACTCTTTAAACTGACTCTCCTGGAAGAAGGACCCATGGCTTTGTGAAGGCGCATACGGATCCCGCACTGGGAATGTGCATGGATGCAGCTCCGTTATCCCTGACGAGGCAGAGGGAATACAAGTTAAAACAGGGAGACCTGGAGCCCTGCAAGGTGGGATTCTGTGTCTGAAGAGGCTTTGCGTGAGAGGGAATGCAAAATTGAAAACCTGTAAAAAATATTCAGTACAGTTAGAAATATGGCATATTTCTGTCACAATAGATATTAAAAAAAAATCCAACAACAAAATAAAACCCTATGTCCAATAGGATTCAGGATTCAGTGGAGTCTGGAAAAATCCCAAGTAAAATGTCAAAGCGCAACTCTTAATAAATGTCTCTGAGTGTCAAGTCTGAAATCCGAGGTCTTTGTGCTCCAGGTAGTTTCTTGGTAGTTTTGTTGGGTTTCTTTTTCCTGGTGGTGTCACAGGCAGGAACATTTCCTAGCAAGAGAGGAAGAGGATAACTTTCAGCTACCACCAGCAGTGTGCTGGAAGAGACAGTAATCTGCCTCCCTGGAGTGGATGGGAACTGAATTCAGGTGAGTTACCTCCCATGGGAGGTGAGAAGTGCCTAAAGGGGCTCCAGGAGAGCTGGAGAGGGACTTTGGACAAGGGCCTGGAGCAACAGGACAAGGATGCCAGACGCCAGGGTTAGATGGGATATTGGGAAGGAATAGATCCCTGGGAGTGTGGGGAGGCCCTGGGACAGGGTGCCCAGAGCAGCTGTGGCTGCCCCTGGATCCCTGGAAGAGTCCAAGGCCAGGCTGGACAGGGCTTGGAGCCTTCTGGGACAGTGGGAGGTGTCCCTGCCCATGGCAAGCGTGGAATGGGATGGGATTTAAGGGCTCTCCAACCCAAACCATTCCAGGATTCTGTGATCAGTAGCATGGGGCAGGATGGGCTTTAAAGCACTGAAGCACAGACAGAGCTCCTGGATTCCTTCAGCAGCTCCTTCCCAAACTCATAAAAAATGCAGAAACCGGGACTTCCAGGCAAGCTTGGCATCCAGCTCAGGTGTTACTGGGCACTGATGTCAGCAGGAGTCTGTGTGGCACCTACAGCTGCTCTGTGTGCTCCCAGCACATCACAGATGTTTGGGAAGGGAAAGTAGCCTCATGGCAGGAGCTGTGGAGCTTTTAACCCAATTGGGCTCATTTCCACAGGATTTGTCTGTCTGTGACTGCCTCATCAGCCTCCATGGATCTAACAGGAACAGCCTGGGCAGGACTTGGCAGAGAAGAATGATCATTTTACTTCAACTCTGGCCCTGTTTAAGCAAATCTCCTGTGCACAGAGATCAATCACCTCCTACCCTACCTGAGGTGGTCTCTCTACTCACACAGCCTGGCTACTCCTCTGCAATCTCTGTCTCCTGGTGCACAACCACTTTGGTCACCGACATGTCTGGGTGCTGCTCCTTGGCAGCTTTGATGGCCTGTGCCAGGACCTGCAGGACAGCAGAGGAAAGCATGGGTTAGAGCATGTCAGAGTGTGCCAGAGCATGGCACCCACCATCCCCATGGGCACAAGTAACTCCAGAGTGTAAAAAAGAAAACTGGATGCACTTGATAGAATTACAGAAGATCCCTAGTTGGAAGGGACCTGCAGGGATCATCCAGTCCAGTCCAGCTCCTGGCCCTGCCCAGAATCCCCAACAACCCCCCCCCCCCCCCCCCCCCCCCCGTGCATCCCTGGGTGCTGCCCAAAGGTTCCTGGAGCTCTGGCAGCCTCGGGGCCGTGCCCATTCCCTGGGCAGCCTGGGCAGTGCCAGCACCCTCTGGGGGAAGAACCTTTCCCTGAGCTCCAGCCTGAGCCTGCCCTGATCCAGCTCCAGAACCTTTCCCTGAGCTCCAGCCTGAGCCTGCCCTGATCCAGCTCCAGAACCTTTCCCTCAGCTCCAGCCTGAGCCTGCCCTGATCCAGCTCCAGAACCTTTCCCTCAGCTCCAGCCTGAGCCTGCCCTGATCCAGCTCCAGAACCTTTCCCTGAGCTCCAGCCTGAGCCTGCCCTGATCCAGCTCCAGAACCTTTCCCTCAGCTCCAGCCTAAACCTTCTCTATTACAGGGAGCAGAGATCAGAGCTGCCCCTTGGGAGGAGCTGCAGCCCCCACTGAGCTCTGTCCTCAGTGTCCTCTGCTCCAGCTGAACACACCAAGTGCCCTCAGCCACCCACTCTATGCGTCCTCCTGATGCTTCACCATCTCCACAGCCTCCTCTCGAATCCCTTTAATTGTTTTAGGTCTTGAACTGTGGTGCCAAATACTGCCCCCAGGACTTCAGCCATACACTTTGGTGACTTTTGGTGCTATTACATTATCTCTGAAAAGAAAACCACTACTTGAAGAATACCCCCATGTCTCCACTGCCCACGGCAGAAGATGCATGACAGCAATCAAGCGTAACCTTCTTCTTCTTCTTCCAGCAAATGTGATAGCACATTTCAGACATCTCAGACATTTTCTGTTGGAGTTAATAAACTAGATCTTGTCATAAGAATATATTCCATCCCCACAATACTTGCGACTAAATTTAAATTCAGAGTATAATCCTCTTATGACAAAATCATCACTTCCAACACACGCAAGAGGCCAATGAGGCTGAGTCACCAGAAGGGTTTCATATAAAGCCAAAGAGATGTAACACAGCTGCTGAGTGCTCTGAAATTACTTCTGGCACTACAGAGTAGCAGTAGTGCTTCAAAGTTATGGGAAAATGAATGCAGATCAGCCAGATGTCAAGGAAAACTTTTATTCCACATTTTAGTGTAATTTTTTAAAAAACCTACAACTGTCCAAAACAATTCTGGAATTGAAACCTTGCTGCCAACATCAGTTTCAGAATAGAATTTGGCTTTCCTGGCTCAGCTGCATAATGTCAAAAAGGAATTTATTACTGATATAGAATCATGGAATGTCTTGGTTGGAAATGGACCTAAAACCTCATCCCATTCCATCCCCTGCCATGGGCAGGTACACCTTCCATTAGATCAGGTTACTTTAAGCCCTGTCCAACCTGGCCTTGAAGATTTACAGGGATGGAGCAGCCACAATTTATAAAAATATGAAGTTTTATCTCTACCCTGGTAAAATTTCCCTGGGTCATTTTTTGGTGACACTGTCTTTGAACAGGCATCCTGACTGATTTTTGCCAGCTCTGGGAAACTCTTTTGTATCATATCCACAGTCCTACCTGGTCATGGTCTACTTCTGCATCTCCTGTGATGACAATCCTCTTCTCAATCCGTGTCTCTGAAATGCCACCTTTCACAGTCTGGAACAGAAGGAAAAGCTGCTGTTAGGGAAGAAGTGCAGAGGAGTTTGAGCTCACTGGGGCTGCCTGTCTAAAGACAGTATCCAAAAATAGTGTCACCAAATAGTGCCGTTGTACCCGGTATTAGAGTCACGGGGGAAACTGCTGCTGCACAAGGAAAAACTGTCAGAGTTATTTTTTATAGCTGAGCCAGGGAAGAGCTTTTCCTCAGAGTACAGCTCTTCCTGCTATCCCACTGGACAGTCAAGGTCCATTGTCCAGACTGTGCTGCAATTAATGCACAATCTACAGATTTTACATAGGCAAAACTGAACCCCTCACACCTCCAGGTACTAAACATGTATTTGAAAGGGCCTTCCAAAAACTTTTCTTCCTCTCATTCGTCCCTGCCCATCTCTGCATCAGGCTGTTTGGAGTTTTGTGGTGCTCCCTGGCGTTACCTTGGTGATCTGGGTGGTGGTGGTGCTGCTGGTGGTTTCTGAAGTGATGGTGTGGGCAGTCAGCAGGATGCCAGGGTCTAAATCCCCACTGCCACCATCTGTCTGTGGGATACAAGAACAGGCCATCAGTCCCAATGGGAACAGAAGCAGGTACTCCACATCACCAGAGCCAGACAGAAGATAATCTGAGCACAGTAGCTCCATTGTGGACCATAAGACACAAGTCATCCTGTGCCTAGGTGCACAAGAGCTGCACAGGTCTCTGAAAGATCCAAGTCCCTGTGCTTTAAGGCTGGAAAAGCACAGATCCTTCCGGGAGGACCTATGACACCCCTCAGACCAGGAGGGCTGGAATGTACCAAAATCTGAGCATGCTGCTGGCCCTACAGTCCTGCTCACACCATCCATGCCTGAACCATGATAGGAGACCAATGCAGACACCGATCCCAAATTCCACCTTGCCTGCATCCATGGAGATCAACAAAGCCAAGAGCACAATCTGATTCAGAAGGTACTTGTCACCCTTCCTCCCTCCTGACAACACCTTGCACATCCCTCACTTTATGCTCTACAGAAGCAAAGAACATCCAGACTTAGGTGACTATATGATGACTATATGTCTTAGGGTGACTACATGATGCTTGTATCCCCAATGGTCTGTTCTGTTTATGCTGGGATGTTAAGTTCTGCACCTTTAAGATCATTTCTGAGAGTGGACTGGGGAAAAAGAAGTGCACAGTTTGTTTTCAGAAACTGCAGCACAGACAGAGTGGGAGAGAGCTCTCCTTAGCGTTTAGTTAATTTTTTTTAGCTAGCTGAGGCAGTGAAGTTCCCTGGACTGTGGTTTTTCTTTTTCCTGGAACTATTCAAACCTGCTCTGGACTGAAAACCCGGAAGAACACCGGGAGCTCACACCTGTGGCCCACTGGGGCCAGGACACTGCATTCCAACACCGGAGGGTGACTGATAACAGGCTGAACAAGCCGAGCTACACCCCATGAGAAGGACTTTCTAAACTGGCCATATTTTCAAAACAGCGAGAGGTTTTATTGTTAACATTTTGTGTGTGTGTGTGTGTGTGTGTGTGTGTGTGTGTGTGTGTGTGTGTGTGTGTGCTTGTGAGTTCTTTGCTTGTTGAATAAACAGTTTATTTCCACTTCTCTCCAAGGAAATCTTTTCCTGAACCAGTTGGGGGAAAGGCCACTTGAATCTGCTTTTTACAGGGACCCCATTCGGGGGCTTCCTCCCAGATTTTGCCCTAAACCAGGACACAGACATTTGCTGAAATAGAAGTAACTTTTAGAGATGGTTCCTGGACCTCATCCTGCCTGATGTGACCACTCAAGGTCTGCCAAAAATTCCAAACTAAGTCATCCTGGCCAGCTCATCCTGGTTGCACTGTCCATGTCCCCACTGGGCAGCGTCCTTGCTCAGCACTGGGACAATATCTGGAATTACCACAAGGTGGGACCATTTTCCACAGTCTGGAAGAGATCTCATGGCACATCACACCCTGTGCACCAACTGATCCCAGTCACTTTTTCACTGGAGATCACCTTTCCTTTCCATTTCCCAGTTAGAGCAAAACTCCTCTATTCACGTACACATTTGCTGAAAGCCAGGGCAATGCTCATCACCATTGTCTGAATGATCTCTCTGATGCTGCAGCTGGGAGGATGCTGAGCAGCCACAGAATTCCTTAGGAATCCCAAATTATATAATCATGAGATTCCTGCATCCATACCAACATCCCACAGTCACTTCACTGCAACAGCAGAGCATGGGCTGCTGCTGACAACCACAGCAATGGCAAAGTCAAGCTGACATAGGCTCCAAAATCTAAAATACATAAAGAAAGGTTGGGAGGGATGGAGGTGTTCAGCCTGGAGAAGAGAAGACTGTGAGAGCTCTTAGAGCTCTTCCAGGGCCTAAAGGGGCTCCAGGAGAGCTGGAGAGGGACGTGGGACAAGGGATGGAGGGACAGGACACAGGGAATGGCTTCCCACTGCCAGAGGGCAGGGCTGGATAGGATTTTGGGAAGGAATTGTTCCCTGGGAGGGTGGGGAAACTCTGGCACAAGGTGTCCAAGAGAAACTGTGGCTGCCTCTGCATCCCTGAAAGTGTCAAAGGCTGGATGGGGCTTGGAGCACTCTGGGATAGAGGAAGGTGTCCCTGCCCATGGCAGGGGGCTAAAGCTGAGTGAACCCTTAGGTTCCTTCCATCGCAAACCATCCTGTGATTCTATGATTAAAACCTGGTTTAGACTGAGTATTAATTTTAACCTCAGCAATGAATTCATACCTGTGCTCTGTAACATTGCATCACTAAGATTTTTACTTTCTGGTCACCACATACTCACTGAGGTTGCATTTTATACAAAACATTTGGTGTTTAACAATCATTTCAGTCTTGAAACCTAAGGATGACCAAATAATTTATAAACCAAGCTCTGAAGAGGCATAAACAGCCTCCTTGGGGGACCTATTGAAGAAAAAAGGCCAACACAGGTTGACTTTGTACACAGAGATCCACATCCTGAAGCCACCAATGGCTGAAGATAAATTCTGTTTGCAAGCACATATTGAAAAAATAGGTACTCTTCAGGGACTCTTTAACTCCTCTAAAAACACCAGATGCACCTGGAAATAGTGTCCACAGAATCAGTTAATGTGTGTGTTGCAATCAGACATGCAGAGACAGGCAGGTGCTGCTGTGTCATCCTGAGGACTTGGAAACAAAATGTTTACTTGGGTTTTAAGTAAAACCCATTAAGCCCCTATGAAGTTTATCAGAACACACCTTACCTGTGCAGCTTCGTAGGTGATAGTCTTTGTCTCTGTATGGACAATAGGAACTTCTTTTGTGGGAATTTCGCTTTTGACAGCGCTGGACACATCAGAGATGGTGACAGTCTGTGTCTTCACTAGCGGGGGCTGTGAGACAGGGTTAAAAACATCTTGTAAACACCCAGTTCCCATCTCCACATCCTGACTGGGCTGCCGGCAAGTGTTCTGACACTGATCTGATAAAAGCACTGTGGGAACCAAAGTCAGCCTGGAAATCTTTGGGTTTAAGTCACTGGAATGACACACTCCTCTGAGGGCAGAGATCAGGCATGAGGATTAGACAGGCAGCAAAATCCTCCTGCCCTTCGCCACACCATGGACTCTGGTCAGCCCAAACCAAGCATTAAGGGTTTAACAGATGAGTCACACCACCACAGATGCTGTCTCCACTGATTATCAACTTTTGTAATTACCAGAAGCTCATTGCCAGTTGCCAGGAGAAGATGACCCTCATCTGCTGATGCCAGTGTCAGGATTAACACCAACCCTGGTCACACAAAGACTTGATCACAGTTGAGCAGTGTTATCCTGATCTTAACAGCAACACTGTGCTATTAAAAATCCTTATCAGATCTTTAACTTTTATTAAATCAATGTCAGATAAAACACAAAGAAGAATAAGAGTGGAGAGAAATCAGTTGTTCCACCACCTGATGATTATCCAGAAGACAGAGTGAGTTCAGAGCCAGTGCTTTCCCAGAGGGCTTGATTTCTGCCACCATCCCAAACACTGCCAGATGCCACTTTGATCATTAGGGGGGAACAGGCATCTATTGAACCAAAAGCAACAGCAACACTGGAGCAGGCAAAAGTCCATCACAGTGGACAAAAAGGGACACACTGGACAGCATCTCAAATTTTCTCTGCTGTGCTTGTGGGTCAGCCACCAGCCCAGCCAGTGCCAGCAATAACCCTAAGGAGCTAAAATTACATGTTTTTTGAGCCTAAATATTGCCTTTTTGTGGGAATGCCGCAGGATGCTTCAATCCAAGAAGAGCAATGGGCACTGCACCGCAGCGATTGTATTTCATGCAAAGGTGAATTGAGAGGGATTAGTATTTAATGCGAAGACAAATTGACAGTGGCTCGTATTTAATTCACAGATGAATTGTGAGGGGCTTATTGCACTGACTGCAGGAGATTCACCAGCTCATTAGCTCCAAGCACAAGTCCAAGCCAAGCAAACCCAACTCCTCTGTGGGTCTGTGGCATCTGCTTGCTGCAGTGTTTGGGTTCCAACTCCAAAGGTAGCTGGGGCGTGGGGTGCAGGAGCTGGGCTCACTACCTGGAAGCAGCGAATGAGCTCTGTCAGCCTGTTAGGAGCATCTGGATTGGGACACTCGCCATGTGGCTTTCTAAAGGCAAAGCTGTCTTCACCATCCTCTTCCCCCTCCTCCTCCTCTCCTCCCCAGGGCTGCCGGGGAAGTGCAGCAGGGCTGGGGGGGGCCTCCAGCCCAGAGAGCTCCAAGTCCTTCTCCACATCCACACAAACCCCCTTTCCACATGTCAGGTCCTCCTCGCTGGCAGAGCTGGGAACCGCCTCCTCCTGCTCCTCCTCCTCTTTCTCCTCCTCCTCGATGCTTAGGGAGGAAGCACCAAAGTGCCAGCTGGGAGAAGGCTGTGAGGCGGGTGGCACTGGAGTCTCACTAAAAACTACCGACTGCTTTGAGCCCTCCCATGCAAAGTCAGTGTTAAAACCACTCCACTCTGCCACTGCAGCCACATCCTCCTGGGAGACAAAGTCACTCATTTTCTAAAAAGAAATGGATACACAAAAAAGGCCAGGGAGAGAGAGAGAGAAAGAGAGCAGGGAGTTAAGGAGAGCAGGAGGTCAGAAGGCATCAAGGCAAAACATGAGGTTCTTATATAACGTCTCCAGTAACACATGCAACAGTGGGGCTGGACACTGTAAAACCTCTGTACTGTAGCCAGTGCATTTACTGACACAGCCTTTCTGGTACATTAATAATCCATTCTCCTAAATTTTAAGGAATTAACAGGAAAACTCTCTGCACCTAGAGTAAGAGACATCACTAAGTGATTTTTGCACAGTTTGGAATAATTTCAGTGTATCAAGTGGGGACTTGTGCACATCCAAAACTTCCATGGGCAACACAACCCACCCACTACTCCACAATCATCCTGTGATTCTGCTTTTAACTCCTTGAAACTGTTGCCTCACTTTCTAACCAGATTCCCTGGGGAACCAAAAAACTGTAATTTGTGCTTAAAATATGAGGCCTGAAGCCTGTGGGTTATTTGATATGATTAATTTCTTATACCCCAGACACCTTTCATTTTGACTGACCTCCTCTCATGGCACAGCTCAATGGTAGAATAAGAGCAGGAGCCACTTTACATAGGAACAAATAGATGATTTTTTAAGTATAATTTCAAGAAATTACTCGTTCCTCATTTCTCATGGGTATTTTTCAGTTCTCTGCTTCTTACGTAGCAGATGGGTTAGCTGAAGATCTCTATTTATTAGAATTTCCAGCTTCTTGTGCTTCTCTTAAGTTGTTGGGATATTGCTTAGCAAAATTTAATAGGAGTGGAGGGAGAGCAAGCAGCACTGAGATGGGCAGGTCAGACTGTACTCACAGGGAAAGGTTATTTCTGATCCAAACCCACTCTCACATGTTTCTCCCAAGGAATAGTAAAGGAGAGACCACAAGACATTTTTCAGCTTCCTCCTGAGGGGCAGCTCCAATCTCTGCTCTGGGACAGGAACAGCACCCAGGGCAGGGCTGCAGCTGGGCCAGGGCAGGCTCAGGCTGGAGCTCAGGGAAAGGTTCTGGAGCTGGATCAGGGCAGGCTCAGGCTGGAGCTCAGGGAAAGGTTCTGGAGCTGGATCAGGGCAGGCTCAGGCTGGAGCTCAGGGAAAGGTTCTGGAGCTGGATCAGGGCAGGCTCAGGCTGGAGCTCAGGGAAAGGTTCTGGAGCTGGATCAGGGCAGGCTCAGGCTGGAGCTCAGGGAAAGGTTCTGGAGCTGGATCAGGGCAGGCTCAGGCTGGAGCTCAGGGAAAGGTTCTGGAGCTGGATCAGGGCAGGCTCAGGCTGGAGCTGAGGGAAAGGTTCTGGAGCTGGATCAGGGCAGGCTCAGGCTGGAGCTGAGGGAAAGGTTCTGGAGCTGGGTCAGGGCAGGCTCAGGCTGGAGCTGAGGGAAAGGTTCTGGAGCTGGATCAGGGCAGGCTCAGGCTGGAGCTCAGGGAAAGGTTCTGGAGCTGGATCAGGGCAGGCTCAGGCTGGAGCTCAGGGAAAGGTTCTGGAGCTGGATCAGGGCAGGCTCAGGCTGGAGCTCAGGGAAAGGTTCTGGAGCTGGATCAGGGCAGGCTCAGGCTGGAGCTGAGGGAAAGGTTCTGGAGCTGGATCAGGGCAGGCTCAGGCTGGAGCTCAGGGAAAGGTTCTTCCCCCAGAGGGTGCTGGCACTGCCCAGGCTGCCCAGGGAATGGGCACGGCCCCGAGGCTGCCAGAGCTCCAGGAGCCTTTGGGCAGCACCCAGGGATGCACAGGGGGGGTGTTGGGGAGTCTGGGCAGGGACAGGGGCTACACTGGATGATCCCTGCAGGTCCCTTTCCACTCAGGATATTCTATAATATCATATCCAGATCCCACTCTCATTTCCTAACATAAGACTCCACATTGCAATATTCCACAAAACAGAACATGAATGGGGTTATCAGCTGTGTAGAGCCATGTCTTGTTGGTTTAAAACTTGAATTTATATACTGCCAATATCCTGACCTTCCCTTAATTATAATTGCTACATCTTGCAAATTATTCATGGGACCTTGAGAAGACACACACTTCTGGGGTTTAATAGAACATGGCTTAGGAGTGAGATTTCCTTATTTAAGAGCTGGGGCACTACTCAGCCAAGAGAAGAATCATAGATAAAACAAAGAAGAGTAAGCAGCTATACAAACACTGATGCATTTAAGAGGCAAAAATCTGTATACAGTCAAAACAACCTCCCAGTTCCCTTTCACAGACAGATAAAATAATTTGCATTTTGGAAACATCTCATCTGACAGATGCTTAAAAGAAGGGAGAGCTGGAATGGAGCCTGTGCCATGCGTATTCTGGTCACCAACAGAGCCAAGTGCAGCAACAAACATGCAAGCTGGAAAGACAGAATGAAATCCTGATAAGATCAACTGATCAGAAGCACTTTTTGACTTGCCTTCCTATTCCACTCAAGCAGAGAAACTAATGGGAAGGTATTTGTTTCTAGATAAAGTTATCTATGCAAAACTCCCCCATAGGAATTTCAGCTTCTGTTACTAATTCTGATCTTATCAGATTTGTTTTAAATTGCAAATGCCAAAGCATCCCTATGTTTAGGGCTCAGATTTGCAGAGTTCCAAGCTCACCTTGAGACCCAAGAAACCTGAGAGGTGCCTGGACTGCCAACTACTCATTTCCAGGGACACAGCCCCAAACCAGTGAGGCCTAAATCAAGCACGAAGCAGTAAAACAGTAAATTAAATACAGGACACGGTGCAATGCCCCAGAAGAAACAAACTGACCCAGACATGAATGCAACTAAAGCACCACCCTTGAAATACAAATCTTTGTGCCCCTAAAGATACAGCTGAAGCATTGCAATGAAGTGACACACAATAATTTAGACTGGGGATAAATTAATAACAGGCTTAATTTCATGTTTGATACCAGTGGCCAAAAAGATTTGTTCTGTATAAATTGGTTTGCCTGCATTTTTTCAAGACCCTGCTGTTTTGGACCAGGATCTATTTGTATGACCCAGCTGCCCTGTGCTGTAGGAGTGGATGTTTTTTTCCACACTGCTGCCTCTCTCTGTTGAATATTCCATTATTCCTACCCCAAATCAGACTACTAACCTGCAGAAAACTTGAGCGCTAAAATGATATCAACTTCCAGTTACCATTTAATAAAAATTGCTAAAACCATGAAGTTATAGTACACGGTAACTCCCTACAACCATCACATGAAATGCTAGGAATCCCAGCTGGTTAATACTTCCCAGTCCTGTTCTTTTTCAGTATGGCAATGCTGATGCTGTTATTAGGTTATCCCCAAACAAGGATCCAAGTAGCTCACAGGCTTGGAGTGACTGTCCAGGAATGCACAAGCAGATGATGTTGCTTTGTGGCAAACCACACTCACCAGAGAGCGCTCCCAGATCAACTGATGCTCAATCTCACAGCTGGCAAAGCACTTGGGTAAAAAGTATTATAAAGCAGAAAACAAGAGATCCTTATTTTACAGTACCCACCACTGCCTTACAGAACTGCTTTGCCTTAAGGTAAAAATTAAAAAAGTTTAGAAGCTGTTCAAAACATCCTGGCATTACCTATGGATTTGTGGTTTTCAATGGATTTTTTCACTGCCATTGATCTCATCACAACATCCTGACCAGCCTACTCACACAACAGACAGATAAAAGATATTTTGATCAAAATTAAAAGTAATGCTAGAAAACACATGGTGTGCCTGAACCTTCAAACAACTAAATTCTGTCATGAACAAGAACCCAATATATTACACAACACACAGCAACCACCTCCAATCATTTCATCAATGACATGGCAACATGAAACAACCTCAAGATCAAGACTTAAATTATCAAAATAAGGCTTCTGGGCAATATGATTCCCCTATCCACCCCCATTGGTCTCCTTCCCATCCCTTTTGTTGGAGAGGTACTCTTGCCTGAAGGGCTTTTCATTCCAAAACCCCTCTGCAGAGAACAAAGTAGTGGCATTGCAAGAGCTGCCTTAGTGCAGCAGTAGCAGGTGAAAAGAGGGGATAAAATCAGGGTTTATAAATCCCATCAATTTTGTGCTGCTCATTCCACTTCCCTCACTCCATGAATCAAGTTACGGCTCTGCCTCGGTGCCAGGCTCATCTTGGGAACCAGCATTATGAGCAGCCACATGTGCCTTCCTGTAACCTCACAAAAGTTGGGACTTAAAACTGACTCTTGACGCAGCCTCAAAACACAACCTGAGATTCAACCAGAAAAAACCCACCAGAAGCTCACGTCGTATCACTAAGCTGAGGAACAGTGGTTCATTAGGAATGTGGTTTATTCCCTTACAAAATCCAACAGGAGCATTTTTGTCCCCAGATTAGCATACCAGGTGGGACAGAGGCTCTTGTAGCTGAGCTGTGCAGGACCTGCCTCACTTCTGCTCTCAAAACAACTTCCTGCAATTGATTTTTCCTACCACACAGTCTCCAAAGCGAAGAGGGAGAAGGTGTTAAGAGTGACATTAGTAGAGGACTCCTGCAAACAAACCTATCTTAAACCAAGCTGGATTTAATCCTCAATTGCATTATTCTAGTCAGTTTTAGAGCTTAGAGCTGCAGCCTCGTGCACTCCCTCTCCCCAGGAGCATCCAACCCACACCCAAGAATGTCCAGCAGACCCTACACCCTGAATGCCATCAAGAATGACGCAGGGTCTGATGGCTCCTGTTTTGAGAAAGAAATATTGAGGGTTAGTCCAAGGAGGTTATTAACACATGTCATATATAGCTTTCTTTGGTTAATAAGCAGTAGAAAGAAAGATCTGATTTGCAATAACATTTATTAATGGATAGATGTACATATTTACAAAGAAAAATCTGAGAAAAAATACAAAACCAAAAAAGTGTTCCAAAAGAGAGTGTTTTAGGTAAAAAAGAAAGTGTTTCTAGTCCCTACAGAGAGATCCAACAGGACTTCTACCATTGCTAAAAGAACCCAAAGGGGCCCAAACCAAGGCCAGTCCTTCTCTCCAGCCCCACAAACCACAAGAGATGCAGAAACACAAGAGGAACCACCTCTGTCAGGTTCTCCAGAGTCACCCACTAATAAATACAGACCAAGAAGTTTCTGCATGAATCCATAACCCTTTTTTGAATTGAACCAGAAAGCTTCCTCCCTTGTCCTGTAGGTCAGAACAGGCACCATCAACTCATGACAAGGAAAAAAGAAAATCCAATAAACCACTGGAACAATTCTCAGAGGGACAATTTACTGACACTGATGTGAAGTGAAAGACTTTGCCCATAACCATTAGGATCTGGACTTGATGATCCTTGTGGGTCCCTTCCAACCCAGGGTATTTCATGATTGTATGATAACCTTCTCAGGAGCTGGTGGTACAGCCAAGCCTCATTCCTCCAAACACAAACTACTTCCCTTGGTGCTGAGGAAATCCATCTCTCCTGGTTATTTCAGGATAGGAGGGAGATATGGAATACCTACTCTTTAGGGTCATCACTAGTTACTGGACAAACCACAAGAGAGGGGAGCCAGTCCTGGCTGAACCCTACTGTGACTGAGCTGTCCACAGAGTCCTTGGCTTACCTTCTATCGCTCCCCAAGTGAGGCAGGACGTGGGAGGAGATGCAGCCAACACCCTCATTTATCGGCTGCCTTTTAGCAATCAAGAAAGAAATATTGTTTTACAGCAATGAAGACCTCAGATATCACATAGAGAGCCACACACACAGCGCAGTCTCAGAGCTGAATTCAAGTTCCAAGCTATTTGCTCTGGCACAACTGCTGCTTCAAAATATTGGTGTGTCCACCTTTTCCTAAAGCAAGAAAGCAACAAGAAACTCCAGTGTGTTTTAGGTGGTGTTCACAAGAGATGGAATCCGGGTCAGGAGATTCAGAAGTGAGTGTGGAGCCAACCGTCAATATCGTTATGGGAAGCACTGAACCCTCAACAACTCCCAATGGGATCCTACACATGAGCATCAAAGAGCTGAGTGACCACACCACAAAACACTGGGAAAAACTGCTGGCAGACTTATCCTGCCTATGTCACCAGTGTGGAAGTCACCAGAATGCCATTTTCTGCAGCAGGTCACATTGAAAAAACAGTATTTCTCATGCCAACCTGGATGAGGATATATGCTGCAGACATTTCCAGCTTCCCTGCAGGAGGGATAACTCAGCTCTCCATCACTCACAGCCTGGCACTGCATCAGCCAGGCTGAACAGGGTCTGTGAATCCCTGTGTCAATGACATTGGGGCAGGCAGCCAGGAGCTGCTGGTGCTCCCAGCAAGTTTGTTCCTGAGGAAAATAGGAGCGAAGTGAATGTATTGGTTCCTTTATAGATCCCCTGAGATCTCAGCCCTTAAACAGCACTAGAGCAAATCAGCTCTCCCTGTGCACAGGGATGACAGCAGTATTCACAAAATCCTCCTCTCAGTGCTGCAGCCTGTTCTGACATCGTGGGAAAAGGGAAAACCACAGCACCAAGGTGTAAAAGATGTGGAATGTGCACAAACGGGATACAGAGTGTGCAGGAATGAAACCTTATGTGGATTGCTATGGACTGCCAATCCCTTTGCAAACAGGGAAAAAAAGCAGAGGAGAGACTGGGAAAGGGGCTGTAGCCCAGTGGGCACATCCCTGGAGTGCTGGACAGACGAGGTTTCTGTTCCTGGTTTCCTGTCAGGAGGGATCATATCTACCTGAATGAATATGGATAACTAGCCTCTAAACTGCCAGAGAAATAGAAAGCATTTGTTCAAGTTCTTTATCGTCTGCAGTGATAATTGGTATATAAATCCCAAAAATGTTCCTGAGCATTCTCAGAGTGTGAAGTTTCCAAGGATTTTTGCTGATGACGACCAGCCTTATATCTCAAGATTTAAAGAGAGGGAAAGAGACCATTTGAATTACAGAGTTACAGAATTGAGTAGAGGTGACAGAGCCTGTCTCTTATCCTGCTGGGATTAGACACCCTGAGCACTCTGGTCTAAGGTTGCTCTGGGCAAGAACTTATACTTCAGGTCTAAAACTTTTTTATGTCACCCAGGTCCTTTGTGAATGGGTGACAGAGCTACAGAAACCATGGCTTTGCCAAAGCCACCAGTGTAGCTTCCAAGCTCTTGTCACTGGATCAGAAATGCAGTAAACTCAGCAGTGCTCACCGCAGCATCCCAAGCACTGATCCTGAGCAATGGCTTTGGGAAGGAAGCACCTGTGTGTTCAAGCTCCAGGAAATACAGACAGAAAATGAACAGAGAGATCCAAACAACTCCTGTTTCTTCCCTCTCCACGCCAGGTTGGGGAGAACAAACAATCCCTGTTCTTCATCACAACTGTTACCATTTCAGGAAGATGCAGGCAGGGAATGCCAACCAGAAGTATCCCCTGACTTCTTCCATCCTGCATTTTCTGTACAGCACATGGCACCCCAGCATCCTCCCCCACCTCTCCTCTCCAGGGCCCACCTCTCTCTTCCTAAACTTCACACCAAATCCGCTGGAGTCCAAGTGCATTCCAGGGGATGCTCTAAGGATTCAGGGACACAGCCTGCCGACACACTCCTTCACACCAGATGACACCTGGACAACAACCCTCAGACTTCTACACTTCCTAGTGCCAAAGGAGGAAGACTGTGTATTAAAGGCAGTGTATTAAAAAGGGAAGAATATTTTCCAAGGAAAAATCATCATCCTCACAAAACAAAGTCCTAAAGGCACAAACTGGTGAACTAATTGGAGCAGGTTACAAGAGGAATTGGAAAGATTCCTGTGGGATTAAAACAAAGGGTTTCACTAGCAACCTAAATTTCTGAGACAGCATTTAGAATCTCGGCCTGTACATTGAGAACAAGAGGTGGCTCAAGTGGTCCATGATACCCCACGAACCCTCAGACCAGACAGCACATGCCATGTTTGCCTTATTCCTTCAAGCTTATCTGCTAACTTTCTGAATAACTGTTCACATAGATACAGATCTAGAAAGGGTTATAAATACAGGTATTTATATATATTCACACAATTTAGTCCACGTAAGAAAGGCCTGCTCCTTTCTCTTCCACACTGCTGGAGCAGCTTCCACCACTGGTGACACTGGGGGGTGTTCTCAGAGTGACTGTGTCCAGCCCAGTCCTCCAGTGGACACAGGAGAACATGGATTTGTGTGGAAAGGAGAAATGGGAGGCTCAGCTCAGCCACATAGTTACTATTTACAGAAAAGAAACCCCTTAGACACAAAGTCCCACCTTCCCTCCAGCTCACAAATCAGCTGTGCTCAGTCCAGCTGGGCTGGAGCCTGCACAGCTCAGCCAGGATAAATGGGAGCATCATCGAGACACTTACACTGTGGGCAATAAACAATGACTGGCATGCAATAGTTTGGTTAAAGAAGTCAAAAACAATTGAGGGCTTTAACATTAGAAGTCTGCCCTGATGTGGCCAAGCCAACATGCCAACAGAGTGGAATGCTCAAACAGCAGGTAACTCCATCCTGTCACCTAAGCAAAAATGCACCAGTTAGTTCCACACAAATTAAATAGAACACATCCCAAGTGCACCAAGACCATTAGATTTAAAAAAAAAATAATCTATGTTTACAATAAATATCTCCTTGCAATGGATTTTCTCCTATTACATTATGAATTTTCTTGGATGTGAGAACAGGGGTGGAGAGGGAAGCTGGGATACTTAATCAAAGGCTTCCTGTACTAAAAAATGGAAAACTGACCCTGTCCCTAAGTTATTACCAAGAGCAGCAGTGAGAACTAGCACTTTTTATTTAAATGCCAATCTGAGTTTCCTAGAAATTGAATGGTTATGGGTTAGATTCCAATGTTCTTCCTAGTGAGTCAACCTCTTGTTGCCCACAGAGGCTGTGGACTCCCCACGCCTGGGATTGTTCAAGGCCAGGTTGGACAGGACTTGGAATAACCTGGTCCAGGGAAAGGTTCCCTGCCCACAGCAGGGGGTGGAATGAGATGATCTTTATGGGCCTTTCCAACACTAAACCATCACAAGATTCTGTGCTTCAGCAGATTCCTGTAAAGCCCCTTTTACATCAGTGTCAAATATTCTTCAGCTTATGAATATCTTACATTTAAGACAAGCTTTAAAGCAATTCTCCAGCAATTCCTATGGAAAGTCTTCAGGGGCTCGGGAAACCAGACTCTTCTCCCATGATTTCCTCCCCCCAAATGCCCTCCCACAGCAGTTGGGAACACAGTTCAAAGAATTGCTTTTGTACCACAGGAAACTTCAGAATGACCTCACAATGCATGACCACTCCTGCCAGGTCCCATCACAGGCACACAAGGACACATAGCAGGATTAACATGACAGTCACGGGGTGTCCCTCCCTGGGACAGCAGATTATGCAGAGATCAAAGACCACAAGGAAGATGCAGCAGAGACTACAGCCAAGAAATTCAGGAGCTTTGATCTTGAGGTTTCAACATGACCCTGCTGCCACTCAGAGAAAGAGCAGCCACCAAACAGTCAGTGCTATGACCAGAAGAAAGGACATCATAAAGGGAATACGTGGAGAAGGAAAAATGCTAGAGTACAGCTGACACTTTTTGAGTGATTTCTGCTCTTCAGGGATTGCAATAGAAACCTTTGGAAGAGTTGCTTCATTTGCTGGCCGGGGAAAGGCTGTCTCAGTAGATATCTCCTGCTTTTTTAGTTTGTCTTCATCCTGTACTAACAGGGGCCGTTCCCGTGTCTGCTTTCGTGGTAGAAGATCAAGAAAGACAGAGAGAGATGAACAAAAATGACGGATGGAAAGTGCCCAAAATGACACTTGGAGATGTGCAAAGCGCTAGGGCAGCTCTTCTCAACATAAAATAAACTGCCCTGGGGAGCAGAGCCGCTGGTGGCCTGAGTCACACCAGCCCTGGAGCTACAAAATCATGTTCCCCCTGCAGAGCTCATCAACATCTGCATCAGGATCATGGGTGTTTGGTGCCTGCCCTCCCAGAAAAGTGGATGCCCAAAATCTTCCAGAGTGTTTTGGAACTGGAATGGTGAGAAAAAAGTTTGAGGCATTTGAAACAGGAATTGTTCAGTATAAAACGTGGTCTCTGACTGCTTGCTAATCTACAATGCCCTTAAAACCCAGAGTTTGGAAAATCCCATGGAACAGCCAGACTGCAGAGCAGGTACAAAATGCTTTTGCAAAGTTCTGACCAGAGTATCAAAATTTCAATTTGTTTGAAAATTCTGTTGAACAAGTGAAAAACTGTAAATCTTAGAAATCCCACACATGGAACAGGCAGGGTGGAAGTAGGAGCAGTGCAAACTCCCAGAATTTTGCTCCGTGTTTTAGCATTTTTGTTTCTGAGTCTAAAGAATGAGTAAATTAGCACACAGGGCCATGCAAGGGCTTCAGCACTTCTGTTGAAGAAAAGAAAGATTGTGGGAATGTTGCTGTTCAGTAGCTCTGCATCCCTTTGGTTTGCCAGACCTGGTCAAATCCAGCTGTACTTAGGAGAGGAAAAACTTGGCTCTAAGCTCCCTCAGCTGAGCCAACCTCCGCTGGTCAGTGCGGTATTTTGGGACCGGCTCTTTGCACACCCCTAAGTGGTGAGGATTCGGGAGAAAGTAGCTGGGAGACTGGGCAGCAAAAGAAAATATAAAATGCAAGAGTAACATGATCGTTAAAACAACAAAAAAAGACAAAAGAAAGACAACATAAAAAGAACAGGGAACAGTTACATTTTCAGAATTGCTTTTGTCTCCATATACACGGTTTTATCAGTCATGCAGCTTTTTCGAACCAGCCATGCACCAAAATAAGCAAAAATTGAAAGCTGCAGCAGTGCCAAAGTCCTCTGGGTGTGAGTTATGAAACTACTTCATGTAGCCAGAAAAAAAAAATGCTATCCAGCAGCTGCTGTTGAGTTTTTGCTTGGTGCCATTGCAATAGCAAGTCTGGTTCAGAAGCACAGATCAGAGCAGCGGCTTTACCTCAAGCCCACCAACCTGTCTCTCAGAAGATGGGACAGTTACTTTCTTGACCTGGACACACAAAGCGTGTTAAGGTTCAGCTGTCTTGTAATAAAACACATACAGGAATAGCAGAAAAGTGGCCCCTGGCAAAAAACCCTTTGGCAACTAAGGAAGGGTGAAGGTACCATCACGACCAGGAGCAATGGTTTTGCACCATGGTTTACCATCCTTAATTACCATCTGATTTATGATCCTTCAACACATGCAGGAGAAGGAAAACTTTCTCCCTGGTCAGTGCCTCAGAAAGATGCATTTCTGGAAGTTCATAGCAGGACATGGCCACCTCAGAGTGAGATCACTTCAAAGAGGACCAGATTATGAAGGAACGTCCAGAAATGCAAATCTAGGGCTGACACCAATTCTGCAGTGCTGCAGACCCACAGCAGCCTTAGGTGGGATAAGCCCAGACCATCCAGTTGTGGTGACCAGCAGCTCTTCAAGGTCTCAGTGTGGTCACCTTGCAAGAAATTATTCATAAAAACCAAGAATAACTTTCTTGAACTGCAGTTGAGGAGCTTGAGAGCCTCTTCTCTGTCCCACCCACACCCCAAAACACACTGGGCACCATGAGCAGAGCTCTGCTGCCCACATTCCTGGGGAATCTACACTGAGGCTCAGCCACAGAGGGCAAAGTCTATCCATATGTTAAACAGGTTGCCTAGAGAAGCTGTGGCTTCCCCTGGATCTCTGGAAGTATCCAAGGTCAGGCTGGATGGGGCTTGCAGGAACCTGGGACAGTGGAAGGTGCCCCTGCCCATGGCAGGGGTGGGACTGGATGGCTTTAAGTTCCCTTCCAATCCAAACCATTCTGAGATTCTGTAACAACCAACCCTGATTAAGTTCATTTTGGGGATCTCATTTTTCTAGCAAGCAAAAAAAAGCCCTTTAGCCCTCCTGGCTTTACTGCAAGCTTTGAGGAGCCTGTAGTAAACTTTGTATTAAACCCCTTGTACATGTTAGAATAACCCTCCATCAACTGCAAGATTATTTCCTGATCAGTAAGTATCTGTCTAGTTTGCACATGAAATACTAGCTCATCTCCAGGGCTGTGGGAACGAAGGGGAAAACTGGGCTTTCAACCAGGAGAGTCTTCAACTGCCACTACTTGCAGTCAGGATGCAATTTTTCCATTGCAATAAAAAACTGCATTTACTACTTAAAAGACTGATTACCACAGGCACTAACTACATTTTTACTCACAGGCTCCAAATCTGAACCAGTTACCACCAGTATGACACAGAGGTGTCTGTTAGCCAAGAAGAAACCAGTTGGTGACTGGTTTTTCTTTGAAAAATTACCTTTTTAACAAAACTAGCAGAGAAACTGTGAGTGTATGTGGTTACTAACACACAGTTCCTGGAAGGAGGGAGATTCCCATTGTGTTTGAAGAGCCCTGCTGTGGCCACCCGAGGCGTCTTCCCAAAGCCTCCACAGTAGATCAGCACCTGGAGTTCCTAATGCAAGTCTAAACTAAGTAACATACCAGATTAACTGGAGAATAAAATGATTTTGGAAAAATCACCCCATCCCAGTGCCTCTCCAATGGGTTTTCTAAAATATTATCTCTGAAGTAATAAGTTAGGTCTTTGAATTTTGTGTTTCTCATGCTTTTTCCACATTTTGGGGAGATCTAGGAATGAGCCAGTCCCCAAAGCAGACATGGGAAGTGCTCTCTAGCATCACACTGACAGCAGCACTAGGAAAAGCATCATCAATACCTGTTAAGGAATTCTTAGATCCTCTCTACCAAAAAATCACTTTTTTGATTCTATGACTATAGCTTCAATTCTCTCAGAGAATATTCTACATGATACAAGTCAATACTAACTATTAAAACTGAAAATAAGCAGAAGCTAAGGGGAGCTGAATCCCAGGCTGCAGTGCTGCCCCTTGGAACACGCCATGCCCAGGTACTCACTCCGTCGGCTCCCGCGGGAATCTGCCCGTTGGCAGTCAGGCTCCGGAAGGGCGAGTGACTGGACAAACGCTTGTCCCACTCACTCGGCCGAGGCTCTGGGACGGACTCCATGAAGTTCTTCTTCAACTCACTGATGTTGGCATGGTGTTTCTTTATTTCTTCCTGGGTCTTATCTAGATCCTATCAGCAAAAGGACAGGATAAGTGAAAGGACACAGAGAGACCTGGAACTACCTAAGCTGTGCTTAGCAAAGCTGCTCTCAGCAGAGCTGCTGACAGCTTCCCAAACTGTGCTCACACTGCAAACACACAAAAGGAGCAACCTCTCTCCTCCTCTTTGATTAATTGGGATAAACTGCAACCCTGGAATGGGGTCTCATCCAGCAGAGGGACGTGCCAATGGTCATCAGGTGCCAGCTGAACTGGAATATCATGGATTTTCCCCAAACAGGATTTTTAAAAGTTGCCAGACTATGCTTCCTTGGGTTATTTAATTTAACATAGTTAAATTCTGTGGGTTTGCTTTCTTTTCCCTCTGCTAGCTTGAGTATTTCCAGGTATTAATACAATTGATGATTAAAAAAATATTTTCCCAATTTTATTTACTCTCTACATACCTGTTTTCTTTTATCCTAGCAGAAATTATCTTTACTTACAGAATATCCCCATTATCATTTTTTTCTGCTCCCTCTCATCTCATCCCTCCAGAAGCAATCATAGGAGGTTTTAGACTTCAGAAACAAGATGAGATTTTTTTTTTTTTGATAAAAAAATATACTGAAAACTTATTTTATGCTGGATCAATCAAGAAATTCCTGCTAAAATTTTTCATCTGGAAGAAGACAGATTCTTACTCTGTGATGCCAGTTCACAGCATAAACACACAGACTTTAAGGCAAGTCAACTTGTTAAAAATAGTTCTTCCTTGCAAGCAAACCAGAGGCTGTAGAAAAGAAAGCTTTTGCAGAAGCCAAACAACAACTTTTCAGGACAGGGCCAAAAAGCAGCAAGTGGGAAATCAAGGTCAGTAAAAGCATCACCAGGAAATGCCACTATTTTTGTGCTTTTAGTTGTTACTCAGCCCATCAATTTTAGAAAATGGGACAACAAATGCATCCCTAAAGGAGGGCACTCCCAAAAATCTCCATTCCTGCAGCTCACCCAGGACATACCACCCTCCCTCCACAGGGCTAAACCCCAAATACCTCTTTAACAATTTTTACTCTTTTTGGCACAGTTCTGGGGGGAAAATAACAAATTTTGGCTTCTATCCTAGATGAAAGTATAAGGCAAGTGCCTGTTAGGTAGGAAAAAAAAGTAGAAATGAATCTGCCGTGTATTCTGGGGTAAATCCCTGCCTGGTCCAAGAACTCTACAGCTGCTCCTGGCTCAGAGAAGAGAGAAGGACCACCTTGTCTTTCCAGTACTGCACAGGAGCAGGGCCTGGGAGGACTGGCAGAGGAGCTACGTGGAGCTGGGTCTGGGAAGCACCTTGAGGAACCAGCGTCACCCTTTTCCTCCTGTTTTGCCCTTTCTGCAGGACCCTGGTGCATGTGGAGTGTTTAAAGGCTTTCAGTAAAATCAACAGGCAGCTTCAGGAGGGTGAGATCTGCCAGGAAAATATCTGATATGCCAAGTGCATGGATTGAAAAAATAAAGGGAATAAAGAGGGTGAGCAGCTGGGTCAGCCCTGTTTACAGGAGGGCTGGAGCACCTGCAACAGAACTGTCAGAAGGGGAATGGGGAGGGAAAGGGCTTGGAGGCAAATATTGCACTGACAGGAAAAAGGAGGCTAGAAGCTATAAAAAAGCTCTGTTTGAGGTTTGGGAATTGGAGCTGTTTGAGCTGGGTGAAAAAGCAACAGGCACGGTCTTCAGAGTGCTCCAGCAGCAGCCAAACTCTGCCTATCATGTGCAGACCCTTCACTTGTGACTCAAAGCTCTACACTGTAGCAGTCAAAAAAAAACAACCACAAAAAAACCCAACCAAAACCAAAAAAACCCAACCAAAAATCACCAAACCAAAGAAACCCACACAGAAGCTGCAAAACTTTGACCAGTCTGATAAGGAGAAGGCAGTTAGTACACTCCACTTTCAAGAGATACCACCAGAGAAACCCTACAAGCTGCTGGAACTGCAAATTTGAGTAGAAACACATAACACAGGACCAGAGCATCAGAAGCCACAAAACATCTCCAATAACAGAGTGCATTAAAGAAAATAAAATATATGATTGGCATGGTCTGTTCTGAGACTGAGCTTAGGTGAAACCAAGTGGAAAAGGCTCCCAAATCCAAAGGGAAGAGCTGTAATGTGGAAGGATAAGCCATCCATGACCACTGAGCCTCTCGATCAGATCCAGAGGGACCTGGCACTGAGGCAGGATGGGGTCCAGAGGTGGTGAAGTGCTGCAAGGCCAGGAAGGGTTGGAAGTAGGATGGAAAAGCTGCAGACACCACTGCAGCATCCAAAAGGATCCCTCCTGCCTGAAGCCACATGGACATTGTGATGGCCTGGACACTACAGAGGTGACAATTTCACAGAATCCTGGAATGGTTTGGGTTGGAAAAGAACTTAAAGCCCATCCCATACCCCTGCCCTGGGCAGGGACACCTTCCACTATCCCAGGTTGCTTCAAACCCTGTCCAACCTAGCCTTGGGACACTTCCAGGGATGGGGCAGCCACAGCTGCTGTAGGCAATCTGCCCCAATTTCACCAGAAGCTTATCCTCAATTTTGTATTTTCACAGAATGGCTTTTCCCCCGGGAAAATAATTTATTTCATGCAGTGAAAAACTGGTCAATGAGCCCAGCAGTACAATCCATGACTCCCTGAGCAGCCAGCGGGTCCCAGAGCAGATCTGAGCACTGCCAATCATGTATTTTGGGGAGGTATGAGAGAATGAAAGTCAGAAGAGGAAGAAGGCCTGCACATCATCATGTTTACTGTCACCATGCAGAAGCATAATTAAAAAATCAAATCAAATTGAAAAGTCTTTCATGCAAGAGCATGCAAAAACAAAGGCAGCAACAGAAGAGGAAGACGTTCAGTGCAGATGCAGAAGGTTTAGCAAATGCAACTCAAAAAAAGCTTCAAGTTCATACAAACCTCCAACATTAAATTGCTATGCCTGATATAAATGTTTTCACCATCTAGCCTCTTTGATCTCTTCTGTGAAAATGAAAGAAAAGGGGGAAACAAAACAAAACAAAACAAAAAAGCACAAAAAATTAAAACATTGGTCTTGCGGGATCAATAAATCGGCAAATTAAAAAGTTAATTCAGGGTTGGGAGTGCAGCACTGTGGCAGCATGGGGTGGGAATTCCCGCTGGGAATGGGGGTCTGGCTCATGGAGAATGGGAGATGCAATGAGTCCTTTAAAGAGACAGCTCCCAGGGGGCCTTGGCTCCAATCACAAAGACACAATTCCTGCTTTTCTGTGGAAGCCTCGCACAGCCACCACCCCACACTCCTGGGAGATGCAGGCCCAGCCCTGAGTTCAAGGCTGCGCTGCCTGGGGGGACTTTTATGAGGTCCCAACGTGCACAGCAAACTGCACCTTAACCACTTTCCCACCTTGATGTTTCCCTATTACTTAATCAATATCAAAAAAGCTTTCTCCTGATTTTTGTCTTGCATTTCCTGCAATGCAGGCTACATATAGCTGCTAAGTAAATTTGTTAGAGAGAAGAAATTTTATAGATCAAACCAAGTGTGTTTCTTTTGAACAGTCAACATGCATAATTTCAGCAATCAGGCTCTTTATGGGGCAAAAATCTATTAATTTCCAAATAAAGTATTTGATTGTTTAACCAACACCCCAACCCAAAACCCATGAAGGAAGTGGAGTACTGTCTTTTTAAACAAGTAACAGATGCATGAATGATATGGCAAATTTGGCCGGTGAAAGGGTAAAATGGCTAACCTTCCTCATTCTTATCAGCTCTTCCTCTTTTTCTGTAGGCTGCTGCTGTTGGGCAGTGATAAAAAAAAAAAAAAAAAATAAATAAATAAAAAAAAAAAGTTGTTGGTTCATTTAACTATGTTGAACCTTAAAAAAAGAAGTGTGAGCAACCTAAACTGAATTATTAGCACAAACCTGGGGCTGGGCACCATTCGTGGTGGGGACTGTGATCTCAATGTGTGTTTTCCTCACCTACATTTAAGAAATAAATTGGTAAAAACATTTCTTGTTAGTAGAGTTGTTTCAAGAAACAATTTAGTTTCCAAACACAGCTGCATGAAGTTGATTTTGAAGTGCTGGGGGAACATGCAAAAACCAACATGCAGTCCTGGGCAGGGGTTAATGACACAGCAGCTCCCCAGCACTCTATTAGTCAACAGCATGTTAAATAATTCCTCCAGCTTGAGAATTATTTGTATTTGAAACCAGTGCTCTCCAGTGCTTCTGAAGCAGGGCTTCCCACTAGCTTGGTCAGGCAATGTTTTCAAATGGCATTTGCAGCTGGATCTCCCAGTGAAAATCCAAACAAAGCAACATGCTCAAATTAACAAAGACCTTCCCCAAACCAGAAATTACTGGTTGTATCACATTATGTACGTTGGCAGAAGCAGTAAGAAGAGGCATAGCTAGAAAACCAAGCCTAACATCACAAATTAGGTTCTTTCCTGTCCATAAGTGGAGAGCCAAGATTGTCTTAACACTCTAAGGGAAGTATTTTAGGGAAACTGGATTGCCAAGTACTCTGAAGGCAAAAGCATCAGTGGGTGTTAAAAGAAGTTATGCAGCTCCATTGGAGAAACAGTAAATTTGGTACTTTCAAATCCACATTTTCCTCCCATGTCCATATTTAAAGAGGAAAAAAAATCCAACGTTTAAGCATTTAGGAAAAAATCTGTAATAAGAGAGATGGGGTAAGTAAAATTTCCTCATTCTCAGTGTAACATGAGGGAGGGGGAGCAGCTGGGCAGAAACTGCAGGGCAGGATCTCTGCACTCTGATTCCCACCCCACAGTGCCAGCCTGAAGTTCCCTTCAGCAGTTTCATTAAAAAATTACTGTCCATGCAGGCCATGGAATATTTTGAAGCAACTGCCTTTCTTCACCTCCCTCTCCAAACCTTAATTAATAGGAATCTTCCCCAGAGATGCTCACAAAGACCAACTGCATATGTTTAGACTTATGTGGCTCCAGCAATGCTAGAACAGCTGAATTTTGGAGTAAAGTGAAAACTGAGTCTCAAGGCAAACACTTCTGCTGCACCACTGCAAGGTTTCAGTAAGTCAGTAAGATCTCCTGAATATTGACACTGTAATATCAACGATAATTTTGCACATTATTTTGACTTATTAGAATAGCACACATGTATCAATCCCAGCAAAGAACTCAGACATTTGTAGAAAGAGCAAATAATGGTTAAAAGTACTGAATCTAAACAATTAACTCCCCAAGGTCTCATCAGTGCTATTTTCAACTGAAGTTTTAGTCCCGTTTGCAGCACTGTATTACCAGCTCTCCCAGCAAAAGCCTATCAAGGTGAAAAACATTCTGGAGCTGGGCTGCAGACCAGACCCATTATCACTGATTTTACTGGAATTCCTTCCTGCTGTCATACGAGGAATCAGGGGGCACAGCCTGCCCACAAGTGAGCTCTGAACTCCAGCTCTATGATCATGTGCAGCTCTTGCCAGTGTACCCTGGCTGCCCTGGAATGCCTTCTTCCACCTGGAATGTCACAGCTGGGATTTCCCAGGCACCCAGACCCCGGTGCATGCTCCCACCTGACATGGGGAGGGGGATAAATCCCTCATCTCCCAGGACAGAGCTGCTGCTTTGGGGTGACTTCTTGAGCAATGCTCCAGCCTGGCTCTTCCCAAGGGACTCTGCTCCGACCTACCCTTGAAGCATCCGCTGGCTCCTTGGGTTTCTCCAGTGGAAATTCTTCATGTCTCACATCAGATTTTGCCGTTTCCTTCCCTACTTTAGATGTGGCCACGTCCTTCATGTAGGACTTAGCTGGGGCTGGCTCTGCAGGGTGGCTCTGACCGACGGCTGGGGCTGAGGTGGGCCGGGGACTCCGCTCTGGAGTTATCACAGCCACTGCTAAGGATGAGGAACAGATAGGGACAAGGTTCAGAGCAGGTAACTTTTCAATGGACTAGGCAAAGCCTTTCCAAATTACAGTGCTGTCATATAAAAAGAAAGGGAGAAGGAGAAGGAGGATGAAAGAGAAGGGAAAAGAAATAAAGATGTTGAGCAAAGCAGCTTGTGTGTTTAGTATGGGAGAGCTGAGATTATTTTCCTTATGGTTTAAAATAAAATCAAATAAAACCCCACACCAGATGGTTTACAAAAAGCAAGCTTGCACTCTGCAGAGAAGCCACACCAGAAAGGCAAATCTATTTTTGACATTGTGCCATGGATTTCTGGGTCCTTCACACACACTGACACAGACTCCACTCCAGTGCAACTAGAAAAGACACAGTGTGAGGAGTTATGTACTCATGGGCATCTCTTCAAGCAGAAACAGATGGCTTCTGGAGGAGAAACACAGGCTTCCCCCCAAAAAAAAAAAAAAAAAAATCAACAAGCATTGCTTTAGAAGACTTCATGGCAACTTCCCGGTGGGTTTCAAGGCAGGCTGGGGCTGCATGTCCGAGCTGGGTATCTTCAAGGTAGTGCAGTGGGAAGATAGCCAGGACCTCCAGCCACTGACAGTGCAGAAATGAACAGCATGCTGCTAAAAATTGTCGTTTCAGAGGACGACAGTTGTAAATGCAAGCACTAGGTCCACACAAAATCAACTGCCTATACCTTTCCTTCAATTCCTGGTTTGCCAGGTAGTTGCCCAACCACAAGGAAATATTCAAGCCAAAGCTGTGTGACAAAGCAAGCCCAAATTAATTTCCTGCATGTACCTAGGGATACGAATAAGCTATTTGGTTCTCCATATGTTGGTTTTTAGGGATGTTTCACCCGTCACATATGAGAATATCTTTGACGTGGTCTCACATTCCCAAAATCACAGTTTGCAGCAGGATCATACCTATTCCAGCCAACATGAGGTCATTTATGTCCAGCCAGTCACTCATAAAAAATCTGCTGCTAAAATAAAAACTGTAATTTCAAGCAACTCCTTAGTAAGAATTCCATCTGTGTCTTAATAAAACATAGAGAGAATAAGGTATCCATGTGGCCAAAAACGTACAAGGTGGAGGCAAAAAAATAATTTTTTTGAATTTCTGAATTTCCAGAGATTGGAATGACACTTTCAAGACAAACTCCTGGACACCATATCCTGTTGTAAACAACCTTAAAACCCACCCCACCACTGCCAACTCCACTCTCCTCAGCACAGCAGTTCATTTCTGTGACCCAGACACTGTGTTATCCTCTTCCAAGGACAATCGGTGCTGTGTCCCAGTGTATTGATGTCACGGAAGGAGTGACAGCCCCTGGGAAGGTTGTACAGAGGTGAGATGGCAGGGACAGCTGGGATGAGGAGGATGCTGGGAGTGCAAAGCTCTCATTGCAGTGGTACCTGACTCCTTTGGCAACGGCTCTAGTTCTCTCACCACCGTCATTTTCTCTTCCTCCTCCTCCTCCTCTTCAATTTGTCTTATCTCAATACTGCCAAGATCACGTTTGGCTAAAAAAGTTATGGATGTGTTAAAATGCCATCTTAAAGAGGAAGCAGCAAAGGAAATACTGCCACCAGTAAATCCACAGGGCCATCTCTCTTGCTGCTCTCCCACAGCAGTAAGACATAAAGGAAAAATGGTAACAGACATCAAGCTTCTCCTGTGCCATCCAACAATAAGTTCTGGGCTACCAGAACTGTATTTTAGTTACATTTTCCTGATTAACTGCCTTTGGCTATTTTGACACAAGACTGAAACACAGTAAAAAAGCACTGAGATACAAAACATAGATTGAAAATGGATGATTTTTAAGGTCCCTTCCAACCCTAACCATTCCAGAATTCTACGACTGATCACCATCACCATGGCCATCACCTCACAAACAGTCCCCACTTGAAGCAGAAAAGCCAGCATGAGGTAAAGTGCAACAGGTGGATGAGAAAGGGCAGCTAAAGAGGGAGAGCCTTGGACGTGCTGGGGTCTGACATCAGCTGATGTCCGATTTGCTGCCACACATCCCACAGAATACAGAATCACAGACTCTGCTGAGTTGGAAGATCCTAAGATCATCGAGTCCAATTCCTGGTCCTGCACAGGACATCTCAACAATCCCACCCGGTGTCTGAGAGCATTGTCCAAATGTTCCTGGAGCGCTGGCAGCCTTGGGGCAATGACTGTCCTCCAGTGGTTTTCATACCAACCAAGGAAACCTGTGATGTTCCCAGTTACTTCCCTCTACAGCTTCCATCTCCTCTTTCTGCAACAAATAATCCACACTACTTTTAATTATGATTAATATGAATCTGTCTGCACCAGCGATGTTGCTCTGACATCCTTCCCCAAAGAGGCAAGTAACAGCTCCCTAGTGAAGAAAAAAAGTGGAATATAGGAGCATGCTCCTACAGCTCAGGGAAGCAAACCTCACAAGAAGGGACAGTATGGGAAGAGGTTTAAGAGGCACACTCATTTCCACACACAGCCAGGCATAGCACCCCCTCACTGCACCCAGAGCACACCTGAAAAGCATCACACGGCAAAGCCAGGGGTGACTTTAGTGCCAAGAAAACATCACCACAACCAGTGTAACCTCTGTCCTACAGCACTGCATCACTTCACCCCAGCAGCAACAGCACAGGAGCCACTGCCACCAAACACCACTGCGGCTGTACCTGACTGCGGCTCCAGCTCCGCTGACTTTGGCTTGACAACAGGAACCTTAACAGCCTCTACCTTCTTCTCCTCCTCCTCTGCAATGGGTTTCATTTCAAAAGTTTCAAGAGTGTGTTTGGCTAGAAAGAGGTTTGTGGGTGTTAACGGGGGTTGGGGACCCACATAGACACACGATGGTCACCACAGCAAGGAGTGAGATCTTTCTCAGTAGCTGGGAAACAGCAAGGAGGTTTCCTGGCAGCTCAATAGTCGTTTTCTACCATGGGACTGTACGTCAGTCCTTCTGGTGCTGTCAGACCCAACAGTGTATTGGATGAGAAGAGGAGAGAACACAAAAATAAGCTTCATGGGCTCCTTGCCCAGGAAAGGAGATGTGGGACACATGAACAGCTCTTGAGTGTGGAACTAGGAAGGGCTCTGCCTGCAAAGTCTGGAGGGAGGCAGGTGCTGGCTAGCAAAACACAGGAAAAACACATCCAGAGACAAACTTATCTAAAACCTAGCAGCTTTAATTAAATGTACTTGAGTGATCAACTTCAAATCTACCCTGGTGTCTGAAATTCCCCACCTTCTGCTTTTACAGAATTGGGCTTTCCCCACCAGGAGATGCTGATTAGTGAGGATACAAGGAATGTCCACAGAGGGGAAGTTTGCCACTCTTCATGAAAACTTGATCTAGATACTAGAAAAGCAGTAATGCAGTCAAAAGTACACTGTAAAAAATTCTGTGTGGAAGGAGGGTACCCAAAGCATTTGCATGTCAATTATCTCCAGCCCTAAACACCACAGGTGGTCACTATCCAAGTGATGAAGACTGCAAATATTTGCAACACTGCTGCTGTGATACACTTACTAGTATTCGAATGTGCTGTTGTATCTACTCACCTCTTAAGGACATTCATATTTATTAACAGTACCTATCCTAAGAGAAATATAAGCTTCATAGAGTAAATGGGTAGCATTTCTTAAACACCAAAAAAAACCAACCCAAAATGGCAAGGAGGTCCTAGGATGAAGAATTTCAGAAAATTCAAGAAGTCTTAAGCTCAAACTTGAAAGTTTTCAAATACATATATACAAAACTTCTTTCATTTAACAAGGGAGTTCTCAAGTGCCAGCACATCCTAATTTTTTCCCCACCTCCCCACAAGAATTACAGTCTAATGAGGTGCAAGGTGGAAATTTAAGGAATTTCCCAGAGGTGGGCTGCGTCTCCTCTCACTGCGAAAATCTTTGCAAAGAAGTGAAAAGAGAAAGCCACCAGATTTGGTGAAAATTGGAAATTGTCAGGAACAGGCATGTAGAGGATAGGAAAGGCACTGCAGAGAGTTTCAGCCACCACCACAGCTATACCTGGCTTCTCTCGGATCTGATCCACAGGTTTTGATTCAGGAACCTCAACCACCACCACCTCCTTCTGCTTCTCTTCCTCTACGGTTCTGAACTCAACCTTTTGAGTCGCACGTTTAGCTGAAGAAATGGGGCACACATTAACAACTGCCCACACGACAAAGGCACAGACTTTGAGGGGACAGGAGCGTCATATTCCCAGGCTGCTCTTTTCCAAGCTCTGACATCTAGGTGTAGCACTGCAGCTGTGATTTCTCTACTCCTCTGGGGTCATAATGGCATGATCAATAGGCAGCCAGCAGCACTGCTCCCCTCACTGCTGTGCATGGGGCCTGACAAACCTCGCATGCCCAGACTACAGGGAAGCTGGAATCTGGCTTTGCTGCCCTATGGAACTTGAACCATCCCTTCCTTCCAGCTTCACAACACAAAACCCAGGCTCAGGATGTTACTGAGCCCAGGAGCAGGGACAGCCTGGTCACTGCTGGCCATGGGGTGCTGGGCAGCCCTGGTCCCCCCAGACTGAAGCACAAACTCAGGGCTCAAAGCAACATGGTCCCTGCTTCACCAGGTGTCTGTGGTGCACAGGGATGCTCCTCTTTCCCTGGATCTTAATATCCTGTGATACAGATCACATGGGCCAAACTTAGGCACTCTCTTTTCCATGCCTCACCTCCTCTGCTGCTATTTATTTATTTTAAAAATCTCAGGGATGAGCCCATCTGACTGACGCACCTCAATTCCAACCTGTGCATTGCTTTAAGAGGCACTGAAAAAATTTCTGTTGTGGAAAAAAATCTCCCCCTCACATAAAAATATGGAATTTAAGAAGTTATATTAGACAAAACAAACAGAATGGCTTAATGCTGGATTTTCTGAATGAAAATGCTTTGAGATCAAACGAAGAAATATCTTTACAAGCAGAACTTCGCCATAAGCCTGCAGCACCCACTTACATTCTTTTCATCAGTCAGTTCTGCTGGGACTACCCTTGGTTTGCATCTTTGTACTGGGTCTGGCTGAGATGGAGTGCATTTACCCATAACAGCCCCCACAGTGCTGTGATATTAAGATAAGGATAAAAACTGGAAGAGGCAACAGGCAAAAGTACTGAGCAATGTTAGAAAGCAGAATGATCATGGAGAATTCTTGTTTTAATTGTGGTGAAGGGAAAAGGGGTGGATTAGGTGTAAATTGTCCACTTTTGTTCAGTGTTGTGACAATGCTGTTTTGGCTTCTGTAAAGGGAATTTTTGGTTTGGTTGGGTGGTTTCGTTGATGTGAATGAAGGTTGCATGATGAATCAGAATTTTCTGAGTTGGAAGGGACCCACAAGGCTCATCGAGTCCAACTCAGAACCAGAGAATCACAGAACACTCTGAGCTGGAAGGCATCCATGAGGATCACAGAGTCCAAACTCTCAAGTGAATGGCCTGCATGGGGAACAAATCCATCCCCGTGGTGTTATCAGCCTCTGGCTCTAACCAACTGAGCGCCAATTCAGTCTCACTAAAGGCACGTAATTCCTAAACATGTAAGGGGCAGGAAAAAGGTCTTGTACTACAGTGACAAGTTACACCTGTGTTTTTGTACAGCAGGGAATCCAGATGTTCCTTAAGGAGTACTTCAGCATCTGGGTGATTCCAGAAGGCCTAGAGAAGATGCAGCAGGGACTGACTCACCTCCATCGAGGCTCCTGGACGCTCTCTTGCTGGCCGTGCGCTCGAACTGCGGCGCGGGTCGGTCAATCAGGGCGCTCGCCTGCCGAGTCTGCGCCTGCGTACGGCCGCTGTAGCGGAACTTGGAGCCCAGTGCCAGGAACCTGCTCTTCGGGAGGGCCTCGGTGGAAGTCAGCCTGAAAGACACACACAAACACATTTAAAAACCACACCTCCAGAGCCAGGAAGGGGCATATGAAGAGGAATTAAAATAGAAATTAAAGGAGTCTCTTGCATCCACTTGGCCAAGGAAATGCACATACTAATGACGTCTCACATCTACATGACCCAAAGATCTCTGTCTTATGTGTCTTACAAAGCAGAACTTGCTTAAAACTTTATTGCAAAATAAACACCTACTGTCTCTGAAACCATTTCTCTCCCATTTTTCCAAAACACTAAGGAGCAATGTTCATTTGCAATAGCTAAACTCATGCACTAGGTTACTCAAGGTTACTCAAAACCCACCTGAAGAAGGTGTGATGTTCAACACATACTTTCCACAGCTTCTTTGCTGCCCGGTAGCTTGGTAACTTGAACCCAATTGTACTTTCATACTGTTCTTGCTGTGGACAACATAAGTTATTTAGTTACAGCAGGAAATAAATGTGGCAGGAACCCAGTCCCCAGACCACCACCAGGTCTGCTGTGGCACAAACTGCTGAACTTGCCCCACAATGTGCAGCAGGACCTCAGGTCAGAGGAAAGAGAGGGACTGGCCACTAGCCCGGGCATCCCCCAGGATGCATTGGGATTTGCAAAGCAACATGTTGTGGGTTTTGCAGCGAGTCAGATCATTTATCCACCAATGCCATACTGCCCAGCTGTGCTGGTTGAGATCAAACACTGACCGCCCTGCAAGGCTGGGTCATGGCAGTGAAAGCAGAAGAAGGAGAAAGAAGAGGAAAGATGTGAATACCCATTGTAGCTTCTCTCCCTGGTGTAACCAGGATGTTCCAGGGATTTCCCCACTCATGAGAGGCAGCACCAATGCATGCGTTCCCTGCTTCCTGCACTTAGGTGAAAAATTAATTTTAATTTTTAATTATTTTCTTTAAATGAAAGAAAGACAAAGGACCATTGTCTTGCCCCGTTTTCAAAAAAGGAGTTAGTGCTGCCCCGATTTCATTTGTCAGCTTCTCAGGCCTTTCCCTGGATGCTGGGGAATACCCTGCGATGCCGGGAGGTGGTGCTGGATGACACGTTGTTCCACTGTCACCAGCTGGCCCAGAGCTTCAGTCGGGACCACACATCGAGGGCAAACGCTCCGGCAGATAAGAGCCTGACCCCGCCCACTCCGTTCCAGTGACACATACTGTGAAGAGAACAAGGAAATTGAGGATGACAGGAGCCCAGAGAAGCCAGTCTTACCTCCCCTGGCCGAATCTTTATGAAAAAGCTGCTGCGTTTGTAGGAAATCTTCAGGACTTTGGGCCACGGGAAGCGGTTGATTCTCAGTTTATCTTTGTAAACAAGAAGGCCACTGGAACAGACTCCCAGAGTGATATCCACTCCTTCCAAGTCCTGGGAATGAAGATGAGGACTTAAGCAGTGTCAGGTTTAGGAGATTCATGTCAACAACTGCCTTCCAAATTATCCCTCTGGTCTTCCCATAAATTCATCTCCCCACCACCTAGACTCCAGCTCCCAGCTCCACACCACCCTTCCTTTTCTTTCAACACTTTTCCTGACAACCTCCTCCCTCCTGTTGATCCCTCCTATTCTGCTGGTTGCCCAGAGGGCTCATCAAAAGCCCCTCCTGCATTTTCTGGAGCACAGAGGCTCATGTGGCAGGGAATACATATTGCATTCTAAGTTACTCAGAGCAAGGACCTGTCCACACAGGAGCTTTGGAAAGTTTCCTGTGACGTATAAATAATAAGCAACCACAAGGAAACATTTGTCTTGCAGGAATGCTTGAGGCATTCCTGTTACATGTCTGTATTTCCATACTTCTCTCTCCAAAGAAGCTTCCCAAAACAGGTAAACTTGCTCCTGCAAGGGAAGGATAATCAAATTACAAAATCCATAGATAGGTCCATACACACTGTTTCTCACCTTGGCTTGGTGAAGGTCGACTCCGTACATAGACAGCTTTTTTGCATTCTCAAGAAATTCCAGGTCTGCTTGGGCTGGAGTCATGGATCTGCAGAAAAAGAAAAGGCTTGGTAGTCTCAAAACTGTTGATTTTAGGAGGACGCAGATCAGGCTTCATGAAATCCATTAGATTTTCTTTTGCTTTCAATACAAAAGAATCTGTGCCCAGATGATGAATTATAAAATCACTCTGCCCAAATTTGTGATTTAACACATCCCAGTAACACAGCTGCACTTTATTCCTGTGAAGCTGTACAGACACTAGAGACGGAAGTGAGGAAGAACAGTGAGGAGACAAAGCTTGATTCAGCAGAAGAAACCGAATTGAGCAAAAGGTGATAGGTCCTGTCCCCCACAGACCTGCAGCCTGCAGACATCCCCAAACCCAGCTATTGTTCTCCAAACAAACAGACAGCTGAAACCACTCAGCAGAGATTCCAACTGGGGGACCAGATGAACAAAGGGTTTACTGGGAACAGATGGTGCCCTGTCTGCAGGAGGGGCACAATTCAACAAAGACATGTGATAATGGAGGCCATTATCAACGTTGTATTTCTGGTGTATGAGGTACATTAACAGCTCTGCTGGGAGAGGATTCAGCTGCATACATTTCATCTTCTACCCTCCTTTGATGTCTTCCTTTACTGAGTGCTCACATACATCTTGTATGTGATTTAAATAGAGGTTTGAGTGGTGGGAGACAGGGCAAAGTCCACTGTAAGGACAATCTTCTCAGAAAGCCCCAGGAGCAGTTACCATCTTGATATGTGCCTTGTGCTTTGCAAATACAGTACCAAGAGCTGGAGCATGGTTTAGCAGAGACTTCTCTGGAAATGTCCAAAGAACACATGAATGCTACACTTGGGAACGTAGTTTAGTGGTGGGCTTGGCAGTACTGGATTAATCGCTGGACTCAATGGTCTTCAAAGTCTTTTACAAGCTAAATAATTCCATGATTCTATGATTCCCACTGAAAACCCTCTGAAGTTTAATGTTCACAAAATATGGACCAGAAATTAAATGGGGATATATTGTTTTCTCCTGCACAAGCAGACAGATGAAATATAACTACCTCTTATACCTTGAAGTCTCCTTCTGATGAAGAAATGAATAATTCAGCGCTGTGATCCACCACTTCTAGCGCAGCAAACGGCCTTTGACTCCAAGTCATGAAGCTTGTCAGAGGCTCAGTACTTATTTTCCCTCATTTCCTCTCCTCTCAGTGTAAATGGAGGGGAATCAATTTAAAATATTGATTTGCAGGCTTGAAAGGTGGAAATGGTTGAATGGTCGCAACCAGGGCCCACATCCACCCTTCCACTGTGCTCCAGTTTTTTGTTCCCATCTGTCCATTGAGAATGTCTTGTCTTTGCTCTATCTTTTCCTTTCAAGGAAGATATGCTCAAAGTAAGATGAGGAAGAGGTTTAATCTGGCTTGACTCCGGTACAAGGGAGACTTCCAGGAGTTGTTCAACCCCACCTGAACCAGACACAGTTGCCCAGGTCATGGCCACACTTAGGAAACACTTAACTGCAGGTTTGTAATTCCTGAGTGTCGTGGTTTGACCAGCCCAGGGAAGTGAGCTGGCTGGTTTTGAGATTGGCATTTTATTGGACCAACGGGAAAGCATTTTCTAGTTCTTATTCCCTTTGAAAGGAGCCTGGGAAGGTCTCTTTCCTTCTGGCTGTCGGAGAGCACACACCTCTCCCCTCTCAGCTCTGGGCTGAGTCAGGGGAGGGGGAAGGCCACGAGGGCCAGGCAGGGCTCAGCTGATTTGGGGAACATCTTCAACCCAGAGTCTGCTCTGCTGCTGGCCCGAGCTGAACCCTGCCCTTGCCCATGGTGGTTGGCTGTAACATATTGAAATGTTTCCTTTAAACCATAAAGAAGTAGGGGGGAGATAAAAGAGTTCAAATTGTAGACCTGAGCAAAGGAATGAAATGTTGAGGGGACTGTTGATTTTATGAGAAGTCGAACAGAGAGATGAAGTGATAAAGACTCTTTGCCCTCAAAGAAGAAGTGAATCTCTATTCCTTGGAGGTGAAGGTGGTCTCAAAGACAAAGAGAACCTTTGTTTTGAACAGTTATCTTTGAAATAAGACCCTATACATTGATGTGGCCCAGAGACACAACTGTGAACATGGGAGGAGTTTCATGAATGCAAAGGATCCGGGCGGTTGCTGTTCATGAAGAATGGATCTACAAGAGAACTGTTTTTTGTGGGGGAATTTTCCATAGCAAACAAGAGGTGCTTCCCTCCCTAAGTGAACTGAAGAAAGACTGGTGGAAAACTGATTGAGATTTCTGAGTGTTGTTTTCTTTACATTGCTGGTTGGGAGAAAAGAAGGTGTGGGGAGGGAGGAAGAGTGTTTTGAAGGTTCCATCCTCATTCTTGTTGTTTTTCTTTCTTTTAGTGTTAGTTAATAAAGTATTATTGCTTTTACGCTTAAGCCTGCTTTGCTCTTGATTGGAAACTTTGAAATTGGCAAACTCAAACCAAAATACTGAGTCACCTGGAACCCTTCCACATTAGGAAATGAATGTTACTCACTACATGTGGTAGAAGAATGCCCCAAACAGGCTGTAGGCTACAGTGTGTAAACAGAGAAACCGGATCAAACTACAATCCAAAATTACATAAATCCCAAAGAAATATATTTTAAAAAGGCAAATGGCAAGGTTAAAACAAGTAAATTTTGCATTTGACCATGAACTAAACCCCATTTTCATGGCTACTCTGTGGGGGGAAAAAAAACACTTGTTAATAAATAATTGCAAGACTTCGCATCTGCTTTCTAAAAATTTACTTTATTCTTCATGCAGGAAAAAAGAATTCCTGCTTCTATAAATATTTTATCTTAAGTATTAGATTTTTTGTTAGAAGTTAATGCTCACAGATTCATCATAAAAATCGAGAGTGGTCTGGATTGGAAGAGACCTCCAAGATCATCTCATTCCACCCCCTGGCATGGGCACCATCCACTATCCCAGGTTGCTCAAAGCCCCATCCAAATTGGCCTTGAACACTTCCAGGGATGGGAAATCCACAGGTTTTCTGTATCTCACAGAGGTGGGGAAAACACCAGAAAAACCTATTATTTCCCTTCCCTTATTTCATGTTGCTATGCATGAACAAATCCTCCAGCCGCCGCGCCTTACCTGTATGTTTTATGAAGCTCCACAACCTTTTCTTCAAGCTCTTTTGTCTGTTTTGGGGCCAGTTTGAACTCACTGATGTAATCTGGGCCATGGAGATCAGGATCATAGTCTCCCAACTCTGACTGGACCGTGTAGGAACCCAGCAGAGCCAAGGTGGCAAAGGAGCAGGGCAGCCGTCCTGTAAGGATGTCCTGTCTGAGCTGCAGACACAGGTAATACCTGGGGGCAGAAAGGAAAATACTATTCAGAGAACAGAGAGAAATCCAGTAACCTGAGGAGTCTCTTTTTTTATGCCACTGATGAACACATGACAATGCTTGTTTCCAATTTTTACTTATTCCCAAGGTAAACAGCGTGGGGGATTCAAGGTCACCTCCACTCTGCAAAGGGAGTAAAGGACACTATGACCAGAAAATCTTTGCTTTGGGTAAGCATTTACATTTCCATACAAAAGCACACATGGCAGAGCTGTAAATGACATTGCTTTACACATGGACTCCAGTGGAGAGTGGGTGTATCCTCACATCCACTAAATGCAAACCAAACCTCCTCCAAATGGTGAAGGCATCTGATCTCCTTGCTGAATAAGGGAAAAACACCCTAATATGAAACATTTTTATTCCATATTCAGGAGACCATGGCAGTAGGATTCCCAGGTAACTCACCTGGTGATGTCCTCTGTTAGCTGGGCAGGATCTGGTGGATAAAACTTGACATTGAAGGTAAAATCCCAGGGGCCTCCTGCAATGACAAGGGAGAGCTTGAGAAAAGTAAACACACCAGGACAGCTTTGTGATGGTCAGTTAATGCTAAAAAAGCTAGGAATATTCATTCTGATCTTCAGAATTTAGCAGATACAATACTGATTTGATATTGCTTGCTCTCACAGTTGGCTGCAGCTTAAACACCTATGTAAGTATAAGATGTGATTTCATTTACAGCAGGTAAGAAAAGCAGGAGACAAAAAGCAAGGCAGGGAATTAACCACTACTTGTGGTAAAAATTAAATTAATTGCTAAGAAGCTCAATAAATTACATGTTTTTTCATAGACTGAAAAGGGATTCATGAAGGCTATAAATTAATGAATTAGGATTGGTTTACTACTTAACCCAAATTTCAAAGGTCAAGGACGGCTGTGCTAAGTCACTCCTCAGCCTAATGCACTGGAATTGGGTGGTCAGACACAGCTTAAACTTAGCCCAACACATGCATCAACCTCTAGATGAAGACAGAAAGCACCAGGATAGGAAGATATTTTCAAGTACAGACCTAATTGCTTTAATATAGCTTTTTGCAAACCTTGCATAGCACCATTAAAGACATTAACTGAGCCAGAATCCAAATAATCATACATAGAATTGCCATTGTATCTGGTATGGACTGCCCAGATGACACAGCTGAAGAGGTAACTCTCTCTTTTCCTTGAAAATAATCCCAATTCCCAGTAGAAAACAGTCCTGACTGAGTGATTTTCATAGTTACACCTCCCCCTTCTGTGCCCTTTAACACTAGTTCAACATAAGATTTATTTCAGAAAGAGAAGATCTACCCCTGTACTTAACTCATTCAGAGGTTTATCTCAATCTCACATAGGGAACAGGGGAATGGAGCATTCCTGGATTTAGTTCTTATGCAATGCCATAACTGGGATTAAACACAAGGCATGTTGTTTTCATCACACACAATTCAAAACAAGTGATTCCAAGATGGCATGTAGGGAGCAGAGGTTACCTAAACCACTACACACTGGTGTCCACACGTTCGTATATACATGCAAAAGACCTTCACTTCAAGTAAAATCAAGTAATTTGCCATTTAACCCAACCCCAGGGGACCAGATTTCACAGCAGGCTGCTGTTCATTACATTCACTAGATCAATTTTAAGGATGGAGAAGCTCCTGCCCTTCACGTGCATCCTGCTACTGATTCCAAGAGAAACTGAAAAGAACAAGACCTTTCCTCCCTACTCCACAGCCTGTTTTTCCCCCTAATCTGAATTTAATGATACACTTTGTCCTGGGCCTCACACCAAAAGCATTTGAAAAACAGTATTTTCCTTCCCCAAACTTCCAAGGCAGTCAAGACTTGCTCCTGAGAGAAAATAAAAGCCTCTAAAACATGCTTAATTTTGACACTGCCCTCATCTTGAACTAATTCGGTGCTAGCAGACCTTAAAACACAACTTGGGAGAGCATTTGGTATTTGAGCTGGTATTTCTCAAGGCATTTATCATTCCAGTGTCCCTGTTTGGACACCAAAACAGCCTCAGAGTCCATAAAACCTTATTCCACCATAAAACTCTGCTTGGGGTCTCCCAGTTTCCTTTGGGATTTCATTGGTTCCCATTGATGCCATTTTTCCATCCTCCAGCAAGGAGCACATCCCCATTTCAGCACTGCACTGACAGTGTGGCTTCACATCAGACAAACACACCCCAAGCTGTTTTACCCAGGAAATGACATTTTTTCCTAAATCTAGAGCATCCCTAAGTTCTTAACAACAGAAAGACTGCTTGAACTTGTGCTGATCCCAGCCAGCCACATTCACCTGACCTCTCCCCATCCCTGGGCCCCCTGGATGGCTCACCAACCAGGGAAAAATTGGGAAAAAACACATCCCCACACACATGATAAATTCCATCTACTTACCATGAACCTGCTTTTTTATTTCTTTGGCAGGATCCAGCCACGTCTGTAAGAGGATAAAAACATTCACAGTTTACCAGACATTCCAGAAACACCACAGAAAGCTGAAAATTGCTAAAAATACAGGGAAAAAAAAAAAAGGAAAATATTTGACACAAAGGCAGCCATGGAAACTGAAGAGATGGTGCATTTTTCACTACTTTTACTCCAGGCTATAGTCTCAGTGGGTGTATTTCCAACCATTCACCTACTGGGGCCTCATACAGGAGACAGGAGTAACAAGAGAGGAAATAAAAAGAAGCAGATTATTAGGGCTGCAAGAACAGAGCAACAGGTACGGCTGCAGCCACATCCAGCTACCAGGCGCACTTGTACAACACCTTTTTTATTCTCCAGAACCTTAAAAATAGGTAAATAGGACAGAAAGATTAATTTTAAGCACCCTGTCTCCTTACTTACCCTATTCAAATCAAAGATCACCAAGACTTTCTATTATTAGCTATAGTCTTCAACAACCTAATTGCTGAAAAACTAGTAAAAACACACAATTCCTGAGTAAGGCTGTAATTTTTTACAGCAGTGTGACATAAACTTCACTTCTTTTAATTATGACTCAAGTTTCTAGTAATTATCTCTTCTACAAATTTAGAAATATATCATTTTCCCCCTCCTCTGTAATTTGGGTTTTATAGGATGGTGGCGCAATTTAAGCCTCAAAACACAATTCCTGCTTTTTCCATGATCTGAGCCATCCCATTTGCAGGAGTCAGGGCCTGTCCTGCAGCAGGTGCACTGGGCTAGCAACCCTCTTGGAAAGGTTACATTTAAGCACCTCCTCATTTTCACCAGCTCTGAATAGGATTTGGAGATCCAGGTCTCCTGAGGTGAAGGAATTAACTCATTGAATCCCCTCAGCTAATCTCTCCTGACCAGAAGGACATGTAACTACATGGCAGGGAGACAGCAATACTTACATTTAATCTCCTTTTATATGCCTGCTCATCTAACATATAAAAGTGGGGATACAAAATCCATTTGAAGGGAAGATTTGCTGCCTTTTTAGGGCCACAGCTTGGAGTAGAGTATCTCCATGGGCCGAGCCGGTGCCACAACTGCTTGTTACTGGGGTGAGCCCAGGGTGCAGTCATGCATCCCACCCTGCCTGATCCAGCAGACAATGATGGGAACAGCAATTAATGGCACTTTTATCCCACTGGGTCATGAATCAGTGGGAAACAATCCTCCCTTTCAGGGCAATTGCTGCTCCATGGTGCCCAGCTGCTTCAGCCACTGTCACAGCCTCCTAATCCCACTGTCACCCTCTGCTATGCCCATGTGGGTAATTACCAGTCCTCAGAAAGTTTATTCCCTCAAAACCAAGGTGGAAAATGTCACACACAAACCTTCCCTATCCAGGAATACACACATGTATCTCCACCTTCTCCACCTGTTCCACACAGCTGCAGGTGAGGTGCAGGAGCTCATCTTTAGATCCTATGAACAACATTTTACCTGTGAATCAGTAAACTCTGGGGAGGTCGTGTTCAAAGTTACAGCAGGAGAGAGATGAAGCTTCAGATTTCGAAGTTCAATGAAACATAACCAGATTAAAAAAAAAAAAAAAAAAAAAAAAAAAAAAAAGGTGTTTTCACCAAACCAAACCAGCTTGCTCCACATTGAAGCTAACAACCCATGGACAGAGGCCTCACCTGCCCCAGCTTCCAGCTCTGGGACACAGATCTGACAAAACAATCTGTTTTAAGTCCCCACAGTTAAAAAGCTGCACAACTCTTAGTCCTTGCTGGCTTGGGGAGAAGGTACACACTTCTGCTTCCAGAAGAATCAATGCCAAAAGCATGGACACAAGAAGACTGTGTCCAAGAGTCTGGGAAACCACAGAATCATTCAGGAAAAGGCCTCTAAGATCATCAAGTCCAATCATTACTCCAGCACTGGCACTATGCAGTCTGCAACTGCAACATCTATATGCTCCCCATTTCCAGAGACAGTGATTCCACCACTTCCTTGGGCAGCCTGTACCAATGACTTGACAACCCCTTCCATGAAGGAATTCTTCCTAATATCCAAATGCAGCAGTGAGCTACCCCACAGCACACACAGAAGCAGCTGAGCTCCTCCAGCTACACTCGTTTTGCTCTTAATTGGATCTTTAAGTACACCTACCCCTCCTTCCACAAGAACAAACTCTTATTAAAAAAATCCTCTGATATAAAAAATATCCAGGTTATTATATACATGGAAACACATTTCACATCCAAGAAAGCTGGAAGACACCAGAGACTGTAAAACAAAGCAGGAGTTCCGGCAGCCCCAAATAGTGTTATTTTTGGTTATTATTTTGCCTGTGTCTAAAACAATATAAAGCATTTAATGACAGACATCTGTCAGTAAGCAACCTGGCTACAGTAACCTGGAATTGTTGCAGGTGAAGCAGAAAAGAGTCAGAATATGGACCAACATACCTGGTCTAAAGGACATAGAACTGGGCCCTTCTTTTCAATTATCTCACTTTTGGCTTTATGAAACAGACCTTGAGTAATTGTTGAGTTAAACGGTAACCAAGGTTTTAGAAGATAAGACACTGCTTAAGTCAAATCAAACAAAGATCTTAAATTGAAACCATGAGTATGAGCTTTGGTATAGATTCTTCTGCAGGGCAAAGGCTCAACTCCAAATGCTCTGGATGGCTCCAACCAAACCTTCACAACACTGACACCAGTGCCAGAGCAGCCCGACTCTTTCACCTTTATAACTTAATGACATCATTTTGCAGTAAACTAATAAGTAAACTATAATGACTTTTCTCCAGGTGAAGACCCAAGTTCACTAGGATTTATTCTAGGATTCACATAGCTTTTTGACTAAAACCCACACTCCTGTAGTCATTTATTCACCATTTCTTCCTGTGTGATGACCCACAATCCATATTTAGGGAGGACACCAAAATGAGTTTCAAGAGGAGCTTCTGCCCCACTTCCTGCCCTGGGGAAACGATGCAGAGAGCTGACTCCCCAGAGGTGAGCAGCTGCTTACCCTGGAGGTTGGTGTGTCCCATATGGCCAAACCAAAGTAGTCATCTTCCAGCAGATTGAGGTGGTCACAGACTTTTTTAAGTAGATCCTGTCCCTTGGCATGTTTCTGCAAATAGACAAAGAAATCCTGTAAAACAGGGTTGGGGTTTGCCTGTCTTTGGTCACAGGAGAAGGGAGGAAGGAAATAGGATCAAACCACATTGTGCACTATCAGTAAGGGGAAAAAGGGTCCTGAGTAGCTCCAAATCATATCTCTTGGCTGTTTCAGAACAAGGACTCCTTACAGGAAAGGGCACCAGACATAAAATTCCATGGAGAGGCAACAAAAACCAGAGTGAGTCTTTCTCTTCCCACCAGCTCCACATCTGAAAATCCCTCAAAGCTGGACTTGCCAACACAGCTCAATAGATGCCAAGGATCTGTACAGGTTTTCCCTCCCAAGGTACATCTACAGTGTAGGTATCTCCCAGGCTCAGGCTGCCAGATCATCAGGTGTGGATCAAGAGATGAAACTGCTGCTACAACCCATTCATTTCAGGAGCAACCTGACTTTTCTTAAGTTCAGAAAAAAGACAGCAGCACATAACCAAAGTCCATGATTTCCGTGGCCTTTCCATCACCCTGCTCTGCTGAAGACAACCAGCCTCTCCTATCAGCCTCATGTGCCCAAAGCTGCTCAGCACACAGCTTCCTGCCTCCAGGAATACACTTTCAACATTCCAATTTCCTCTTTTTCTTTTCCTCATATCCTGAAGAAGTGAACTGGCCCAAGGAACAGACACACTTTTAGTCCAAAAGCATGAAGGAAAACATCCCCAAGGCATATAAAACTATGGCAATCAGAAGCAGCTCATTCCGTTGGAAGCTTTGCTAGAAGAAAGTGCAGTTCCAGTGACACAAAATCAGCTTCACTAATGCCCGCAGCTCTCCTGTCAGTCATCTCAACAAGGCAATTGCTCCAAGACCCCTGCCTTATTTTATTCCTTGGCTTTATTCCAGCCTTTCAACTGTCAGGTCCTTTGTGCATAAGTTGTGATTCTATAGGTAACATAATGTATGTGTTAGCCTGGGTATTCCTCAAGGAACTGGCACTGGAACGAAATAGCTTGCAGGGCTGTCAGTTGGAAAAGATGCCTGAAAACACTAATTCTCCTTGGATAAAGGCATTTGCGCTGCTCTTCACCTACACCTTTGCAATTCCTTCCCAATTAAATCTTAATAAACTCTCAAAACGCCAGAGTAGAATTATACTGGCGCTAAAGCCAAGGGTGCTTCTCAAGTTAAGAGGGTCTCACTGACAGCATGGCCCCCCTAACCCTCTGCAGCATCCACCATGACACTCTGGACCTACAAAGAGACAATTTCTTGTGACCTGCTCAAGTCAGGACGCCACACGTCTCTCCCTCCAACAGTGTCCATGACAGTATCCAAAGGCATCGCTGCAGCAAGGCACAAAGCCATGGCAAGCAGTCACTGGGATTTGGGGAAGAGGTTCCTTGGGGCTGCACGCTGTCTCCCTGGCCAAGGGGAAGGTGATGGGGGCAGTGATGCTCTGAGCTGATCCCAGGCAGTACCAGCAGCACCATCGTTACACAAACACTCAGCACTGACTTACTTGCCCAGGATCACCCAAGGTGATTTTTCCCACAAGGAGCCCTGTGCCCAGATACCTCTCCTGGCCCATTTACCAGCAGGACTGAGGGAAAACAAGCTGGTGGAAGTATGCTCCAATGGTAAGTACCAGATTTTTAACATTCTGGACAAGTACTTTGATATTAAAACTGGGATTTCTGCTCGCATTTTATTGCCCTGACAGCACCGCAGCCCTATAAGAGAATGCACAAAATAAAGGAGAAAAAAAAGCTCTCAGATGAAGGGGGTTGCAGTGCTCTAAGTCAACGTAATTTTAAATTCTTTACTGGAAATATATTCAACTGCAGGCTAAACACTGTGTTTTTCTTTACATCCAAGCACCAGGAGCTAAGTTAACCAGCAGCCTGGCAGGTAAAAATGTACCTTGGGGACTAGAAAAGCACAAACCAGTTTTCTACAACCCATTTTATTCAAAGCCAAGGAGTCAAAAATTATTTAGATAATTGCAACCTACCCCAAAAACCTACACTCTAGCCTGGGATACAAATGAGAGAGATCATGAACAGCAAGTAATATAAAGTTTGGGTTTGTTTTTTTAAACCTCCCCCCACCTTTATAAAGTTAGGCATCCTGGAATTGTAGAACAATAAAAAATAAAGATTCCTCGTACCCAGATGCTTTTACAACACACTAAATAAATTGTTGTAGCTTACTGCAGGCTTGTTCTGCAGTAAAACCTGTCATGTAATTCCCTGGCAGCACATTGGGCCCCTATTAAATCGTGTTTGTGGTCATTTTTCAAGAGAAGCAGAAGGTAGAAGGAAGAGAGGAGAAGCAGAACCAAACTCCCAAAGTACTTACATCCATAGAACACTCAAAAATGGTGTCATCCAGCAAGACGACTTTGCAGTACATGTTTCTGTGTCTTTTCACTGATTTTTGGGCAGCTTTCAAATCCTTGTCTGCTTTAGTCTCCAGAGACTCTGCCTTCGGTTCTGGCTTGGCACCCTCTTCCTTTGCTTCCCCTTCTTCCCTGTCCTCGGGGTCTCTTCCCTCTGGCTCCTGGTCGTCCCTCCTCTCCTCCTGAGCAGGCTGAAACCCCCAATTTAGAGATGTCAAACAAAGAAACGAAGCATCACATGGAACAAGCACTGCAGGGCTGGGACCCCACTCAGAATTCATTATCCCACTTTAATCTGTAACCCAGGAGCTGAAGCAGCAGCTGGAGTGACCAAGGGAATGGCATTGTTTTAAAACTCTTCCAAGTACTTTTCAAGATTTCATTTTGTAAAGGATGTAATAAAAAAGAAGTAAGGGTCAATTAGAGAAATCAGGGCAGATGATATCATACATTCATGGTGTTAGTGACAGCACCTTCTAGACTGGGAAGATTTTTCCCCTCACAGGCAGGCACCCCAGTGCTCCCACTGCCATTCTGGCATAGCTATTGCTCCAGTGCACTGGCCCTTGGCATGGCAAGGGGGAAACTGTTTTAAACTGACAGAGGCTAGATGGGATATTGGGAAGAAATGCTTCCCGTGAGGCTGGGGAGGCCTTGGCACAGGGTGTCCAGAGCAGCTGTGGCTGCCCCTGGATCCCTGGAAGAGTCCAAGGCCAGGTTGTACACTGGGGCTTAGAGCACCATAGGACAGTGGAAGGTGTCCCTGCCCATGGCAGAGGGTGGGATGAGATAGGCTTTAAGGTCCCTTCCAATGAAAACAATTGTAGGATTTAATGGTAGCAGTGGCTACTAAAAAGAGGGTCACAGCTGAGGTTTCATGGCCATCAGAGCTGACTGAGCAGTTCTCTGCCACCAAAAAGGGAAGGCAGCCTCCACACTACTATCACTTTGCCTAGGGAAGCACTTTGCAAGCCAGTTTAATCCACTCAAATAGCATAAAGAGATGCAGTTTGGGGACAGGAAGAGAGGAAGGAAGCTGGTTCGTTTGTTTTTTTCCCTCTGCCACTTCAGCAGGTTAAACAAGTTCATGGCAGGCTGTGACGATGCTGGAAGGAGCTGGATGCAGCAGAGGAAGAGCAAAACCTTGTCTGTTCAGCCCATCACATCTCATGAAATCACACCCAGGCACAAGTGCACAGAGGTATTTAAAAACTAAATAATGTCCACAAGCTGCTGACTTCTGTTCCAGCAGAACTGGGACAATAGGGAGCAGGGAATCAGTCAAAGCTCCTAATGCCCATCGGTCAGCATTTATCAAACTGCAGCACCTTGCAAATGCTTTCACAGCAGAAATATCTGCCGAGTGTCACAGTTCAGAAAGCCACTGACAGTGATCTAAAATAAGAACTAAAAAAAAGACACAAATGCATCGTCTAAAATGAACGGCCCATGAAGAAGGGCTGGGTGAAAATTCACATGGGCTCAGGACCAGCAAATCAGAAACAAACAGATAAAGAAATCATGCATTAAAAAACCCAGAATGGTTTGGGTTGGAAGGGACCTTAAAGCCCATCTTGAGACACCTTCCACTACATCATATTGCTCCAAGACCCATCCAACCTGGCCTTAAAGACTTCTAAGAACAAATTTCTCTTGAAAATACGATTTCTGGGCTGAAACTACCTGAAGATCTCCTCCTCTTCTTCATCCTGTTAATCCCAACCCTCAGAGGTATAAAACACGAGCAGAGATCATCCCATGGTCTTCAGAGGCTCAGAAATTTGGGAAAAGAAAGGAAAAGCTGTTACCTACTACATCCTCTACAACTTTGTAATTTTAAGGAGGTGGATTTACAATTATTGCCTACTGGTGAAGCTTGAATTTGTAAAGTGCTGCTCCAAAACTGAGCATTTGTGGGTATCTGGAACCACTCTGGACTTAAGGCAGTGGATAAGAAATCCAGATTTCACCCTGTCTAGCTCCAGCAATACACACAGATTGGTTGGGATGTCAGAAATTCACAGATGAGAAGAAGGAATACCCACCTTTTTCCACTCCAGGCTCAAGTAACAGTAGAGCTGTGACCACCCAAGAAGGAAGAGGGCACCCAGCACCCCTTAACTAATAACCAGCCACAGCTCAGTGGCTCACTGAATGTTCCCTGGGGGTGTCTCTGCCTCAATTTCTACTTTAAATTTTTAAACTTTAAGTTTTGCATGAAAAATTACCCTGGCTGGAAAGACCAGACATCAGACGCATCCCAGGAGCTGGGCTCAGCCCATGTTCCATGCAGAAATCCCTGTCTACATGATGCTCAAGCAGAAAATATTTATATTTGGCAGGCTCAGCACTAGCCCGGACTGAGCAGATGACCAAGTCCTAAAATGCCAGCTTGCACTCCTTGAAGTTGAAGAAATCTGTTCCCAAATCCATGTACTCTTGCAATCTCCACACTGGGCCACTGACCTGCCTTGATCCTGCTCACACAAGGACATCCTGACCATCAACCCTGGTTTTAGACCCAATGAATGAACACAGAGTGAACCCTCTGTGTTCTAATGTGACATGCCATGCGTCAGCAGAGCAATGATGCAGCACAGGGCATTTTAAATTATGCTGTGGAGTGTCACCCTAATTCCCAGAAGAGGTACTTTACAGGTCTGATGCAGGGATGCAAGAGTGGGAAGTACACAATGAAACACAGGGAGCTGACAAGAGCCTTGTGGCATCTCATGACCTTTTCTGGTCAAGCTCACCAGTCTGGGATAAGAAGTTGTTATAGTTCTGGTTACAAAGACACATTTTAAAACAGCAGGGAGCACGTCCCTCAGAATGGGGTGTTTTACCTGTGTTTCTGCACTGCTTAAGGAATGGAGATCCAGCGACGGGTCAGTTTTGAGCTCAGGCTCAGGAGCTGCAATCGGGGCTTTCACCAGGATGTCTTCATCTCCTAATTCTGCATCTTTCTGGTCACCTCCCACCTCTTCAGGAGCATCAGTGTCTTTGCCCTCTTCGGATACCTGAGATTTGGGCCTCCTGAGGAAGGAGGAGAAGAGGCGGGAGAGACCCCGACCCTCGGAGGTACGACGTTCTTTCTTGCTCTGCTCCTCGTGCGTGGGGGTGTCTCCGTTGGAGGCCTTCTGCCTCTGGGGCTGCCTCTCTGCTGCTGGCTGAGCCCCCTCCTCCAGAGAAGCCTCTTGCTTCTGTGTTTCAGTGGCTCCTTCCTCCTCCTTGGTTTGCTGCTGCTCCGAGTTGTCAGCTTCAGCTGCCGGGCTCTTTTCTGTTGTCATGATAATGCTGTATGAGAGGAGCAAACGGGGCTCAATCAAGAGGTTTCCAATACCCATGTCTGACTGAGCTATTCAAACCAACCACGAGCACAGACACGCCATGTTCGCCAGTCACACTACCCTGTCACAGAACCAGAGTGGAAGGGACCCACAGGAATCATCAAGTCCAACTCAGAAGTGAATGATCTATAAGGGGATGAAACCCTGTCTGACTCCAGCCTACAAAGTCAGCAAAAGCAAAGTCATTCCTTCAAAGCTACAGTTTGCTTTGAAGATAGTCTTTAAGATCCCTTCCAAATTAAACCTTTCTGGGATTCTATGATCTAAAACTGCTTGGAACAGGATCCATTAGTGTTGAGCAATTACATTGTTCTGCACCAGACGGATCAAGGGGAGCCCAGCAGGCTTTGGGATTCATAGGATATGAATATGCACTGCACACTGGAAAAATGTCAAATGAACAGGTTACCAAACAACATCCATAATGGAGAGCAGATTTCCTCAGAGCTCGTGCTATTATGCTGATGCAATGTTTATTTCAATTTTAGCCTCAGCTGTTGACACAAAAAGATGGAAATCACATGAGAAGAGTATCTATTTAAGGTATAAAGAGGACCCAAAATAATCATGCTTTAGAGGGGATAGAACTAATCTTTGCATACCGCATCACATGTATCTGCAGCAATAAACTGCCACTGCTTACACTGAGCAAATAGCATATAATCCAATATGCCTCAATCCCCCAGCCTGAGCCTCAGTGTATAAACATTTGCTCAAAATACACACTTAAAATTAAGAAACATTCCAAGATGTCATCCTCCTACACATTATCGCATTCGTCAACATTAACTCATCCTGATTGCTAAAAGAACCAGAGTGCTTGAAGTAGAAAAGTCCTCCCAGCTCTTCAAAGGACTTTCCCCTTGCATTTAATGCAAACATTTTGTATTATTTCTAAGGCCATGGCTAAATCAGTATAGCATCACAGATCTTCCCTGAATTTGTTTCTGCAGCAACACAAATTTTCTGAGGTTAAAGGGTTTGGTTTGGGGGTTTTGTTGGTTTTTTTCACTGGGACTCAGCCCCACCAGCCAACCTTGGGGATGAGCTGCAGCGTTCATTTTAGCATGGTCTCAAGCAGAAGCAGAAAACAGAATTACTCTCCACCCACCATCTCCCCTCTGTGAGCTGCTCTGGGTATTTCCAAACCCAATGGAGTGGCAGAGGCCACTAAAATAGCAGCTTCCAACATGCACTGAAGAAACAGGCACCCAGGCAGAGAACCTGCATCATAAGCACCCGACGGACCAGGGATGCTACAAAGCAAAAGAAGAGCCCAAACCCAGACGTGCCCAGATGTGCCTGCGATCAGTTTGCAGACAGCAGCATATGTGTGACTTGTCTTTGCAGCTCTTACTTCTACTCCCCTTCTTCCTGCAATCCTCTGCCACGGACGCTGCTTGGCCCCGTTACCAACCCACGGCTCCTACTGCAGAGAACCCCAGCCACCACGTGGCCCATTTCTGCTCTTGTCAGCTCTCCAAGAACCCCTGGAGATGCCACAAGGCAGTGAGGAGGACCATCACCCATCACCCCAAACCCACTATGCCAATGCCCAGAGCAAAGCTCCCAATGCCCCAGCACACACGGAATGAAAGGGATGTTCTGCAAACCTGTCCCATCACAATCACACACCAGCAGCCAGCTCCCTCTGGCACCAGCTGTTGGAACAGCCTGCTTTGTAGTTGTTTCCCACCGTGTCTGTTTCAAATAAATACATTTGTAGGAATTGTTATCAAAATGCATGACGTTGGACAAGTTGCTCTTCAAACCAAAAAGGCAGAACCAAAGCTTTGGAGATGATGTCGGTGGGAAGGCACAGCTGAGGAGCAGCTCTTATCGGCTGCAGGAAGCCCCAGGGACAGCCCACAAAAGAATCTTTCTTCTGGAGGTACTTTTCTCTCTTTAAACACCAACAGCTTGGGACAAGATTTGTTGACTTGTTTACATTTTAAAGCTGCAGTCATAGACCTTTCCCAGTGCAGGAAGGTGGGTCTGTCTGGTGATGAGCAAACATCTCCTTATCTTTCCTCCATTCCCCAAGAACCATGCTGCAGCTCAGCCAGATTCCCTCAGCAGTGCTGGGGATGCAGACAGGGGTACACAGGAGCCCTTCTTTTCCCAATAAACATTTCATAGCTGCCAGCACCAATAACTCACTGGGTACAGCAAACATCTTGCTGCGAGACCCGAGTGCACTGCTCCAATGCATGGGCTCCCGGCCGGCTCCCTCCCTTGGAAGTTTTATGCTCAGAAACCATTTTCCCTACATTTGTTATCAAAAGCAAAGAGATTTGTAAGTAAGTAACATAACTGAGAGGTTGCCTATGGCAAGAGTCTAGTGGAACAAGATAGTCTTTAAACCTTCCGGCCCAAGCCCATCTCTGATTCTGTGATTATACAAGGAAGAAAAGGACCTTTCCTGCAAGGAGATGGGTGCCAAATGGTGTTTTGTTTCCAACCCAGCCCACAGCAGAGCAGACACAAAGCGAGGTTCCCACTCCACTGTTCTTCAACCCATCCCTTGGAGAAAGCACTGCCCACAGCCAAACCACAAGCAAGTTTTTATTTAAATTAAATTTTCTCCCCTTGCTACTCCATAAGGCAATTGATTCTGCTGAGCCTGCAGGTGCCTCGGGAGGTCCCTGGATGCTGGAGGAAATGCTCTGCTATTGTATGAGCACTCAAGCAGTGCTGTTAACCTTCTACTCTGAACTGCCACATCGTAAATACTTCGCTTGGTGGGAGGTTCTTTTGTAGAGGCTGAAGGTTTGATGTCAGACAGCCTGTAAAAGGCAGACTTTCCACAAGTCTGGAGTGCGAAGGTGTTAAACACTATGGAAATAAGCAAACTACGACAAAACTCAGATATAATCCCAGAGAGAGATTTCAGAGTAACAATCTCATCAGAAAAAGAGTACAAATATGTATTTATATCTAAGCATTTTTAAGTTGAAGAACATATTGCAGATAAGAAAGCTTTGGCAACAGGAAGCAACCTGAACAGAAAGGTGTTAAGTATTTCCACAGCAGAAAACAGGCTTTGCCCTGCTGAGGACACCCGCACCATGGGGTGATCTGATTTCCCGCCTCATCGGAACAGAAGCAGCCCCCGGGAAGGACCTGCACCTCCTCAGGAACGTTGGTGCTTTGGTGATGAAGAGGGAGCTCCATAGATTTTTTCTCAAAAGGCATTAGCAACACTGAACACCAAATGTCAAAGCAAACCAGTGCAGGGGCACCTCCTGAATATGCTGTACCTGTGAAGACCTTACAGCCCCCCAGTACTCAAGTTCCCCAACCTCAGTGCTTATCCTTCTTTCGGGCCAAAGGCACAGATGTAGGGAACACATAATATCTCTGTGGGATTGGTGTAATTCATACATACACATTCCCCTTTACTGCATCAAAATCTATGAAACAAAACAGACTTAAAAGGAGCTCAAGTACTCACTGCTCACCCTGCTCCCAACATACATGGTTCAGTCATAAAATCACTGAATGCTTTGGGTTGACTCACCTCATTCCAACCCCTTGGCATTGGCATAGACACCTTCCAGTAGACCAGGTTGCTTCAAGCCCCATCCATCCTGCACTAATTATCTGGTGAGCAGATAGATCATGGATAACCCTCAGTTTCATCCCCACACAGCTCCATGGGTTCTGCTCTTGCAGACATCAGAAGACAACCCAAATCTAAGCCAAACCATCCTCATTCCATCCTGCACACACACACACATAGATTTATCTAAAAGATTTTAGAGTAGCTCAACACACTGTAACAGCTCCCTGTTGAGAAAGCCTTCAATCCTCAAGAGAAAGCTAAATCCCTTCCTTATGGTGCCTGTGCTCTAGAAGGTTCTCATTAAGTGATGGCACCTGAGTTCCCTGGAAATGACAGTGCTGCTCATTTGGGCTGTCCCATGATGAGTTACAGAGGGTAAATGAAACAGGCAGGTTTAGATATGTGCCAGTCACTCTCTCCTACCTGTCAGTTTCTCTTATTTAGGCACCCAGTACGTTCAGTGATAGTAAACTGAACCTATGCTTAAGGAAGGAAGGGTTGATTAGAAATTAGGAAGAAATTCCTGCCTGTGAGGGTGGTGAGGCCCTGGCACAGGCTGTCCAGAGACACTGTGGCTGCCCCTGGATGCCTGGAAGTGTCCAAGGCCAGGTTGGAGCAACCTGTGATAGTGGGAGGTGTCCCTGCCCATGGCAAAGGTGGGATGACATGGCCTTTAAGGCTCCTTCCAACTCAAACCAGTCTGTGATTCTGAGAACAATCTAACTTATCCCTGTTTCCAAGCCTGGAAAAATTATTTATGGCTTATGTCATAACTTACTTAATTCCCAGTGGCTTAGTCTTTCAGAGAGAGAAGAAAAAGGACTGTCCATGGCTAAAGTTCCGTTCTTGGAAACACAAACTGTCTTGCAGAGATGCCCAACACCAGATAACAGGTGGGACGAACTGTCTTCACCGTCCTATGCAAAAATATATGGCTTCACTGAACACTGGTGTTCTAGTAAGAGCTGGAGACAATGATAAGAGAAATTTCTGCTAAAAATAGGCAAAAATCAAATTGTTTCAGCGACAGTGTAGTGTTTTTTTTTTTTTAAAATGTGTTCCTTCCCATTTCATAATGTATGTAAAAAGCACATAATTCACCAGGGAAACTACACAGAACGCTGCTTGAAATAGAGAGCACAACCTGAAAATTCAGGTTTGTCAAGACCTGGTGCACACGCAACAAACCTGTGGGTCGGAGAGGAGGAAACTGAAGCTGCCATTTGCACGACTTGCTCAACATGTGTGTTGTGTCCTACATGTGACTTTTACTACCGTAAAGAAAACATTGACCAGAGCTTGAAGCAACTTCGTCTAGTGGAAGGTGTCCCTGGCAATGGCAGGGGGTGGAATGTGATGGACTTTAAGGTCTCTGCCAACCCAAACCAGCCTGGGATTCTATGACCATAGCAGAGAGCTGTTTGCTTGGGGATTTCAAACAAGTAAGAAATTCAAAGGCAATAAAATAAGCCTCTCAACAGAAATTCAAATGACTTTAAAATACTGTAAAGACTCAGAACCTTTCAGGATTTATTTAATACATTTTATTCAAGGAATAATTAGTGCTGACATTTTATTACCCCTCTTAGAATTAATTAATGTTGTATTGCACATGATAGTTAGTTGGTTTGTTATAAATGCACACTGGGTGACCAATAATTGTCTTATTATATTCACAGGGTGTATCTAAGACTCCCCTTTTCCTAACCTCGTGGTGTAGCCTTCCCATACTGACCCTCTCCTGTCTGAATGTCTCCCAATGGTTGCATTCCCTTTACCCCATGCCCCCCTGTTATCTTAATGTTTAAAATCCCCACACATACGTGGTGGGGTCTCTCTCTTCCTCCCTGGACAGATCCAGCAATAAACCACTGGGTCTGGTTCCCAGAGAAAGACTGAGCAGGCCTCTTTCCTTTCACCACTGACCAGACCCACTCCTATGGTCAGAGCTAGCCAGTTATGACCATATCAGGACTGGGTACCCGTGTTAAATTAACACGCCGCATCTTTCTGTGCTGGTACTTTGGATCCTGAACAAAACGGATTCCGTCACTCAGCCTGACCTGAAGGGTAACAGGAGACTTCAGGAGCTTCATTGAACGGGGGAAAAATAAACCACCCAACACAACACAGATGGCACAATACAACTGCCCAGATTTAATTCTCACCAGACCACCCCTGGTAATCTACTGCATGTCGGCAGCAGTGTGCTCCTCTCCCATCTCCTGCTATCATACAGCTTTCCTATTTAAATGAGGGCAAAAATAGTAGCTCACCATCTGCTGAAAGCAAATCATTTATGTTAAACTGAAGACTGGGCTTATAAAATGACCTGACTAAATGGAGCAATAAGTGCGTTACAACCAAAGGGAGCTGAGAGCTCCTTCTCCTTATCCTCAAAGATCCTCCTGGATACTACAGAATTCCTTACATGGAAATTCATGGGCTTTGCTCATTGCTGAAATTTAAATGAAAACATGTACTTGTCACTGGGGCTTTGTCTACAGCAATGGGTTTGGAAAGGCTGCCAATGTGAGACCTGTCTGGAAAATTCACTTGAACTAGGAGCAATTGGACCCAGAACAGAGACACAGAGAAGACATGTTCACCAGACTGCCAACAAAATCAAGCTGCTCATAGACTATCCCTCCTCCCACTGCAACACAGTAGTTGGCTAAGAACACTAAGAAAAGCATCTGTGAGATACAAGCACTATTTCCTCTTCAGTAGCAAGCTGTAAGTTTTGGAACTTCCTTCCCCTCCATAGCAGAGGCCAGAGCAGAAACAACACGGTTTGGTCTCAAACACACAGCACCTGACGGGGCTGCTTCTGCATAAACAAGTCTCCAAACCCTCCTGGAGGACACAAGGGCTCAGCCTGGCAGGTAGCAGTCACTCTGAAACCCTTCTTTGCTGAAAGAGTCAGCATCTGCCCGACCCTGTGGAGGGAGGGAGGGATCCATCCAAGCCATCCCCACCCTATGAGCAGCTCAGCCCCTGCATGGGGCAGATAACATCCTGGGGCTGCTCCCTCCACCAGCCTCCCATGGAAACGGGGAGCACAAGGACCCAGCAGGTGCCAGAAATCTGTGCAAAGAAAAGCAGCGGGAACGGTGCTTACAAAAGCACCATGAGCAAGCCACTCCATCACAGGGAGGCAACGGCAAGGACAGGCTCTGTCCCAGCAGGTCACTCCATCACAGCCACTCCTGACTCCGCACCAAAGTAATATCTGCAGTGGCGATGACAGCACAGCAGAGATGACAATGCCACCGCTGTGTGTGACGATGACTCTCACTGCAGCAGCATTCCACTTGTTAAAGCAACAGTTCAACAGAAATAAGCAATAGCTCTCCATCAGCTGAACAGGAGGATTTTTCCATGAATTATTCATAAGGTGTTTTTTTTCCAGCATGAACACAGATGTGTTTACTTACACTGTGCGTCATTTACACTCAAGGTTTAACATACTGGGGCTCATATTCTTTCCTTACAGTTTCCCAAGAATGGGAGTAAAGCAATTTTTGCTTTTGTTGCTCTCCTTTCAGTTGCTTCCAAACCAAAGCTATAATTAGAAGCCCAGAGGGCCCTGCACGCTCCTTTGATAAAGAGCTGCCTTCTAGATAAATACCACCCCTGTACACACATACACACAGACAGAGGCACCTGCCGCTGCTGCACCAAGAGCCAGAAGGATGTTTGATGCTAAAACCTCTTAACAAGCTCCATCACTGACTGCCCCAGTTCACACACATGGGCTGTTCCTCTCCTGCATGCCAGGAACATTGCACTTAAGTGCTTAATTTGTTAATTCAGTTTTAATGCAATTTGTGTTCACCCAAGTGCCTTAAATACGTCTGCCGCACCCTGGTACAACACCCCAAATTCATTAAAAATAACCATAATCAAGCAGTTATTTGGATGTTATTAGCACGCAAGAAATGCACAATGTTTGAAGTACGCAAGGGAACCACTTACAGGAAGGGCTGGGAGAACAAACACTAGGCTTGTTCTTTGCTGAGCCCTCATCAAAGCTGGATGAAAAAGCTGGATGAAACATCCTCGACTCTGGCTTTCAGCTGGGTTTATTGCTTCAAAACTTCCATCAAATATCACAGAATCCTAGAATGGTTTGGGTGGGAAGGGACCTAAAAGCTTATCTTGTTACACCCCCCAGCAGGGACATCTTCCACTATCCCAGGCTGCTCCAAGCCCTGTCCAGCCTGACCTTGGACACTTCCAGGGATCCAGGAGCAGACACAGCTTCTCTGGACACCCTGTGCCAGGGCCCCCCACCATCCCAGGGAAGAATTTCTCCCCGCTATCCCACCTAATCCTGCCCTCTGTCAGTCTGAGGTCATGCCTCTTTGTTCTCTCACTATCTGCCTGTGTAAAAAAGTCACTCTCCCTCCTCTTTATAAGCCCATTTAGGCACTGGAAGAGGCTCTAAGGTCTCCTTGGAGCTTTCTCTTCTCAAGGCTAAATACCCACAACTCCCTCAACTTGTTAAGGTCACTTAAGTTAGCACTACCTAAGTGGATTCCAAGACCTTTTCTCCTGACAGCAACACTCCAAATAATTTAATGCAGAGGAAACATCATTCTTCCCCACAAGAGCCTGCAGTGAGTGAAAATCTCACAACATGGTGCCTAATCCAGTGGTGCCTGGGTCTGCCCAGGGGCACAGCAATGTGGTTTTGTGCTGTTTTAATGAGTTTTAAGAAGTTGTACCAGCTGCCAGGCTGAGTTGATTAACCTAGTCTGCTTTCATATACCCACTGCCACCATTGAGCACTGAAACAAGGACTGCAAGGTAACTAAAATTACCTGTACAGTAATTATCAGCCTGAACATTGCACTTTTAAGGATTAATGACTCTTACCTAGGAGTGCAGGAAGGCACTGGCCAGCTGCAGGTTATCTACTGAATTCCTCATTTCTTGGTTTTCTGGTCAAGCCCCAGATACTTACACCTGCAGAGCAACGCAGGGGATGAAGAAGCTGGCAATCTCCTCAACATCCACCAGCATGGAACAAGTCAGATCCAGCACAGACACGGATGCCAGCTCTGGAGACACAACTGGGGCAGCAAAAGCTCTGAGGAACCCAAGGAAATGAGTCAGCAAGCCAGGGGGGTTGTGAAGCTGAGTTTCGCTGGATGGGAACAAACACCACAGGTATTAGCAGGCAGCAGCCTGTGCTGCTCCTGAGCTAGGGGAAGACTTCATTTCAGGAAGTCTCTTTCTGAAGTCTCCTCTTCCTTCAGGGTTCAGCATCCTATGCAACAGGGCACAGAGAAGGGGAAGAAATGCATTCCCATCACATATCTTAAGCGGTAAACTCCCAGTATCACAGAAAGAACCCAACCTTCTACAACTTGAAAATTCACAAGACTAGGCAGCTCGGTTTTAGAGCTCACTAAGAGCTAACTGAGGTCCCCCATCAAAAGCAGAAGAGCCCACTCCAAGCTGGCTGCAGCTCTCCAAGGCACGTAGCAATGGGGAATGCAAACTGGGATGCTGCTGACCTTGCCTCAAGACTGGGAACAGCAAAGCATCTTCTGTGGGCACTGTGCACAGGAAAGAGGTGAAGAGACACCTCCTCCAGAAACCTCCCCTCTTTTTTTTTTTCTTTTTAAAAAAAATATTGCAGGTGATAGTTAAAGTCTGCACCACTCCCCAAAAAAACCCCATGGGGAAGATCCTACTGCACATCTTCAGGTTCCAGTCCATGCCCAAGGAGAGGAGGCAAACATCCAAAAGCTGGGTGTAACTGTGTTCCCAACAGACCTGGTCCAACGGCAACAGGCAGAAAACCAGTTACTCAGAGCTGTTCCCCTAGAGCTCAGAGCCAGGAGTCAGAAGCTGTTCGTAAAGCCTCAAGGTACTGACTCTGTTTGATTGGGACAAACTCCAGTGCCACCAGGGCTCCAGAAGGATGCTGCCCCAATGAAAGCAGAACCAGAAGAACACTGCATGTCCCAGGGACACTCACTTCACACCACCTCCATAGGGATAGTTTCCATCCCAGCTTTCCTGCTCACGATGCTTAGTGACCACAAAGTCACCCTTGACCCTGGGTCACAAGCCAGGTAGCAAAGAAGATGGTTCCTGGAAAATCAAGGCAGGTTTTGCAACACCAAACTAACATGGGATGACACAAATGTCACCTTTCCAAGGCTGCAGCCCAGCATGGCTGGTAGGGATGAAAATCCTCCTATCCCCACCAGGAACAGGAACCAAACAGAAGGGGAATGTGAAGCAGCAATTAAATACCATCATGTGCAGTCAGCAGTCAGTTATGGGCATGTAGCAGAGCAGCTAAGCCCTGTCACCTCCCAGAGCTGCTCCTTTTGTCAGCCAAAGGACTGCAGCAGAACCCCTCCCACCCCCACAAGGCATAGCCTCCAGCCGTTTCCACCAGTCTGTTTTTTCCATCCAGTAGTGAAATCAGACAGCTTCAGTTTTTAATCCCCTTAATTAGGGCTGTGCAGCAGTCTTCACTCCTTAATTACATCCATTGACACATCTGATGCAACACATTTACAAACAACCATTTTCAATGAAGATGGCTTTGAATCAAAATTGCTGTCAAATTCCCACAATGGCTGTACAGTGTCACCAACAGGGAGAAGACACAACATGGTGTTCTGGGTGCTTTAAAAAGACACACAGCTTGGAAATTATATTTTCATTAAAAAATCTTTGGTTTCTTTGGCAGGATTCAGGTGACTCCACAGCAGAGACACTACTGGCAGTCTGAGGCTTCAGAATGGGAGCACAGCTCTCAGAAGTTTACAGCAAAGAAGAGACCATTTCAGGCAATCGTCTCAGTCATGACCCATGGGATGGAGGGATGGCATTTCAGTGCCTATTCTGATGATTTTGGTCCATCACCATTCAGTCGCTCAGTTAAAGGCAGACAATGGGGATGATCCATTTCAGCTGCTCAGCTGTCAGGAATCCCTTTGATCCTCTGGGACAGCAAACATTCAGCGAGCACTTCATCACCCCCACTTCTGCTGCAGAACCAAAATAATGACGCTGACACCTTCTGTCTGCTCACAGAGACATGGCAGCCTTATCCCACAGGGAGCCTGTGCTCACTCCTGCTTTGAATTACTGCCCCTGGTCCCATCCTGATGCTCTAATGGCCCACCAGGACACAGCAGCTGAGCTCCAGCCAGCAGCCTGGCCTATAAGCAGTTGGAAATAGCGAACAGGACATTAAACACTACCATGGGGGGAAGGGACAGCTGATTTGAAGAATGGGATGGGAGATAAGATGGTACTGTGAGGGTTTTTACACCACTGGAGACTCAAGTGAGGATCCATGCTGGTTCCCACAGTACATGCAATTATTCGCATGGAGGAAATGTACACAAACATTGCTTTCTTCAGACTACAGAAAGGAAAAGGAAGTTGTGTTCACCCTCAATACAGCAGGGAGGGGTCAGAAACATACTTTGCACCCACATTCAGGGGCTGTTTGCTCATATTTTTGGTTGCCACCCTCCTTTCTGCACTGCATGGGTTGATGTGGGAGGCTGTCATGGGTTGTGATTTCACTGATCAAAACACCAGCACAGCCACATTCCACCAGCTCTCAAGAGGTATTTTCTACCTCTTCAACACCCACCTTTGCTACCCAGCACATCATAGCAGGGTTAGTGTTGAGTATCACACTGGTGCTCCTGGATGGCCCTTGTGTTTCTGAAAAAAGCACGGCAGCACCTTCCCCTCCAGTGACACTCAATCCTGCTGAGCCAAACACTGCTCCACCTAAGAGCTCCACGGACAACATGCACTAAAAGGATCTCTCCTACCCTCCTGTCTGGCTGTACCAGACCTGCTCTTTCTTCCATCACCCCAATTTCCTCAAACCTTCCCCCCCACTTCCAAGGGCTATCCAGGAGCCCCTCCCCACCAACTCACACTTTTCTCCCCTGTCTTCTCCCTTTTATCCTGTACTACACACCACACTGGGAGAATTTTAACATCCCTGAGGGCACTAAAGAGAGTTTGGGCATGAAGTCAGGTGGGGATATGCACTGGGGAAACTGGGGCAACACTTGGAAGTTGTAAATCAGTTTTCTCCACTCCCACCAGTGCCAATGCGACTTGCCGTGGCACAGCCAGAACACTGCTGGCCACCAACCAGCTGAGAAGACAACAATAAACAGCTTCCAACTGTTTCAGCATTGCAATATTCTTAAATAAATGAAGATAAAGTATTTTCTTTAGTAGGGATACAGCATATGCAGAAAACAGCAGCTGATTTAAATTTCTCCCTGTTAAAATAAATTGTACATGGGGCTAGTGGTGGTTCCTGGATAAGCTACTGGCCTTAGAGACACAATTTAGCATTCCACTGATACTTATTTTATGAGTCAGATCTCAAAATAATCCATATTTTATTCAAAGTGTGCATTGTGTGTATACGCACAAACCCCCAACAATGTAACGGTGGTAGGAACAACCGCAGGTTTTGTTGGAGAAGCTTTGCTTATTTTTCCCTTTCTTATATTTAAATCCTAGCTGTGCAATTGCTTCATCTAGTTGAATTGCACAGCTGAAGCTGCACTGAGCCCAAGAGTGCTTCATCCAGTTGAAAGCTCTGCAGACTCACAGGGACTCAGCGTATCTCAGGTATTTATCAACTATCAAAAGCAACAGCAAATTAAGAATAAACCACATTATTCTCCTCAGTATTTTTGACTCAAAATCAATTGGTCTTGCCCAGTACTGGAGACTAAATGGAGATCCCCAGCTAAAATTATGCTGCTGAAGAGCTGCAAGTCCCACAGTCACAATTCCAGACAAGTGATCCACTCTTTTCACTGTGCTGCTGACAGCAGGAGCCACACAACAATATTGCTGAAATCCACATTCATGCAGCACAAGGGAATAAAATGCCACACAAATCCTCTTTTCTGCAGGCTCTGGTGATACCATTGTTCGGGTTAAAACTGCCATGAGAAGACCCTTAAACGAGGCCAGGGTGAAAAAGTGGAGAGAGCAAAAAGCATCGTGAGCTCAACCAGGTGTCCCAGCCAAGTGGCTCCTGCCAAACCCAGTCTTTGGTCCTCCAATAAATATATTTTTAAACCACCTCCTTTGCACTTCCTTCTGGTTCTCTTTCTATACACATAATCCGAAGGTAAATAGTCACCTGTTCCCCTCTAAGATGAAAATAATGAACATACAGAATGAGGTCTGAGCAGGTTGAGCTAGCTGGGAGGCACTTCCTCATCAGTGTAAGCTGTGAGCAGGGCAATATGGAAAATAAAAGTAGAGAAATGGGACCCTGGCAGTGGCAAGAAGTGTAGTTTAAGAGCGAAAAGAAGACAAACAAATGCAATGAGCTGGTCTCTGGTTAGGACATCAGTGCACAGCCTGACCTCACTCCAGCTCCCCAGCTAAACAAGCTGCAAAAACTCTTTAGAAGTGAACTACAACATGAACACTTCATTCTCTTATTCCTAAGCATGGGAGATGTTTAAAAAGTATCTGCCTTACCAGGTTGTGTCCCCTGTTCAGCACCGAGGGAGGGAGATGAGGCCTTGCCCTGCTGGCTTCAGTTCACTGCCTTGCTTTGAAGCGCCTGCGTCGAGCACAGACCTCGCTGGCATCACTGCCATGTGGATTTGCCATTTCCCAGGCATTTTACCTGCTGACATTATGACTGCAAGCCTGTTTGTTTTATTAAACCGTGCTCCTACTCTTAAGCTACCATCCAATTACTGCTCCCAATTACTCGATGCTCAAGAGCAGACATTAATTACAGATCCCTGCAAATGAGACTGCTGCCTGCTGGACTGCACAGAGCTGGAACATCCAGAACCAGTCTCTCCTCTGGGAGAAGAAACAGATTCCTCACCTCAGTGATGGATTAAGAGTCCTGAGCATGAAAGGCAGGTTAGGTGAAACAGACAATGAGCATCATAGCCTCAATGCCCAGATCTCAGCAGCCCTTTCGATCCCCCAAGTATCCACAGCAATAAATATCCATTTTTCCCTATGGGATTCAACAAAACACAGCACCAGTTCAAGCGTGGGGATGTTAACCCAGAAATCTCTGGGATTAAGGGCACGCACCAGACACAGCAGCAAGTGCTGTATAAATTCCCATGAGTTTTAAGCGCCTTTGACAAAGCACTCAAAATCAGGAGAACGAAGACCCCAAACTCAAAGGGAGAAATGCCTGAATACCATGGCTCTTCAAGTACAGGTCACTTTATACCAAGAACTGAGCTATTCAGGCATATTAACAACAGACCTGTGAGGTTAAGACCCAAAACAACTCCATGTGCAGAGCCTAGGTACAGTGTGAGCCTTCGGGTAGGGCATGGAATGCCTGTGTGCCTCCACACAGTGGCCTCTGCAGACAGCAGCATAACAAGTTATTTTGCAACTCACATTGCTCAGATTTAATAATCCCCCTAGTGCAAGACATCCTTCTGTTGGATTTGGAGACAGATCCTGTAAACTCTGGCCTCTTTTTTTCCTTTCTACAAATATATCTCTATTGCACAATGCACTGATGCAGTGCCACTTCCATGAAACAGCGATATGCAGGAAGGAAACAGCACTTCACCATGATTAACTACTTATTTTTTAATTGAATATTAGATTTTTTTCTCAAAAATGTGTTTCTCTTTGCATGGTGCAGTGCACTTTCAAAATGTTTCACTAAGAGCATTGCAGAACTCAGTCCTGAAAGCTGAGAAGATCAGTGCTAGACTTCTAAATACAAGAGGAAAAATAAAAAGGTGAACAACTCTTCTCTGTGCTTCATTTCTGCTCCCAGACCTTGCCAAAAACAGCTTTTGAGAAAAAATCCATGTTGTAGTACTGGGGCAGGGAACACCATGGTGGCTTGAACTGCTCAGAACAGGGACATGCCTGCATGGGGACACAGGGCGCACGTTCCACATCTGGGACAGTGTCAGTCAAGTACTGTGGAGGAGCAGAACATACTTCTATAACCCACAATATATTTCATATTAAGGGCAGCAATTAAATCAATTAGCGGTCACCCAGTGAGCTGCTACTTTACAGAAGTTCATTTTAAGCAGCAATACCAACTTCCAGCACAGTTTAGAATAAGAAGGTGCCACAGAAGCATACGCATGCTTGTGCCAGTAGGAAATTGGGAATGGATGCATAGGCTTCTGCTGCAGGTGGCTTATACCAAAAACTTCATTAGTATCAGATGGGTGGATCTCAGATTCCAAATGAAACACACACATCCCTATTTACAGTGATTCAACCCAAAAAAGCCGTTCCTCCAACTAAAATGCAAGTGCCACATCCTTTTTTCTCAGCAGTAAGTGCTGATCACATAGATGATCACTGCGACAACCAGAAGCGACTGTGCTGGGTACCGCACTGTCTAATTACTTATGTGACAAATTATCAACTTAAAAATCAAATATCTGCACTGCTCCAAGCTGAAATTTTTTTCCATTTTGCATTTTTTCCAATAAACATTTAAAAAAACCCCCATAATTCACTGCTTGGAGCAGCAAAGACACTTTCTTTTTTAAACACAGTAACAAATTTCAAGCCTGTTTCCCAAAGCACCATCAAAGAGCTCATTGCTGCCAATACCAAGAAGCTTGGATCTTTTCCTGTCTGGGAATCAACTCCTAATTTTAAGTTTTCACAAAGCCTGTTTTCTTGTTTTTGAGAAACGTGCCTCATGCTGAGCTCTAGTGATTCATCCCCAGACATCCCTGACTTGCAGCACCTGAACGGACTGCACCCATGAAACATCTTATGACTAGGCAAAACTACAGTCCCTGCGTGGGAAAGCAGGGCAAAGGAGATTAACTCAAAAAACAGACAAAAACTGCACATTCCCAAGTTACTTTTTCTTCTGGAGATGCGGAACTGAGCAACTGCTGGGCTTGGCTGACATAGGGATGTTGAGATGATGCTCAATCTCATGAGGTCCAACCAGCTGCATGTCTGCCCTGTTTTCCTAAATCCTAAACATTCTTGTTCCAATAGCAAAGCTCTGACAATGCTTTACAACAGAGAGGCTTGTGCTTTTCTCCCTCCACTTGTTTTTTGTTTTAAAGAAATGTCTCAAAATATTTTCTCAGGGAGTGTTTCTGGTGAAGGGGACTGGGGAAAAACATGAGCAGACACTTGAGGTAGACAGGAACCACCCACTCACACATCTCCCGTTTCAGAGGTGCACAGCTGAAGCTCCAGTTGATGATCTCTACCCCCCAGTCTAGAAAAGTTATTAGAACAAGTGTTTTGGTAAAAAAACAAATGCTTTTCACCAATCCTATAGTGTTTTTCTAGTGGTAAAGCTGAAGTGCTATGAAAGTTACTATCATTTAAACTTCAGTCTCTGTATAACTCATCATTCCTTGCTATTCTGCCACAGTCAGAAGTTTCAGAAGGTTAACCGGTTTCCAAAACAAGCAGAATCTATCAAAAAATGTTCAGCTTATTTTGTAGTTAATACATCAAAAGGGCAGAGTTCTTTGTTTCCTTACATTTGTGTTTTCAAAGGCCAGGCAGGAGGTGGTACCTCTGCACAGCAAAACCAGGGCTGAGCACTTTTTGCATCTGCTCCTGCCACAGGAGGGATTCACAACTGTTTGTGCTGAGAAATCATGAGAAATGGTTAATGTGCAATCACTTCCCCCAGCAGCATCAGCCCAGAAAACAGAGCCAACCCTGTAACCAAGTTAGCACCTCACTGAGACACCAAAATATGAGCTCTGTGCACACCTTCCAACCTCCTGAACCTCCTGAACCAACATCCTGTGTGTGATGGAGCTGCGGGCACAGGGCGCTAGCACCTCTCCTTCTCCTGTGTCTTCAGAGAACCTTATCACTGGTACAGATGAAGCTGAAGAAACTGTGGCACTGACTAGAAGCAGTATCAGAGGAATTCAGCACGTGGCCATTTTCCCCCACTATCACCAGTACGCCCTTCCTATGTTGAGGCAGTCACTCCTACTGCAGATAAACTCCCTTCCCCAGGGCCATCCTTACAATATTAAATTTTTCAGAAAGCTCTGAAGAATGAAGCCAGCTCATCTGTGTGAATCAGCAAACTCACCTGTCTGCAAGACCCCTTTTCCATTGTGTTTCAGCACCTGGGGGGTGGGAGGGAGCCTGGCTGCACATGAAAATCCATGGGAAAACATTATATATATGTGTACCCTAAATTCTTCCCCTTCCAAAACAGTTTCTCTTTCTAGTTGTTCCTGCTCACCGAGAAAATGTGGGGGTCCTTGAGCCCTTTTGACTAGAAATATATAAACAGCTGAAAACTCACATTTTCTCTGCACCTGAACTCTTCTCTAGGCCTCAAAACCTCCCAGCTTTTTCTCAATGAAAGTTATTGCTGCAGCTGGACCAGGCAGCCCACATTGAGTTTAACATGTTGCTACTTCATGTGCATATTCACCAAGACTCTCATGAGCTTCTCAGAACACACACATAACTTTCAAGATGGCAGTTGGAGATAAAAAAGCAGCAGTATCAGCACTGGTCACTGGCAGCAATCCCAGGAGGAATGGAGGGACATAGGAGCAGCACTGGGTACTTACCAGGAGGAGGGATGGAGGGACACCAGCGAAGTGCCTGGTACCCATCCCACCTGGTTTCTCCTTGTTCAAATTGTAATACATGCTACTAAGGGTCCTAAAAAGGCTGTTTTCTTGCATGGAACGTGACCCCTTCCTCCTACAAGCTACAGGGGTCTGCCTTCTGTCTGTGTCAGGGCATGCTTACATGACAAATGGCCTTTTTACTGCCACTATACACTTACACACACTCATACAGAAGAAAGAGGGATGCTGGTTAGGTGACATCTTTTGACTTCAGACCAACAACCAACCCCACAATTTAAACATTGCCAGTGTTTAAATTTAAGCCTGTCAAGTCACTGAAAACCAACAACTGTAAACAGGTATTTAGGTCAGAAACCTTTGGCCAAATGCTGGATTTCAAGATTTTTCAGACCAAATAATCAGCTGAATTTTCATGGTACATGAAGGACAGGAGGACTCCCCTGTACCAGGAGGAGGACAACTCACCACTGGTCTTCTCCAAGGGGCTGTGTCTGATGTGCATGTCAAGGTGGCACTGCCAGGACATGTTTCTTTGCCAACAGGACTAAAACACTATGCACACATAGAATTCAGTATTTAAAGGACAGACTAGCAGTTTTTGTTTGCGGATTTAAGTGAGTTTTTGGTCAGTCTGCAAAATGTCACCCTGAGCTGCCTCTGCAACAATTAAAATTTGCATTTTCCCATAAAGCCCCAGGGCATCCAGGTCTCCTCTGGCTCTCATGTTAAGAGGGAAAATCAGGGATATACATTTAGGTGAGATACCCAGAAAAGTGTCTTCACTCAGAGCCCCAAGGCTGCCAGAGTTCCAATAATATTTGTACAAGGGACAATCCTCTCAAGGATGCACAGGGTAGGATTTTTTGGGGTGTCCTGTTGGACAGGAGTTGGACTTTATGATCCTTGTGGGTCCCTTCCAACTCAGGAGATCCTATGACATTGCTTATAGGGCCCTCTTATCCACTGGTTCAGGAACTGGAAGGCAGCATGCAAGGCAGGGCTGCAGAAGGAAAAATTTGCTGGCTAGGGCAGCTGAAGCTGGACCTGAAAGATTTTTATCCTTCCATGAACCAGCCCCTTCCCAAAGACAAACAACTCCTAAAACTCCCCAGGAATGGTTACCAGCTGCATGTTTCTCATCTTCCAAGTGCCTGGCTCAAGGCACAGAGGCAGAAATTGGGGCTGGAACATAAAACACTGCATCATGCTCCTTGTCAATCGGATAAAACCAAACCACCCTTCAAGCCATCCTGGAGCATCCAGACCATCTCATGAGTGAATTGCAAAGACCAGCTCATGCTTTTGACTCATTTGCACACAGGCATTGCAGATGAATTTGGGTGGGAATTATTAATCCTGCCTTCAGAGCAGAGTTTGACTAACAGGGAAGAAATACAGCCTGGAGCCCTGGACACAACGGAATGGGACTGTCCCCACTTAAACCCTGCTCACTCTCATATTCAGTGATACACAGGTCCTAGAGGTGAAAAGTCCCTATGGAATCATGCTCCAAGGCCACACCAGCACAGGAAGGTGAAGAGATGCTGTGGGACTAGCAGCAGCACACACCATCTTCCACCTCCAAGGGTTTGGTTCTACAATTCTACTATAAAGCCTCGTGAGCAGCTTAGTTATTTATTTAACTAAAAGCCTTTAATTATCTCTCTCTCACACACACATTCCATGGGGTGGGGGAAGGAGTGGAATAATCAGCCTACAACCAATGACCCAAGGGTTCAAAGGAATTGCAATTTTCATAGAAATAGCTATGAAATAGCTAACTATTTCTCGTTAGAAATAGCTAACTAGCCCAATTCTTCTTCCTCTGCTTTTGAAGTGTACTCCCATCCCCTGGTTCCAGCCATGGCATGTTTTGCTGTAGTTACATCTCAGGCTGAGCTGATCCCTGTAAGAAGGACTCAATTTTGACAGAGCAAAGGATCCTCCCTCCACACATCTGGGCTCCAGGTTTCCTGAAGCAGCCACAGAGGGTTATTCCATGGTGTGACCCTGTCTGAAAGCCAGGCTGACATTCCATGGTGCTCACTCTCACCAGCAGATGGACTGGACTGCTCCCCAAAAATACACATGTGGGAGGGAAGCACCCAACATTGTGGCCGTGGCCATGCAACCAGGCAGCCACGAAGTTCTCCCACCTCCTGCAAGGAGAAATGCTCCCCTGAGCTGCTCATCTTCCTACATCTTTTAGGCACTGCATTGAGATCAGGGAGATATAAAATTCTCAGTCCCCTCCAAAAGCACCAGAGTTCAAGTGCTGTGAGACTTTATAAATTATAAACGACAAACCAGTGCTGTCAACATTTACTCTGAGCACAGCGGCTAAAGCAAGCTGCCATGGGAATTTATTTAAAAATCCTGGATCAGAAATGCAGCAGGGTCTGGAGAAGCATGCCCTGGAAAAGTACAATTGTTTGAACACGCCCACCAAGCCCACACAATTTCCCTCTCTGGGAAACTGCTTCATTTAAAAAAACTCATTCATTAAAAAAAAAAAGAGAGGGAGAAGAGAAAGATTTAGTCCATCTGCATGATCTACATCGACAAAATTAAAAGTGCTGGCTTTTAATACACAATGTGAGTAGCATTACACAAGCAAAAATTCAAATAAACAGAAAACGAGCGTAAACAACCGACTGAATGTAAAGAAACTAATAATATTAATCTGGATTAAGTACAAGCCATAAACATTCCTACCTAATCCATCCAATGGACAAAGATAAATCCCTGCTATGCCACATCCTACATTTCTTTGCAATTTAAGAAACCACAATACTGATCAAAACAGCAGTAGATAAGACATATAAAGGGAAATCTTTACGCAGTGATGCCTGCTTAATCTACACAAGATTACAGCAATAGGCAAGCACCAAGAAAACAGAGTAATCATTGCAAAAGATCCCCAGGCCCAGACTGCAATTTCTACTCCTGGTGCAAAGCTTTTTATTGAACTTCCCTGGAGAAATACACGACAGCAACAAATACAGCTCCAAGCCTGAACAACCTAAGTATCCGCTTTTCCTTAAAGATCAAGGAAAATTGCACAGAAGTTAGAAGGAAACCAATAGATCTGCAGTGGAGTTTAAAAATACAAAGTAAGGTTTATGATAGGAAATTATTCGCATTCACAAGGCTGCTGCAGGGACCCTCACACTGTCCTATTAAAGCCCTTAGATTTATCACAGCTTCCCAGGAATGTAAAAGCAGCTCCAGCAAGTTCAGACACTGACTCAGTGTGGCACACCAGTACAGCTCAGGTCTACCTCCACTGCAGCCCCACTCACATATGCCTCCATCCACAGAGGGGTGGGAAGCTCCCACTAGGAGCAGGGATCTCTGGCCTGGATCCCTAGAGAGAGCCCAGAGCCTTTCTACCCAGCATAGACACAGTATCTCTGAGCATCACCCATTTCTAGGGGTTTTTCCAAGAAATAGGTGAAATATGGCAGTAAGGGGCTGAAGAGAAATCCACTTGGCAGTGACACAGGTACTTGGTTCCCCCAAACAAAGAGGCTCTCAGCACATACCCTTCATCTGGGAACATGAGGAAAGATATTTGAGGAGAAACTCCTAGCCACACGCTGTGGATACTCAGCCAAGACTTCCATTGAACATCCAAGGACGAAGAGCCTGAGATTCACCTTCTGACCCCAAAAATTCAAGACCGCTTTGAGATGCTAAATAACTGCTGGTGAAAACCTAGTACAGAGCCACTGCCTTCCATGAGGAACCCTTTGGTAAACACAACTTTATTCCAGCATGTTACATGCCACATTCACAACATCATCATCATCATCATCATCACCCACCTATCAATGTATCATGGCACATGGAGCATCCAAACAAGCTACCCTGGCAGAGCAACACTTTAATGAATGCATTTGTGGACATGGCTGCTCTCCACATCCTCACCAGCCTATGTCCCATCCATCAAATATCTGCTCAACAAGCAGTAAACGGGGCAGCAGGAGAGACTTTGTTTTACCACTTTCTGAAAATCAAATACTGTCAAATGAAAAATACCATGGATGCTCATGCAGAGCAAACAGGCACTTGTCAGGGAGATAATGGAGCCAGGAGCTGTAGGTTTGGAGTATCATTGCCTGAAGCATTTTTAGGCTTCAGTAACGTACAATGTTTGGGAACAGGCCAAGAGGAGTCCTTACTCCTAAGGATTGCTGCATTCCATGAAATGCTTTGCTTCTTTTAAGATTATTTGTTTTAACTTGCAATTGTGAGATCAGATGAAAACACAGGTCATTCCTGCTCTTGCAATAGCAATTGATACAGGAAATAATGAATGTGTTTATACTAGGAAAAAAAAATCATCCTTCTCTCTATTTCATAAGGCTCTAATTGAGTTTTCAAGGTAAGGAGCATGCACTATGTTTACCCTGATATTTACCTACTGCAGCAAATTACATTTGTCCATGGGAATCCTAGAAAATCCTCACCTTTGTTATTAAGACCATGACAGCAGAGATATGCAAAAGACTCCACTGCCTTTTAAATCCCACCCAATGCTCAAACTTGCCCCAGAAGTGCAATTGAAGATGCAAGATGATGTAAATTATTAATGTCAAGAGTACCAGCATCACTGACATGTAACACCCAACCCTAACGACCACCAGGATGTTGCAGGAATACCTTCAATTCATTAAAAATATGGCTGAAGCAGCCATTGAAAAAGAAAAACAACCTACTTGAAGCAAAGGGAGAAGATCCTGGGGTAGCAACACATGAGTTAGCTAATTTTGAAAGGAACTGCACTTCACAGCACCACAAGAGTAGCGGCAGCCAGGGCAGAGCCCTTCCGCATCCCTCATCCAGACCCAGCATATTATCTGACCTGTGAGACCTTACAAGGATTATTTTTACATATCTCAACTGTGAGTAAGAAGCACTAATTCAATGACCATCCCTCCAGATCCAGCAAACTAAGGCAAGCGAAATCCATCATGTTTGAAAAGCCTTCAAATCTGAAATGGAAAGAACAAGGTAAGGCAAAAATGGGGTCTGTGGTCCTGTTCGAAAATAAGATTTTCATGGAATAGTTTGGATTGAAAGGGAACTACTTTGCTTTGCTTCTCCAGTATCTTAACACAGAGAATTATAACTGAAATAACATAACATGTACCCCAGAATTTGAGCAATCTCCTAAGAAATTTTCTCTTCACCACTAAACATGCAATTCTTGAATTACCATTTACACAGCCACAGAGAGAAGAGCTGCCAGACCCTGCCCCAAACCAGCTTCCCCAAACCAGTGCAAAAGGATGAAGAAGTTCCTTTTCCCCAAAAAACAGGGAAGTGAGGACTTGGGACATTTGCAGCTGCAGCACTCAGAGGTGGTCGAGGCAGATTTTAACTCATTCCAGACTTTATGGAGTCATTTTCATTACAAATGGTGCCTCGCTGGAAACAGGAAATAAAAATAAGCCTTGGTGGAAAATCCAGTAAGAGCATCAATTCCCAGCGGGTCAAGGTGTTTTCCTGAGCTAGAATTCAGAGGAAAGCAAGATGCATGGACAGGAAAAAGCCCTTGCCTGACTGATGCCAGACCACAGCATCCACATTTGCCCCATGGGTGGGTGAGCAGGCATTGGTCTGTGGAGCCCAAAGCACTTCCCCACCAGCTCTTCCCCGCCGTATCTCCTTCCTCCTCCTCCTGCACAATGGACTCCGGGCAGAGCTTGGGTTCCCAGCTCGGCCACGGCAGCCCGGGCAACCCCGCCCCAGCCAAGGGAGACACCGGGCGCCAGCTCCCCTGAGCTGTGTGTCCCTATCCTGCTATCCCCATTTCTTGCCTCCTGCAAAATCTACCTCGGCTGAGCCTCAGCCTTTTGACTTCCAGTACCCCATGTCACAAACAGCCCCACAGAGCGCTTGCACGCGAGCCGCGCACACACACACTGAGCACACACACACGCACTGGATTCGGTCAGTGCAAACACGCACTGGCACGTCAGATACACCCAACGCACACACAGTGCAAACAGACACGCTGCATACACACGCACAGTACATACATACACACAGTGCACACCGAAACACCACGCACACTCACCTGGTGTGCACAGTGCACACACATGCACAGCTTGCACACGCACTGCGTATACACGCAGTGCTCACAGCAGTCACCCCCAATACAAACTACACACACAGGGTGCTTGTGCAGACCACGCGTGCTCACTCCAACACCCCACGCACACGCACTCTTTACACGCACGGGCACGCTGGCCGCGCACACTTGCTGTGCAGACACACCTTGCGCGGATGAGCACACGCAGTCACACACAGCGCACAACCGCACACGCGCACATGCACGTGCGCACCCGCACAGAGACCGCGGGCGCGCACCGGCCCGCCGTCTGCGCGCGCGGACACGCGGACACGCGGACACGGACCCGCCGCGCGAAGGCCTCGCGCGCTCCCCAGCGCCGCGCACACTCCCGCGCGCGCTTACCCGGCCGCCCCCGCGCGCGGCGCCCGCCGGCCTCACACCGGGCCCCGCAGAGACCCCACTGTGGTGCGGCACCACGGGCTGCGCTGCGTCGCGCCGCGCCGCGTCGTGCCGTGCCGTGCCGTGCCGTGCCGTGCCGTGCCCAGCCAGTGGCTCTACCTCCGAGCCCGCCGCCCCGCGCCCGCTGCCGCCCGCCCGTGGCTCTGCCCCCCCCGGCCCCGCCTCCTCCCCCACAACACTGTAGTAAGTTCTCATTGGCCGCGGGCGAGGGGTGGGGCGCCAGCGCCGCCTCGCCATTGGCTCTGGGCAAGCGGCGGCCGGCGGCGCGGGCGGGGGCGCGTGCGCCCCCTCCTGGCTCCCCCATCCCTCACGTTTCCCTCCCGCGGGCGGCGCGGAGCGAGCGCCCGGAGCGCCCTCAAGAGCGCGCCACAACAGCCCGGCAGCGAGGGGCTGAAATAACGGGACTGCCGCCTCTTCCTGCCACCACCACACACCCCCGCCCGGCTAAGTGGGTAGGTGGGCGAAAATTTGGCGCCGCAAGGCCCTGGTAGGAAGAAGGCAGGAAGGGTCCTGCCCGCCGGTACCGCGGGCGGCAGCCCTGCTCCCCCTCCTTCCGTGACCTAGATTTTAAATACCGTTCGCTGCCTCCCAGAGAAAGTCGTGGCCCAGCTCTGAAGGGAAGCACGGGGTGAAGAAGCAAGGAGGACTGTATGAAGAAGGGAGGGGGGTGGATTGGGGTTTTCTTTATGCTGTTACTATTGTCTTCATTTTTTTAAGCATAAGGCCATTCGGAATCGGACAGATACTGCCTCAGTCTGTGGCAAGCCAAAAAAGTGACAATGGAGGTGGCGAGCGCCTGGTCAACAAGAAATCCCCTCACCAAGGAGCCCGCTCTTCCCCTGATCTGGAATCCTGCACTTCCAGCATGGACTGGATTTTCCCCGCTTGCAGCCAAATTAGAATCAGTTATTTTCGTCAAGCAGAGCTGTCCAGCACTCCCTGCTTCGTACATCAGAGCAAAACACACTTCCCAGTGCCTCTTGAGCACTTCCAAAGGCTCCAGCAAGGCTGCTGCCAGCCTGCCCAGCTCAGGAAACAAGTCCTGCTCATATATTTGCACAATTCTAAAATATGCCTGCCACCAAGGCATCTCCGTTTGTCTCCCAAAGAGAATTAAGGTCTCAGGCACATTATTCTGCTTGGATTAAGAGCAATTGCTCTGTCTCTTCATCAGCAGATAATACCCGAGGCTGATGCACACCCTGGCTGGGATGGCTCCATCACCATGCTCAGCCCTCACTGGTACCAAACTAGCAATAGCCACTCGCACACTGAGAGCAGTTGTGCTATATGGGAGCTAACAATACCCAGATTTTTAGAAAAAATTAACATGTTCTCACAGCTATTTGCCCATTCTCCTTTATGCATCTATGACACTCAGCTCTGCAAAGAGGAACGGGGCACCTCCCCTTTGTCTCATTGTTGAGACCATTTGCAAAAACCTCCTTAATGAGAGGGAAAACAGATTTTTTTTTTTTTCCTTACATCTGGACTACTTGGTGGTTTCCTTGGACTTAGATGAGCACATCTGATTAAAAAAAGACAGGCTGGGAAAGGTGTGGCTGCTCTAAGTCACTGCTCCTACATTAGGGACAGGTAGTTCCTTTGAAACATGCTCTGAAGCTCTGACTTCAGTCCCCAGCACAATAAATAAACACATTTTAATAGCCCAGACAGTCCATGAAGGAGCGTCAGATGTTCAGTGCTGATCCACCACAACTACTGCCTTTGCTACTGCTCACCCACGGGTGGCCTTAAAAAACTGCCAGAAGAGAAACACCAGTCCAATGGGCTTTGAGGACAAAACCACGGAGCAAAGAAAACACAATTTTTGGTTGACAACAGCTTCTTGCAACTAAGAAAAACAAGCAAACAAACTCACACTGCTTCATGGTACACCACACACAGCAGATTACATGGAGGAGAGACCAGGGCAACAAAAACTTCGCATCAAAGTGGTGATTTAACACCACATAGTGCATCATCCACTGCAATCAGATCACCAGATGATCCCCAACTCCATCTGCCAGCAGATGAGAACAGAGAGCAGCAGCTTCTGCATTTTGTATTCCCAGGTGAAGCATTTATCCACAGGGAGTAGTAGTGCAAGCTGCCGACGCGTGGAGGGCAAAGGATGCTGTCACCTCTTCAGACCCCAAACAAATGGCTGAGATCTTTATTGGCTTCAAAGATAAAGGAAGAGAAACTTAAAAGTTGAGTTATCAAATGCAAAAAGTGGCACTTGGTCTATGCTATGACAGCCTGGAAAATATTTTCTGAGACTTGGGGATCTAAGCCTACACCAAAGCAATTTTTTATAGTGAGCAGAAAATATGTGGAAAAAAGGAACCCAAACCCACCACTCTTGTGCACATGGAAATATACCCATCACCACCACACTTCTGCTGGAAGACACTGGCTTAGCTTCTAACTTTTTCGTTCCTACACAGCCCTGAACTGACCTCTGAAATCCCATAGGAAGTAATGGAAATTTCTTAAATTCTTCACTATAAGAACAGTTTGCCCTGTGCCAAGCCTGGATTGCAACTATTTAAAGAACTCTCCCAGTTACAGCTGGTTTAAGTCGCTTTATTAGCCATTTAGAGACTGAGAATTGTTTTAATAAGTTAGGATTTCTTGGTATTTGCCTGCTGGATATAGGAACAAGGACAGGAATTATATTCATTTTAGGCATGCATTTGGGGTCGCTAAGGCAGAGGCTGTTCCTTGCAAGGTGAAAGGCCACTGGGAGCGCTCAGATCCTGATGGATTCGGTCAGTGCAAACCAACTGGGTCATGGAGGACAATGCCAAACCCTGCCCTCTGTCTGGGTAACGTGCAGGCACTTGCAAGCAGCTCAGCAGGACACACTGCAGCACCCTAGGAGCAGCCAGATAGCAGATTAAATCCAGCTCAAATTAAGTTCTTCATAGAACAGATCTTTGTAAGGTGATCCAGCACTCTGTAGGCCTCACAGGATTGATCCTGGCAGGATTTGTTGTAAAACAGGGCTCCCAGTTCCAGTACTAGGGAACACTGCCCAGAACATTACAGGCACAACAATAAAAGGCACAGAGCTCTCCTCTGCTCTGAGGAGCTTTTCCAGTGAGGAATTCCCAATCTAAGCAATGCAATTATGCATCACACTGGTGCTGTCCTCCCTCCCCCAAAGCAAGCAGGATTTAAAGTGAAGAAAAATACTCGAGATTACACCAAGTTCTAGGAAAACAAAAAAATTAAGCTGTCCAGATGAATCCTTTATCCATCCTGTTCTAAATGAGCATATATGTGAACAGACAACAGGCACAATCCGTTTCTGTGTCACACTCACACACTTTGCAAACAAGTCACAATCTCCATTGCAGCAGCAGCCATTTCACAAGAGCAAACAAGGTGGGAGGAGAGCAGGTGGCTCAGTTTTGCCAGCTCCTGGCCCTCTGCCCTTGGCTCCTCTTCCTGCTTTGCTGTCACCATCAGCAGTGCTGATTTGGCTGTGAGCAGAAGACAAGAATGAGGAGGAAAGGAAATCTTCCTTTGACTTCTCAAGCTTTGTGTTCCTGTAAAATGGTGATCCAGAATTAAGATATTGCAGGTTAATGATTCACCCAGAAGAAAATGATGCATTTCTCCCTTGCCCACCCCTCTCTCCAGCACAGAATTCACTGCTGAAAAAGCCTCTGACAGACTGAACAGCAAACTCAAGTAATTTTCATTAAGGTCTAAAACACCCTGCACTGCTTTCCTTCAACTCATGGTGTGCACAGTGAAGACAACCTAGAACATCTACACTCACTTGGCTCTGTATCAAGTATTTAACCAAAGCTTAAATCTAGTCCAGCCTAGACTATAATACTCTCCAAAACCAACCATTGATTCATTGCTGAGATAGTTATTAAAGGGCCAAGGAGCACCCTCCATAGCTAAAGAGACTGAGTGATTTAGGTACTGGAATCGCACTTGGCATCAGGGCAGTTCACCTCCAATTTTGCTACATCCAAACTGCTTCTCCCATCCTTTTCTTTGTGGTTTTCTTCTAGGGAGTTTTCTTTTGTTGGCTGTAATTTGTAGCCTTTGAAGGCTGCTGTTGCTAAACTAAAACTTTGTGTTCTTTCCCGTGGGCAGAAGCATCCCAGTTTTTAGCCATTAGATCTTTTTGGTACTGGGCTGGCTTCATATGGATCCCTTTTGGGCAGATGGGGAAAGCAGAGGGGGTGGCTAGAAACCAAGTCTGTACACCCAGGAATTCCCATCCCACCTGCAATCTGGTTAATTGATACAAAAAAGCTCCCGTCATGGGTTTCATTGATATGTATGAACCTGATGTTCATTTGAATCGGTGTCTTGCAGCAGAGCAGACAAGCTCCAAGTAGAAAGAGGAATAAAACAGAAGAGGAGCTTCAGTTCTCTCCAGGCTGTGTGCCAATGCAGGGGAGAACAGCTCCTGGAGAGTCAGCTTTGTTTAGACTTAGGGCTTAGAGTCAACGTGTAAAGCGCATTTCTGCCAAGATGCAACATTAAAGATTAGAGGAGGTCAGCTGCATCCTGCAGCATTCAGTGTTCATACAGTGAATGTTTCTACATTGACAGAGAAATACCTTTCCTCTCAAGTATGAGTAGCCACATGAGCGGCTGCACTGAAAGGATCTAGAAAGAGCTTAACAAATCCTGAACAAGAGATTACAGGTGATGCTGTGAATTTAAGCAGTGAAGGCTCAGGAAAAAGCAGAGTCAGTGTGGCATGAGCCTGAGATCCAGAAACAACCCAAGAAACTGACTGAACCATAGAAAAAGCCATCACAGGAGCTTCAGACTGTCGCACAGCACCCTCATCTCTATCACCTCAAGAGCTCAACCCTACTTTCAAGCATTTACCAGGATTTCATTTCCCTGCAGGCTCAGTAAAAAACTAAAACCAGAGAAGTGTGCTCACAGACAGCTCTTAACACCCTACCCCTCTTTATGCTGCTGGAAAGTCCTATGTTTGGGCAGCAGGAAGAAGTTCAAGCCCTTGTGTCAGCCTCCTGAGACAAGCAAGACCAGCCAGACTGGCCAGAGAGGCAGCTGTCCCTTCAGCAGGGTACAAGCTCAGCTATGTAGCCTTTCTTGAAATGCACCCAAAAATAACAGTGAGTGCCACCTAGAGACCAGAGCTCCAGTTGGGAGGCAGCCAAGCTGCACTACAAACAAAAGATGTCAGGGGCTGATTTACTCCTTGCATGCATGAGGAGTCAAACTGTCGCCAAGAGAGGCTCTGCTTTCTTCAAATAACACCAGGTAGGTGTGTTTTCAACTCTAGCTTCTCCCCAGAAAGTCAACCAATTCAGTGAAGAAGATTTGACTCCGTACTGTCATGCTTTTATTGGGCAAAGAGCACCCCTTGGCTTCAAAATGCTTAGAGCTCTTTGGTATGAGGAAGGATAGTCTCAAGATCAGGGTTTATTTAGGACTAATGGAATTACATATTCCATGTAATCCAAAGGCCAGGAAGCAAATTCATGCAAGCCATGAACCCAGCACTAGTCAACAGACAGCAATTGGTGATTGAGGCTAGACCTGTGCATTGGTGAGGGACACCTGGCAAAACCTAACATTTATTTAAATTAAACTTTACCTGTGGAGAACAAACACAACTTTTAACCATTATTTTTTCCACAAATAGGAGCCAAAACTCTGCACCAACCTCACTCAGCTGCGTCCCCTGCCTGACACATCCTTGGACCTTGCAGGGTTTGTCCTGAGCTACTAAACTGGATCAGACTCGTCACTCTGAGTCCTGCCTATGGATGTTCCCAGAACCTAATATGGCACAGCCAAAGTCTGCCCAGAGGCATTTCTGCAGGTGCATAATGATTAATTGATGCACATTTCCATATCACAAATAAAAAAGACCTCAACTTGCTTGAAATGCAGTATTATTAACCTCTGAAACTGGCAGTCATGGATACCAGCTTCAAAAAGATTAATATCAATAAGGCAGAATCCCAGAGGATAGCATCCCACTGCTGCCAGATTTCTGGAGCTCAAAATAAGGCATTTTGAGGCTTTTTTAAGGTAGTAACTTTCCGTGTTCATTTTATCAAGAGAACCCAAAATGATTCGTATTTCTAGACAGAATTCAAGAAAATTGAGGAGGGTGAGGGGGATAACGTTGCCAAGGAAAGCTGTGGGCATGGATGGAGAGACAGGGAGCCGAGGGCAGGAAGCATACTGCCACTGTCACAGTTAATTGCCAAGAGTCTGGAAAGGTTTGTTACTAAAATAAATAACAACTCTGTTAGTTCAGGGCGTTCTGCGGGTCCACTGAGGCTGTACAGTAACAGTGCACACAGTAAATCTCTGGAGCAGGAGATGCAGCAGCAGCTTGGAAACACCAATCTCACCCTGCACTCACTGCAGGCTGCACCAGAAAAGCTAATAATCATTAAGCTGCCATCTTTTATTTCTAATTATTTGTCTCCACAGCAGGGTTTCTCTAACCATCAAGCAAAAGGGAAGCAAGTCTCAAAGGCATAACTGTTTTGAAGTGGGCTCACAGCTGCCACAGCATGAATGGCTCTCCAAGAACAGTAGCAACTGCTCTGCATGGCCCACAGAGCTGGGAGGTAAAGCATCTCTGTTTAGGCTGGTTTTCAATGTCGGTTTTTAGGTCAAGTAAAACAGCTTTTCTTATGCAACAGAAAGCTCACTTGCTTTGGAGTTTTTGCTTTCATTTAATTAGATGGTAATTCAGAGGGCAGCACTGCTATTCTGAACGCCACAATGAGAACTGTTTTCACTGCTTTACAAAGCAACAAAGTGAAAATACTGAGCTAAGCCAGCCATAAAACTTGACACCACGTTGGAGACCATGGTCTCCTCTGACAGGGTGGGACAAGTGAAAGAGATAGCCTGCTGCCACATTTCCATAGAATTGTGGAATTATTTAGGTTGGAAAAGCCCTTCAAGGTCAAAGAATCTAATCATTAACCCATCACTGTCAAGCCCACCACTAACCCATGCCCCTAACTGCCACATCTACACAGATTTTAAATGGGAACTCCATCACTGCCCTGGCAGCCTGTGCCAGTGCTTGATGACCTTTTCCATGAAGAAGTTTTTCCCTAATATCCTACTTAAACCTGCCCTGGCACAGCTTGAGGCCATTTCCTCTTGTCCTGTCCCTTGTTCTCTGATCGATCCCTTCCCGCCTGCCCCCTCCTGTCAAGGAGCTGTGGAGAGACAGAAGGTCCCTCCTGAGCCTCCTTTCCTCCAAGGTGAGCCACCTCAGCTCCCCCAGTTGCTCCTGCTGCTGCAGCCCTTTCTCCAGCTCTGTTCCTTCCCCTGGACACACTCCAGCCCTTCAATGTCTTGTTGTGAGGGACCCAAAACTGACCCCAGGATTCAAAGTTTGGCCTCACCAGTGACCAGTACAGGAGGACTGCCCTGGTCCTGCTGGCCACACTACTGCTGGTATGGGCCATGTGTCATTTGCCTTCTTGCCTATGTGGGCTCATGTTCAGGCACTGTCAAGGTTAAGGAAGAAAATCTGCTGGAAACTTCGTTTGTTCTTCCTCTTTGGGCAATGTGTAAACAAAAACTAAGGGGAGACCCAAATTCACAACACGACAAGCTGTACAAGGGCTCTGCAAACCAGTGCCCTTCTCCAGGTCACCCATGAATTCTGGGATAGAAAGAAATGTGTATAGATAAAGATAACAGCATGTGGCTTCCAGCATCACCAGTGCCAATATATGAAAAGACAGAGCCCAAACACAGCCCATTAATGGATACTCTGCACTTATTGCCACAGACACAGCTCTGAACAATTTTTCAGCAATGACCTCACCTTGGATTTCTGACGGGCTTTAAATAATGGCAACTTATGTGACTCTCAGCTTGAAGGTCAAGAGCAAAACCCCCAACAGAGGCTCCTCTTGCATTTTCAGCATTTTCCTTTATGGTTTCTGCCCCACAGCTACTCCCAGCTTCCCTCCATGGAAGCTGCTGATGTGTTACTTTCAGGACTGATACTCAACACTTACCAGGTCAGGAGAGGAGATTATATTACTAAAACTCCTATGCAATTTATGTTTACCTATGAGATAAGCTAGGTTTAAAGATAGAGAGGCAATATGAGTCTGCTGTTTTCTCTGCTGAGTGAGGGTCAGGGCTGTCCCTGAGCCAGTGAAACTGTACCACACCCCCTTTATTTTTGCTATCCCTAACAAGGTACCGCGTGGCTTTCTTGTTTGCTGACAAAGATTGACACCAATTATTCTGCAAGCAGCAAATTTCATCAGGATCAAAACCTCCAAAGCCTGTAACAAGCAGGACCACTAACATGCAGTTCGCTCCCCTCTCTGCGATACGTGCAAGAAAACAGGCAAAAGTAACATGTAGACTGCTCTGGGGAGAGCAAACCAAGGATTGTCCACGTTATCAGCATTTCCCAAATAAGAAATTCACCCTTGATCAGAGGCTTGCGATACAGAGATAGCCAAATGGGTGACTGTTCTGAGGGTCTGCTCACACAGTGAGCATGAAGACTCTCTGGCCAAAGACCTGCTCCAGCTTTGCCTCTCACTAACCCATTCCAACCACCATGCAAAGTGAGCACTCTGATCTTGCTCCACATCCCAGCTCACAGCAGCTTCCAGCTGTATGTTCCACGTGGAGGAGTTTTATTCTGTGTTCAGATGGCAGCTGGGTGTTTGGTGGAGTTGGAGCTCAACACCTCTGACCAAGGCAGGTTTTCTAGTTAATTAACGATCCTGCTTTTGGAGATTTGGTAGCAAAGCTCATTCGGATCAGGAGTCAGCTGCTCATCTTCCAAATACAGTGCTCACTTCTGAGTAAGAACAACAGGTTTATGCTTGGATTTGATTCATCTCTCCTGCCCCGCCATGAGGCACTGTATAATGATGTCAGGTTTAAAAACAAAGCAATCTGTTCCCAGCACCTTCATCTGCTTTCCCTTCCAGTCTTTCATCTATGACTGGCAGCACATGGAATACTCAGGCATGGAGCAGAGCTGCTCTAAATGTGCTCAGCCCTTACACTTACTGGGAGAGGAGAGGGTATTAATGGGGAAGAGGAGTGATGGAGAGGAGAGGGGAAAACTTAGCAGGAGGATAGTTTGAATTTTAAAAAAAGTAAATTTAAACTTACTGAAGTTTCAAGAGAACACAACCTCGATGCAAAGGCATTGCTGCATCCAGAGAAACAGCTTCACCTACCAGATCCCTTCCTTCCCTCCACCCCGAGCACACACACCTTGTCCTCAGAGGCTTTAATGTACAAACACCACCTCATGGCCAAGTTCGCGGCAGGCACCAAACCTTTGCAAGGAAACCATCAGAATCCACCCCACCAGGGCAATTTTCTCCCCGTGCAAAGCAGACTCTCCATGAACACAAACTGAAAACATCAGTGCCTGATGCTCTTCTCCAAGCTCAACACACATTTCCCCTCGTCCCCTGCCAGGACAGCCTCAGGCTCCTCTCCATACCCTGCAAAGCCCCAAACACACACAGTTTGCAAAGGGCAAGGTGGTCCAGTGCCATCAGAGAGCCCCTTTCGCAACTACAGTGCTGACTTGCCACCAACAGATGTGAAGAGACATCCTGGGAAGAACAGGAAGCATTGCTTTCTATCACAAAATATTTTTCCCTTCCATTTGCTCATTTGCTGGCACTTAGTGTGTTTTTATTCCCAGGTCAGTGCCCCACAGCCCAGGCTGGTAAGAAAAACTACTACTGGAGGCTTCTTTGTATTATAAAACACAGCAATTTCCAGGCCAACTAAGTGCTTTTCAATATCCAAAATCTTCACACACACATGGACAATAAATTGTGCTGTTTGACAACAACCAATGCTTCAGAGTTTAAGACAGAATAAACAGGTCAGTTCATTATTTAAATAGGTCCAATTATTAAGTCAAAGCAACTTCTTTCAACCATTTCTGCCCACTGATCTAACAAAGCAATTACTTACCCAGAGATGAGAGAACCAGGCCAATCACACAGGCGAGGCACCAAAATCCATCGTGGGGCAATGGACAGAAGAGAAAGGAGAAGAGACACGGGTTAAAAAGCAGTTCCACCTAAACACGAAAAACCCATGCACCCATCAGAAAAACCCCTCAGCCACAAAGCCAAGTGCTCACACTTGTACCCACATGAGCAAGGCAACAGAGCAAACTTCAGTATCTGACTCCTCCAGAAGTGAAGGTGGAACCGTATGTTCACGGTCAGCCACTTCTTAGAAATGTAAACACCAAGTGGGGAAGGGAAAAAAACCCCAAAAACATCAGCTCGGCATTACCTAACGCTGATAATACAGAGAGCAGTGACGCAGGCACCCCATGCCTGCCAGCCTCCGGTGAGTGCCGCCTCCCAGGGCACGGGGCAGCCTCTGCCGGGCTCCAGGCACAGCCGGGTACAGCAGCAGTGCGCTCCGTGGAGGCTGCGGGCTGGCCCCGTGCACTTCTGCGCCCACCCAGCTCCTCTGGACTTACGTAACTTCTCGTGCAAACTTCTGGAGAGCTGGACATAGCCCAGCGCCGCCGGTCCCGGCTCCACAGGGCTCCAACTGAGCCCTCTAGTGGGCTTCAAAAATTCCATAAAACTCCAAGAGCCTTAATTTAATTAACACTCGGCCAGAGGCCTCTAAACCCTAATCCTCTCAACAAAAGGATCATTAACTAAATTAAGAGATCCAAGAGTGCAACGGTGCTCCTGGCCACACCAAGGCTGGCTGTGTGCTCCAGCAGGCACACACCAGGGCCTGAAATTCAGCCAGATCCTCAGCCCATGCAACAGCCCCACTGAGGGTACAGGGGCCTGCTTCACACAAGAACACAGTTGAGCACTCGTGCCACAACTCTGGTGTGATGCCAGACTCAACAGTCACCCTGCAATGTCACAGAATCACAGAATCATGGAAGGGTTTGTGTTGGAAGGACCTTAAAGCTCATCTCATTCCAACCCACTACCACGGGAAGGGACACCTTCCACTAGACCAGGTGGAGAGATGGGCACACACCCACACCCATCCTTTGGGATGCACCATGATGCTGACAGTCCCAGTGCCATCATCTCCATCAAGACTGAAAACCCAAACTACTGAACCAGGAGAGCAGCTGGAGCACCTTTTGTTTTTTAAGTCTTATTATCCAGCCTGGATGCAGGTAGAGAGCATCTCTCCTTTCAAGAGGCAGCCTCAGTCCCTCAAACTGAAGGCCGGAAAAACACCTCCATCTTGCCCAGCCCTGCTGGAAGGGCTCTCCTCACCAAGGAGCTAGGGTGTACCTTGGCAGAAGAATTCACAGCACACAGGGTGTAGTCAGGGAAAAACCTTCAGAGTAAAAGGTTCCCAGCCCACATACCTCACCCCAATGTGACAGGGATGGAGATCTTGCCCTTTGCAGGTGGCTCTCTTGGCAAGTCACCTCCAGCTTCAGAACCACACAGAGGATCCAGAGCAGCTGTGAGGATCACATTAGTGCAGTGAACAGGAGCAGAACAGCTCAACTACAGGACAGGAATCATTCCCTCTGGCTTTGGATGCCATATACAGACCCAGGAGGGCTGTGCAGCCCCACAGGACAGGTGCTCCTCAAAAGTGCCCGTAGCCAATGTCACCTCTGCCCCTGGTGAGCGGGATACCACCAGGGCTGTAAACGGTCTGCAGAGCCTCAGGCTCCAAATGTGAGAAAACATAATGAGGAAGAATTCAGGTGTTGCTTGCAGAAAAAACTTCTCTGCAGCAGCAGCAGCCACAGGTCTGGAGATGCTAGTGCAGCTTACCACTAGGCACTGATCCACTGATTCTGCTGCTGTATGTGAGCACCCCAGTCTCCAGAGCCGCTTCCAACGCTCAAATCAAGCAGATCACCAGGACAGAGACAGCAGAGGCTGCTCGTGGGGTACACCCCAGAGGCTGCCACAACCTGGGCAGGGTTTTTGGAATGGCCAGGAGATGCTTTAGTGTACTATCACTCCTCAGACCAACACAGCCTTCCCTGGAACCTCAGCCCTCTAGGGTGCCAGCCAAACTGGTCACAGACCCTCCATGTTTGGGACTGAATGCTGGACAGCATTCGCAGAGGTTTCCATTTTTAGTCTTTGCCTCTATCTCCTCCCTGCATCTCCTTGGGATGTACCTCCAGGACGGCGTTGACACACCAATGCCTCCTTGCCCTAAGATACAGGAATAACTGCTCCCAGAGCTAATGAAGCTGTCCTGCTCTGACCCAGGGCAGTTTTCAGCATACACAGAATAAGCAGCCCTCTCTATGTTCACCTTCTGAGAAAATCTGAAGAGCTCCCATCTTCCCAGCCTGGGAAAGAAGACAGATGGACACAGAGATTAAAGCATACAGGGAATTAACCACCCTATGCAAATGAGCTTCTTCATCCAGCCCAGTGCTGACAGGTAGTTCGAGATCCAGCAGTTGGATGTGATCATCAAGGCTTGCTGAGCTCTGATAACAACCTCGAATTGACCAGGACAGGGGCCAGGAAGCTAAGCAGAATAAAGACAATTTGTAGGGAAGGCAGGATGCAAACTGCCAGAGCCAGGCAGCTGCTGAAATCATATTCACCTCATGCTACAGCAGAAGAAAAAGCATCAGTGCCAGACACAACCCTAGTCAGCAGCATAGATCAATTCTGCACTTCGATATCTTTGATGCTTCCACTCAAAGGCAGCTCAGATGGAGCAAGCAGCGCTGCAACCACATGAGCCATCTGTGACTCCGGACACTGCTTGCACAGCACCAGGTGCCAGCGGGATGGCAGAAGAAAATCCATACTGGCTCCTGCTGCCTGTCCTAGAAAGCTGAAGTATTGGCATCCAGCTGAGGCATGGGATCTGTCAGCACAGCACACTGGGATGGGGCCACATAACCTTCCCAAGAAAGGCAGGGTTTCTCCAGGCTACCTCCCAGGGAAGAGCTGCACCTCAAACCCACCAGCAATAGGTTTGAGTCTTATTTCATTTTTACTCAAAACCATTTTACTTTAACACTTAAAAAAAATTCCAACGGGCATGGATATTTTGCTTAGCCAGTGCCCAGTTGCCAGTGGATCCTTAAGGCCAAGTTTCAGGCCATGCCATGATGCAGATGACTGCATTTTCTATTAAAAGCCTCCACTCTGCACCCAAGGAAATTCTTGAGCAGTGCTGACCCCATCTGCCAGCCTCTGAGCAGCCACAGATGGGCCAAGACAAATCCCGGCCATATGGGAGAGATTCACCTCCACGTCAGACACGGCACCTCCAGCACAACATCAACATGGACACACAAAGTCACGTTACAGCTCAACGTGGCTCTGTGCCGAGCAAACATCTGTCCTCCCTCGCTCCCACACTCAGTGTTTGAGTTCACCCAGAGGCAGAAAGGCAACTCGTGCTGTCCTGTCTGCTCAGCACAAAGAGCTCCCCTTAAGTTCTGAAGTGCCCACAAGCAGCTTACCTCATCTCCAAGGGGTTTTGGAGAGTTGATATAGAAATACAAGCCCTTGGATGGCTGGTAATATACAGTGAGCACCTAAACCACTGCAACAATCAGAGGGATCAGGTCACAGAGGTCATATACAACATGATACACAGCTGCCTTAACACCCTGATGATGCTTAAAGCCATCAGTCCACCCCACTCCCCCCCACAAAGCTGAGGTCAGTGCCAACAGTGAGTTTTCCCGGTCCTAAGGCTCAGAGCTTCCCCATAGCTGCCCTGAACTGCCTTGGTAGCAACACCTACCAGATTGCTGTAATGCCACTGCAGTAAACTCCAAAGGCTCCCAGCACACACCATGCCACACATCCCCTCCTTAAATCCAGCTCTGGTCAACTCTGGCCAAATGTAATTACCTACATGAAAGGCACTCGAATAAGAGGATGTATTTATGCCGTTAGGCTGGGGTTCCTCCTCCTCTGCTGCTTTCCAGGGCTCAAAAACTTGCCTCACATTAAGTGGAGCACCGATAACTTCACCTCATTCCTTGTTAAAAAACCTGCCTTTCCCAGGAATGGAAGTAAAAGTCAGGTTTCTCAGTCATCTATGCACAAACAAGCAGAGAACATTTTAACAGGATTTTTTAATTTAATTGAATAGCACACGGGGGCTATATTTGTGTTGGCAAAGGCCTTTGGGGTGAGCAAATGGAGCAGCAAGGGCAGGCCCCTTGCCCCAAAACACTTCTCAGGGGCCAGGAAACATGTCCAGGTCAAGCCTGCAGCCTTACACAGGCTGGGATGGACTTGAGGTGGCTCCTATAGCCTCAGCATCCTCCCAGGGTGGGTCCCAGCTGCCCCAACTCACCAGGAAGTCACCAGGGTTAACACAGCACAACAAGACACCCCAAGTTCCTATCAGGCCTCTTCTTCTAAGATCTGCCAATAAGCAGCAGTTTTAGATTCTTCCTGGAGCCTCAGAGTGTAACTTGAGGGGGGTTGAGACAGCAGGAACCAATTTGTGTCCCAACACAGACGCTGAGTAGCAAGCCCAGATGGTGGTTGTGTGAGCCCTGCCCACGGCATCCTTTCCTCATCTGGTAGTCCAAGCTTTTCTCAGGGGCACCAGGAGGGGACTAGACACAAACCATACTAATTGGATAGACAGAGAGCCCTGCAGCCCTACAAAGCTTTGAGCAGCTGCTCAGAAAGAACCTCTTGTGAACACAAAAATAATTTCATCTACAGAGCATGGATTAAATGCCACGAACACCCTTTTCTTCCCTCTGTGCAAAGTGCATTTTCCCCAGTTGCGGTCCCCAAAACAAAATCCAGCCCTGCAGATCAAACCAGGAAATATAGCAAACTTTGAGCATGAACAATAGCAGGAGGATTTTCCAGAACTTCAAGCTTGTTTGGCAAGTCCCAGAATATGTAAAGCACGGCTCTGCCATTGTCGGGGAAGTCGTGCCCTGTGCCAGAGCCAGCTGGCACCACATTGCCCACCCAGCAAAGGCAGCAGGGCTTGTGCAACACCACAAACTCCTTCCCAGGCACTTCCACTGCAGCAGCCACTGCAGCAGCCACTGCCTTTCATTTTACACCTTATTGTTTTGTGATTAATCGTCTTCCCAGGGTCCCTGTTTTCCAACCCATCCTGCCCAGGTGTTTAGCAGCCTGGACAAAGAGTCTCCTTTGTGTCTACAGGGTGGCTTTTACCATGGCTGTGCCCAGAGGTGAAGGATCCCGTCCATGGAAGGGATTAACCAATCCTTGGCTTTTCTGCCAGTTGGGCCACGGCAGAGGGCTGAAGTGCTTATCACTGTGCACACATCCTCTGAGAAAATAATGCGAGAGACTGAACTCATTCCACATTCAGCACCCAGCTGGAAAAATCCCTGAGGCAGGCAGGATAGTAGCCAGCATCCCTGGTACCCAGCTCCACGCATGATCCATGACCCCTGGCAATGACCTCGCACATGGTCCTGGTGCATTTACCTAATTAAGACTTAATGAAGGAGGGAGAGCCTGGCAGAAAAGCAGATGCACCCTCTGAACCTGGCCACTGGAAGGCTTACTGCTGTCTCCAGGGTGAATCAGCAGGAAAAGCTAAGGCCGGGATGCTCAGCCCTGCAAATTCCAGACCCCACTGCTTCCTCAGACCAGGGACGGAAAATGTGCTGGTCATCAGCAGCCTCTAGTGGGGAGAGGTGGGCAGCCATGGTGGCTGCTTCAGCCAGACCCCAGAGTCCGAGCCAGCCCACCCTGGCTGTTCCCACCAGCTCAGAAAGGGATGGCATGACAAAGTCCAAATGTCATGGTATGAGGGACCTGAACCATCATAGTCTCATTGGGATAACCACTGTGTGAGACTGCTTATCCCTCAGGTGCTGGTCCCAGGCTAAATGGGGACAACCAACTGCAGTCCCTTCTGGTGAATTCAAATGCAGAGCTCACACAAATCACTGCATGAAGCAAAACTCGTAAAAAGGACAACCAAGATATACCCCTCCTTCCTGGGAAGCTCACTGAGAGACACCTCCGGGCTAATGATGGGCAAGCCTGCCCCCTTCCCAAATCACACTTCCAATCACAGCATCCAGCATGACCAAGAGCCAATTACTACCCTAAACTTCCATCCACCGCAGCCTCAAGCCTCTTCCTGCAGCTGTGAACACAAAGGTAAAACACTGCTGAGCAGAGACAGGACAATTCCTGCCCTCTGGGACAGGGACTACCTGCAGCCTGCCTTGCCCTCTGGGGAATAGCTGGGGAGAGAGCTTAGAAAAACATTGCTACATATTATATCAGTGACATAACTTCAAAGTGCCCTCCCTGGAAAACAGCTGATGTTTTGCCTTTTCTCTGAGAGATCCTCTCCCCACCATTAGCTCCCAAAGTACCGTGCCAGCCTGGAGGGACACATGGTGTGGAGCAATGCGGCTGCAGGCAATTCCAGCAGCTGCCAGGCTGCGCGTCAGGAAGAAGGAGCCTCATCCCAGCAGCACCGCTGCAGATGAGAAGGCACTTTCTCTCCTCGGCAGGTTTCAAGCCCTCTCGAAAAGGCCTGAAGTTTCTCCTAAGCACGAGGAAAAGCAAAGTGAAGGGACAGGAGAGCCCCACATCCACAGAACACGTTGAGTACCATCATGGGAAGCAGTCTGATGCACAGATTAACTTTTTGCTGCTGCTGACTGGCCTTACCATCTCCACAGGCAGAAGCAGCATGTGCCCCACTTTGTCAGAGCAAGTGAGGTGCTGCCAGGAACAGGGAATGGGCCCTGGAACTGGGAGGGGAACTGTACTCCTTGGGGGATGCAAATTATTCCACAAGTTTCAACTGCCTCCTCAGAGACAGGCATAGTGCAGCTGCACCATGGGCACAGTGGCCATGAGCAGGGCAATGGCTCAGAGGCCAAACATGGAACCATGTCACCCCAACTCCGGCACAAGTTACTCCCATGGACTAACCGGGTTACTCTGGCAGAAAAGAGGATGCAAAAGAGACCAGACTGGCTCTCTCCTACAGCTGCATCTGTCCTTCCACTAGCATCAGGAAGGGAGCACAGGGATGGGAACATTCTGGGATGCACCTTGCAAGAACCCAACTTGTTCCCATGCTCCAGGACTTCTCTCCCACGAGGCGGCAGAGATTCTCTGCACCACCAGCCTTTCCCACGCTGGCCGTTTGCTCCTGCTCAGCTGTTCCCGCTGCCAGGCAGTAGCAGAGCATGTGTGACATGTGACAGTGCCGGGGCCGACGGTGCGCCCCAAACCTCGGCCCTGTACACCTCACACAGCCAGACCTCATGCAGGGTACACGTGACCGACATCAGCCCCCGTACTGTCCGACCCCTGGCTTAGTCTCACAACCCCACCAAAGCCCCACCACAGCCCCTCCCGCTCACACAAACTGCAGAGCAAGTGTTGGTTTTCCCCATGCGGGAGCCTCGGCGTAAGTCAATCCTCGGGCGAGGAGGCGGCTGCCGGCAGCGCCGAGCCAAGGCACACCCCTCCATTGCAACACAGCCCTAAAGATAGTCACTGTCCCCCGCTGCCCCCTGCCACGCCACCAGCCGCTAGGACCCTGTCAGGGAGCGGGGAAGGCAGACGTCACCGGCACAGCCAACGGCACCGACTAAAGAGCAGGTTCACCAGCCTCTCGTCCCACCTCCACTGCAGGAGGCCGAAATTCAGGAGAGGAAGAGATTGCAGGAACCGCCGGGCACGCCGCGCACGCCTTTGGTTGCAACATCAGCGCAAAGTGTCCCCGTCGAGGAGGGGACGTGAAGACATCGACCCCCCCACGGGCGTGGCGAAGGCTACGGGAGGCTCCAGCGCGGCCCCGACCGGCGCCGGGACAGGGACCTAGGGCAGGAGCAGCCCCCGGCGCCCCGCAGCTCGGCCACCGCCGCCGGCTTTGGGAACCTTCACGGCGGGCGCAGTCGGGGTCTCGGGGAAGAGATCGCGGCCGCCCCGAAGCTACAGGCTAAGCAGCTGCATCTCGGGCACAGCCCCAGCAACACCGAATGCTCCAAGAACCAGAGCTGCACCCAAATGCCAAAGCGGGAGCTGCCACCTCTCAGGAAGAGACACCAGTGCTGCTGCCGTGACTGTGCGGTGCCGGGGGACCCCACTCGCCGAAGCTGCACCTGCCCTTTCCCCTCCACTGCACCAGTAGAAACAACAATACGAGGGAAACATCCGAGCCCCAGGGTTGGCACGCCCCGCGAAGTAGGGCCCCATCCTCCTCCTGAGCATGAATCCACTCTGGGTGGCCCTCCACCCCACATCCTCCCTCGCAGTCCCACTCAGAGTTTCTAGGACAGCCCTAGTGCACCACTTTCCCCCATACCCAGCCTGACCCTACTGGGGATCCCCCCCACTCCAGAGCGCCTCACTTCCCTTCTGCCCCATAGGCTTTCTGACAGTGCTGCAAGTGCTCCCTAATATCCCCCACCCCCTGAACATCCCCAATTTCTCCATAACCCACCTGCTCTATACCTCAGTCACCTTGGGTCACCCACACCTCGACTGACACCCCCAGCCCCCTCAAACCCCTGAGCACCCTAAAACACCTCACATTAATCTTGACCTCTACGGGTGTCCCTGGTTCCCGCAGCCCCCAAGTCATCCCACATCCAGCCTTACCCCACCGCAGACTCCCTGCTTCTCAGCACCCCATGTCCCCTGGCAACCCCTCCACTCCATAACCAGCCTAAGCCCTCATGTGCCCCCACAGCAGCACAACTCTTCCTATAACCCCGCAGGCCGTGACCAGATTGACTCACCACGGGTCCCTCTCGGGAGCCCCAAGTCCTCCAGAACCTGCCTGACCCCTATACCCCCCAAAGCACCCCACGACTCCCACAGCACCCCCGCAACCCATAACCTGCCTGACCCCTACAGCCCTCACCCTCCCCCAACACCTCTCTCACCCCATAACAGGCCTGACATCCGAGGAACCCCCACTTGCCCCCGTGACCCCCGGCCTCCCCCCGCTCACCGGGGCCGCCACTCAGCTCCGCGCTGCCTCCACCTGCACCTCCGGCCCCGCCCCCTTTTGCGTCACCACGCGGGCCCCGCCCCTTGGCCGCGCCCACTGGCTGCCGCCCCCGCCCGTCAGCGCGCGAGAGGGCGGGGCCAGCGCGTGCCGCTGCAGTGGTGACGGAGGGGGTGGGGCCAGGAGATTCCTCCCAGCGCCCCGTGACGTCATAGGCCCATATAAGGAGAAGGTTCCACCACAGGTTCCCCCCGCGCCATGGCAGAGCCCCAAAGCCTCCCCAAAACCGGCAGAATCAGGGCTTTTGTACCCTTTTTTTTTTTTTTTCCTTATTTTCACTATTTTCCGAAATTTTTTTAAGGAAAACCCTGTCTTTGCTGGGGGCTGTAAGAGCCGGGGGTGTCCCTGTCCTGAGCCCACCGCAGGAGGGCTGAGGCACGGCCGGAGCCGGTAAGGGCGTCAGGGTCACTGGAGTGCCCCCAGACCCGACCCCATGCCTGGCCACGCCCGGGTTATCGGCGCCGCGCAGGCGGCGGCTGCGGAGATAAGGGGGAACAGGGCCCCCGCGAGGATGGAGGTGGCGGCAGGGCGGAATCCGGCCCCAGCACCAAGGGCCTCGCTGCCGACTCCGCTGGCTTGGCGGTGGCGAACTTGTGGTGGCAGCGGGTGCCGGGACTGGGCTGGAGTAGGCGGGGCCGCTCCGGGGTAACGCTCAGCCGTCGGGTCCTCCCAGCACCCCAGGAGCCCCGCATGACACCGGACAGGGGAGTGTCCCCGCGGGGAGGTTCCTGGTGCCTTCTAATGGTCACCGCCCTGGGGGCACCTGCGAGGACCGTCGCTGTGTGTCTCCCGCTGCCTCTCCCAGGGCCTGTGCAGCCCGCAGAGGTCCACGGGCCGGATCCTGTCCCGAGCTCAAAACCTCAACACCACGCAGCTCAAGAGTGACAGGGGTTTGTTCCCCCTCACCCGCCACTCCCCGGAAGCCCTAAGCCTTCTCTGGTGAGGATGAAAAGGTTTGGGGGCAGGAAGAACCTCTAGGCCCTGCTGCGGTGTAGGAGAGGGAGAGGGGGGAGTCCCTGGCTAATGTGATGAGAGGGGGATGAATCCATAAGCTGTTAAGCCACTGCAAAGCGCCTCGCGTTCTGGCCCTGTTATCACCGACTTCTGCTCACATCTGCTCCCGGGGTTATTTTTAACCTGGTATTAAGGTCTTGTTGGTCCTTCAGCAGGTGGAGGGGGACTCTGCTTGTCTCCACTCCAATACGTGGAGGGAGGAGCTGTGTTTAGCGGGCTGCAGAGGTGCCTGTGAAACACTAACATCAATCCATTTGGCAATGGGAAAAGAAACTCCTGTCACCCCACCCTCCAGCACCCAGCCATCAACTCTCCAGAGGGTCCCAGCACTGGGGAGAGGGAAGGGGAACCAGGCAGGAGCCTCACACAAAGGGATGAGTTCAGGTATATAAAAAATAGAGACATTTATTAACATTGAGTAAAGTGCAACCTCATCATGGTTTGGGCTCAGCAGCTGTTTTGAATGGCAGGAGAGAAGTTCAGAGAGGGAAAACAGCCTGAGCAGGGCTGTGCTAATAGGATCCTGGATCCTGGGACTGTACAAAGGCCTGAAAAACAGAAACAACACCAGATAAATTATTTACAATTCAAATTGTTTATAGGAGGGTGAAGGCTCATGAGCTGCCACAGGCTGAGAGAAAGAACAGAGGCTGCGATGGACATGGGCCCTGAGCTGGTGTGTCAGCAGTATGGAAGTTCAGGGCAGCAGCTGGGGACAGCTGGGACTGTTCCTTGGCATCAGTCTCTAATTTGGGGTAGGAAGATATGGTGAGATGAAGCCTTGGGGCTGCTGCTCCTGCTTGGCTGGAACAGAAATTCTTCATGATTTCCAATGGTGATAGGCAAGGATGACTTAAGAAACAGGATCATGTCCTGCACCTGGATGTTTCTGCTAAAAATCAGAAGGTTTTTCCACACCTGACAAGACCTTAGCAGTCCCACAGAGCTGCCAAGGTGCTGGACATACCACCGGCACTGGCTGCTAGTGGCCTTTTCCTGGAGCTGTGGGCTGGCAATGGGCTCCTTAATGGCAGAGAGACTCTGCCAGGTCTGTGGCCAGGAGGGAATCCCACCGCTGGAGACATCAGTGCCAACAGCTCCCCATGGCACTGCCCCAGTAACTCCAGATGAGATCTACTCCATTTACAAATACAAGAATTTTTCTTGCCAGTAACTCAAAGAGGGAGACTGGAGCTGAACAGCACTCCTCCTACTTACAAACATCCAGAGCAAAGACTCCAGAGCTGAAACAGCTTCAGACTCACTGTGTATGCGTGAACTTGTGGGGTCCGGTCCCTCTCCCACCCCAGAGCCTTTTCTGACAAGATTAGGAAAAAATTCCTCCCTGTGAGGGTGGTGAGGCCCTTGGACAGGTTGTCCAGAGAAGCTGTGGCTGCCCCTGGATCCCTGGAAGTGCCCAAGGCCAGGCTGGATGGGGCTTGGAGCAACCTGGGATAGTGGAAGGTGTCCCCATCCATGACAGGGGGATGAAATGAGGTAAGCTTTAGAATGCCTTTCTAGCCAAACCACTCCAGAGTTCTATGAAATGCTCATCAAGGCACTGAAAGCTGCCCAGAGCAGCACCTGCAGGGGACACGTCTTGGTCTGGTAGCCTGGTTCACCCCCATGTCCTGCTGGAAGAACTCTGTGTCTGAGTTGGGAATTGTGCTCTGGGCTGGAGTCAGGCTGGAGCCATGTGACTTTGATCCACTCTTCCTTCTGGACTATGGAATATGGATCAAGTTTGCAGCTCAAGCTCGTTTCTGCTTCATTCATTGACCTTTGCACCACTGGGGTGGTGGTCAGGGGGTTGGGTCAACTGGGGCTCTTCCCCCTCAGCTCGTTGGGAAAAGCACAGGAACCACCAGTGTGAATAGTGCTGCTGTGGAAGGCATAGCCCCTCACAGAAGGGGAAGAGGCTGCATTGGCCCAGGACACAGGCACGAAAGCATGGCAGAGCCCTCCTGCACGCTTCAGATCTGGCTATTGCTGGACAGGGCTATTGCTGCTTAGTCTTGACATGGTCTCCAATCATCCAACGGTGATACGTGGCCAGGAAGATATTGTCTCGGGGGCAGTCATAGTGGCAGGAGCACATCTTGATGAACATCATCTTCCTCTGGAAGAAGTCCCCCTCCGGGCAGTGGAACTCCACATCCATGGTGCTGGTCAGGAACGGGGTGCAGCAGCACCCGTCTGAGCAGCTGCTGCAGAACCGGGGCCGGTAGGAACGGGTGCTGGCACATCCTGAAAACTTGAAGTGGAGGCTCTGGCGCTTCTTTGGGGTTCGCACACACTTCCTCCCCTTCTAGGGAGAGAGCAGATGGATTAATGTGGACATGACAGGAAAGATGCACTGAGGCCTGTGCTCTGACCCCAATGCTGGGCAATGGGACACAGAGGAAGTGGAAGCACAGAACAAACCCTGTGAGCCAGGAACATTCCCAAGGCTGTCCCCAGCATCTGGGGTGCTGTGTCCCCTCTCCTCCAGTACTGTACCTTGCTTTTCTCCATGGAGAAGTTGCAGGGCCGGACCATGCAGAGCCGGGTCTCCTTCTCCAGGCGGCACTGGGGATTGTTGTTGGTCACGCGGGCGGAGATGCCCATTCCACAGCTCCGGGAGCACATGCTCCACTCCGTGGTTTGCACCAGGCAGTTCTCCTGCAAGTTGTTCAGCTCCTGCTTGTGAGTTGGGTCCTCCCTGAAAACTGAGTCATGAGGAAGAGACACAAGGCAAGGCTCAGGGCTTCGGACGAAGAGTGAGAGAGCAGCACCATGGCTGATCCCAACTCAGTTTAACACTTCACGAACAACAGCAAAGGTCTGGCCCATGCCGTGAGATGAAAGGGATGCAGAAAGGGGATGCAGATGAGCAGGGGCCATTTACTACACAGCCCAGCTCCAGCCAGGTCTGTTGTGACATTTCAGGACACAGGAGCCTTCCCATAGCACCACTGAGGTTTCACTTTGTATTGGGTCTGGCTGAGCTGCAGTTGATGTTCCCAGAGCAGCCATTCCAGGGCTGTGCTCTGCAGTGGGAGCTGGAAAGGTGTTGGTAACACACCAGTGTTTTTGGCTACTGCTGGGCAGGGCTCACACAACATCACTGATGTCTCTCCAGCATTCCCCCACCAGTCAAGAGGCTGGGAGTGGGCAAGATCCTGGGAGTGGACACAGCCAAGACAGCAGACCCAAACTCACCAAGGGAATATTCCAGACCATATGATATCAGCTCAGATACAAAAGCTAAGGAAGGGAGGAGGAAAGGGAGGGGGATGGGGGGAATTCCCTATTGACAGTGTTTGCCCTCCGGTGCAACTCCATGCAGCTCCATGTGCTGAAGCCCTGCTTCCCAGACAGTGTCTGGACACCACTTGATGACGGGAAGTAAATAAGTCTTTTTTTTTTTTTCTCTTTGCTTGTGCACATGCAAACTTTCACTTTTGCCTTATCTCGACCTACAAGTTACTTATCATTTATTTTCGCCCCTTTGTCCAGTTGGGGAGTAATAGAGCAGTTGGCTGGGCTGGACCTGGAGTTTAGCTCTGGAACCCAACACTTGGTACCCATCCCCACCATGATGGTGCACAAAGCCACCACCAACCCCAAACCAATCAGTGCCCCAAATCCATCCTCCTCCCCTGCAAACAGCTCCTGGCCCCATCCCGTGTGCCCCACTGACCTGCCGTGGCTGTTCCAAAGCGGTTCTCCTCAATGCTCTCCTCACACACTCACTCCTCACAGCACTTGCCGTGGAACTTCACCCTCCGGGGGTTGGGGCACTCTGGGAGGGCAGGCGCAGGTCGTCAGAGCAGAGCGGGATGCAGCCGATGGCCCCGTCCATGCAGACGCACTGCAGCTTGCACATGGGCTGAAAGCTCTCCCCGTTGAGGTAGATCTTGCCCAGCAGGTCACATGTCGCACCCTCATGAGCTGGGGGAGGAAGAGGAGGAGAAGGAGGAGTAAGCAGAAGGCTGAAGCTCTGCCCTGGGGACACAGAGCTCCTGAGGACAGAGCCCATCCTCCCCGACTCTGCCATCCCAGTGTTGGATATTTCATATTTGCCTCCCTGGACCCAAGGCTGTTCCTAACACTGATTTTTCAAGAAGTGCTGGTCTTCCCAAAATTCTCCAGAAAAATTTCTTCTCCACTTGGATGAGCTACTAAGTATAATTTTATCTTTGGTGCCTGTAGAGAGCCTGTTTCTCTGTCAGAGTTCTTCACAACCAGCTCAGAGTAGTCAGTGGTGCTGTACAAGACACATTCCTGACATGGCATGTGAGCACAGCTTTGCTCCTCAGTACTCCTGGGATACCAAAAGGCAACTCTCTTCTAAGAATGGTTGATTCCCCCATGCAAATGGTACCTACAAAGGAAAATGACACTTTGGGGTTGATGACTTTTTTAGCCTCTCTGTGATGCACAAATCTCTTCCTCCTTCCAACACCAATTTTTTCCAGTTCTCTCCCTTCCGATCTCTGATCTCTCATCTCCAGACCTCCTACCAGTCTCTTCCTCCTTCCCAATAAAACTTAAATGGGAAAAAAAAAAGGAAACTCAACAATATCTGACAGAGAGTAACAATCTTGACTCTGCAGGCGTGACAACTCTCCCAAGCTCTTATGACTGCATTAGCAAGAACTTTCCCAGTAAAAGTTTTCCAGCAGAAATCTCTTTCCTGATTAAGATCAAAAATGTTTTCAAGAAGAACCAACCGAACCATTTGATATGAAAGATTTCCTTTATGCTCAACCAAAATATTCGTGGGATAGTATCCATAGAGGGAAGAATTTTGCTCTGGTAATTATTTTGATACTATAAAGATCAAAATTATCTATTTTGATAGAATGAAAAGAGAAAGCTTTGACACAACCAAATGAGTATTCTAAATTAGTCATGGAAAATTTTGAGGGTTTTTAAAAAAAATATACATGTATATATTTAATGTATTTTTTTCTCTCAGCCTGAAATTAAACGTTGAAATCTCAGAGTTGTTCACAGGACAAAAATTCTGATTTTGGACACTTTTCAGCAGCTGCTGATTTCTGAAATCCTCAACCTTAAAAAACAAAAACATCTTAAAAATCCATGCAAACCTCTATGGGGAAGTTACCAAAAGGAAGGATTTTTGGCTGCTTGTGGAGGCATCCCAGGAAACCTGATCTGTTTTCCCCTCAGTCCTGCTCTCCCAGGGGACACTGTTTCAGACAGAAAGTGTTTGAATCAAACAAGGAGTAAGAATCTCTTTCCATCCCATCCCCATCCCTTGAGGGGACACAAATCCTTCTGGACTGTTCCTACCCAGACCTGCATCTTATCTTGCAACTCTTTTCAATGTCATTTGGATAAAAGTACTCCTGTGCTCCAACTTAGACATTTCAAAATCCTCATTTTTTCCATCAAAGCGGAAGCCATCCATCCACCCTCCCTCTACACAACCATTCATACTTATTTTTAAACAATCTCTCCCTGTTTTTCAGCCTGAGTGCTCTCCCATCCTGCAGAGCAGATCATGCTGTTCCCCCTCCTCCCTCCCCTCCCAAGGAATAGCAGCCCGCTCCAGGAATTGATTGTGGTTTCCAAACTCAGTTGCTCTGTTGTGCTCCTCATTACCCTTCATGACGTCCCTTCCCCACTGACCTGATCCAATTAAGGCTCTGAAAAGTCAGCGCACATGGAGTGATCCAGCTCTTTATGCCCTGGCTCTGCCTGGCACCACCCACCCCCAAACACCAAGTCCAGCCAAGGAGACTTTTGCCCTTTTCCTCACGGGATATGGCACTGCTGAAAGAGCTGCTCCATAAAGTTCTATCAGCTCCCTGCACCCCTGCCATCTCTAGGACCCCTACTTTAGAGTTACTAAAGGATCCTGTCTACCTTTCTGATACTCTGAGGTCTCTGCTGGAAGGAAAGGATTCCTCTGAAATATATGTGGAATGTGATAGTATTACACAAATAAAGAATAAGTTTCTCTCTGATGGTTCCCTTCCCATCTCTCCCAATACGGCCTGCACACTGGTCTCAACTGAGACACTTTTCCCATGGAATGTGAGCACCTCAGCTCCTGCTTCCAGCACATCTGCTTATTTGGATAAATAAGTCAAAACATTGATCTTTCCTTTCCTCTGATTCACTTCTCCAGCTTCCTTCACTGCCTCCAATATGCCCTGTCTTCCAACAGATCCATATGGGCATCATAAAAACATCGCCCAAGGATGTTACAGCCCAAATGGTCAGCCCATTTCAGTGATACAGCCTGGCCTGTGTTCACTGGGGGTTTTGCTGTGAAAAGCTTAATTTCTCATTTGAAATGAGGAAGGACAGTTGTGTCTGCAAGTCTGATTTCCTCCACAGCAGGATCTGGGACTCTCACTCCAAAATGTTTGGAGCAAACCTGGATGTTTTGGTGAATACAAAGCACCTTTATTAGAAGGATTTCAAGGCTTCATGGAGAGACTTTGAAACAGAGAGTCCCACACTCCTGAGGAAATTTTTCCTGGTTTTTTGCTACCTTTCCTCCACAAACAGACACCTCATTCCCATTTGGAATGATGCAGCATGCAGCTCACACCTGCTAGATGTCATCACACCTGTGTTTGCCTTATCAAGCTTCAATCCCCAGCTCTCAGGTGTCTCAATGCCTGAAGAAAGTACCAGGAGTTCACATGGCTTCCAAAAATCCCCAAAACTGGGGAATAAAAAAGGAACAACTTGTAAAACTTCTTGAAGGAGCAAACACCAACAAGTTAGACTCATTTAGACAAGGGCCTGAAGTGACAGAGGGCAGGGATAAATGGGATATTGAGAAGAAATTCTTCCCTGTGAAGCTGGTGAGGCCCTGGCACAGGGTGCCCAGAGCAGCTGTGGTTGTCCCTGGATCCCTGGAAGTGCCCAAGGCCAGGCTGGATGGGGCTTGGAGCAACCTGGGACAGTGGAAGGTGTCCCTGCCCATGGCTGGGGTCGGCTCAAGAAGAGCTTTAAGATCCTTTTCAAGCTAAACCATTCCATGATACTCTGATTCTGTGCCAGGTTGGTGCCAGATCATTTCCAGAGACATCCAGTGCTGTGGCCAAACATTTCCCTAAGTATTCACACCAAATTGCCAGCTCTCAGGTCTTTCTGACTATTTTGAAAAGCTTGAATTTATGAAAAAAGGTCAGTTCCTGTCAGAAATGGGGCAGAGGAGACTTGTTTTTAAACAAAGACCAGGAGGTTGAGGAAATACTTTATTTTCCTCTAGACCAAAATAATTTCTGCTGGCTTCAGAAGGAGCTACTAAATAATTAAAAAAAAAAAAAAAAAAAAAAAATTCTAGCTGAAAAGAGGTGTCAGAAGAGAAAGTAGTTCTGCATTTGCATTACCTGGCTCAGGAATTCTCAAGTTCCACACAAACACAATATGGTGAAGGAGCTATTCAGCCCTTCCCACCCACATGTTATGGCCAGAAATACACTTTGCCACTTGCATAGGAGCAGCCAAGTGTACAACACCCATCCCTGGCACAAGGCAGAGAAATTTGAGGTGGGATATTCCAATGAAAAGTACTTCCAGTAAGAGTTCAGTTGCTGATATTTACCCAAAGGGTAGAGGATGTCTTCTGAGGATGTCACAGGACACAGGAGAGTCCCACAGCTCCACTCATGCCTGGCTGGAGCTGTGGGAAGCCAGTTCTGTGTGTGCCAGGGGATCTGCTGTTCCCATGGCTGCCACTGATCTCCCAGCACGACACGGGATGAAGCTCCAAATAAATTCTGATGGGTGGTCTGGGAGGCAGCACGGAAAAGCCACATAAGGACAGAACCTGCAGCTCTCACCTAAGCAGATCCCCTGCCTCTGTGGATTTTGGAGAAGTCACAGTAGAGTCCCTTGTGATGGTCACAGGGCCTGTGCAAGGAGCAGAGTTCGCCCAGCTGCCAGGCACACACCTTGCAGCAGCCACAAGCATCCCACATGTGGCTTGTACCCACAGGGCACTGCAGAGGCTGGGAGGAACACTGGCACGGCAATGTGCAGGCCTGTGGTTCTACCTGGAAGGCAAAAAAATCCATGGAGAGAATGAGTCTTCCACAAGGCAGCCAGACAGGCAGAAGAAAAAACACGGCTCTGCTGCAAGCACAGACAGCCCAAAGAGAGGGGGGGCAGCCCTGCTGCAGAGGGGTGTGTGCAGCTCCCAAGGACCAAAAGGACTCCTGTTTTCCTCACCCCTATTACAGCCGGAGCTCAAGGGGAAAAAAGAAAAAAGATGCCTCTGGGAAGCAGAGCCAAAACAAACAGAACAAGTGGTAGCTCAGTCCTCTGGACAGCTCACCCTCCCTGGAAGCAATAAAGTAGTAATCATTAACAACAAGAAATTCCAGCTTTTACACAGGACAAATATCAAAGCCTCTGCGCCAGTGTCAGACCCAGTGGAAGCTGGAAAAGAGATGTACACAGCAACAGGGCTTGCCCAAAGCCAGGCAGTGGGACTGTGGAGATGCTGAAAACCAACACAGAAGCTCTCAAATTTCATTTTGTCCCCTGTATCTCACACTTCCTTCCTTATTACATGTGCCCTCTCCTTTGCATTTTCCAAGGCACACAGCACAACCAACCTTCCCTGGGACCTTGTGAGCGCCCAGATGCCCCTGTTGGCAGCATTTCACTAGAGAGCCCTTGAAACCCACCCTTGGCTTCATGACGCTTCAGACACTAAACAGAGACCAGGCTACAGCTGAAGCAGTTACCTGCTCTGGAAAACTCAGATGTGTCCAGCAACCCAGTCACTGAGTGTGTGCTATCCCTGTCCTGCATCAGCTCAGAGCAGGAGCACCAGCTCAGCTCTGGCTGTGCCCAGATTTGGGCAAGATGTAACACCCTGACTGTGAACAGAGCAGAAGATGTGGTCTCTAGAGATCCTCTGAAACCTCCTCAGAAACATCAGCACCAGCTTCAGCCTGATTTTCTGTTCAGATACGGCCCATTCAAATTCCCACTTGACAAATCACTCCACTATTCTGGACATGGCTCAACCCTGGCACATGGATGATGCCACCAAAACACTCTGGGATCCTGTACTGCTATGAGGAGGGTGGAGAGGGAAGCATCCAATGGGGTTTCCAGCTCTGCTGTCACTCCAGGAGAGCAGCAGCTGAGCTGGTAATAGCCTTGAGGGCAGCAGGGAGGGGGACACACACCTGGAACAGGTCAAAAACTATATCTTTTTATGGCTCTGTTGGCACTTGTCAAATCCCATCCAGGTCTCACTTGTGAAATAGCTGCCTTGGCGATCGTCTCTGTCACCAGCTGCAGTAGGAAAACTTTTCCAGCTGTTTTGACTTTAGCTCATGTGGGGTCAGAAGGTACCAACTTCTTTGTACAGCTGTGTCACCAACACAGGGCTTGTGGGACTGGGATTGGGCTAAACATTTCCTCAAAGTAATGGAATATCCCAAGTCAGGAGGGACCCACAAGGATCATGGAGTCCAACCCCTGGCCCTGCACAGACACCCCAACAATGCCACCCTGTGCCTGAGAGTGTTGTCCAAATGCTGCTGGAGTTCTGGCAGCCTTGGGGCTGGGACCTTTCCCTGGGGAGCCTGGGCAGTGCCCAACCACTGTATGGGGGAAGAATCTTTCCCTAATATCCATCTAAACCACTCCTGAAACAGCTCCAGCCATTCCCTCAGGCAGTCCCAAGGGGTGAGTCCTTCCAGAGTCTCCCTGCTCAGCAGGAATCAGCATAATTCTCCTGGATAACTCCTAGCACAAAGTGTTTTGGAAACAAGCCTCTCCAGCCTGCAGCCCAGCTGTTCCCAGCCGACTGTCCTGAAGCCACTTGGCAGACATTCCTGGCGTGTCCCAGGAATCAATTCCTGACTGCTAAAGTGCATTAAAAGAACTAAAAATACAGAATTCTTTCCTACTTTTTTTCCTTGTAGGCAGCTGTTGGCACTGCCAAAGAAGGTCTTATTCAGTCCCAGATGAGTTGGAAGGGGGTAAATGAGATCACACAAGAGACAAAGCATTCCTAACATGGGATCTATATTAAGATGTAATCCATGCACTTAGGAAAAAATAATGGTAACAAGCATTTTCCAATGCAGTGGCACTCACAGGCCACAGAAAGAAACACTCCCCACAAGAGCTCTCCTGCTGAAATTCAAACCAAAACAAGCTCTTTTGGATAAAAGAATGCAACAGCTTTAAACCCAAGTGAGTTGTCTCATCCCTGAAAATGTGCAAGACCAGGCTGGACAGGGCTTGGAGCAACATGGTCTAGTGGAGGGTATCCCTGCTCATGACAGGGGGATGGAACTGGATGGTCTTCACGATCCTTTCCAACCCAAACGATTCCTTGATTCTACAATTCTCTGTGTTTTCTTTCCCACCCTCATTAAGCATTGCTGACACTAGTTATTTCCTTAATAACTCACACACATAAACCAGCCCACCTGGTTTTACCTTCTATTCACAGCAGCTTCACTTCCTCATTGTATCACAGCTCCTTTTCAGCAGGAGAATATCTGGATTCAGATCTCTGTTGTATCAGAGACCAGCTGGGTGACCCTGCACCCACCTATGCTGTACCTCAGCTTCCCCAGCCATCAGTTCAAAAGCCCAATACATCATGATTTTCAGAACCCTTCTAAAGACTCCCATATGCTCCCACCAGTCACCTCAGATATGTCTCCCTTCCTCCATTGCCCAGGGTTGCCCAGGGCCAGCTGTTTGCTGGCTTTATTGCTGAGCAAAGTCAGCCCGAGCTATTTATAATTCCTGTTGCTCTCTTAGGCCTGGTAGAGGAGAGAATGAGCTGGAATGGGGTTTGGCTCACACACACCCAACAGCCAGAGCACTGAAAAACTGCCTGGCCAGGGAGGCTCTCAAGCTGGGAATAGCTGGGAAAAAGTCAATGTTGAACCAACTTCCTCAAGCCCTCCATTACCCAATTTTCTTTCAGGGAGGCTGAATAGTGGATTATATTGGTTTTGCATGGAGCACCCTTCACCCTGCATTCTTTCCAAGGGCTGCTTATGGTTCTTCTGCCCAAAGAACTGCCCTAAAACTGCCTCAAAGAACTCCACAAACTGTTGCCAAGAACTGCCAGGATTGGAATCCAGGGCTTTGTTGCAGACCCAGAGGTAACACAAAGCCAAACATTTCCACATAACCTGCCACTGACCTGGGTCCAGAGGGATTCAATTCAGAGAACATTTCATTTTCTTCCCTCGGCAGAAAAGGCTGCCCACAAACTCATTTCTGCCTTCACTGAGGATGTCCCTGACTTCAAGTTCACTACATCCTTGAGCTGGCTTCAGCAGAGGTTTGCAGAGCATTTCTGTGAACTCTGAGAGCAGCAGAACAGAACCAGGTCCAAACCAGTGTCAGAAATCAAGGCCATGGATTTAAGAATGTTCTAAAACATGGAACACTGGCTCTCCCTGCTCCTGGCTTTGCTGACAGCTCTTTCATCAATCACAAACACTGTGTGTGAAGCTATGGGACTCCTAGAACCTCTGAGTGATGGCCAAGCCACCCCTGAAATGCCAACACTCAGACCAGAGGATTCCCTTGCTCTGCTCCATTGTGTTCACCTCTGACTCCCCAGAACCATCTGCTCAGCTGACAAGCTAGAACAAGCTCTCTCCCAACTGCCAGCACCAAATGCAGTTACCTGCAGGTAAGAAAAACAAAAAATGTTCTTCCTGCTTCATATTTACATAAAACCTTTTCCCCTGCACCCTCAGGAGGGAGTGAGTGCTGCAACTTGAGCTCCCACCACTGCAGCAGGTCCGTGGTACCGTCTGGATTTCTCATTCCTGACCACTGTCCACAGCAGCCCAGGAACCAGCTAAGGGAGTCAAACCAAAGAAGGTGTTTTAAAATGTGTTTGGGCTCATGACTGCACTCAGAGGGCAGGAAAAGGTGAGTTTTGAGCTGAGCTGGGTGTTTGCAAAGAGCTTTGGGAGCCATAGGTTAATGCTGCAAGATAGAGGTGATATAATAAACACCCAGCTGGTTCTTTTAGTGCTCCAAGACTAAGAAGCCAAAACACAGCTATTCTTCCTTCAAACTCTGAATGATTGTGGATAACCCCTGCTCTCTCTCTCAATCTCAGGCTAAGGCACCTTCCTATGGCTGCTACAGCACATTGTGCAATGGCTCCTTTGGAGAGAACCAGTGACCCCTCCACAGGCAGAGCTCGGCGATACGGAGACCTGCCCAGGATGAGCCTACACATAACTCCCAGTAATCCTGGAGCTACTCCCACCTCTGAACAACACAGGAGGCAGATTCAGGAGTAACAGCTCTCATTTCCTGCCACAACCCACAAAGCATCACAGAATCGTTAAGGTTGGAAAAGACATCTAAGGTCACTGAATCCAACCTAATGCTCAAAGAAAGTCAAAGGCACATTTCCAAGGCATTTGGCAGGTTTAGGGAAAATCACCTCTCAGAGTGGTAACCAAGGGTCACAGTGGTGGGATTGCTTGTTATTGTTTATATAAGTCGCATGGTGCTGCCAAAGGTGAGCCAGAGCAAGAATCAAGATGCCCACTCCAAACGGCAGCAGTTTCCCTTAGATTGCAGCCCAGTTTATGTTCTTGGCAGGAAAGGGGCTGGCACACATTAAGTACTGCCAGGAGTAATCCAACAGACCTCACCAACCAGGACCTGATTGCCTCTCTCACCACAACAAGCCCTGCAAGGGGCTCTGTGAACCCTATTTCACTAAGCCAAAAAGCACTTACAGCAATTTAATAATGGCAGTGATGTTCCTGATACTGCTGGCACAAGAACAGCACACAAATGCCCTAAGAGGAATCAGCTGCTCTCTCAAGAACTTGTATTAACAGAAAAACAGGCACAAATCCTGCTCTGGAAAGGCTGCAGTATCATTTTCCCCTAGGGATCACTGTTTTTGAGAGCACATGGGTGGATTCAGTGGCAGCTGGGGGAAGGATGGTGATGGTAAGGAATTGGGATACGAGACTGTTACTCTTTGCAATTACACTGACTTCCCCTCTCTTTGCTCTTTTCTCCCACTTATAGACCAGGGCAAATTTCTGGCTTCCAGGAGTGGGAGGAAACAAAATCCATTGCCATGTGCCAGGAGCTCTGAGACCCTGGACGTCACACGTTACACGGGGCAGCCCCCAGTGTGGTTTAGTTACCCAGCACGTTTGCATCACTCTGCTCCCAACCCGGTTTCCCTTGGAAACCCGGGAGCAGATGGCAGCCGGGAAGAGTCTCTCAGCCCAAGGATCCCGCATGAATGGAAGCAAGAAGCTGCAGTGCCCAGGCAGAGCTGCTGCAGGGCCGTACGTACCCAGCCAGGGGCGAGAAGCAGCAGGAAGAGGGTCCGGGTCACTGTCCCCAAGTTGCCAGGCATCCCGAGTACTGGGAAGGGCAGGGATCCAGGCTGACGGCTACTCCCGCCCACTCCTTCGGAGTTTCCCGTCTCTTCAAAGCGAGCTGTACATCGGCTTCTCTTTAAATAGCCTCTGGAAGGGGCGGGCCCCGCGCTGAGTGACAGGCTGGAACCGAGCCCAAAAGGGTGCAACAAAAAATGCACAAATTCCAGAGAACACTAGTGGATTCCTGCAGCTTCGGCGGTTACGGGGTTGCCACCGCTGCCTGCAGCTTGGTTACTTTCCGGGGGGTTAATCAAACCCCAGTAAAATCAGGATTATTATTTTTTAATTTTTCCTCTTTCTACCTCTGAATATGAACCCTGGCACGGCTTTCCTGACACAGACCCCCTTTCCCTACCTACAACTGTTCCTGTTCGGCTGCAAGAGCTGAGAAGTGATAAAACAGAGATTTGTGATGTTCAGAGTCTCAGGAGGGAGGGATGGATAGTTCAGTGTTGTCATGTACCACATCTGGCTGTGCATCACCTGTCACCTCCGAGGAATGAAAGTTTCATGATTAGAACTCCTGCATGAGGAGCTGCCTATTTTACGAGGCAATGAAAAGCTCCTGCAGGAAAATTTTTCATAAAGGAGAGCAGTTCTCCAAAGTGCTGTGGGATGGTGCAGGTTCACACACATTGGGTCATGATCCTTTCTGTTTGCTGCTGAAATACAGCACCAGGTTTGTGCACAGCCAGCACAGCAGACCTTTAGAACATGAAAGAGTTGTTTTGTGTGTTAAAGAGTCGTTTTGCTTATTCCGAAGAGCGAGTAGAACACTACCATGGAAGGAGGAGGAATGCATCAGAGGGCACTGTTAATCCTGGCTGGCCAGGGTGGGACAGAGCAGTTGGGTACTGGACAGGAGCCTCTGTGCATATGGAGTGACTTGAGAAAGATGGAGCCATTCCTCAGGGTCAGGGAGCTTTCCTAGGGAGAAGTGGTGGAAGGGATGGTACCTTCTTTGGGCCAATACGAAGCCAGGCCAGGAATCCAGGCACTGTGCCATGCAGCCCCAACATACCCCTGTCCCAGCTGGATGCTGGGAAACAAGACAGAAGATGGAAAAAACCACAGGGAGTGTGTAATGGATTATTTAAATTCAGTCTCCCTCCTTCCTGTCTCCAAGGTAGAACAGTTTAGCTGAGAATCAAGCCCTGCAATTCAAGCAGGTCCTTTCAGGTTCCTGTGCAACACCAGATCAGCCTCCACATTCCCTGTGCATCCACTACTGGAAACTGGAAACAGAAAACTCTGACTCCTAATTAATCAGCATTTAGAAATCCCCTTGGGATTTGGAGCTGGAGAGCATTAGCACAGTGCAAACCACCCCAGATACACCTTTTTCTCCTCTTCCATGAGATGGGGGATTTCACAATCACTTCCACGAGAGCCACCTCTGCTTGTGGCACACAAGAGGATTATGCCTGCACACAAAAGATTTCATGTTCTGGAGGTGGCATAAACATCCATTGCCCTCAGGCACTTCAGAACTCCAGGCAGTCTGGCTGGAGATACATTCCTTCTCCTTTTGGAAGGCCTAAACTATGTTGTCACCTAAAATTAGCTGCTCACATTTCCCAGGACATTCTCCTGCTGCTTGTAAATAAGACAGGGATGAAGTGCTGCACACTTCTGGGACTCATTTTCTCACATGGCAAGAATATAAATTCCCTGGCTGAATTCTGAGCCCTCCAGGGTCTCTGAAGATGGGGAGATGGCATATTTGTGGCTCTTTAAAAGGACAGTATGTAATATGTTGTTCAATTCATTCCTCCTTCTGCAAGAATAAGACATCCCCCTTTGTCCATCAATAGGATAAGGAGGAACAGCTTTCAGCTCTAAGAGGACAGGTTTAGATTAGATATTAAAAAGAAGAAATCCTTCCCTGTGAGGCTGGTGAGGCCCTGGAGCAGGCTGTCCAGAGAAGATAGATTTCCCTATCCCTGGAAGTGTCCAAGACCAGGTTGGACAGGGCTTGGAGGAATCTGGGATAGTGGAAAGTGTCCCTGCCCATGGCAGGGAGTGGGACTGGATGAACTTAAATTTCCCTTCCAACCCAAACCATTCCATGATTCTCTGATTCTAAAAGAAGCAGCAGCTGCACCTCAAACTGTGATCTTCCAAATTCTGCTTTAACTTAAACCTGCTGCGTGACCTCAGATGAACTGTTCAGCCAAAATCCCAATGTCACTCACTTGTCAGGAGTTCCATGCGGAATATTGAGCACTAAGCCATCATTATGATGGCTGATAAAGTTTTCAAGCTACAACAAAAGTAAAGAATAATTCAATTATAAACCATCTTTTCCAAGCTTCTCATCATCATCCACCTGAATGCTTCCACCTTCCCAGGGCAGTAAAACATACCAAGCTCTGCTCTATTCATCCTTCAAACCACCTCTTGGATTATAGGAGCAGGATGTGAAGAACCATCACCTGGAAATCACTTGATTTTGGGAGCTCACTCCAGCCATGGTCCAGGATTTTTATAGGGCACTGAGACAACCAAAACTACCTCTAATTACACTAGAAATGAGCTGCTAACCATGCTGGACATGCCAAGTGGTGAAAGAAGAACATGATGGTTGAGTAACTCAGAATGATCAAAGCAGGAAACACCCAATTTAGCACCAATTTTTATCTGTTCCTTTTGCCTGAGCTGCCTTGAGTGAAGGGATAAAGATGTCAACCCTGCTAAAAATCTCCCCCAAGCAAAGAATAGTGGGTGTTTAATATACCTTGTTTCATTCTTCTGGGTTCAATCACCATGCCCAACCGGCATCTTCACTGGATTTATAGTTATTTGAAAAACAGACATTTAAATAATTGCTAAAAATCATGTCAGGCCAAAGAATAAAAGGAAGACAAGCACACAAACAGTTTTTTGGCTCAGGAGGATCTCTCCCCATGGCTCTCTGCCTGCAGAAGCCAAAACAAAGCTGCTACAAGAGCATGATACAGAGAATTGTGCTGACCCAGTCCTCAGTGACTTCAGAACTGTCCCCTCTCCCAAAGCTGCTGTGTCATCCCCAGAACACACTGGTGGCCTCTGGAGCCTTGCAGTAGGTTTGTGTTCTCACATCTGGTCAGTCCTGGCAAGAAATTACCTCTGGAGAGGACGATAGGCCCTCATTGCCATTTGGGATTCCTTCGACCTGATGATATCAAATGCTTTTAACTTGATGACACCAAACACAAACTTGGCCCAGCAGAGATGGTGAGATCCATCCAGCTCAATGGTTGGAAACACAGAGGTTCCATTTCCTTGGTCATTGCGCAACCACTGTTGCCTGCTTGATCCTGCTCCCAACACTCAGGCTGGTAACAAGTGCCAGATCCAGGGCCATGGAGGAGTCCTTTCCCTGCTTTTTGTTCCAGTCTGAGGATACAATGCAATTCTTAAGTTGGGCTGGGTCCACTTCTCCCCTGCTGGTACAGGGCTAGGGGACTCAAGTGCCACTGGTGGTTTCTCCATCTGTGGTTTATTACTTGTAACAGAACAAAACCCACCAACGTCTCTCAAGGCCCTGTGTTTGCTGCAAGGCTGGGAAGGAGTTCTGCTGCTCCATGTGCCTTGGGGCAAGACAGATAAACACCCCTAGATATTTTTGGGACTCCACATGGTTCCCAGAGAATTAACAGCTGAGAAGGGCCCTTCCAGACCCTAGTTCGAGTTCAAGTTCAGCACTAATTCAGTGTGTCTAGAGGGATATTTAGAGTCAGATTCATGCTGTCTGATTGATCGACAATTAAAGCATCTCCATTTGTAGCCTAATCTCTCTAGGGTCCCTTTAGTAAGTGGAGAAGAGCTGGGGGTCCTGAACAGCCTTCTGAGATCACTTGCTCTGTTGCCCAAGTGCATCAGCTGCGGCACCATGTTAGTGGCTGTACATTGTTAAAAGAAAGTGTCACAGAAATACAGCACGATAGCTCAGCAAAGGCTCAATGCTCCACCTTGTCTAACTCCAACCTGGGTGCAAAGGCTTCCCTTAGCTACAGATGGAAAGGGCAGGAAAAAAAACCCCTCCTCACTCCAGCACAGCCCTGGGATGAAATGCTGACTGCAGGGAAACACTTGCTGGCTCCAGCAGAGCTGGTATTCCCTCTGTCTAGCTTGCCAGATACACAGCCCTGTGAAATACAAAGCTGTGTTTCGTGTCAGGTAAATAAAAGTAACCTGTGCAATTATAATTGTAGAATGTGTGGAACACTACCATGGAACAGTTATAAAGATAAATTATAGTAAACAACTAAGGAAAACAAAACATGGAAGAAGGCCTTTAAACTAATCCTGTGTTCACAATTAACTGTTATAAGTCTGAAGTTGTTTTGTAGTGAGAGTGTTTGAATTATAACTTTAGGATGTTGCTTTTTGATAAAGCCCTAGGCTGTTTTGTACTGAGAACCTTTGAATTATAACTTTAGAATAATGCTTTGTATTAAGGATTTTTTAAAACCGTAGCTTTAAAATAAACAAAAGAGGGATGTGAACTTATCTCTAGCTTCTAACAAAACAGTGAGAACATCCTAAAAAAGGAAGCTTGACCACACCATCTGGAAAAACACATCCTAGGATATATCCTGGGAGGAGTGGATATGCAATAGAAGCTGGATACACATCCTGAGACATACATCCTGAGAGGAATGGACCATGATACAGTAAAAGGGAAGCTAGACCACACCATCTGGATATGCACCCTAAGATATACATCCTAGGAGGAATGGATAACCATTGAGTATAGAATTGTGACGTAGAAATTTTAAATAAAAAACTGCTGAAGAAGCTTGTAATCTCTCAATAAATACCAGCAAGCCCAGCAATCAGTGTGCAGTCAGAGAGGAATACTTCCCTACTGTACCCAGCGCTGTTGCTCATATTTTAGCATATTAATTAATAAATTGAATTACAGTTTGATATATTGGCTGAGTCAAGCCTCTCATTTTTAACAGCCCCAAGACCACACTGCTGTGCCCATAGTATAAGGGATGTCAGACAGGGGGCAAAATTTGTCCATGGTTGCAGAGTTGACTTGTGAAATACAGTTATATTAGTTTCTGAAAGAACTATTGTATTTGAGGATTTATAGTGACATTGAAGTTTATCAAGGGGTATGACACTTGGCATGGGTGAGGTGGCTGCTGATGTCCTTGTAACTATAATATATATAGATATAAACAATCTTAACATCATAAGTTCAGAAAGAGATGGTGCTCTGACAGAGCTGGCCAACAAAAGTGCATGTTCTCTTCTAGGAAAAAAAAAAAATCCACTCTGAATCCTGATCTTAGCAGGATGCAGATCTCAGGTCTGCATTACCAGAATTACAGCCCAGAGCACCCAGGGGAAAGACACCAAACCCCACTTACCAAAGCAAGGGATCCTTGTTTCAGAACAGGTCAACAGTGAGAAACTCAACACCTCCAAGGACATCTGTGCAACAAGATTGTGATATGACAGCAGATGTTTCCCCGAGACCCTTAACAACTGCAAAATTTGGCTGTTTATATACAAGTGTGAGTCACCATCATGGCCAGGAGCGTTTGTGCCAAGGCACAGGCTTGCACAGAACTGCAGAAGAACAAGCCCTGGGAGGAAACGGTGCACCCACCTGTGAAACAGATGCTTCCTCAGATTTTTACCCTTCTTAACTTAATGAATGCTTAATTATCCCGAAGAAAAACTGCAGGGAGGGAGGGCATGTTTAAGGTGGACTTGGACAGGATCATTTAAGGAGGCTGCCAGTGCCTCAGCACAGCTCCAGTGACTGTGACCACTCTGTCTTGGGGGGTTTGGTCCTCAACACCCGCATAGGCGAGGCACAGCAGGATGTGCTGGAAGTAACACTGCCTGGGAAAGGGAAGGGACAAAAGGGCATCTCTCCAGTTATGGGCTATGAAATAACATTACTGGTTCTGCCTACAACAGCTGCATTTTCTCATCCCATTTTATGGACACTGGGGTCTGCAACCTCCTGAAAAAGCTGCAGCTGTTCCACAAGGACCAAGAGTCTCCTCTAGTGCCTGCGTCTATACAGCTCTATCCAAAAGGGTGCAAGGTGGAATTCTCTGGATCCCACTCCTCCAAGGACCTCTAGCAACACCTAAGATCTCAGCCCTAAAATCCAGGACTCAGACAAAACAGCTCTGACATAGTTCTATAATTCACACCAGCTGCATATCAGGAGCCTCAACAGGCAGCAACAGGTCCCTGAGCTCTGGCAGCCTGAGAGGACCTGGAGGGGTGGGTGGTCTCCCAGGACCCGTGTGCAGCTTTCATTAGGGGTTTGAGATTCTAACAGGAGCCTGCCCACACCTTTCCCATTCACGTTTTGGAACGATTCCAGCTCATTACATGGAATTAGTGAATAATGTAAGTTGGAAGGACCTACGGGTCATGTGGTCCTCCTGCAGCCAAACCCAGGCCTGAGGATAGAGAAGAGGGGTAGATTTCAGAGACCAGGATAGACAAACAGGTTAGTGGGGTTCCCAGCTCAGCCAGCTAATACTCTGCCAGTCTTTCCTGTACACAGTAATGTCAGCACATGACTCCTTGATTAGCTTCCAGCCCCTCTGAAACAAAGGGCTGACATCCTTGGAGTGGCAGGGGCTTCTCCCAGCTGAAGGGATTGTTAACCCTGGAATGTAACACATGCACCTCCGAAATCAGCTGCAAAACTTCTGATTAAAGAGCATCATCTTCCTCCAAAGGACTGCACAAACTAAGTTACAAACCTTAAAAATTATCTGGGAAATGTTAAGTGTGAGACTTTCACTTGCCTGTTCTTAATTCTTTTTGTTGTTGTAGTTACCGACAGACATCTATGAGGTTGGTCTTTTTTTTTTTATTATTTGTTTCCTTACTAACAGATATTTTTGAAGTTTCACATCACAAATGTTTAAGAAAAGGAGAAGTCACAAACTCCATGATGAGCCTTGTTATAGGAATGAAGGGATTTTACACACATTGATAAGGAAATTGTCCATGGTTGGAGTTATCCTTGCCTTCAGACAGACCAAACTCACACAAGCTGAGTTTGACTCTCCTCCAGAGAAGACTCTCTTCCTACACAATTCCCCTGCTCACTTTCCCAGGAACTTGTGTGGTGGTAGAAACCCCCTTGATCTATTTAAAGATGACAGTTTTATTATTACTAGCGGAAAGTTATTACAAATGCTGCATTTTTTTCATACCATTTTATGTACAACAGCGTTACTGTTACAAACCTGCTTAAAACACTTCAAGTTCAGAACCTCTGTTTTCAGTACAGCTTTTGCCACACTGTTTTTTAAATTCCCAATCACTGTAAAGCAACCACTGACAGACTACGCAAACTTTTACAGTTTGGGCCATTTGACTTCAGATATGAAATAGATATTTTCAAATCAGTTTTCCAAAGCCTCAGTCTGTTATTTTTGCTGTTTTAAGGAAGTTATTTGAACCAATAATTTGCATTTCTATATTTTAAATTGTTCCCCTCTCAGAAATATTATGTCATATGGCAACAGAGGGGCACGAGATGGGTTTGATGGTAGCTTTTAGGTGAATAACAGTCACTTGGGTTTTCTCCAACCTGATCCCTGCAATATGGCCATGAGTTAGGTAAAAGAAAAGCTGGAGCTCGTTCCATTTCTTGTCAAAGCAAATAGCCCCAAATCACCTTTACTCCAATACCTCTTTATGTACAGTCATTTCACAATGCTCTCTCTGGTGTATTAGACTGGAAGTTGATGAACCTCCCTGGCAGAGAGAGACAAGGTCAAGATGCTTTGTTAAAAAATGAAGTTTTGGGGGATTTTCATATTTTTACAAATTTGAGCCCAAGATGGCCTAACCTCACAAAATGGGATGGGGAGATGAAAACTATGAGGCCGGGCTCTGTTTCAAGGACATTAGGCAAAAGTGCTTTTCCTGCCAGGGCAGCTGTTGGTCACTTGGCACTCAGCACCTTCCGAACCCACAGAAATGTTCCTGGCTCTGGCATTAATTGTTAGGGCTCTGTGTGTGTCCCCTGAAACATTCTGCCTGGACAGTGCAACTACTGTTTCAGTTGTAGTGGAAAAGCTGGTATTCTCCTGGCAGGATTTAGGCTTTCCCCAGGGCATGGGAGAGAGTGTGAAAGCCTTTGTCCTGCCCTTTCCTTGCTGAACAGAGAGGCAACCAGGATTTGTCCCTGCTATTCCAGTCCCACATAAGTGAAATAATCCTAAAAATATGTGTATGAAAGGTGAGAGGATGTGAGGGAGGGTCGAGGCTCTAGAGTGGTTGCATCATCTTCCCACATCCTTTACAGGAAGACATTCACTCCATACATACTGTGGATTGTGGCTGGGCCTGGAGTTCATGCACAGTTTAATAGAGTGTGCTCAGTGAGCAGCGTGGATGGGGATGTGCACATGCGGCTCCTCTCCCTTCCCAGAGGGAAGCTGCTCTGTGTTCTCCAGAGTCAGGGAGACCTGTGGCTCTCCAGGACCTAAATCACCATTTCCAAACAGTGCTGGTGTGCTTCAGGAGGAAGAGAAGACAAAATCATCCATTACCATGGAATCTAGAGTTTCTTCATGGGTGCTATGGGAACCTGAGGTCTGGAGAGAGGTAAAAAACCTGCATCAGAGGTAGGACCCAGTAGGGCCACACCAGTTTACACCAGTTGAACATCTGACCTTGATTCCCTCTTGGCACTCAGGGTGATTTTTGATATAATTCTTAGCATATGTCTGCACTGCAGACCTCCAGCTACCTCTAGCTCAGCACTGGATCTTGATTCCTTCTGGCAGCTGGGCTTGTTTTGATCAAGGTCCTGCTCTACCTGAGGCCCTGAGCCAGCAGAGAAGCTGCAGTCAGAACTCTGAAAGCTCAACCCTCTCATGCTAGAGCATCCTGGTCCTCCACGTTCCCATGGGATGCACATGGAGCTGCTGTGCCTGTGGCAGGAGGAATCCTCAGTTACCCCATAACAGGAACTGTCCCTCTGCCATTAATCCATACACTCCCTCCAAGGGCTCCTTTGTTTACAAACTAAAGAAACACAAATTCTTGCATTACTGAGTGTAGTCTGGTTTTCTAGGCCTGAGGTTTCTGAGTTTCTGAACTCAGTTTCTTCCTGGTGTTTGGGTTTGAGAAGACTTTGTTCTCACAGACTTGACATAAACATCCCAAGTGTTATTGTAACGAAAGTGATGTTTTGGATTCTTTTCTATAAGATGGACTTGTCTCTATCCATCGGTTTGGGCCAATGGTTAGAAGAGTTCTGGCACTCTTCTAACCAATGAGAGTGGCCTGTTCTAAAAGGTATATAAGGAGGGCAGTTGTTTTAATAAAGTGGAGTCAGATACAGTTTTTGTAACGAGGTCTCATGTCGTCTGGTCATCGCCCACAGCGACAACTGAGAATTTCTGCTCAGCTCTGGGTCAAACTTTAAGAAACCTGTTTTTCTTTCGAAGTAACAAATGTTTGTTTTGCTGAAGAAAAGGGGAGTGAACCTGTTCCACTCCAATGGGTGTAAATCAGGAGTTATTACACTGAATCCCAAACACCAGGAGCAGGGAAAACCCAGGATGAAGAGTATATCTTGTCCTTTTCCCTGAGCATGTGTAATCCACATTGCCCATTGCTTTTTTTATCCCCCATTGCTTTTGTTCTTTTCCCACCCTTGCCCAATCTCCCTGCTAGAAAGAATGTCATGACCAGGATGTCAGAGCAGTTATTAAACTGGATGTTTGGGTGTTTCAGTAAATGATATTCTCCAGATGCTAAAGATCTGAGAAGGCTTCAGATGCTTGCCTCTGCTTTCATTCACACAACTGTAAATTCCAATACCATTCACTCCACATCCTTCACCAGGCTCATACCAGATGCAAACAGAGGAACCAGATCAGCATCCAGCCTGAAGCTACTAAAAGCAAACTGTCCAATGGCATTTCTTAGGGAAAGGCTTTTCCAGTGATTAATGACAGACAGACAAACAATACAGGGGCCTTGTGACACATTTCTCTAAGTCACAGCAATTTTCACGTAAGCAACTGGGAAGGTGTTAGCCCAAAACAAAAGAGAAAATAATTTACTGTGTTCAGCTTACCCAGTTTATTTGTTTTTTTTCTTTAAGAAGAAATAGCCTTACTGGGAATATGAACAGAAAGATCCCGTTCACAACCTGGATTTGATTTTGCCTGAACTAAAAGTCACTTGAGTTTACGTCAACATGAGTCAGGTGAAAAGAATGGTTCCCACTGCCCCAGATCAGGAATTTAAGGATTCAGAATGTCCCTTAATACAACTGCTGTTGCTCTTGGGGATTCCAGAAGTGCAGGCAGTCAGAGGGGCTTTTCTAAATCAGGATCAGGGGTGGCTTTGAGATCCACCTGATAACATGAGCATTTTTGCTGTTGTGTACAATGAGGTGCAACTACATTTTCCTTTAGTTTAGTTTCAGTGGGCCATTTGTAACCCTGGTGGGAGTTTGTGGTATGATGAGCACTGATGGGAAAAAGTCTTGCAGGAAAGGCCTTGTAAATCTCCCAAAGGAGGGCTGAGAAGCAAATTTCTATGCAGAATGCTTATCTTTGCACATTCACACAGGTTCTCACAATTGAGAAGTGTTTGGCCAATGTTCTCAGGCACATGGTGGTGTTTTTGCAGTTGTCCTGTGCAGGGCCAGGAGTTAGTTCCATCCAACTCAGGGCATTCTATGATTCCATGAACTGCAAGATTGCTTGCACACTTATCTTGACTAACATAGGTTTGACACACAGTTAATCTCCTGTTTATGTCACTTCTGAAGTGAATTATAGATACTTGTGTTGATCCAAATTTATGGACAATGTTATATGATTCTTCAAATAGTTTCTAGATCCTGTTTATAAATTCTTGGGTATTTTAGATCAGTTGTGTCGGCAGGAGCCAGGACACCTCTCCTTTTTCTGATAGTGCAAAGCAGGCATAAACCTGGTTTAGCTGGCCAGTTAAAGTGGATTTACTGGTGCTTTGGACTTGAAGCTGCTCTGAGTGTATCAGTGAATACTTGTCTGCATCTGGTACATTTCAGATGGATCCTTACAAAAATGCATACTTTCCTCAGAGAGAGGTTTTTGACACTTTATTGTCTCTTCCACAAACATAGGTTGTGCTATTGAAAGCAGCTGGATTTGCATCAGTGTCACAGAGATAATGGTCTGTGCTGATCTTGTCCTGACACTTACAGGTGTCAAAGAGGATCATTAAAGGACTGTTTCATTTTAAGGTATAAATTAGATGTGGGAAAACCTCTGCATTTTAGACACACATTCAGTCTCTTAGAGTGTCTGGGCATGTTAAAATCTTTTTCACATGGCTTACTTAGCGTTTCTGGGTGGACAGCCCCAGTGCAGCTGTTGGGCTCAATTAGCTCTCAGACATGGAGAATATTTGTGCTGGGAAAAGTATTTATAACCTTCAGAGGCAAACCAGAGCCAAGAGATTTCAATACACAGTTTGTATTGGAGTGATAACTCTGCTCCCAGATATCCCACTGCAAAGGTTTCTAACCAGTTACTGGGATTACCAAGACAGCAGGGAATCCAAAGGAAAAAGTGTATTCCAGACTTTGTAAGCCAACCTTGATTTTGTAAGGGTAAAGAAAGAATTACTTCTGTTAGAAATGAGAAGCTTGACTCAGCCAATATATCAAGCGGTAATTCAATTTATTATGGAAAGTATGAGCAAACACAGCATTGGGTACAGTAGAGAACTTTCCCTCTATGACTGCATGCTGATTGCTGGGCTTGCTGGTATTTATTGAGAAATTATAAGCCACTTCAGCAGGTTTTTATTTTAAAATTTCTATGTCACAATTCTATACTCTATTGTTATCCATCCCTCCTAGTATGTACGTCTTAGGATGTATATCCAGATGGTGTAGTCAATCTTCTTTCTTCAGGATGTTGCTGCTGTTTCGTTAGGAGCTTGAGATAAGTTCACATCCCTCTTTTGTTTATTTTAAAGCTATGGTTTTAAAAAATCCTTAATACAAAGCATTATTCTAAAGATATAATTCAAAGGTTCTCAGTACAAAACAGCCTAGGGCTTTATCAAAAAGCAACATCCTAAAGTTATAATTCAAATACTCTCACTACAAAACAACTTCAGACTTATAATAGTTAATTGCGAACACAGGATTAGTTTAAAGGCCTTCTTCCATGTTTTGTTTTCCTCAGTTATATAATTTATGATATATAGTGATTTACACATTCCACAATTATAATTACACAGGTTACTTTTATTTACCTGACACAAAACACAACCTTGTGATTCACACTTCCTTGAAGTAACAGATCTGTGGTGTTTCCTGGCCAAGGCAAGACAAGGAAATTCCCATTCCTCTTTAATGAGAAGGAAGTTTGTGCAGAGAGAGAATGAGGATGGACTGTTTCTAGAGCAGTCTTTAATGAAAAGAGTTTAGGGGAGGTCCATGTGGGGGTTTCTAAAGAGTTTAAGTGCTGAAGGGTTTCATAGAACCATAGAATGTCCCAACTTGGAAGAGACCCCCAGGGATCATTGAGTTCATGTCCTGCTTTGGCATTGATTTATTTTTTTGGTGGAAGTGATTCACTGTAGACCTGACAAGGGGCCAATCAGTGGCCGATTTTGAATACTGATATATGGTTTAACCAATAAAAGGGATGGATACACCTTTGTAAACACACGTTTTAAGACAAGAAATCCCAGAAAGAGCTCTCCCAGTTTCTGGCCTTTGAAAAGGTAACGTGGCCCGGGCCCGAGCCCGAGCCGGCCCTGCTCGGCCCGGCCGAGATTTCTGCCGCCCGAGTGGTGGTGAGCGGCTGCCGAGCCCCTCACTGGGGAGCCCGCAGGGCCCTGTCCCGGCGAAGCAGCTGCGGCCTCTTCCCAGTGGAGCCGGCCGTCCTCTTGGCGGAGCCTGCCGGTCCCTTTCCCGCAGAGCCACGGGCCCTGGCGGCCGGAGCCGGAGCCTAGATCGGCGCGGGAGCCACCGCAAGGCGCGGGCCAGCACCGGGAGTGGCGCCGCAGTCGGCGCTGGGGGCGGCCCTGCGGCCGGGAGCGGGCGGCCGAGCCGGGAGCGGCCGAGCGGGCGGCCCGAGCCGGGAGCGGGGCCGAGCCGGGAGCGGGCCGAGCCGGGAGCGGGGCCGAGCCGGGAGCGGGGCCGAGGCGGACCGGGGCCGGGAGCGGGGAGCCGGGAGCGGGGCCGAGCCGGGAGCGGCCGGCCGGAGCGGCCGGGGCGGGCCGAGCGCGGGGCCGAGCCGGGAGCGGGGCCGAGCCGGGAGCGGGGCCGGGGCCGGGAGCGGGGCCGAGCCGGGAGCGGGGCCGAGCCGGGAGCGGGGCCGAGCCGGGAGCGGGGCCGGGGCCGGGAGCGGGGCCGGGGCCGGGGGGCGGGGCCGGAGCGGGGCCGGGCGGGAGCGTGCCGGGCCGGGAGCGTGCCCGAGCCGGGAGCGTGCCCGAGCCGGGAGCGTGCCGAGCCGGGAGCGGGGCCGAGCCGGGAGCGGGCCGAGCCGGGAGCGGGGCCGAGCCGGGAGCGGGGGCCGAGCGGGAGCGGGGCCGAGCCGGGAGCGGGCCCGAGCCGGGAGCGGGAGCGGGGCCGAGCCGGGAGCGGGGCCGAGCCGGGAGCGGGCCCGAGCTGGGAGCGGGGCCGGGAGCGGGGCCGAGCCGGGAGCGGGCCCGAGCTGGGAGCGGGGCCGGGAGCGGGCCGAGCCGGGAGCGGGCCCGAGCTGGGAGCGGGGCCGAGCCGGGAGCGGGCCCGAGCTGGGAGCGGGGCCGGGGCCGGGAGCGGCCGCGTGGCCGCCGCCATCCCGGTCCAGGAGTCCCTGCCGGCGCTGCGCAGCCAGCATCGGTGCGACCGGGACAGCGGCGCGCAGCCTTAGCTATCTCGGCATGGCTCGCAGTGAACTTTGTTTGTTTAGCCACTTTTAGCCAGCCATGCTGCGGACAGAAGGACAAAAATGTCGGCAGCAGCTTTTCTTGTTTTCAGCGCTCTGCCAGGAGAAAAGCGCTGAGCGCAGCTGGCGGCCGGCACGGCTGACACGGCGTCGGTGGAGACGTGATCAGCAGCGAGAGACAGGCGAGCGATTTCCCTGATGGGGAGCCTGGGTGAGATCTGCCTTTCCGCGCTGCAGAACGCTATAAACTGTTTCAATTGATAAAGCTTGATAACAAGTGAACCTATGAACCAATACTCTCCTGCATCAGGAAGAGGAAAGGGTGAAGACACATAGGGAGAACAGCATGAGACTCTGAGGTAAGTGAAAAAGGAGTCAAATTCTAGATGGGGAATTGAGGAGATGCCTTGGTCTTGGGCTGAAATTTTTTTGTGAGGCTATGGTGAAGATATATATTTGATACATCAGACTTTGGGTTTTCTTCCCTGTTACTCATGGAAATGCATTGGGGGGACGTAGCATTCTAACCACAGCGATGAGCAGAGGCACCAGTGTTGAAGTAAGCAGATATTGCAGCAGCTGTAATCCAATGAGAATCTTGAATAGAGAGAGAGAGATGAGAGAGAAACCTTGCCCCAGGAAGAGAAGAAAACCTCTGTTCCCAGAGATGGATGAAAAGAACTATGTTTTTTGCTAGAACAGCTCATCCTTAAAATAGCACCCCAATAAGTTGACATGGCCTATAAACACAGCTGTGGGAAAAAAGACATGAAGGATGGGAGGAACTTCACGGATGCAGATTCCTGGATGGCTGCTGTACATGGAAGTTGAAACCATGAGAGAACTGTTTTTCAGTGGGGAGCTCTCCATACCTTAACAAGAGATGCTTATCTTCCTGAGTGAACTGAAGTCTATTCTAGAGGTGGAAAACTGAGAAGTCTAGGTGTTGTTTCTCTGCATTGTCAGTGGGAAAGAGGGTGTTGGGGAGAGGAGAAGAGGTGTTCTGAAGGTTTTATTCTGATTCTTGTTATTCTTCTCTTAGTTCTGTTAATAAAGTTTTCTTTATACTCTTTCAAAGTTTGAGCCTGCTTTGCTTTTCTCCTAATACTGTCTCACAGCAGAAAATAAACCCAGTACACTCCACCACCTGGCACTGCACAGACAGCCCAACAATCCCACCCTGTGCCTGAGAGCATTGTCCAAACGCTTCTGGAGCTGTGGCAGCCTTAGAGCCATGTCCCTTTTCTGGGGAGCCTGGGCAGTGCCCCAGCACCTTTTGGGGGAAGAGCCTTTTCCTGGTATCCAGCCTCTTGGAACCACTGAAGTAATTCTGATCTTACCAATACAAACATAGAAACCAAGACAGAAGAGAAGGATTTTCTCCAGATCCTCTTCCCTGTATTTGCCTTGCCTTCTTTGAGATCTGAGGTCTTTAAATCTTATGGCCCAAAGGAGAACTGGTTTCATATAAACAAATACCTATTTGGAGATCTTCTGACAAGTTTTACAGTGTCACAGGGTTTGTTAGGAAGTTTTTCAGTAACTGAGAGACCATATTTTCTTTCCCTGCAGAAAAACTGCAGCTATTTGACATTCCAGTGCTCCAGGTGCAGTTCCTGCTGCACTAACACCATAGCTCTGAATGATGGATTGCTGTGACCAGCCCTATACAACTAAAGGGAGCCTCCAGGATTTTCCAGAAATATGAAATGGTCACTTTCAGGAATGAGAAGACTCAGAAGATAAAATAACTATGCTACAGTGAATCAGGCACAATCATTTCCATGAGATAATTCCCACTGAATATTCCTAGCTTGATTTCCAATCACATTAAAGAGTCTGGTCACTTCTCCATAGCCTCACACATTTTTCTTTTGGTGCTTCCTGACATGTTAACTACATATGTGAGTTTTTAACTCAATTGTAACTTCTCAGGCTTAGCAGGAATGGGATCAGATGGGAACAAACTGCTACTACTTCATCAGGAGGGATGTGAGTTGTACTGAGGCTGGGACTAGAAGCCATGATGAATTATAAAATAGATGTGTTATAGATTCCAATGAGAGATGCTGGAAGAGCCTCAAGAAGGAATAAAATAAGCAGAAGAGAAAAGTCTGTTTTGAGAAAGAGCTGGATCCAACTTGTTGTGTTTGTGGAGCCCATGCATGGGTCTGTGTATTTTCACATGAGCACCTGTCCAAGATTCATTCCCTCCTTCTAGATGCCCCATCCATAGGAAATTTCCATGCATACACAAATTCACAGCTCCGTGAAAAATGCTTTGCTGTGCCCCTGGGATGCCCTTAAACCATAAAAGAGGATTTCAGAGTATGGCTAGAAAATCTTGTCATTTCCCAGACTGGTCTGTAATGTTTAGGTGTAACAGGAATGATGTGGTTGCTTTCCACAGTCCTGCTGAGAATTACATCCCAGGATTTTTATAGGTTTGCTTTGCTTAGCAGGTTCATTCTTACTGTGGGACAGTCAGTAGGCTGCACTGGATATGGACAGATCTGAAAGAGGTTTCCATATTCACAGGGGGAGAAAACAACACCATGCCCTTAAATTCAAGACTCTGACAGTTATTCCTTCTGCATCACTTTGATTTCTCCAAAAGGAAGGAAGTTCACGATTCCAAGGAAACAAGTATTTATTTCCTATCTGCATTGCATTTGACGGCAATGTGCAGAAAGGAGCAGGAAGGGAGCACCTGACACAGCACAGCTTGACCCGACTCCTCCTTTCACTCCTTGAATCCTGAATTCTCCGCTCCTTTCACACACTGGAGCCACACTCATTTCTTCAGTCCCACCCTTCCTAGCCCCAGACACCTCCCCCAGCCTTCACTGTGCCTGGATGCCAGTCATCTTGTAACAGTGTTCTGTCTTCAGATGGGATAGAGTTAATTTCTCCATGATGCAGAGCCAAAAAGCTGAGCTCACAATGCAACAAAATGAGAGAAAAGCATTTAATGTGAGTGGCCAAGCTTGGTCCAATGTCACTTAGATCATACCCAGACTCTATCTCTTTGCAGCATTTCTAATTTTCACTGGTGGCAAAAAAAAATAATCTTGTAACAAACTGAGTTTTTGTTGAGCCCCTGCTCATCTTTGAGGTTGTAAATAATTAGACCAATATTGAACATGTACCTATTTTGAACACAGTGCCTTCCAGTTTCACCTCACAAAGTTTAAAAGCCTGGACAAGAATCCCTAGGGAAGCGGCTGCCTATCCCTGATCTCACCACACACAGAAGGATCTATAGTGCTAAGGAGGAACTTGCTGGAAGCCACAGAGCCTGGGCATGGCCAAGGCAGGAGCATAGGACAGTTCTGCCGTATTTCCATCGGCATGGACAGGAGATGTATTCCGGTGATATCAGAGAACAGAGGGCCTTCTCTGAGCTGCCATGTACTGCCATGTGTTTCCCTGCTGTCAGTGACTATCCATGGGATTCCCAACCAGGATCTACTGTCACTGACAACATCTGTTGCTGGGTTTCTAAAGGGGGCTGATGACAAGCTGGTTTTAGCCTTTTGTTTATTTGAACAAGTTCATTGCTTGCCAGAAAAGCTCCCCTCCAAACCCCCCACACTCTCCTGAGCCAGAAGGCAAGGTTCTTCCATCCCACACAGGCAACTCTGTCCTGCCAGCTCCTCAGGAGGCTGTTCCTTCTCCCAGCTGCTTAAAGCAGCGCTGAGCTCAGATGAGATTTCTCCCACCATCCAGGCTGGGCAACACCAGAGTGGCTGTCCCGAAGTCTGGCAAACCTAGCATCCTGCTCCTGGCAGGAGCCACTTGCCTGTGGCATATTGGAGGGAATGCCACATCCCCTTCCACAGATGCATCTTGCTGGTAAGAGGAACGATGAATTTGTCTTTACAAACAAGCTGTGGGTCTGGTGGTAGATAAAACTATAAAACTAGCACTGAGACATAAAAGAAACAATGTGAAGGATTCCACTGATTGATGAATGGAAACAAGATATTTGCCTTTACAAACAAACTGTAGGTTTGCTGATAAATGAAATTGGATATTGAAAGATGAAAGAAATAATGGGGGAAAACCATAAAATCCATAAGAATTGAAAATTAAAAGGGAGGGTTATACATCAGAGGGGAATCTTACGTATCAGGTGTTTTGGGAAGTCTGTACCTCTCAAGTACCTCACCCAATGGGAATAGAGAGAGGGAAATGGGGCTGGGAAATTGGGATAAAAAAGAGGCTCTGTCCTCCAAAAATTCGAGAGACCCCAGGGGAATGCCCCATGGCCTCTCCCTTTTTTCAAATAAAGTAAAAGGACTCCTCTGTCTCCTTTTTGGACGTAAATCTCTGGTGTTTGTGGATTAATTTTCCTGACACTGGCCATGCAAGGCCTCATGAAGTACATGGATAAAGGTTTCTTTTCCATGCAGCCATCTGAGTTCCTGCTGTCCAGTTGTGTCCCAAAACTCCCAAATACTGGTCTCAGTTTGAGCCAGGGTGATGTGCTCAGAGTTGAATGAGCTCTGGAGATTCCACACGGACCAAAGAGAGCAAAGACCTGAATTCAAAGATGTCGCAGGATGTTGGAATAGCCCCAGAACAAGGATCTGCTCAAGAGGTGGATGTTTAATACAGATCACAGAGGACCTGCTCTGTCCTGAACTGTGGGATCACTGTTGTCACTCAGAGGAACTTCCAGGGCAGGATGGAGTAGTGTGCTGGGCTGCTAGCCCTGTTCAGAGTCTGTGACAAGATCCAGCTCTCCTTCCACATGGGAGTGTAGGATAAGTCTGAGGTAGAAATCAAGGCGAGCATACAACACTGGGTCTTTTTCACTCTGCTCGAAGGCTGTTCTGGTGCTCTTTTGTCTTCACCTCATTGCTGCAGTTACCAGCAAAGAAATTAGTTAAACAGCAATGGAGAAAATGTAGCTCTATGAAAAAACTCAAGTGGTCATTTCATAGGTCTCAAGGGAACTCAAGAGCCTTGTTTCCCTCTCATCTGCTCACCAGCAGATGAGGATCTGGGATCCCTCACCCCACAACTAAACTCTTCTAATTCAGAGGTTTAGGTCCAAGAACAGCCTATTTTGGAGATTTATGGATGTCTTGAGGTGCTGAAGTTGAGATCCAAGTGACTCTATCTCACTGAACAAACACATGCAGCATTTGTGCAGTAATCCATAATTAGGGAGCACTGTTTTGTCCACACTCCATATGAGAAGGCTGGCTGCTGTTACATGTACTCCAGGAATATTTACAGATCTAAGCCTTCTCACAGGGGGTGGGACCTTAACTGCTATCAGCACTTAACTGGGGATAAGCAACCAACAGATGGATCCAAAATCTGACCCCTACAGATCATGTGCCAGAGGATTTGGTGCTGCCAGTTCATTTCCAGCGACTTCCCAGTCAGTCTCAGTGACTACAACATCAAGGCTGCCAGGCCAGGGCAGGCTCCAGGGCTCTTAGGTTGACACAGTGGCTGAGAGTGAACCAAAGATCATCAGCAATGTCAGGGGAAAGGAAACCTTGTTAGGGGTTGAGTTTGGTCCCAGGAGGGAGGTGGAGTTGCTCTCTCAGGCATTATGGAATCAACAAAACGAGGAATCCAGCCTGATGGCAAGGGAACAATGTGTTTGATCTCCCCTTCCCAAGTGCTGTGAGCCCACACAGAGAGAGGGAGGGTGAGCAATGCCAGAACACAGCCCAGGCATCCCATCGAGGGAACTGGGGCTTCCAGACCAAGACAGCAGCTCCAGGTTTGTTCACATCCTTCAGGGATATCCTGACTCTGCACGATGGAAGCCAGAGCACTTTGTTTTCAGGGTGGCCATTCATGTGGTCTGCTGTGTCTGTTGTTCTGCATGACGAACACAAAACCTACAATAAGTGAAATTACATGTTGGGCTTGTTTTTAAAAGCATGAACGTTTATGGAAAACTAGGAACTCATACCAGTTTGGGCTAAATCTGAACAAGAGAGAAAATAAATAAGGCCAGGCTTTGTGCATGTACTTTTCTATGAAGAAAGTTGTTTCAATACATATTACACTCCAGAATAAATCTGGGATAAACAAAATTGAACTTTTAATCTTCTCAGTCCCTTTTTCTGTGAAAAAAAAAACCAAAAACAAAAAACTTTTCAGAGAGAACCAGCTCACCATCTATTCACTCTGCCTTCTTTAACTCCTTGTGAGGGCCAGTGCAGACATCATGGAGGACAGAATACTCCCCATCCTGCGCATTACTTGACTACATGAATGTTTCTCAACACTCCTTCCCTTGCTTTGCTAGGCAAAATAACACCTTTCTCCAAAGGCAGCAGAACAGCTTGCCTGTGTGCCAGCTCCAGATCCCTTCTGCCAGGCACCAAGCACTAGCAACTCCAGCAGAAGGCAGGAGAAGATGGAATCATTAGTTTGCAGGAAGGGCTTAGCACTTTTAAAACCAGAACTTCTCTTCCCTCTGTCTGAAGCCTTGTACTGCAAAGGTTTTATGAGAACACCTTTTTAAGGTCCCCAGTAGCCACCAAAACATCATCTGTTGGTCCATCACATAGATCCAATATTTCACCCTGGATAATGACTATTTCCTAAACTAGCACGCAGAGAGCTGCCATACAAAGAATGATAAGTCACACACTCATTTTTGAACTTGTAGGACTTAGAAAGTCATGCTTCTGAAATACAGGGAACCTAGTTTTCCAGTCCCTTTATCACCTTTTTTTGCCTGCAAACCCAGAGCCAGCCTGGGAGCTTGCTGGCCATGGCAGAGCTTTTATACCAAACAAACACCAGCACTTTCTACCCAGTGACCAAACACCAAAGACACAAACTGTCTCCTTTGTCAAAAACACCAAACCACACACATGTGGCTTGTAGCTGAGACTCACATTGAGGTCCTCATGACTCAAAGAGGAACACAAGGGAGATCCATTTGGTCTGGTTCAGCCTCCAGTTGCACAAACACCTGTATTTGCACTCCTTATCACCTTCTCACTGCCTCCACAATTTTTTTCTGCAGCTGAAATATGGATTAGGGAACTGACCTGAAATAAAAGTAACCTAACAGGATGGAAAAACAAAATCAAAGGAGATTTTGTCCTGATTTTCTTTTGGAATTGGAAATTTGGAAATTGGAAATTTTGGAATTTTGAATTGAGATAATTCCAAAAGCTAGGCCATTGCATAGCCACTCAAATGGTACAACAGGATGAGAGAGGGGAGCAGTGGTGGTGCAGAAGGATCAGTTACAGAAAGAATTTGATTGGTTTCTGGTATAATAGGCCATAGCAAGGAGAACATGTCTGGTTTCTGGAAAAATCAGCTGCAACAAGGAGAACATGGCTGGGGTTCTGAAAATGCACTGCTGCTGTAAAAAAATACTTGTGAAAGCAAATCCTGTTGCAGTTTGGAGCTATTTGGTTTTCACTGGAGACTTGAGAGCTCGTTCACTACTGAGAGCCTGCCACTTGGCTGCCCATTAACGACAAGGGATCATTGTCCTGCAGGACCAGGACATTCTTGGGTCCATCTCTGATACTCTGAATAAAAAACAACCCAAAAATCTCCACTGAATAACATGGTTTACTGAAGAAGAAAAACACGAACCTGTTAATGCAACCAGTGCTATTAATAACCTTTAAAGACCTAGACTGAAAGTTGGGTAAGGCCCACAGGAAGGTAAGAGACAAGCTCCAGGTCTTTGTGGTTCAGGAGAATTTCCTGCCTTGTCAGCACACGTTTCCTCTGATCTGGGGAGAGAGGGATGTTGTCCAGTGCCATTCCTTTCACTCACCAACCATGACATTAGCTGGAGGAAGGGTGGTTGAGCAGTTTTAATGCTGACAGAGGATGAATTGAATGACTGGGAGAGATAAGCCAAGTTGGATTCAGGCCTTGGGGATACTGGGGTAACTCCAGTGAGGATGTGCAGATTAACTCTGCTCCTTTCCTGAGGGAGCTGTTCCAGCAAGACCTATCTGCACCCACCAGAGACCATCCATTGCATGAATGACCTGGGCTGACCACTCCCCACCTGCCTCCTGCTGCAGTGGAGACTGTGGGGGTCACACCTCACTGCTGGGAGCAGGGAAATCCTGTGGAATGGGCCAAGGCAAATGTCAAGATCCCGGTGGGAGGAGTCCCGTGAGCCTTCTTTTTTCATAGTCCAGGGAGAAAATACTCCCCACCATGTTCTTCTTACCACCAGACAGACCTCTGGAAATCAGACCCTTTCCAATTAGATGGCCATACATGGATTTGGGAATCTGGGTACTCAGGTTGGTAAGTGTTTAGTGCAGGGTTTTTCAAAAGCAGATGAAACATGTCCTTGTTGAAAATCCCTCCTCCAGCAGTAACGAACGCAAGGTGCTGTGGCAATGTTCTTTAATTAGTGTGTGCACTTTGTGAGGTGGGATTCTTTTCTTAGCCCTGTTTTATGGCTGGGAAAGCCAAGGGAAAAACAAGCCAGAATTTCCCAAGTTTCCATTTCGTGCTAGTGCCCAAGCCAGAAACAGACGTTACTGCTTCTGACTCCGAGTTCCTGCTCTAATTACCAGAAAATTCCTCTCCTCTATGGCACAGCCAACTGGCTCCAATAATAAATCCAAGCTGTTGCAAAGATCAAGTCAATTTTTTCACTGCTTAACCCCAAAAAAATTAATTTTCAAAACTCAGGTTTGGCTTTCCACCAGAGAAAGGATTTTTTTTTCATTATTCATCTGGTTTTTGACTTATTTTTCTCTCTCTCTTTTTTTAAAAGCCAAACATTCAGGCTAGGAGCACTGCAACTATCATTACCCTATAAATCTTCATTATTCTTACTATAAATACACTTCTGTATTTTTTATTTTGTTATTTTTACGACTGAAAATGGCATCTTTAGCAAACCTCAAAATGCTTTCCAGAATTAAGAACTCTGAATCAAATCCTGTAGTCCTGATTTCTGAGATGAAATACTTTTTTTAAAAAATTGTAACATTCCTTGGTTTATGTCCAAAGCAATAACATAGACCTATAGCTTTCCAACATTGCTTTAATTATGCCAGTCTGTGGTGGTAAAGATAATATTGTTTTACTTAAACAGAGTCATATTGTCATAATGGTATCTGATGTTACTATTCCTATATGGGAATATGCCAAATCAGGATAAAAATATTTTTTTTTAAATATGTGCCCTCTCAAGCTGTCATGATTTGTCTTATGTCAGAACGAAAGATTTGTGAAGGAGGTTTAATGTTAACAGGTATTTCTAGCACATACAGTAATCACTGCTGGGCTAAAAATAAATACAAATGCTCACAAAAACTACATTTGTCACTTAAAAGTAGAAGAATGCTAGTTCTAGCATTTCTTTTTATATATTTGTTTTCTTAACCTGGAAATTCAGATTCTGTGGAGGATGGAAGATTCTCAGACAAGTAGAAAGTAACTGAAAATAGTTTTATCACCAAGTTTATGAGTGTAAAGACTGATCCATTGAAAGGGGAAGCAAATGCTAATTAGATCCTTAAATTCTGTTTTTCATTCCTCATTCAGCAAAAATGAGTAATTAACCTTGCAGAGAAAGGATGCTTTTGTTGAAGAACTGAATCACACCAGACTCCCATTAAATCCCACCTTGTCCAAGAACCAGTAACTCACTATAAACAGGAGAACTGGGGGATTAAAATTAATCCTTCTGGGATGGATCTGTTATCTCTGCTCCCCTCTTGAACTTCATCTCATCAGATGGGGTTGGACACAGTTAATTTTTCAGTGCACCAACAGGCAACAAGGGAAACAGGAACATTAAACTAGGTGTTTTTCATGGGTGTTTTTGTTGTGTTTCCTCAGGTCCAGAGCTCTGTGCTGAGCAGGCAGGTGTAATTCCAAAAGCAACACCACTCCATGGAGAACCCACAAGCTTTGGGGCTTCCAAACAATCAAAAGTAGTCAGGGAGATCAAGTTCTTCACCCTGAGCCAGCTGCAGCACTGATGGTCCCATTAAGCTCCCTGCCACACAAAAGAAGCAAATTATTATTTTTTTCTGGATGCCTTTGATTTGAACACTAACTCTCTTCCATCAAAGCCAAAGAATACCTGGAAAACCACTTCAGAGGATTTGAAATTATCTCAATATATCTTCAATACAAAGAACATTGAAATAGGAGAAAATAGGCTGAAATTTAAAAATCAAAAAACCCACAAAAAAAACCTTTGTTGAAAAGCCCAAGCCTCTGAAAACTTGTTGAGCTTTTATCCTGAAAAAGAGGGTATTTCTGCCTTCCCTACAGTTTTTCAGCCTTCACTAAAACAAGAGCAAGATCAAAAATCCCACTGTATTCCTGTCCCAGAGCCTGATGAAAACCTTGCAAGCAGAAATAAAAAAAACTACAGTTTACTTCTGGAGCCTCCAGCTAGAGTTCAGACAGCAAGGCTTTATCCATTCTAAACTTTAGTGAAAAGTTTTCAAGATTTCTACCCCAATTCCCTGATCGATATTTGTTGGAATCAAAGGAGCAATGTAAATGTTAGACTGATTTCTCTGATTTTTTTTCAGTGACAAACTACCTGTAAGAAAGCAGCTCTTGGTAAACTGGACTGTGGCAATCAAGAAAATATTCAAAGGTCTCTCTGTTCACTGAAATAATCCATTCAGCTGGCCTCTTTGGAGCAGAAGACTCCCCACTGGCCCCCAAAATGGGTACTGCTCCATCCAATCCAGAGAATTTCAGGGATTTATTGCATTTACTCTGCCCAGATAATCTTAGATCAGCCTTACAGACTTAATATACCCTGCAGTGTGCAAACCCCACAGGTATTTCATCCTGGAAGAGGTGTGGATATCATCTTATCTCCCCTCCCTTCCTCATTCTTTAGGACTGATTGAGGTTTTTTAAATATAAGGGTTAAATCCTTAGTAAATTCCCTTGAGATCATCTATCCAGTAATTGTAACTGTGATGGTCTCATTCACAGAAATGGTCTGTTTGGGAATTAGTTCTGGTTTATTCTGTGTAGTCAGTTCCAGTTGTAATGGAAATGTTGTAAATGTGAAAATTCCCAAGTCTGCAGGAGATTTGCACATGACACTGGACATTCTGCAAGCCAGATCCTTGTGTGCGCAGCTATACTCTCCCACCCATTCCAATTCCCTGCTTTCCAATGCCATCAAATCTCTTCCCAAGGCCAGAGGAGCAGTCTTTCCTCCCTCAAAGACTTGATCCAGTCTCCACATACACTACCTAGCACATGGACACCATATTCAGGGGGTCTGCTATGGTAAAAACCCACAAAAACTCCCATGTGAAGCCTCTTGTCTAATAAGGGAAAACCTGGAAAAACTTTCTTAAAATGTGTTTTGCTGGAAGTTCAGCACCTCCCCATCCTTTCTACAGCAACCAGAGAACAGATTCAGCCTCTTACCTTTCACCACTGGAAGACTTTCTTCAGCAAATCCTACCTATCTTTGAATTATCCAGAATCTTTGATTTCTGGATTAAATAAATCCAGTTCCTCCAGCTTACTCCATAGCACCAGAGTTTTAGACCTCTGGTTGTTCTTTTGGGTCTCCTTTGTTCTCCAGTATGTCCTTCTCTTCCTTAGTGCACCAATGACTCCCAGAGTGGCACAATTAATCCCCTGTGCCTCTTTCTTGCTAATACATGCTAGGATAAAAAGGGGTGCTTTTTTTGTTTGGTTTGGTTTGGTTTGGTTTTTTTAACAAATCACCAGCTGGTAAATTGTGGTCCCCTAAAACCTCCACACCTCCACATGAATGTCTATTCCCATTCCTAGAAATTCACTCTGGTTTTCCTTGCTTGTGTAGAAGAACCTGATCTACTACTTCCAGACTTACAGGAAAAAATGAACCCAAAATATACATTAATTCAACTGCACAGGCTTCTGGAGAGACAAAAAAGATGAGAGATAGGTATCTGAGGAGCTTTCTTGGTGCATCTCCAGCACCATCTGGGCAAGGATAGATTGCAACTGCTGCAGAAACTCAGCCATGAGTCCCTCAAGCATAATTTTTCTCATCAGTGACCATTTGTAGGGTCATGCAAGACCTTTACAGCCATCTCTATTTGAAGCTGTGATTCCAGATCAGTTGTGAAGCTGCAGGTAGGCCCAAATGTTACATAACTGGGACCAGACCACCACATGCTTCTGCTCTGACACCCCATACTCAGCTTTGCCACGGCCTCATGACATGGGTGTCACTCTCTACACAAGTCCATATTTTAACTTATAGAGTGCAAAATACAGAGTCAGTGAATAAAAAACTGAACACTCCACACACTGTTTGTAGCTTGGTCAAACTGGAATGCAGAGAAAGTACTTCTAACTGTGTTTTACAGAAGGGATTAAGAGAAAAGAGCCCTGATCTAGCCCCTTAACTCCAGGCATCTTTTTGATGTGCTTCAATTAGAAGCCTAAAGGGAAGACCAGCCCTTCTCCCACACATCCTGCACTGCTACACACATAAATGCACAGACACACACACACACAGGTGCCTACCTGAGTGTCAAGGGTGCAGCAGAGACTTGTGCCAGCTCCTGCAGTGAAAACTGATCACCTGGTACTGCCATCTTCCAGCCATGCTGTTTTCACCATGGATGCCCTGATGAATTCACTGTCTCAGCCTTCAGCTTTCCCTTGCCTTGCACTGTGCCTTCCCCTGTGCTTGCTCTATTCAAACAAGGCACTTGCATGACCTTCTGGGTTTTCTGTTCCCTTAGAATCAATATGAACAGACTGGGACTTGTTTTCAACAACATCAAAACTGTTGTACTGGGCCATTAGCTGAACACTTTGGGATGTTCACTGGTGGGATGGAAAAGCTCATTTATGTACTTAATCTTAAAATATCATTATCATAAGATCGCACAGCTGACTGTGTATGGACTACAAACATCCCAACAGATATCCCAAGAGCTACTCACAATCAAATATCTAGACTCAGGATTAAGTCTGTTCCGTGGGATCCTTATGGAGGATGTAAACAAACAAGCACTGCCAGTTAGTATATTATTCCTGTGAACACCCAGAACACTCTTATTTGACCAACTGACCTTTCCATAAATTCTCTCAGGGTGAATTCCCTGTATTACCAAGGGAGAAAACGGCAGCCCTCTTTTGACTCTATTCCTGGTGAATTATATCCACAATCTGAGATGGCCCTTGCTGAATCCTGGTGAGAAAGAGCAGTCTATGATTTGGTCCCTGTGGAGGACAGATGAGGTCTCCCAAGAATTCCCTCTGAGGAGTGAGTAAGGACATCCCTCAGTGAAGATATGGAGAGGACAAAAACTACAGAGGAATGGGGATTGAATGATGGTGTGGGAATAGGAATGCAAAACCAGCAAGGGCAGCACATGTGCTCCTAGATGGCAAAACTGACAGCCCTGGGAATAAATTTCTCTGGCCCCACTTAACTCATGGATGCACTCAGCTATTCCCCACACTGAACTCCTTGTGTTGTTACTTACAGTCATCCCACTCAGAAGCCACTGAAGTTGGAAATACATTCTTTTAAGGCAAAAAGAATGGACTGTCCTTGTCCTTTGATCTTGGCTTTGTTGGGGGATCTCACAAAACTCACAGATAAATATGAACAATGGACTGTCACATAAATGACTGCACTTTTTCTTAAATAGATGGCTGCAGTCTGGTTTTCCAGGCCTGCAGTTTCTGAGTTTCAAAAGGTCTGTTCTTTCCTGATGTTTTGGGTTTTTGAAGCTTGTTCTCACAGCCTGAACATAAACATCGGGATTATTTTTGTAATGAACTCATGTTTTGGAATTCTTTCTGTGGGACAGATTTTCTTTTGATGTCCCTCTCGTTTGACCAATGTGGGTGAAGGGGTTGTCTTTCTTTCACCAATCACAGTGGTCTCTGGCAAAATGTATACAAGGGAGTGATTTGTTTCTAATAAACAGAGCCAGATCATCTCTCCAAGCCATCTTGGGGAAATTTGTGTCGTGTGTCATTTGCAACAGGGACAGATGGCAAGAAAGGACATCAAGTCTCTCCCACTGCACCTTGATTATACACAAGGGTCTGGATAACAAAGCTAGCAGGCACAAATGTATCAATGAGCTTTTACTACATCTTTCAAAAATAGTACTGGCAGCTAGAAATCAGACAGATATTATTTTTACTTGCTGTAAGATCATGTCGGGAACAGTGAATCATCAATAAATAAATAAATGAATAAGAATGTCAAGTCCACAATAATTTGTAAATTCTGCATTGAAAAAGACTTCTACATCACTTTAAGCTGCATTATCTTCATCATGAAAAAATGGATTTGATAAAATTTTAAGACATACCGTCTCATGCAATAATGGAAAAACAGATTCCATGGCATATTTTCTTCTGGATTACTTCAATTACTTTCAGAATCTCAGAAGCTATTCCAAACTCAAAGTTTTGCTTTATGTTTTGTTTTATTTTATTTATCATTTCAATTATCCCCGGCCAAATTAATCCCTGATCTCAGTTCACTGGCTATAGTTGCCCAAGATGAAGGACTGACTTGCACCTGCAAGACCAACAAACGGTTCTAACACAGCAACATCCAGTACTGAGCGCACAAAACCCATTTAAGTCAGTTTCAAGTTCAAGCTAAAACCAGCAAATTCAAATTAAAATCTCCTAAGCCAGATTCTCAAGATCATAACCATTAATTTTAAAAGCTGAAACCAGTCAAGGCCTCCTCTCAGGAGGTACTGAGTGACCCTTAATGCCAGTCAAAGTTACCAAGATTTGAAAGAGCTCTGATGCCTTCAGGGCTGGGGGCTCCAACAGGCTATAGCTCCCAGAGACCAGGTAAAAGTGGGCTCAGGGATCACCCCTGCAGTTTACTGGATTCCAGTAAACACTAGTTGGAATTTACTCAGCAGTTTTCAGGACTATGTTCCTAGATCCAGAAATTCCTGCTGTCCCAGCAAAGGGAACAAGGGACACGTGTTTTGGCTGCTAACTGCTGACACTCACCCTCAGGACAGAGGAATGCCCACATCTTCCTTTCATCACCTCTTTGCCAGTTCATAAATTTTTAAAGGGGAATAAACACTTTTTCACGTAATAACATGCTCCTGGCACTGGTTTTGCTCTGTCACAAGATTAAGCGCATAAATACCAGTCACTTCAGATGTAACACTGAATATAGACTTCTTATCTTCTCCTGGTCCAACACAATTACATCCTTCTGCATTTTCATTGCCCAACATCCATGTCTATGAATTATTCTAGGAAAAGCAAATTTTGTGTTACTCGGTTGGAAGGAAAAAGCCAGAAAGGGGTTGTTAAAGACACTGGACTCACTTCACCAAATGACAAAGTACTGGCTTTTGTAAACAATAGCAGCAAATGAGCGACACCTTTGTGGTCTCTGCAGAGCAGAGCTCCAAGTTAACCAGTGGATAAATTGCCATGTGGGAAAATAAAGCCATTCTGGTAGCTGACATCTGAAAGGCAGACACAGCAGGGGCTTCAAAGAGGGTGAATTTGCAAGAGACCAGTTTGACAGTGACACCAAGGCACAAAAAGTGCAACATGACAACCCAAGGTCTTCATTCAGATGAGTTATCAACCGTGGGTCTTGCTGCCCCTCTGATTTCATGCTAGATTTTACATTTTAGGGAGGAACTTGGAAAAAAATGACCTGAGGGTGCTCTAGGGACTCAGAAGACAGAAAACATAAATTGTGTTAATCTCATATCTCGCACACCCACCCCACACCCCACTCCCCCCCAAGACTTGATATTCTAGAGCAGTCAATACTGGCCGTGCTTCATCATGACGAGAGATGCAGATCTTGCACAGAATGAAGATGAAGGATTCTCACAGTCTCCTGCAGGAATGTAGGAACGATCAAACGTTCCCTGTTCTGTCCGCAGGGAAAAGCAGAGCAAAGAATCCTCCGTTACACTCCCGGCGGGCTTCAAGGCATTATTCATGGAAGAGGGATGTTGCTGTGCAAGATTTGAGCGGACGCTGACACACCACTTCCGAAGGAGTTCCAGAATTGGTTCCATCACGCGAAGCTGCCCAATGCCAGTCCCGGAAAAAAAAAAAAAAAAAAAAAAAAAAAAAAAAACCAAAAAAAACCCAAAAAACAACCAAACAAAAAACCCCAAAACCTCTCCACCCGACACCGGCGGGCTCTTGCTGCCCTCTCCCGGGATACGACCGGCGGAGGCACTGCCCGGCTCGCCCGGAGCCCGAACCACCGCGGCGAAAATAGCGCGGAGGCTTTGGAATGTCCACGAAGCCAGGAGCTGGATTTATGGCGTGCGGCAGCGCCTGCACAACCACAGCCAGGGATTCAGCCCATGTCTGGCGTTCCGTAACAGGGCACAGGGCTCACCCGTGACGGGAGATGCCGAAATTCCAGCCGGCTCTCGGGATGCCGAAAATGCCAACCAGCTCTCGGGCGCGCTCGTCTCTGCTCTGTCGGTACGAGGGGGCTCATCTTCTCCAGGAATTGCCATCCTCGCTGTCGAAGGCCTGCGGAAGTAAACAAGAGAAGAGGATCACACAGTACCCAATCGAACCCCACGTTCCGAGCTGATGACGCCGAGGATGGATCTCCTGTCTGTATGAAGAAGCAGTGGTCTAACCTCAGAGCCGAAGTTTGGCTGGGATTCGAAGCTTCTGATCCCTCCGTTGGGTGGAGGGGAGCCGGAATCATGGTCTCTCACAGACCTCTTACCATAAAAAACCCCCCACATCATGTCTTTGGACTTTCAGCATTGTCAAAAACTGTCCAACTTCGTAAACCCTGTGCCAGCTCTGACAGCAGTAGTGCCTTGAAGAGATGACCAAAGTGCTTGTCACAGCATGGAGCTGTGTCAGGGGAGAATTAGGTTGGATATAAGGAGAAGATTCTTCCCCCAGAGGGTGCTGGGACACTGAGTAGGCTCTCCAGGGAATGGTCATAAACCCAAGTGTGCCAGGAGCATTTGGACAATGCTCTCAGGCACAGTGTGGGATTGTTCGAATGTCCTGTGCAAGTCTAAGAGTTGGTCTCAATGATCCCTGCGTGTCCCTCCCAACCCAGCATATTCTATGATTTTTTTCTAATATCTGAATCTGCTGCCTCAGCTGAAGGCCATTTCCTCTTGCCCTCTCACGGCAGACACCGTGGAAGAGCCCGGTCCCGCGCTCAGTCCGCTTCCCGGTAGCCGCAGCTGCCCCGGGCCCTCCCCAAACCCCCGCCCCGTGCCCGGCTGCCGCTCCTCCTGCCGCCAGGGGGCGCTGCGGCCGCGGGGCGCCGCTCTCTCCGCCCGCCGGGGCCGCGGAGGAGGCGGCGGGCCGGCCCGAGCGGCGGCGGGAGGGACCAGGGGAGGGACCGGGGCACCGGGGGAGGGACGGAGGGAGGGAGGGAGGGGCGGCGGCGGCGGAGGCGGCGGCGGGGCCGGGCCGGGCCGGGAGGTGGAACGCGCGGCCCCGCTGAACCCGCCGCGGGGCCTGCGGGAGCAGCATGGCCGCCAGCCTGTGGATGGGGGACGTGAGTGTCCGGCCGGGACCGCGCGGCTTTGTGAGGGCGGCGGGGGGCGACGGGTCTGCGGGGGGAAGCGGCCGGGCCGTGGGTGGGGCGTGGGAGGCACTGACCGGCTGATACCGTCACTGACCGGCACCCACACAATGACTGACTGACACCCTCCCACCGACCGACTGACACCCTCACATTATTGACTGACGCCCTCACAGTGGCTGACTGACACTCGCACACCAGTTGTTGCCCTCACTCTGGCACCCTCACACTGTCTGACACCATTACAGCAACTGACAGCCCCACTCTAACTGACTGACACTCTCACTGACACCCACACAGCAACCGACAGACATCCACACTGTTCTGACACCTGACACCAGCTGACCCTCTCCCTGACTGACCCCCTCACACCACTGACACCCCCACGCTGACACAGTCTCATAGCCCCTCACACATTCAGACACACCTAAACTCCCCAAGTGACATTCACCTCATACATTCCTGTGCATGCTGACATGCTCACACAGGCTGACACACACACTCAGACATAAACCCCAGTCTGACAGGCACATTTGTGAGCAGTTACACACACAGACACACACACACACCTCATTGTCTGTCTGCAGCCAGGTCACAGCCACACTTACACCAGTGTCTCTGGTGGGCAGACACATGCATGGGCACCAATAAGTCTCGCACTTCCACAGTCTTAAGAGGCACTTCCACAGTCCCTTACTAACAGTGTGTACACTTGGATTCTTTGAGGATTTATCTGCTATTTTACCTCCTCAGCTGCTCTAGGCATTTACATGCTTATATTGTGCAGGGCATTTACACACACTCATGGTTGTGATGCTAATTGTGCTCACACTTGTAGGCATTCACATTTGTATGCGCCTCTCCTAGATTGTCCTTCACAACATGCCCCCCACCCTCATAGGGGTTATGACTCTCCTGCATGCACACACATTCACAAGCACTTACACACCCTGCTAGGTCCCTCATTCCTGCCTGTGTGTGTACCTGGCAGGAAGAGCACCTGTGTGAAGCACACCCAAGGGTGTCTTGCTGCCTGCTCACATGCACACTGTGAGCACACTCACAGTGCTGAATAGCCTACAGTGTCCCTTGTGTGCCCTCCACACACCCTCACTCTTGTGCCCCCGTGTCCTTCACCACTCACTGCTGAGCACACACTTTCACACACATGTACTCAACCCAGCATGTTGTAGTGCTCTGCCACCCATCCATACTGCATGTGTGTGTGCTCAGTGTGCTGTGGTGCTGCATTGCTGACACTGTGGTACACTGTGACACTCATGTGGTCCCTATGCTGCATGCAGTGTCTTTGCTGTCTGTCACACATTTGTACATGCCTGTCTGCACTCCACTATGTGTGTACAGGCACACTAGCATGTCACAACTTCCCTGTCACCTGTTTCTTGGATGTAAATCTTCCTTCAGCCCCTTTCTTGGAGCTCACACCAGTACAGTCCTGCTTGCATGTAGTGTTCCTCATCTCTCGTGTGTGTGTACGCACAGCCCAACACATCCCTGAGTACCACTGGGTACTTCTCTCCCACACACACATTCGGCATACCCAGTTTGCCACAGCATCAAGGTGTCCTCTGCTGCCTCTGCTAGTGCACAAAAACTTAAGCTCTCCCTTGTCTCCGTGCAGAGGATTATCTGCCACCTTTCTACAATCTTCTTTTTCATCACTACTCTCACAAGCAGGCCATGGCTCTTTGAGCCACACGGACATATCCAAGCAACTGGTTGTCTTTACAAATCCAGCTTTCCTGTACACACAAACACACCCACACCCACACACACCCACCCAGGATCACACTGCATGGCACATCTGTGCAGAGTGGTGCTGCCTCTGCTCCTGGAACAAGTCAGTTCTGCTTCACACTCACCTCCATAGGGCTTCACACTCACCTCCTTTTACATGTGCAAGTGCAGTACGGTCACCTTCTTTCACATACTGCATGTTCTGTCACACAAGTGGTAGAGCCACCTGGTACCTGACAGACACACAAATACTTGAGGGCTGTAGGTTACCATGAGCCACCTGTCTTACACAGGTAAATACATGAGCTATATATATTTTGTACATATGTTTTTTAGCTCCATGTTTCCTTTCACACACACAGCTCCCAATTTTAATTTTTATTAGTTCCCTCCTCCATTTTCTGTTATACACAGACGTGCCCTGTTCACTCAGGCTCTTCATAGTATATTTGATCCATATTCCATCACCATTTCCTCCTTGTCAGTCCCTTACATCACACAGACACTTGCTCTCCAGCATGTTCACGTACACTCTTACCTGCACAGTGCTGCCCTCCCCTGTGACATGAACACGGTCAGTGCTCCCCTGGGCAGGAAGAAGCACAGAGCCACTGTGGGACGCGATTCCAGAGCTTCCCCCCAGTGCTGCCCTGGTATCTCCGGGGTTGTGTGAGGCAGACACAGCTCTGCAGACCCCTCCCTACTGCAGCTCCATGGGGCAGCGTCACCTGCCACATGCCACCTGGGGTTGAGCCACACCTGTGTATCCACAGTGCTGGCCCAGCCTTCGCTTGCACCTGGAGAAGGAGCCTGCCACCTTCTCCCCTGCTCCCTGTAGCAAATGCTTAGTTTGTTGCTGTGTTTCTGAGTGGCTTTTGTCCTTCTGTGAAGCTCCCTGTTCTCTGAAATTCATGCTGTCTCTTGGGTTCCACTTTGCAGACTGTTGAGCCTGGTTCATGCATGCCTGCTGATTTTGAGTGGCATCGACCCTCTTAAATGAGTCTTCTTTTTGAAGTGTAAGGGTAAAATCCTTCTCAATAATGTTTTAACTGCTTAGAGGGACATTGACACATATATTCTCTTTTTTGTGGATGCCCTGATCTAACTTCCTTTTTTTTTTTCTTTTGCTTTTATAGCTGGAGCCCTATATGGATGAAAACTTTGTTTCAAGAGCCTTTGCCACCATGGGAGAGCTTGTACTGAGTGTAAAAATCATTCGAAACAGGTTGACAGGGTAACTGTTTCTGTTCGTTCTCCGAGTGCATTTAGACTAAGTGTTGCTGTGGTCCTTCCCTATCAGAGTGAATTCTCCCGTTGAGTTTTTCACCATTGCTGCCACCAATATGGGAATATTGATGAGATCAATGGAGAGGGCCTTGCTGACTCTTTAGCCTCCCCTCAACAAACAAGGTTTGGCCCTCTTCCTTCAGTGCTCCAGAACTCAGTCAGAACAGTGTATGTATCTCATTCCATCCCTCTGGGAATTACACCTCCCCAGGCTTTGGTCACTAGTCTGTAGTGCAGCTATGTGGTGCTGTCAGAGGTGGGAAGTCTGACTCGGAGCAATAAGAGAACCTTTAGAGTTAATTTGAAATAAAGTGAGTGGTTTTATGCAGAATAAAGTGGTTTCATTCTTATTCATGATTCTTTTAAGTGTTGTAATTTCAGTTTTCAGTAGTTTGAACTTGGGTGGGCAAATGGATGGTCAATGAAAGTAGGAAGTAAGTTGTAAGCTAAACCGTTTTCTATGTGCTTATGTTGACCTGACTTAGGGTAAGTAGGGACTATCCCTTGCGATCCAGCTTCTCTTTGGTAGCAAATGTTTATACTTTAAAAAGAAACTGTTCTATATATTGCAGCTATAGCAAATTTCCTACCTGTTATCTAAAATACAACTTTCCTCCTCAAATATGTTTTAAATGTATAACCTTTGTCTCTTCTTTTCTGTGTTGCATGTTCAGAATTCCAGCAGGCTATTGCTTTGTAGAATTTGCAGATCTAGCTACTGCAGAGAAATGTTTACACAAAATCAATGGAAAACCACTTCCTGGTGCTACACCGGTAAGTAAATCAGCCAGTTGAGAACCAAAACTTGGAAGAGACAGGTAGTGTAGAATTTGTATTTTTAATGATTACAGACAAATTCAATAGTTAGCAAACTGGGATTCTTCTTTGCTTTAGAATTGAAGTTATGACTATGAAACTGTTAATGTTCTTTCTCAAAAAATTGTTGAGGAAAACCACTGATTTCTTTGTGACTGTCTAGATAAAATCCAGGTGTAGAAGTGTTGTGAGGTGTGGGGGTTTTTATATCTGAGCATTTCTGCTCTTACCAAAGTTGGACTAATCAGAAACTTGAGAAGAACAAGGAAGAAATTAGACTGAATATAGTGTATGTCTGCCACAATTCTTCCATCTCTCTCCTTTTGCATAATCATGGAGTCACATAGTGGTTTGGGTTGGAAGGGACCTTAAAGCTTATTGCATTTCATCCCCTACCATGGGCAGGGACCCCTTCCACTTGACCAAGTTGCTCCAAGCCCCAGCCAGCCAGGCTTTGAACACTTTCAGGGACGAGGCAACCTGAGAATTTACCTCTGTGTGTTGTTGCATGTGTACAGGATGAGGTCACGCTGTCTTTTGAGTAACATTGATTTGCAAGAGGAACATGATTTTTGATCTTGTGTGTTCTTGGCCCTTAGCAAACAGAAGGTACTCAAACCTCTTTACAGTGGAGAAGGAGCCAGAGTATTGAATAACTTTAGTGCATAGCTAATGTCTCCTCTACATAAAAGCTGGGTAGTTAGGAAGACGAGGAGGAATAGTTGGAGAGGCTAATTTTAGGATGTTGACTCAAACATGTGGCAGATTAAAATGGGACGGTTGACACAGCTGTCTGTTGTACCCACAGGAGATGGCTGCAGTAGCTGGGGTGACTGATTCATAAAGCATCTCTAGAATCACCTAAGTTAGGGTGTTACAAGGTAAATGGATTCCTGTTTCAGAGTGGTTAATACCCGGAGTAGGAAACCAGGAGGTTCAGATTGAACTATTTGATCAGCGTTCCTGAGAGGGTGGTGTGCCCCATTAAAAGGAGTCAATGAGAGGCCTGGAGATATACGTTTCATGTGTTTGCTCATGATAAGACAAACTGATCATCCTGGATGCCTACTATAGTCACTGGAAAAACAAAGAGAGCAGCTCTTGCAAGGAGTAAGATAATAATGGAAGTTTGATTTTGGGAATACCCATCTTTCTTCACAGTTTTGTCCAAAACCCAGTGCTCTGTGGAGGGATGATTTGCATAACACACAGAGAGACTTACAGATGTCAGGCAGAGATCCAAAGCAGCCCAAATCAGTGCACTCAGCAGGCAACTGCCCAGCTCATGCTTTGCATTTAGAGACTTTTGTTTACAGAAAACTTGAGTGTGGCTCATGCTTTTATTTATTTTTAAATACTGAATTAGCCAAAGGAATAACAGAGGGCTGTGGTGATGGTGCTTTCTCTCTTTGCCAAGCATTGGTGTTCCCAGTTCACATCTGAGTGGAAGTACTCTCAGGTGTCTTGTTGATTTTAAATCTAGAATATTGCAGTGAAGAGTGAGATCCAAAAAGAAGGATCTAAATGCTTCAAAGTGCAATCCAAATTTTATGTTAGCTTGTAAATGATCCACAGAAAGTTGTGTAGTACTGTGCTCCAGAGAATGCAAGCACACAAGGAACAGGATTATAGCCTAGAGTTAAGTCTGTGCTCTATTTCCCAATAATTATTTACCTGTCTTTGGGGGAAGGAAATCCATCATACAAGGTCCAGGAACACACTGGGCTCTGTACTGAACAAGTGAATGCTCTGATCTCTGCAGCATTTATGATTGTGATCCAAAATCCCCATTTCTGATCCTGAGATTAACCCTGATCTCTAAGAGCTGATCCAAAGATCTTGGTCTCCTTAGACCTTGGTCTAAACTTACATGTAAGTTGGGTACAAGTTTCTGCAGTCTGGTAGGTTGGGGACAGAGAGTTTCAGATGTGCCAGAGGGCACAAATCTGGGCTGCTGGGAAGGTTGCTTCAAAAATATAGATGAAAATTTAAAGAGGCCTTCATTGCCCAATGTAGATCTTTCAGAACCCTTAACTTTTGGATCATACTAAATGTCCAGAGCCAAGTATGTAGCCACACTTCCAGACTCAGGTTGATTCCATTTTCCAGTGTGGTGGATTCTGGTCTACCAGTGTTTGTGTTAAATAACCGAAGTCCAGTAGTGGTGCTGTAATTTAATTTTAAGACCTTAAAATTGGAAGAAATTTAACATTTGTTATTACTACCTCTGTTCAGGTTTTAATTTTCATTATTATATCTGTATTGACACCAAATAAAAATGTGCTTATTACCTTAACTGGCTGGCCTGAAGGCATTGAACATGTGTTAGTGTTAAGAAAGTTTCATTAAATCAGCTTATTGTATTTTTCCCTAATTGCTTGAATTCACATGACAACAGTTGAACCTATGGATTCATTTTTGCCTTGTTTCAGGCGAAGCGATTTAAATTGAATTATGCAACATATGGAAAACAGCCTGATAACAGGTGAGTGCTCAATATTTAAATACTATTTTTTCCCTGCTTAATGTCTCTTTATTAATTGCCTTGCAAAAAATGTTCAAAATATATAAACCCAAAGTTCATCACTGCCGGTCTTTGATAGAGGGAGGAGAACTTACACTGTCAGTTTTGTGTTTTGCCCTACATGTGGCACAGCAGATTTATCCAGTGTCCTTTAAGGTATTTAAACTTTGTAGTATCAAAGTATCTAATTCATATAATGTAATTTAAGATCTATGTATTATAATTTAAGATCTATATTGGAAATAGCTTATCTATGAATGAGATATTGTTTTCTTGTTGTTTTAGAAATCAGAGATATCATGTGAGCAATAAGCAGTGAAATAATCTTTAAATAAAAAGCCTTATTGAGTTTGTTGATTGTGCTGGTTGAATTAACTTGAAAAAGCAGTGTCAATAAAAATTTTAGTGAAGCAACTTAACTGGTGACACTTTCAAGTCCCTGTTAAATGGTCTTTTAATACCACTCTTCTCTGAGTTCAAATATTTAGGCTAAATGGTAACTGTCACTCAACATGTCTGTTCTTTTTTTTTTTTTTTTTTTTTTTTTTTTGTATGATTGTATTTAAGAAATTTTCTTTTGATTTCTTTAGTCCAGAATATTCCCTTTTTGTGGGAGATCTGACTCCTGACGTGGATGATGGGATGTTATATGAATTTTTCGTTAAAGTTTATCCATCATGTAGAGGTGGAAAAGTTGTTTTGGACCAGGCAGGAGTATCCAAGTAAGTTGTCTTTTATTTGCTTTTTTTTCACCTTCATGTGGCAACAGGAAAGATAGAATGCAGCAAGGGGGAAAAAAGTTTCTTTTGGCTTAGATTTTAATAATCTTAAAATATAGTGTTCTTGGCCATTCAGTCTGCAGTTGGCTTGAGTTTTGATAGTCACCATGGGTGCTGTCACTCCTCTGTCAGTGGGAGGCCCTTTGTGTGTTATTGCACTTCTTAAAATGCTGAAAAATATCTTAAGTAATCTTGAAACACTCTTCCTGGACTCTCAGGTGGAATTGTGCTTTACAAACTTTAGGATATCCCGTGAGAGCTGTACAGGTATTTTTTCAAAGAGTATAGGGCAGACAAAACTGTGATTCACTGTCAGGTTCTCAGTAGCTTCCTTGTTTGTCTTTCCTGAAAATGTCTTGCCAAAAACAGGTATCAAAAAGTTGGATTTCTTACTGTAATTAAAACATTTTCTAAATAGCACAAAATTAAACTGTATTTTCCACAGGAAGGAGCAGTTGGTGAGCATCCTTTTCAAAGCACAGTATGGGTTCATTGAAGCACAATTTTCTGCTGTAATACCTGTGAGAATGTTGGGATAAGATATAGACTATGGCTGTAGGTCCCCCTACCTTCTCATATGCGGTTTCTCAGTCAGACAGGCTGGTTTAAAGGAATCTCTGAATGTCTCTGGTCCAGCTCCTGACAGGACTGCAGCCAGCACTAGATCGTAAATTCTATGAATTATGTGGCCTGGAAAACTCCCAGGATAGAAATAATTAAATCTGTCTGAGCAACCTGTTCCAGAGTTGCACTCCCCAGTCATGAAGTTCCTCTTCATGTGTGACCTGAACTCAGTCTCTCTGGCTGTTTGGTCCTTGTGCTGTCATTGCCACCTCTGATGTTGCTGGGTTGGGCTCTGCGTGCCTTCTGCTCCTTCTCAGTGTAAACCCCACAGTTCCTGTTGTGCTGCATCTGCTTCAGTCTCTGTCTATAGAACACTGTTGGTGCTGCAGGTTGGACTATTAGTTGGGCTTGGGGAACTGTGCATGGATGCAGACCTCAAGGAAAGGGAATCTCTGGTAGCTTGGGAAGTGGGGAAGGAGCATGGACTAAGAGTCCTGTTTCTGGGAAGAGGAAAGCTGTCTCCCCTGGCAGTGCCAGAGTGTTGGTGCCAGGGGCTTTGTTGGGACTTGTGCAATTGCTCAAAGCTGAGGCAACTGCAGGTGTCAGTGTGATGTGAGAGAGGATCTTGGGGCTTGTGGACATGCCCAGTGATGCCCTGGCCCTTCCAGCCAGGGCTAGATGATCAGGAAGGCCTCCTCCCAGCACCTCTTGTCCAGACAGGAGAGGAGCTTGGAGCATGGTGCTGTGCCTGCTTCTCTGCTTTCTACTGAGGATGCAGATGCTGGGGCTTTTCCAAACTTCAGGGGCAGGAGAGAAGGTCTGCAGGGACGTCCTGGCCAGGATGAAATTCTTTCTTTCCACATCAATGGTTTAGCTATTGGTCAAAAAGCTAAATGTGTGTAAGAGTTGTAAGAATCAGTGTCTGGAAGACTTGGAAGAATCACTGTCTCTCTTGTGGCACCCAGCATCTATTCCTGTACACTGCATCCATCTCTATCTTTCTGTATTTTGGAACTGCCAGTGTTCCCAGTTTCTCTTACACACTCCTGGTCCCATGTGAAAATCTGCATGAGTCTTTTGGCAACTTAGAAACTCAGTTGGGTTTGTGTGTGAACACCTTAAACTGACTTAGAAGTTGACTAGGTTGCACTGGATTAATTTGTCATAGTCAAAAGGCAGAGGGCAAGTTAAATTAATGTGGGTCTATGTAGAGTTTTGCTTGTGCTTAATAATCTAGTTCGTATGCAGATAAGCCTAAGCTTTGATCTGGTCTTTTTGTGAGAGGATGCATCCATACCTTATAAAAATTAGATATTTCAACTTGTGTGTGGAGATTGCTGTGCAAGGTACTGCATTTTCTGAGGCATGAACTGCTCTGAAATAGCTGCCAGTGGGGACCTCCCATGAGTAGCAGGTGATGCTGTTTTCAAAATAGCACATTACTTGGTGTTTAGCAGTTCCCACAGAATAGATAATGCACTGTAAATTTACACCCTTGCTTACGGCTTGTTCTTTTCCCCAAGTAGACAAGCCCTTCCCTCCCAAACGTCTTCCTTTGCTTAGATCTATTCCTCTTACCCTCCCACACCTAAGTCTTTGATCTTTCTGCTGCGTGAAGCAGCCCATCCCATGATGGGATCCTGGCACTTCCCTCTTGGATGCTGTTGCATTGCTTCTGAGTCACTACAGCATGAAAATCCCACGCAAGGGACCACGCTGGGGTTGGAGGGAGTTGGAGTTTTCTGTCTGGCTGACGTGCAGTGCTGCCACGCCACAGTGACGGGTTGTTGCAGGGTCCAGGGGTTCTGGATGTGCTGTCCCTGTTCCAGCTGTGCTCTCAGAGCAGGTTTTAGCTACTTGATATTAAGAGTTCATTTTCAGTCCCACTGTTGGAAATGCTGTTGTTGGGAATGGCAGAAAGCCTATTTGAATATATTCCTGTTGAAAAGCAAACTTGATTGGAAAGCATATCTCATTTACCGTAGGGAAAAGTAGTGTTTTCCTTCACAGTGGGGCAGTTTTGGATAAAAGCAGAGTCTGCCTTGTCAATCCTGTGCCGACTTGCAACTCTTGAGATTATCAGTATCCTCCCAGCAGAGATTTTGGGCTTTACCACATGTCAGTTCACTCATTTCAACATGGCCTGTGTCAGCTCACTTCCAGTTCTGTGGAATCCACTGGCACAAGAACTACTTTATGTTGACAAGTCCTTGAAAGTACTGCCAGAGCTTGGACATGTGGCTTCAGGCATTCTGGAAAAGCAACTGGAAGGCTGAATAATTTCATCTCTCCCAAAAGCAGGGACAACAACCCGAATGAACATTTTCATTCACTGTGTTTCACAAACCAATTCAAACTTCACTGTTACTAATTTTTATAACATAGAATGGCTCTTTGGGGTTTTATGTGATTTATTCTGTGTTTCTGCAGAGGTTACGGGTTCGTGAAATTCACAGATGAACTGGAACAGAAGAGAGCACTGACAGAGTGTCAGGGAGCTACAGGGTTGGGCTCTAAACCTGTACGCTTGAGTGTGGCTATACCAAAAGCGTGAGTAGAAGAACAGCTGGACATTTATATGAAAAATTACATCTGGTTTTAAATGCCTTTTAGTGATTTGGCTACATGTCCTGGATGTCCATCACAAAATGAAGGAATGCCCATGAATATGGGGAGTATCAGAATGCCCAGGAGTTCAAAGAAATTATAACATTAGCTCAAGACTAAGCATTTTACACTGTTTTGAATTGTATACATTATTAAATCCATACACATGCACACACACTGTAGTTAAATATGATTGTTTTTAAAGTGTATGTTCCTTTGCATTAAATTGAAATAGTTTAAATCTGCTTAATGATGTCAAAGCTGAACTACCTTGCTAATTCTATTATGATGTCTACTACATATAAGACTTTTGGGGCAGGGATTAACTTTTTTTTCTGTGTTTGTTCAGAACCTGATACAATGAGATCCTGGTCTGACTTGGGGCTCGTAGCACTAGGGTAATACGAATCATAGTAACTGCTCCCTATTTGAATAATATTTAGATTTTCAGTGACCTCATAAGTTTTGGGGGAGAAAAGGAAGAGAAAAGCAGAAAAAATTGGTGTATCATGGAGATTGATGTCTCCTTCTCCCTCCTTCTCACTAATTTCATCATTAGTAGAAATAGCTTTATGTGTGACACATTTTCATTTCCAAACAATATTTGTCATCTCATTATTTCAAATCTTGGTAGTTAGGTGGAATCCTAGTTCCTTGGGAATGCTGCCACTTTATGGCAAGGAGTAGGAATTCTAGTCAGTTCTCAGGGTATTTATTTTTTGATTCCTAGTAGTTCTTATTTCAGGAATTTTTTCGAGTCTGTGTGCTGAAGACAACCCAGTTCAGAGAGAAAGGGGATGAGCTCTTGCTTAGGTTTCTGTATGACAGCGGCAGAAGGGAGAGTTTTTTCCATTCTTACAAAAGGAAACTCAAGGGGTTTTACAAGGCTTTAAGTCTTTAACTCTTCATGTAAAGCAAGACTTAGTACCTTCTCTCAGAAAGTTTCAAATCACGTAGCTTCATCCTCTTTATCAGAAGGAAAAAGAGACTCCAATATCTGGATTGTGGTTCAGGATAGTTCTAAACTGAAGCTCATAGTCCTGAACTCTTCCCTTCCCAAAGCCAGAAAGTGATATGCAATTGCTCATAAAGAATAAAAGTAATGTCTATTAATGAAGAGGAATATGAATACAGGAAAGGGTATTAAATTTAAAGTCCTTCTTTCTTTATGAAAATGTATGCAAATGATAAATATTGCTGCAGTAAATAGCAAATATATTTTTAAAATTGAAATTTGCATGTTAAACTAAGCCTTGTCTCTTTACCACATTGTATCTTAAGCTATTTCACTGTTTTTTTCATACTTGTTCTGCACTATTTTATTGTAACTTACTCCTGCTTTATTTTTTGAAGTAATCGTGTGAAACCAATGGAGTACAATCAGATGTACAACTATAATTATAACCAGTATTACCAACAGTATCACAACTACTACGCTCAATGGGGGTACGACCAGAACACGGGCAGTTACAGCTACAGCTACCCCCAGTATGGCTACACACAGAGCACCATGCAGGTAGGGTAGCACAGAAACTCCACAGAGCTTGCAAGGTGGGATGGGAACGTCTGTCTTCAGCTCTGAGAATCTCAGGATGTCCTAAACTGGAAGGGACCCACAGGAATCATTAAGTCCAGCTCCTGGCCCTGCCCAGGACACCCCAACAATCCCACCCTGTGCCTGAGAGCATTCTTCAAATGCTTCTGGAGCTGAGGCAGCCATTGGGCCATGCACATTCCCTGAGGAGCCTGTTCAGTGCCCTAGCACCCTCTGGGGGAAGAATCTTTTCCCCTGACTCTCCCCTGACCCAGCTCCAGCTCTTCCCTCAGGTCCTGTCCCTGGTCACGGAGAGTGAAAATTGGAGCTGCCCCTCAGAAGGAGTTGCAGATCCCAGTGAGCTCTGTCCTCAGTCTACTCTGCCACAGACTGAACACACCAAGAGATATTAATATAGACCTCTTAATAAAGTAGACTTAATATAGCTTCTCTTTAGTGTTTAGCACCTGGTGTGTCCTGTTGCCTTATGGAGAGTATATTGCTGAGGTGAAAAAAGATCTGGAGGACACAAAGGGTCTCTTAATTCAGTTGTCATGGTAGAAGAGTTCTCTTGGTACAGGCAGTGCTCAGAGTGCCTTTGGGATCCTTCATAAATTTTGTTGTAAAGGATAGAACACGTCAGAACAGTCACCCCACTTTAACCCTGGAATTTCAAGAGCTACCTTTGTTAGAGGTTTAGTGTAGGATCTTGCCTGTGGAGTGTTGGGAATGGAACACAGGTTTATGTATGAAGAATTCTGTTGTAATAACTCCAGTGTAAAAGTCAGTCTCTTACAGTACTAATCAACAAGTAATGCTTGCAAAATAAAAGATAATTATTCACTGTCCTAAGGGGTTTGGTTTTCCTTGCAGACATATGAAGAAGTTGGTGAGGATGCATTGGAAGGTATGTTTCTTGAATTCTGTATTGAAGTTGTCTGTATGTTCTGCACTGCTTAGAGACAGACTTTCTCAAACAGGCCCTAATTTCAATTTATAATATACCTTTGAGTAAATCTGAGAAAATTTGTCACTAACACCTAGAACAGTTGCATCCTGGTTTCACGGTTGCTGCTCCTAGTCTGAACCTGTTGAGGACTGAAACTGTTTGATTTCTCCAGCACTGAGATTTTAATCACCTGTAGTACTGAAATTTTAATCCTGTTTTTACTAGGGTTTAGATTTTTTCTGATATGCTAGCAAGAAAAAAATAGACATTCTGTTTCTCTGTAAAATTTTGACATTTAGAGTCCAGAATACTTCATTATGCTTTCAGTTTAAAAGTAGAAGGTAATACTATTAGTTACCACACTGATAAAATATTTCAAGCAGTCATTGCTTGAAATGGGTCACTAAACCAGATCAGGGTATCTAAAACCCTGTACAAGTAGCTTTCATTTATTGATGCAAGAAGCTATCATTTCATGCCAGCCATTCCAGATTTCTGTCTTGAGTGGAATATGCACTATGCAGTGTATCTTAAAAAAAAAATTAAAATTATGTGGTAACAGATCTACAGGATCTGCAGTATGAGTGATGATGTGTGTGGAAGCTCTTAATGGCTCTTAAAAGCATTCCAGGAGAGCTTCCCTTTTGCTGAACCAAACATACCAGGACTAGACTTGGGATATCGCTGGATATCTCTTTTTCTGGTTGATTAAATGAAAGATTCCTACATTTGTAGGAAACTGAATTCATGTATTGCTACTGTATTATTCCTTTTCCTTAAATCTCTTCTCCTGTAATGTGTTACAACATGATGTAGCTACAACCAAACATAGAATCCTGGAATGCTTTGGATGGGAAGGAACTTCAAAAGCCATCTTTATTCACCTGCTGCCATGGGCAGGGACACCTTCCACTAGACCAGGCTGCTCCAAGCCCTCTCCAGCCTGGCCTTGGACACTTCCAGAAATGGGGCAGCCATAGCTTCCCTAGGCAACCTGTGCCAGGGCTTCACCTCTCTCAAAGGGAAGTCACATGTTTACAAACATTTTCTTCCTGATGTGTTTTAGAGTCTTTCCATTAATTCAGCTTTGTACTGAGAGTCATTCTCTGACCTTTGTCATTGTGCTACTCTGATAACCTGAGCTTTGGTTTGCTAGTGTTGTCAGGTGAGCTTTACACCCTACAGGGGTTTGGGGAGTCCATCACTGTGCACTGGGAGCAGCAAGGATTGGACCTGCTCGCTTGTTGTCCAGCTACAAAATGCTTTCCAAACATTTCTTCTACATGTAAAATAGGGCTATGCTCACACATAATGCTGTGGTGCCACTGGTACTCCCTTCATTCCCAACTGTGACTCCAGCTTTGAGCTGCTGGAGGTTTTGGCAGACGAGCTCTGGTGAGTGCTTGCAGCAGCACAGGATGCTCCCATCCATCTGTCCATCCATCATTTCTTACGGTTGTGCATGTTAAGATTGGTTAAAGCTGGTTTTTTCCCAGTGGTTTATTCCTGTTGTCCCCCTAATGGGTTTGGTCTGTCCCTGTTTGGGACCTCCTGTCCCACTGTACACCCACCTGACCCAGCCCCTGCCAGCCAGGGCCCAATCCCCCGATGGGAACACCCCATGATCATTCAATTCAAAAGCTTGGGAATCAGGGTCCCACCCTCTCTTTTGCATCCCCTTCAGGAGAATAAACATCTCTGCAAAAGTGCCTTCTCAGACCTCTACTTCAACCTCAACACTGAGGGATTAGGGACCCGAGAAAGCAGAGAGCCTCTCTGCCTTCCACTGTTCAAAGACTGCCTGCAGCCTGAGAACGGCCGCTCCTGACCACGTGGCCAGGGGACAAAGCTTGCCAGGCCCCATGAACCCATTGCAACAGTTTGTGACCTCAGAGTGGAGGGAGCAGAACGGAATGGGTGCCTCTGCCTCTGCTCCTGCCCTTTCCATCAGGGTGAGCCCCTTCTGGCAGTGCAGGTGGCTGCACTGGGCTGTGAGGTGCAGGTGTGTGTTCCCTCCCCTGGCACTCCTGTGGGGTTATCACCACTGTAAAAAGGGATGTGTTTGGATGTAGTTATTCCTTATCCCATTGCAGAGAGATTGATTAGGGCTGATCTAGTCAGGTTTGTGATTGGGCAAGTGCTGGGAATGTTTGGTGACTCACAGAATCACAGAATACTTGGAATCCCAGTCAGATCATCCAGTCCAATTCCCTGCTAGTGCAGGCTTACCTAGAGTATGGGGCAGAGGAACACATCCAGATGAGTTTGGAATGTCTCCAGTGAGGGAGACTCCACACCCTCCCTAGGCAGCTGTTCCAGTGCTCTGCCACACTCCATGAAAAGAACTTTCTCATGTTGAGGTGGTTGCTCTTTGTCCTGTCAGTGGGCACTACTGAACAGAGTCTGGCGCTATACTCTGACACCTGCCCTGGAGATATTGAGACTTCCCCCATGTTTGTTTTAATATACTAACTTGTTTACAGGGTGTATTTTTTCTGAATACTTTTGATGTGTGACCTATTTGTCTGTCTTTCCTCCCATAGATCCCACGCCTCAGTTAGATATCCATGAAGCAAACAAGCAGTTTATGGAACAGAGTGAAGAGCTCTACGATGCCTTGATGGACTGTCATTGGCAGCCTTTGGACACTGTCTCATCAGAGATCCCAGCTGTGTTATAGCCTTGTTGCTGAGGCATTGTGTCTGTGAGACATCCTGCCAGTGCGCTCCAGACTGTTACGCTGCCCCGAATCCTGCAGTAGTGAGGGGCGGCCCTTTCCCCACCCACATCTGATACTCGGAGTGTAGGAGGACTGTGGCCTTTCCTGTAGAGAACAAGTATTGTAGGAGCATCATGGTAACCTTTATTCATGGTGAAAATTAGAACTGTGACAGTTTTATTCTTTTTGTCTTGAAATGAACTCTTAATACTTACTGGGAATTGTAATTTATAAACTTCATCAAGATGGCACAGAGGAGAGACTCTACTCCGTCGTACAATAAAAAAATTGGTTTTTTAAGTAAAATTACCCTTTTCATTTTGGTTCCTGCCCATCTTTCCGTTTTGCCACCCATTCAACTGTCTTAAGTCATTTGACCCAACGCTCACGGATGTGTTATTTCAGAAAAGATCATTGTTGGACACCACTAAAATGTCTCAAAATCTCTCCAGTGACTGGGTAAGGTTCCTGTAACTTGATCATGGTATGAAAGCAGTCAACCCAAAGAGCACTTTGGATAGCAAAGACAGAAAGGAGTGTTCTAAAGCTACAGATTGATGCCTTTTACCTGGTGATCTCTTGCACACCTGGCATGCTTCACCTGTGTATGAGGAAGTAATTCCCCATAAACCAGCGGCTTAAAGCACTTTTTCCAGCAACCATATTTAAATGCTATTTTGTGTATCATGCCTTTATTTCTTTTTATTGTGGACACACCTTGATGGTCTCATTGAAATGGGGAGATTTTGTAGTGTCTTCCACTGCCCAGACAGAGTGAAATTGAAGATCTTGCAGCAAAAACGGGTCAGAGCAATTGCATTGATATATTGTGCAACAAATAGTTGTTAACCTGGAAAGCAGTTTTCTCCTGGATATTGTATAAGCTGGATGGAAAAGCAATATATTTAAGCTGATATGTTGCATTAGAGGTGAAAGTGAAAATAATAGCACTTATATACATGTTACAAGCCCTTTTTCAGGCTTTTGTGCCTTAAACTCTTGGAGAAATAGGAACAGAGAAACTACCTGTAATAAATATATATCCAAGGAATAGTTTGGTAACTGAAATTGCTACTGCTAGAGCATTTTGTTGCCTCCCTGCCCATGTTGATGCAGAGATTTGCCACAAAATTTAAGTAACTTTGATAAAGCTACTTCTAGTACACCTTTGTTTGTTTAATTATGACCTGTTTGTCAGTTTGTGGTCTTTTTTATCAACTGGAAGTAGGATGTGAGGGGAATGGTGATGTGACTGGAGTTAGGTTATTCCTAATGAGTGGAGCTAGAGGACTGCTGGACCCCTGTGTTCTCATCTGCTGTGAATTTTCCTCGTGCTGTGCTACTGTCTCACCTTCAGCTGCTCTGAATGTAAGGAAAGGAATGTTCCCTGTGCATGCCAGGAGTTTCAGAAGCAGGACTGAAAGAGAGCAGAGCTTTATATCCTCTGATGTGGCCGCTCACCCCCTGTTCTTGGAAACTTCGGTGGAGTAGTGTTGCAGAACTGATGTAAAGAAGGGCATTTAAAACACTTTCTAGATAATTCTGTTACTGTGCTGCCCTGTGTGCCTGCTCTTCTATTTTGGAGTTGCCTTCTCCTACCCCCATGAATTTTAGGTTTTACAATGTGGCCATCCCAGTTTGCTCCAGGGGGTGAAGCCTTATTTATTTATCAATATAAATTTATTCTGCTATTCTCATCTGTCCAACATTGCTGTCTGTGGAGTGTTCCCTAATGCCTGGATAAGCTATCTCCATACAAGTCTGTCTCTAGAAGAGAGAGGAGCAGATTATCAGGGATCAGACAGCAACCCTGTGTGAAAATCTTTTGCTCTCTGCTTTCGTTTTGTGGTGGAAAGAAAAATGGCAAATATTAATCCAACCCATCCCAACTCCTAATTCCTGAGAGAGCTGGGCACATACAGACCCTTGTGAAGATAATTTGGGAGTGCAGAGGCCAGCAAGGATGACCTGCTTGCTCCTGTTTACTGTTGCTGAAGAGCTTAAAATAGCTCAAACTTTCATTTCAGGAGAGAGGTTGATGCGAGGCTCTGGGCCTCCTTCCCTGGAGGTACAAGCCAGGCTTTTGGGGTTGTTTGGGAGAATCTCAGCCAAGGTTCTGTGAAACTGTTAAATCTTTGCCTTGTTTGGTTGTGGTTTTTTTTAATATCACACATCTTAATGTTCATTTTCAGTTCTCAGCCATTATTGCAGTGTCTAAAGCACAGGAGGGACTTACATGGAGCTACAAAACAGCCACCTCCTGGGATTTGTAGGGTTGCACTTTGGAATCCCAGTTAAATAGAGTGCAGGATTTTGTTTCTTCTGGATGGCTACAGGAAAAGCCCAGATTAAATACCATTTAATGTCACACAGGATGAAAGGATTCTATGTAGTAAGGTAAATTCTGCTTTTATCTCTATGTGCTAAAGGCAAGAAGTCCAAGGCAGATCATATCACTCCCTGTTACTATGTAATTCTTGAAAATTACATTTATATTGGCAACAGAGATCATGAAGCATCCTGCCTTTCAGCAGGCAGGTTTATAGCAATTCCAAAAACAATTCAAACATTCTTACTGTGTTCTTTAATGAAGATGTGATCATCCAATTTAGATTAAATTCTAGGGACTCTGATTGACGTTTGAGTTACACATACTAGGAATGTTCAGCAGAGCTGGAGTGGCATAAGTGTTTCCAGGCACAGAGTGGTGATTTCCAAAGGCTGAGCTCTGAGGCTTAGGGGTGGCCTCTTGCCATTAGCCTGTGTTTAATTAAAAGCTTGACAGTGCACATTGGGGTAGCCTGGGGCGATCCTGACCCCCTTCCAAAGGGATGAGGAGTCTGGAAGCATTTCTTTAGCACATGTATGGATAAGAGGGCTGAAAGGGGCTGACAGTGATTTTTTTTTTTTCCACATGAGCCTGACTAGAGAAAATTCCTGTTACTTGGTTCAGTTTCTGGAGACAGTTTCATATCCCACACAGAGACATACACAACACCCTTAGGAATTTCACTGAATCCCATTTGAGGAACAGAGATAAGTATTTGACTCTAATCCTCCTGTACTGAGTTTCTCATTACTGACTTGTTAATCTTCAGCTTTTGCTAAACAAGATCTGAGCGGAATTTTTACCTTCCAGCCTTGCTATCTCCCATGATCTTGTAAAGTATACTGGATACACCCATTTCTGGATTTAATTTGGAATTTGCTTGACCATGAAACTAATTCAGTGGCAGGATGGGGTATGAATTTGAAATGCAGTAGCAGAAACCGATAGAACTTCTTAAGGAAATGTCACTGACAGAGCTCACTTTCCCTTTTTTCCTGGTTAGAGCATTTCTTTAGAAAATATCTCCTTTTTTTTTCCTGCTTTAACAGGTATAAGTTAAAATGTTTTTTTCAGGTGCAGTCAGTTTTTTAAGAAGGGGTTTGGGGTCCTACTGGGCACACACTCATTTTTCCCAGGCATGTGGTGGGATTCTTGGGGTGTTCTGTGCAGGACTGTTGGACTTGATGATCCTTGTGGATCCCTTCAAATCAGGATGTCCCATGATTCTATAATTCAAAGATCATGCTGCCTGTGCTGTAAAATTTCCAGGGAAAAAGCAATGGTGGATAACACAGTTGATAGAGATTGAGAGCTGACCATGGCCAGGACTTGCCTTGTCCCCTTGATGTGTCCCAGGGAGCCACAGGCACAATCCACCTGCATCACTAATGCACACCTGCTTTTCCTTACTGATAGTTTTCACCTCTCTGTGCCTTGTTAGCTCACATCTGTCAGGTGTTGGAAACTGCAGCCCCGCCAGCATGTGCTCCCTGTCCTGTACTGTGGAAGAGGCTGATGAGAGACTCCCGGGAGGTTTCATCAGAGCTTTGCTGACCATTGTCATGCAGTGGGATTTTCTCTGCCTCTCTTGGATCTCCATGCATCTTGTCACGGCAGGCATCCAATGCTTTCCATTGCTTCTGTGAAAAACAAGGTTCACTTTCCTGGTAAAATCTAAAAAAATTAATAAAAGACAATAAGGACAAGACAATAAAGCAAAAATATACATCTGGCTGGGTGTCTTTGGCATTCAGCCAAGAGCACACCTTACAATTTCAGAAACACTTATTTAAATGCTCCAACATGTTGCATATTCATAGACCCTCATGCATTATTTTAAAACATTCCTTCCCAACTTGCCCCTCTTCATTCCATTTGTGGTCCTAGTCTGTTGCAGATACTCTGATAACGGTAAATCAATACATTCCTTCCCTGGGGTTCTGATGTCCATATCATCATCTTCATCAGATAGGTGAATCCAAGAATGTGAAGAATTTCCTGATTACCGTGCTCCGAGTTAGTTACAAAAACACTTTTTTATATTACCACCCTATAGCCTAAGAAAAATTTATTTATCACATTACTAAGTTTTGTTAATAGCAAAAATAAAAGAAACTACATTGATATAGCAGAGTTTTTCCACATTATATATATAGTATTCATTTTAATATTTTGTGAAAAGCCAACTTTACCATATGCATTTATAACACTTCTCTTTGGGGATTCTCCCAGTTGGGCATTTGGAAGAGTCTCTTCCCAAGCAATGTTTGCCTAGGTTTGAATTTCTGGGGAAGGCTGATGTTTTTTCTTACAGTACTCTCACAGGTTCTACCCTGCCTAGAATTTGACATGATTTCTATGCTCACACTGTATTGTGTGGCTGTGCCAAGAGACTCCAGGGATTGCCTTGTGACTTGGCAGAGCAGCTGTGAGTTCCATGGACGAGGAGAACAGGAGCAGCTGCTTGCACCTTGTCCCTGACAAGTTTGGCAAGGGCTGTCTTGGGGAGGGTTTGGCCACACAAAGTTTGGGGCTCGTTCCCAGACTTGGCCTTAAATGGCTGAGGGTTTATTTTGTTGCTGATCTGCCATGTTTGGAGGGAATTACCAGCTCAAAAGGCCATTATTGAGCACTGGGAATTTTTTCATCTGTTCATTTGTTCAGAACAGATTAAAACACAACCATCATTTTTGTCCTTTCTCCAAGGCTTGGGCAGGAAGCAGTCTCAGACTTTTCCATCTGATTTCCCATGATGGCTGTGCCTTCTGCACCAGCAGATGTTCCAGCACTCCCTTCCCCAGCCCCTTGGCAGGTGCTCCCACTTTAAATCCTTTCCACGGACTATGAATCATGAGTCAGGAGCCTTACAGAGGTATTATGTTGGCAAACAGACTTCTGTCTCTTCTCTACCCCGAGGGTGGAGTGTCCCCCTAGTTCCAAAAGGGAGGAAGGAGTAGGGGAAACGCAGCTGGCTGCCTTCAGTTTTTCAAAGATCAACCCCTGGTGTGGACCTTGCATGAAGGAGGAGAGAGAAATTGTATTTGTCTCTCGGACTGGAGAGTCATTTAGGTGTGCGTGTGGGGGGGGTGCAGCTGCTCCCAGTGCTAGTGTGGGTTGTGAATCATGGGATCATGAAATAGTTTGGGTTGGGAGGGGACTGAAAGCTCATCTCCTTCCACCCGCTGCCATGGGCAGGCACGCCTGCCACTAGAGCAGGTTGCTCGAGGGGCTTGGTCCTTTGGGACGGGGTGGAGTGCGGGGCTGGAAGGCGGGGAGGGAGGAACTATGGCGGACGCTGTAGGCAGCGCGACCTACAACTCCCAGAAGCCTCTGCGGGAGGGCCCGGCACCAGCAGCCAATCGGAGCCCGCGCGGCCGCGCTATAAAAAGTTGCCGCGGAGGCGTTTCTACCTTTTCCGGCTATGGCGGCGAGTCGGGCGGGACGTGTGGGGACCATCGGCGACCATCCACCGCCATCCTTCGTGACTGGGGCCCTCCCGCCGCTCGACTCCGCCGCATCGGCGTTCCGTGTGCATCGCGCCCGGCGGCGGCGCGTCGGTGTGCTCCGAAGGCTGCGAAGGGCAGCGGGCAGCGCGGCCTTGTCCCCGCCCTCCTCCTCAGGCCGGGCCCGGCCTCCGGTGAGTGAGGGGCCCCCGAGGCTGAGCTAATCCCCTGTCCCGGGACAGGCGGCCGCGGGCGGAAGAGACCCCCGGACCCGCCCGGCCCTATCGAAGCTGCGTCTGTCGGTGCTGTGGTAGATGCAGTCAAAAAGGAGCCGAGAGCAAAGGGATTTTCCTCGACGGTCGCCGCTCAGTTGGAGCCTTTGTAACTGTCCGGCAACATTTCGGGAAAGTACACGGCCTGCCATGGGTTAGTGGGGTTACTGGTGCTGGAAGTAGGCGGCTGCCGCAAATCCCTGCCCCTGTGGTCCAAACTGATGCACCCGGGGGTGGGGGGGTGTCCCGTCTTTCCGTAGTTTTGTTTTAATTTCCTTCCCTTGTAGTTTACTTAAAGCTCAAGACTCTCTTCTTCCCCAGCAGCATCCTGGCATAGAAGGTGATCCCGGGGCATTGGATGGCTGGTGATGGTCTCAGCTTTGGGTAGGTGAGATGGGCTGTCCAGGTTCTGGAGTCCTCCGTTGGGCTGAGAATTTGGTTGGTTTTGTGGCCTCCCTGGGCCAGAGCAGGAACCAGCAACGTTTCCTGCCCCTCTGCTATTTGCAGTGCTGGCACGAGCTGTTCCAAGGCTATGCTTTTTCTGTAGCGTTTGTTCCTGGGGCTGGGCCCTGCAAACTCTCTTAGTTCTTGATCCATCCAGATTGTGTATGGGGGAAATAAGGGCAATTCCTCTGTCTGGGGCTCACTAGAGATCAACCCTGAGAGCTGGTTGATTGCTTTGTCACAGACTACCAGTTAAACTCCACGTTTACCTGCATGTTTATCCAAGAGCTGTGGCTCCACACAGTAGCTGCAGGTCTCCAACAACATGCCAGAGAAACAGGAAGGTCTTTGACTGCTGGGCCTGTTCTGCCCGTGACTGTCACTCACCCCTCCAATACATTTTTGGGAATTGTGCTGTTCCTTGCTCGTGGTTTCAGGGTGGAATGAGTCAAGGGTGTGTCCACAAGAGTCTACAGCCCACTGCTCATATTGGTGGTATGTTGTGATGTTTTCCAGGGGTCCTGGGTGATCCAGAGCTCACCCATCTGATGGATAAATCCAGGTGAGAAGGTAGTACCCTTGTTGCATCTCCACAGCCCGTCCCTCCAAATCCCTTTCCCATCTGATCTGAATACCGATCTTGTGGTCGAAAAAGGAGGAAGAGTAAAATTCATGCTGGTCTTGGGCTCTCTGCAGGTGTGTCCTGTGCTGAGAGGGGCCACTAGGAAGACAGGCTGCACTGGCCTCACTATTTTGGGAAGTCTGGTTGAAAAGGAAACTGCTCATGAGAAGACATAAACATTGGGCACAGGGGGCAGAGGTGCCATGAGGGTTGGAGGGCTGGGATTTGCTGGGAATATCTGAGCTGTGGATTTACAGTGACCCGTCAACTTAAGGCACTAAACTCTCGCTCTGTTTTTTCAGAAGTTACTCTGTGGAAAAGGGTGAGAACTTCTGAGCCCTGTCCCAAGGGCTTCACCTTGCTTCCCATGGGATCTGAGTTCCCCATGGGGAAGCTGCAGGGTGAAGCAGGTGAGTGTCTTCTGGTGAACTGGCGTAGGGATGGACAGCAGGTTTAAACTAGATACTGGGAGGAAATTCCTGGCTGTGAGGAGGCCCTGGTTGCCCAGAGGAGCTGTGGTTGACCCATCCCTGAAGTGTCCAGGGCCAGGCTCGATAGGGCTTAGGGCATCCTGGTCTGGATGCACTCATGGCAAGGGCTGGAAGAGGGTGGGCTTTTAAGGTGCTTTCTAAACCAAACAATTCTGTAATTCCATGATCTGGAGTGGAGTCTGGAGGATGGGACAGTTCAAGCTGACTGTGCCTGTGCTGGAACTGGCCAGTTTTTCACTTGGACTGTGCAGATAGGAATGATCGACCTTGTTTCAGAGGCTTCTAATTGGCCAGAGTTGTGATCCGTGGTGCAGGGAGTGAGTGAGATCAGTGGCGGCACAGCCTGGTCCATGATGATTCCTGAGTCTGGAGACTGTTGGATGAGTCCTGCGGATATGGGGCTGAGGCCAGGCATGGGCTGCCCAAAACCACAGGGGCAGGGAGGGAACATCCAGGAGTTCTAGAATGTGGACAGAATCTGACACAGTGCTGAGCCTGACTGCTCCTCACTCAGCTGGATTCTTTTTTATCCTTATTTTCAGGTCTAAGCCGAGAGCGAGCCATCCCTGAGGGACTTGGTGCTGCAGTGCCAAGACTGTTCTTTCCCAGCCCTCTCCTCCAGAAGTGGGAGCTCTGCAAAGCCAGATCCTCTCTCCTTCCAGAGCTATGAGCCTCCCCCAAGTGTGATCAGACACTTCTGGGCTCTACTCACCTGCAGTGGGGAGAGGTGGAACTGGTTTTACTCCAGGTGTTGCTCAAGCTCCTGTCCAGATCCTCCACATGCAAGAACAGTCTGTTCCATGGCGGTTTTTTTTGGGGGGTGCCTGGATATCAAATGCTTGGTATTTTGGCAGGGAGCCAGTAATGCCCGTGTGTTTTGATCCCTGTCCAGGCCATTCACTTAAGAGCTGGTCTTAATGATCCCTGTGGGTTCCTTCCAACTTGGAATATTCTGCGTGTGTGATACAAGTTTGAATAAATGCAATTACTTCAAATCCTTGTGTCTCCCATGTTTGGGTTGCATAGGGATGTGGCATTAAGGCTGGCTCTGAGCCAGGGAGCCTCAGCATCCCCTTCCAGGGGGGCTCACCAGTGCGCAGAGGCAAATTCCTGTGCTTGCTGCACCTGCCAGTGGGGTGTCCCCCACAGCCCTCTGCAGGGGTCCCTGCAATGCAGAAACACCCAAGCCTTCATGGAGATGCCAGAGCAGCTCCTGCAACCTTGGGCTGTTCCAACACCCTCAGCTGGAGCCTTGGTGATTCTGGTTGCCTGTTTTCACACCATGGAAAAAAATGAATTGTGGAGAGCCACAGCCTCAGCTGGAGCCATTTTTTTCTGTCCCTGGATGGCTGGGCTGTGACAAAGCCCCTGCACCTGAGGTAACCTGTCAAGAGTACTTTGTCCTGGAATATTGAGCTGGTGCCTCCTACCCCCCTGGTCTCCTGCCTGCAGGTCTTGAGAGCCCCCTCCCTGGAGCATCTCCCAGCCCTCCCAAGGTCTTGGCTTCTGGGGGATGCTAGTGTGTGTGTGCACTCACTGCCTGGCTGTTCCTGTTGTCACCAAAGCCAGCCAGCAGAGACAGAGCTGGCATATGGCCACCACTAAACAACACCCTGGTCACAACAAAGGAAAGCTAAATGCCAGTATGTTGTAAGGAAGTGGTTAGAGCTGAACTTGTGTTGGGCTATTGCTAAGGTTTGTGTTTTGGAGTTTGGTGGCTGGGAAGCAGGCAAATAGAAAAAAATAGTTTTAAAAACAGGAGAATCAAAACCGCAAGTAACTTAATTCAGTGATTTTAAGTGGTTGAAAGAACTAAGCAGCAGCTCCAAAACATTTTTTGTATGTACACCTTGGAAGAAGACTTTCCTCAGTGTTATGGGGAAGGATGAGGTTGGTGCTGGCAGCTGCTCCCCTCCCTGGAACAGTTTGTCCACCCCGGCGACTGTGGGGCCAGAGCCGCCCCTGTCCCCAGGTGGGGTGGGGACAAGGGTGAAGACCTGTCCTGTCGTCGCACAGCAGGAAGGCGGTGGGTCGGGATCCGGCCAGCTCAGCCATGGAGACAGTGACAGAATCCTCCCAGGATCTCGACCCCGAGGGACACTTCCAGTTCCGCATCATCGTGCTGGGGGACACGGCCGTGGGCAAGTCCTCGCTACTGCGCTGCTTCGCTGACGGGCCGGGTGGAGGTCCTGATGGGGCAGCCACCCCCAGCCCCACCATCGGTGTCGAGTTCTACAGCCGAACTATCCCGATGCCACCCACCGGCAAGGCCAAGCTGCAGCTCTGGGACACGGCTGGCCAGGAGCGGTTCAGGTGAGGTGGGTCTGTGGATCCCAGCACACCACTGAGTCATCCTCCTGCCCTGGGGTATTTGTAAATCCCCAGCCGGGTATGCGAGGACAGGTACTGATGGATTACTGGGACGGTGATGTTTCAGGGGCCAGTGACACCTTGTGCTGAGTTTGCAGTGACACTGGAGCTGTTTAGAGCAGCAGCCAAGGGAGCAGGGCTGGGTCCTGATTGCAGTGAGCAGGTGGGCTGGGGCCGGGTGTTTTCTTTCCTGATTGCATCAGGTTGGATGCAGGAGCACCTGGGAGTGTGTGAGAGGCTCAAATGGGGCACTGGGGGCTGAAGAAAGTTCTGTGGCTAGAGCTGGATTCGGAGGCCTTCCTTATCCGTGGAAGCCTTTTGAGGACCCCAGGGTTGGTTGTGGTTTCTGTCCAGTTTCTGTCCCTGTTTCTGTCCAGTGCTGCCCCATCCCTACTCCACCCAGGGCTCTTGCAGGGATAACAGCACCACAGAGTCCCTGAAAACCCCACAGGTCTCCTCTGGAGCCCCCCAGTCTGAGGAGAAGGTTGCTGAACAGAAAATGGATGTGTAAATGGCCAAGACAGGTCTCCCTTTCCCACTCCCGAGGTCCGATCTGTCACCCAAAAATCTCCCAAGCCCCATCTTAGGGTTGTCAGTGTGAGAGCTTCCCAGTAGCCTTGGAAACCCTTCTTGGTATGCCCAGATCCATCACCAGGTCCTTCTGCCGGAGTGCGGCAGGGGTGCTGCTGGTGTTCGACCTCACCAACCGGGCATCTTTTGAGCACGTCCCTGAGTGGTATGGTGAGGCTGCGGGGGACTGGCTGCCTGCCTTTGTCCTGGTGGGACACAAGTGTGACCTGGTGGCCAAGCAAGCCATGTCAGCGGAGGAAGCCGGACACCTTGCTGCCATCCTGGGCATGGCCTTTGTGGAGACCTCTGCCCACAGCAACCTCAGTGTGGATTTGGCCTTCTAAACACTGGCTGGGGGTATCCAGCAGGCACTGGGCCGGGGCATCCTTGCCCCACACCAGGGAGGTGATGGCATCAGGCTCATCCCCAGCCAGAGTCGCCGCCAGTCCGCAGCAGGGAGGGAGCCCCAGGAGCACTGCCAGTGCTGATGGGAATAATGGGATGTGGGACCCCAGCTCATGGGGATGCTTCTCTCTCCACTGGGCACCTGCAGCCCTTGGGTGATTATGGGGTTGGGTCTCTCACCCGGGCTTGGGTTTATTTCAAACCTTTATTTGGGGAGTCTGAAAATATAATATGCTTCTCTAGGAGTGTTTTTAATAAACCTAAGGCTTTTCCACACTAAATAAAGGCTTTGCCAAGCACTGCATCCCAGGCAGGGGCACAGCACTCAACCCATGGCACAGGGGATCCTCTGGGGCTTATCGCTGGTGGGGCAACAGCACCCCTTGACTGGGACACTTTTCAGGGTGTCCTGTCCATGGGGAAATGGGAGCAGGCACCCCTGAGTGCCTCCAGCTGGATGGAACCAAAATGAAGGGAACAAAGGGCTCCAAGGGTGCCGTGGAGCACTGATGATGCTGGGAACGCCTCCTGGGTGGAGAAGCTTCCTGCCTGCCTGAACACGCTCCTGGTGCGGGGGTGGCAGGTCCTGGCAGCCAGCAGAGGCACCAATGGAACCACAGTGGCAGTACCAGTTCCGGGTGATCATGCTGGGGGACTCGACAGTGGGGAAATCCTCACTGCTGCGGCGCTACACCGAGGGTGTCTTCCTGGACGCTGTCAACCAGACGGTGGGGGTGGACTTCTACGTCCAACTCGTGGAGTTGGAGCCAGGGCTGCGAGTGAAGCTGCAGTTCTGGGACACAGCTGGGCAGGAGAGGTTCAGGTAGGTCCAGGGGTGGGGAGGGGTGGTGGAGATGGGTGTTCCCCTCCAGATTTGAGGTGGTGTTTTGTGATTCCAAGCCCAGGGAGGTCCTTGATGTGGCTGTGTTCCCACTTGTCCCTTTGGGTGAGGAACCACCATGCCAAAAGCCAAAGCCAAGGGAAAGGAGCCCTTGGGATTGCCTTGTAAGCCCTTGCTCCAGCTCTAAAAGGGGTATACTCCCCCAAGAAGCCCCTGAAACACCAGCTGCAGAGGGACTGGGGAACAGCTGGGAGCCCACTGGGTGCTGGGCAAAACATCTTCCTCAGCTCAGCTGCTAGGAGCCTTCACACCTCACTCTGCAGCTGTCTCCACCAGCCAGGCGGCTCCTGGGGATGGGAAAGCTTGGGAGATGTGGCTGTAGGGGATGAGAGAGTGGAAGATCTGGGTTTGCAGGAATGGGAGAGTTACAGGACTGTTGCAGCAGAGATGGGAAAGTATTGGGGACATGCCAGCAGGGACAGAAGAATTCCAGGACTGTGACAGCAAGGATGGTGGAGCCCTGGCGACATGGCTGCAGACATAGGGGCACTTGGTGGCTGTGGCTGCAGGAGATGGATGAGCTTTGGTAGCTGAGTAAGGACAGAGCTGCTCCTGGAGCTCTTGTTGATACAGCAAAAGGCTGATTCTCCTTCCTCTCACGGTGCTTTGAATGCAAAGTGCTGCTTGCAGGAGCAGGTCCAAGCCAGGGTCACTGTGCAGGCAGGAAACATGCTGCCTTGAGGTGGCACAGGGAACCCTGGGGACCACTCATCCTCTGTTTTTGGCACCCCAGGTCTGTGACTCGCTCCTACTACCGCAACTCGGCTGGGGGATGCTGCTCTTCGACCTCACCAACCGCACATCCTTTGAGAGCATCCGGCGATGGCACCGGGAGGTGACTGACACGATCCAGCCCTTCCGCATGGTCTTCCTGCTGGTGGGGCACAAGAGTGACCTGGCTGGGCAGCGCCGGGTGCACCAGAGGGAGGCGGAGAAGTTGGCGGCTTCACTGGGTGTCCAGTATGTGGAGACCTCAGCCAAGGATGCTTCCAATGTGGTTCAGGCCTTCCAGATGCTGACGGTGGCCATTTACCAAGCACTGCAGACAGGGCGGTTGGTGGCCACTGAGGCGTGGGACGGGGTGAAGAGCAGCGTCCCACTGCCGGTGCTGCCCAAGGCTCAGGCACTGGAAAAAGAGGAGAAGCAGAAGAGATGCTCGTGCTAGAGCTGGGGACACTGCAAGGCAGGGACATGTTGGGCTCAGGAGGGGAAGTGGGTATGGAACAGCCAGGCACAGGCAGGAGTGGCATGGCTGCATTAAATACCTCTGGTCACCCTCTGCCTGCCTGTTTTCCTGGGAAAGAGGAAGTGCACTGGAAGGGTGAAGTCCCCATGTGGGACTTCACAGGCCTACAGAGATCCGTGTCACCCCTTCCCCTATTCTCTCCTGTACTGACTGAGATCCCAATCATAAAGTCCTAAATCCTTTAAGTCTTCCCAAATAGAATTAAAACTGACAATTTTATCATGGAACTCAGATGATGTATCTGTCACTCTAGCTGTGTACATGCCTAGTTGACTCCAAATCAAAATTAACCATATACCATTCTGAGGAAATGCCCACTTTCCCTTTTAGATTAATCTTCATACAATATAATTAGCAAAAAAATCCTCTCTCTACAAGGCTGCAGAAAGGAGCTCCCCAGGCTTCTCATGACATGTGGAGTAAGCCTGGGATGGTCCTGGAATCACTTCACCCACCCTGGTTTCCCCTGCAGGCACCAGGAGCCTCCAGAGCTGGACAGGGATGATAAGCCTAGCTCTGCCTGGGACTGCAGGAGCCTCCCTCTCGTGCAGGGATTTGCAGTGCTGTTAACTCCCTCATCCCCACAACAGATCCCACAGCTTCCCTGAGGTCTGAGCAGATCAGCAGGATCAGGCAGGGGCATATGGCCTTTTCAGTGTCCAGGCACACACAGAATCAGGGGGACCTTGACTTTCTGCCCTGTCACAACATCCCCCTCCCAACAGTCCAAGCATCCCAGCAACGGGAAGGGGCTCACTCTAGGTTGGAGGTTAGGAGGGAAGTGACCTGGCCACCCTGACTGGCGGGTGAAGGAATAGCCAAATCCTTGTGGTCTAGAAGGGTCTGAAGGGGAAACCTCTGGAAGGGCAGCTGAGGGCATTTGATTTGTTCACCCTGGAGAAAACAGGAGAGACTCACCAGCGTCTGCAGCTCTTTGCAAGGGACACATCCAATCTCTGCTCCCTGTGACAAGGGACAGGACCCGAGGGAATAGCTGAAGCTGCATCGGGGGAGGGATAGACTGCATATTAGGAAACAGTTCTTCCCCCACAGGGGGCTCAGGCACTGAAGAGGCTCCCCAGGGAAAAGGCACAGCCCCAAGGCTGCCGCAGCTCCAGAAAGCATTGGACAATGCTCTCAGGCATAGGGTGGGATTGGTGGGGTGTCCTGGGGAGGCTGGGAGCTGGACTCAATAATCCTTGGGATCTTTGCCAGCTCAGGATATTTCACAATTTTGCTCCCTGTAAACTCTCAGATTACACAGAGAACAGCACCACACACAGAGCCAAGGTGACAGGGATCCTGCCCCTGCCATCCTGTGCAACACTGCCTGAAGAGCACAAGCCTGTGCCAGCAGCTTAGAATAATTTCTTTATTCATGTAAAACAAATGCAAGTATTTATATAAACACTGACATTACAAAGTACTGGAGCAGGTAGGGGCAGGAAGGAGGAAACAAAAACCTCTACAGATGCTTCTAATACTGTCCCACACACAATCAGATGCTCTGTCCCTTGGATAATCACTTGCACGATAAACCACTTTCAAGTCACAAATAAAAGTCTCTGAGATATGTTGCACTCTGAGGAGGAGTGAGGAACAGGGCGTAGAATGTTTTTGGCAGGTCTCCTCCTCAAGTCAAGATATTGCTGCACCATTAATAAAAAATAGATGCTTCTCTGTAAAGCATTAAAAAAATATCCCACAGGTGACATCGTGGAGGCTTCAGTGGAGAAGCAGGTATCCCAAACTGCACTGGTGGCATCTCCAGCTCTGCCCAGGGGCTATTTCTTGGTAGTTTTGCGGATCAGTGCCATTCTCTGCAACAAGAGAGGGAAAACCATGGGAAGCTGAGCACCTCCAAGCAGGCGACTTACTGCACAACCACCCACAGCAGGAACAAGGCATCCCAGGTGCTCCCAGGACGCTGCCTGACTTGCTTCCACACAGGTCTTTCAGGTCTGTTTGATTCTTAAAAGGGTCCCAGGCTGAAGCCAAAGAAGGAAGCGTCTGTGCTGGTCCACTTGGCACCTGGGGCAGTGGAATCAAAGCTCATTCCAAGGGCCCCCTCTCTGCCCATTGAGAGCTGCAGCATCATCCATGAACACACTGCAGGGCATCTCCTTCTAGGCTCCGACCATGGCTTAAAAAGCAATGTCTCAATGCAGTTTTAAACCAAAATTGTGTTTTCCGTCCCTTGGCACAGAGATGGAGTTGTGAGGGGCAGCTGAGAAGTGCCTGTGTGCAGCTCCCAGTTGGTTTTAACCCGCCCAAGCCCCTCAGCACTAAGAGCTGCTGCTTCTCGTTGGGCAAAGCCAACATAGCTGAGGAGACACAGCAACCTCAACCCTCTGCACAAACAGGTCAGGAGGCTCTGGAAGTCACTTCCCATCTGAACCACTTGGAAGAGGCCATAAATTCACAGTGCCAGGAGACCATGACCACCATCCCCATTATCAGCCTTGCATGTGATTCCTGGTGCTGTGAGGGCTCCTTTACCTGTTTGTGAGCTTCTGTAGTGCAGGCTTTTTTGTAGGGCCTGATTTCTTCAGAACCAAAGCCCGGGATCCACATGTTCCACTGGCGCTCTGGAATTCACAGAATGGTTTCAGTTGGAAGAAACATTAAAGCTCATCCAGTTCCAGCCCCTTGCCACGGGCAGGGATCCATTATCTACTCACAGACACCACAGCACCGCAGCTGTGCCGTGACTCCAGGAAGAGCTGAGAGCTGGGGGTAGAGGGGAAAAAATAGATAAAAGTCACTCACCGAGGTGCAACTGGACATCTTTCACTTCCAGGGTGTTGGACTTGCGGTGTCGCGCGAGCTGGCAGGCGGCTGTCACTACGCTCTCAATGAAGTCATCGGCGATCTGTAGCAGCATCTGGCGTGGAACAAAGGCAACAACCAGTCTGGTCAGCACTGAGCAGATGAAATTATGTGGGAAGATGAAAACAAGCCACCAGAAGCTGCTATTTAGAACTACAGAATGTCCTGAATTGGGAGGGACCCACAAGGATCATCCAGGCCAACTCCTGGCCCTGCCCAGGACACCCCAGCAATCCCCATCCTGTGCCTGAGAGCATTGTCCAAATGCTCCTTGAGTCTGGTCATCTGGGGAGCAGGTATTGCCTGGGGAGCCTGTTCAGTACCCAGTCACCCTCTGGGGAAGAACCCCTTCCTGAGCTCCAGCCTGACCCAGCTCCAGCTGTTCCCTGGGTGCTGCCCCTGTCCCAGGGAGCAGAGATCAGAGCTGCCTCTCAGGAGGAGCTGCAGCCCCTGCTGAGCTCTGCCCTCTGCTCCAGCTTGAACACACCAAGTGCCCTCAGCCACTCCTCCTGTGGTCTCTCCTGATCCTTCCCCACCTTCAGAGTCTCCTCTGGCACCCTCTAATAGCTTTAGATCTTTCTTATATTGTGGTGTCAAAAATTCCACTCAAAGGAGTGGATTTCATAGGTGTTTTCTGCAATTGCTGTTTTAAAAGCCTTTTTGGGACTGGGATGCAGAAAAACAGGGATGGCTGCATGGGAAAACAAGTGTTAAATGAACCAATGCTCCCTCCTTGGACAAAGGGCCACTGATCTGTGACAAATCCCAAATGAACTCTTTCTGCAGTCCCTTCCAAGGGTTGGAACCTACTTCTTCCACATCTTCATCCAGCTGCTCATTTGGATCCACCTCACGCACCAGGTCCTGTAATTTCTTCTTCGTTAAAACCTGAACGTGTGGGAGGAGAGGAAGGATTTACTGCCCTGCTCCAGCAAAGAAGTTGCCCATGGAGCGTAGCCACGGCCACAACCGCCTCCTCCCCCAGGGCTGAGTCACACTGTTGACACAGTCTGTCAGCTCAGGAATGGCAGAGATAAGAAATATCAGGTATTAAGGAGTCATTTTCAAGCACCAGTGGTTGCTCTGGACAGCAACCGAAGTGCAGCAGCCAGGATAAATGTTTCTGGCATTAAAATACTGCTGGCAAGGACTGGAAAGGCAAAACTACAGGTGTTAAGATGTAGACAGCAAGTGCAATCAACTCATCAGTTAATAAAGCTGCACTCAGGGCACGAGGGAAGAATTTCCATGGCTCAAGCACTTATCAGCTTCAGTTTTCACATGGAAAACAGAGTTGTGGGAGTGCTCGGTTATTCTGGGGCAGTCAGATGTGGCAGGAACAGAAACCACGCTGGGTTGAACAACAGGATACTGAGTCTTAAAAGACATGGGTGGAAGCTGTCAACCTGGTCAGGTCAACCAGACAGAGATGGGAAATTTCTGCCCTTCCTCATTCCTTCAGTGCTGTGGCTCTTTTGTGCTGGGGTCTAGCACACTTGCTAAGAGTCCAGGTGCCAGCAAAGCCATCAGGGAGCAGTGCTGGGCATTCCCCGTGCAGCAGTTTGTTATATGTGTATCAAAGACTCCATGCCAGGTTGGGTTGGAAGGGACCTTAAAGCTCATTCCATTCCACCCCCTGCCATGTGCAGGGACACCTTCCACTATCCCAGGCTGCTCCAAGCCCCATCCAATCTGTCCTTGAACAGTCTCAGAGATGGGGCAGCCACAGCTTCTCTGGGCAACCTTCACCTCACCACCCATTTCTCCCCATATTTCTCCCATTTAAATAAAACTTCCCCTGTACACCCCAATATACACTCTCCAAAGACTAGAAAAACCTCTACACCTACAGCATGCAAACCCCATCCAGCCAGGAAGCACCTGGGAGAGTGGAACTCTGGTGAGGAAGTCTTGCTCAGTAACTGATACTTTAATGAACATTATTTTTCTGCTGGTGATTTAAAGAAGGTGAATGAAGCCACAGGCAAGTCTGTGCTGCTTGTGATGCCCGAGCATCATCCCTGTTGTCCCAAAGTCAGGGATGGAATTACCTGGTTGCTCTCAGGACTGAGTCGGCCTCCTCCGCTGGGCGTTCCTGGCATCTTTGCCACAGTGGTGCTGTTGGCCATGGAGCTCTGGGGGGGGGTGCTGGCTGGTTCTGGCTTGATTGAGGAGAAGTTGGAGAGGTTGATCAAGGTAGAAGAGCCAAACTGGTTCATAATCTGCTGGGCTTTAGCTTTTAGATAATAAAAGCTTGTCTACGTCTCGCTTCTTCTTGGGGTTGTGGGGATCCAAACCAATCAACTGGAAAGGGAGAAGAAAGCCATGGTTAGCAAATAGAAGGAATTCAGCAGGGTGAACAGGTTTTTGTCCAGAGAAAACTGCAGTGTTCTGACAGGGCCTGCAGTTTATATATCAGGAATCTCTGCTCACAGCATGAAGGGAGAAGTGATGCTTTGCAGCAGAGAAAACCTTCCCTGGCATATGGAAAATTATGTTTTCCAGAAGTACAGTGACTGCACGCTGGTGACAGCAGCACTGACCCACCCACCCATTCATCTCTTGAGCTGAACCCCCCTACATCCACCCACACACAGTCTTCCTGAACCATTTCCCACAAAGAACAGACCACTCAGAGTAGATTTAACTGCAGGACATGGCTCGTTCCTGCTGCAGCAGCAGAGTCCCTGATCCCCACAATCTAGAGCCCTGGAGAGAAGGCAGCCTCTCTGGGGTCTCCACAGTGTGGGGGTCTTGTTTTTGGCAGCATCACATTCACAGCTGGGTCTGCAGTGATCCTTCCATGTGGGATTGACAACATTGGTTCATTTTGGGTTCTGAGAGCACAATCTGGTGCTTAGAGGGGGAGGAAAACATGTGTGCTCACACCTGCCTCTTCTTCCTCCCACACTGGGCTACTGACAGCCACAGGAAATGAAGTGGGATTTATGGAACTCCCAATGGTGAACCACAAGTGCATTGTGTGGTTACACAGATCCTCCAGGTGCTGAAGTTACTCGGGTTGTTGGTAATGGGGTGAACACCGACTGGCACCTCCTCTGTTTCTGCTCTAGGCCCCAGGCTCAGTGAAGTTTTGCTCTGTCTTCACTTCTCCATGATAGGAAATTCATCCAAACCCTGCACCTTCCACTACCACAACCACCGTGGGCAGCAACAATGGGTCTGTCACAGGGAAAGAATGTTGAAAGAATGTTTTGATTATTTTAATATTTTGATTAGTTTAAAGAATGGTTTGATGGCAGAGCCTCTCGTGGTGGGGCCAGAGATGGCTGAAAAGCTGAGGCTGAACTCACAAGAAAAGAAGAGTTTGTTTATTCATCTCTAAAGAACATTTTGCACACAGTGTCTGCTCCCTGAGCTACCAATAGACATTTCCCTTCATCAAAGCAAGCCTAGTTAGTTTGGATTAATTAATATCAAAACCCACGTGAGAAAGCACATAGGAGAATTTAGAAGCTTTTAGTGCTTTACTCCAACGCACATTCATGCGCCTGCAGACACAGAGCCCTTTGAGGGGGAATTTATATCCCTGACACCCTGCTGCAGTGCCCTTGGCAAGTTTCCAGCTCCATTTTAACTGAATTAACAATGGAAAATAATCACGCTCACATCCCAAACCCCTCAGCTGGCACTTCTGGCAGAGTGGTCCAGCACAAGATTGAGAGAGATCTTCAGTGTTGGCATTAGCTGGGGCTGTTCTCAGGCTGTTCACCCCATGTCTCACTTCACAGACCTACAAAGCATAAATTCCTACCTGCTATGCAGGAAAGGAAGCACCAAAATCCTCATTCATAAAGCCCCAAAATCCTTAGGCAGAAGCACTTTAGCAGCATAAAGTCGTTTTGTTGGTTTATTCCCAGATCCTACTGCACCCTTCACATGCCACTAAGATCCCTGAACACAAAACTCAGGGGAGGAGCAGATTCATAGGGTAAATCTCACATGCCAGCCCCATTTACTTACAGCTATCTGAGTATCTAGATCTTTAATTACATCAGCAACTGCTGTGAGCCCAGTGAGTGGAGAAGCCATAGCCCACACCCCTCCCAGAACATCACCAGTCAGCATTACCTACTCTGGCGTTCTCCTCTTCCACTCTCATTCCTACAGAAACACCAGATATTTTTTGTATCACCCATTCTACGTAAGATGGTTAGAGGAAACAGTTTCATAAGTTGTCCTCACTACAGTGCCACAGATTTCTTTGTCAGAAAAGGCCACACAGTCACTGCTGAAGAGGACAAGCATCCCACAGGATTCTGAAGAAAAATATGGCCAAACTCCCTTTTTCTGCCAGGAAACAGAGCATCCTGGTACCTGCTGATGTGCAGGTAAGCCCAGACCCTCACAGCAGCAGCACCCTCCAGGGCAGGAGGAGGTCTGAGTGCTGCGATCAGCCCCATAACTTGTTCAGCTCTGGGACAGCACAGCATTAGAGCCACAATTAAAATCCATGTTAACGACAAACAGTACATTCCCTGGAGTGCTCAGGGGGCTCCCACTTCTATTATCCATAGTGATTTTCAGCAAATATCTAAATACAATCAAAGAATCTCAGAACGGTTCGGGTGGGAAGAAACCTTATGCTCATCTCATTCTATCCCCTGCCATGCGCAGGGACCCCTCCCACTGTCCCAGGCTGCTCCAAGCCCCGTCCAACCTGGCCTTGGGCACTGCCAGGGATCCAGGGGCAGCCACAGCTGCTCTGGGCACCCTGTGCCAGGGCCCCACCACTCTCACAAGAGGAATTCCTTCGCAGTATCGCATCCATCCCTGCCCTCATTAGCAATGGCAGTAGGAAGCCAATCCCTGTGTCCCGTCCCTCCAGGTCCTTGTCCAAAGTCCTTCTTCAGCTTCCCTGAAACCCCTTTAGGTACTGGAAGGGGCTCTAAGAGTCTCTCCGGGGCCTTCTCTTCTCTAGGACGAACAACCCCAGCTTAAAGCGCTCACCAGCGCCACGGAGCCCACCGGGATGGGAACGAATCCCTCTCCCAGTGCAGAACGTCTCCGCCGGGAGTCGCGGGGCAGAGCGAAGGTCACCGACCGCCACCGAGACCGACTCAGCGCCCACTCTTGTGCTCCCTCTCGGATTTGCAACAGCCGGTGTGGAATCCCCCAAGTGCTCCGCTCAGCCCCCTCGAGCCCCCCGTACCTCCCCATGACCCGCGGGTACTCCGCTGGCCCGCCACCACCGCCGCGCTCCCTCGCCGCCCGCCGACACCCGGCAGCACTTCCGCTTCCGGCCGCCGCCGCCGCCAATGGGAAGAGAGGCCCCTGCGAGCGCGCGCATCACCGCCAATCAGGACCGAGTCCGCCTACGCGCGCTTGCGCGCCGTGGCGCTCCCGCCAAAGGCGCGGCTCCTCCCCGCGCTGCCTCAGGGGAGAGGTGTGCCCAGCATGCCTCGCGCGATTTGCATAACCCTAGCCCGCTAAAAAGCGGGGAAAACGGCACTTTTTTGAGGGAAAAGCAGCAGAAATAGCGATACGAAATAAGAAAATGGATGAGGAAGGATAAAAGAACAGATAGACCCGATGTTATATTTGGTGTCTGCCGCGTCCGTCGCCGTGACCTGCCGGTGTACCGGCGCTTTCCCAGTGTCGGCTGGGGGAAACGAAGACTCTAAAAAGGGCTTCTGCCGTGCGTGGCACGGGGGGGCTGCGTGCCACCCCCGCGGAATCGACATCAAGAGATTTCGGAAGCACAATTTTTGAAAGGGAGGGAGGCCGGTAATCGCCCGTTCCGGCGCCCTGCAGTGGGTCAAAGAAGAGAGCGGCAAGAGAGCGCCCCGCAGGGCGCGGCGGGGGCGCGGGGCGTCTCCTGCCGTGTCTCCACGCAGGGTCGCGGGAGAGGCCGAGGTTATGATACTACGAACGGCGGGGAAGGTGACAATGACTTGCAGCACCCCAGGACGACCGGGTGGTTGGGTGATTGCATCGCAGGTCAGCAGGCGTTGGAAGGCACTGCACTCCAGAGCTGTCTTTTCAATACATGTATTTACACAGAATTACTTTAAAAAAGCTCCCTGCTAGTGTGGGCAAGGTCCTTCTTTATACGCCTTCCCCCCACCCAAAATCGTGCTACTGTGCTCCCCTCATCACAAAGCTTCATGGTACACGTGTGCAATGGGACAATGCTTAGGCCCCCCGCGGGACCCGGCAGAATAGGGGCTGCCAGTCCGCTCCACGCCAGCTGGCAGCGCCCCCGGCCGCAGGGCAGGGCTCTGGTACTGCACCAGGCAGCACCCAGCAGGCCCTGCGATGCTGCAAGTGCTGTGGCGCATCCCAGCGGGCTCCGGCTCACTGAAGGGCAGGGCGTACTCAGGCTCTGGCGGCAGTGGCTCCGCATATTCGTGGCACTTTCCTGGGACGTCGTAGTGGCTCAGGACCAGTGGCAGAGTGTAGCCCTCTTCCAGGAGTGGCTTGAAGGTGGAGGGACCTGTCTGGCTGCTGGGGCCCACCTGCACCAGGTCTGGCTCAGCATACTCTGAAACAGAGGCTGCTGTGTCAGGAGGGTCATGGTGCTGTAGGTGGGGTGGGTTGAAAAACTGAGCATGTTTGAACTTTCAGGGATAGGAAAACTGCCAAAACCCACCCAGGGCAAGGCACCCACACATGGAGACCCCACATTCCTCTGCCACACCACAGAGACGGGCTCCCTGCTGTCCCCAGCCACCCTCCAGTGCCAACAGCTGTAACTCAGGTGGACTAATACTACTACTACTACCACCATTACTAAATAATGAGTGGTGTTACTACAATAAACTATAATAATTAATTATAATAATTAAATGGGCATGTCTAATTTATCAGGGCCTCCCTGTTGCACAGGACCCCGATGCAGGAGGGGTCAGACCAGAATGTGGAGGGAGGTGTAATTGGGAAGACTTGGCTCCAGCCTTGGGCTGAAGGGACCATTTCACGCCCTCATGCCTCTGTTACCTGGCAAATGGGTCTGGCTGAGGTCCCCTGGCATGGGGGCCACGGGGAAGGAGGCCGGGCTGGAGGCTGGCAGGCTCTGCAGGGGGCAGACCCGGCTTGACTCCAGCTTGGGGTATCCTGCACAGGGAGAGGAAACCCTCAGTTGTCACAAGATGTCACCTGGATGTGCAGGTGCCCCTGGGGGGCGGGACAAGTCTGAGCTTGGTAGCAGCACCAGTTAAATGAGCTGCACCCCCCGGCACACAGAACTCTGATTCTGGGAAGGAGTTATGGACCCTTTTACCTTTTGTAATCCCACAGTTCAGCTCCGCTGCTGACTTCCTGCCAAGGGGAGAGGCGAGATGGGGCAAGAGGTCCCAGCTACCCCGTGCCACCACCACCCATCTCCTCACACCCACTGCATGAGGGGCTGCACCCCTTGGGACCTGGTAAGCAGCTGGATGAAGCTGCTGCAATTTGGGGAGGTGATGCTGAGTCTCCCAGGGCAAAGCAGAGGACAAGACAGGACCAACCTCTTCCTGTGGCAGAGGAAACCCAGGAGCAGGAGGCAGGAGCAGAACAGCACAGAGCCACCAATGAGCAGCATCACCAGCATTGTGGAGCCTGGGGAGGGAGGGCAATGTCAGATCCCCAGTCCCCATCCCACCCCTTTGCACCCGTGAGTACCAGGAGCCCACCTGGGGGCACTAGAGGAAGAAAATCAATGTGTTCCCACAGAGGGATGAAGCCCCAGTGGCACCTGGAACAGCAAAAGACAATGATGCACCCCAAGGACAGCCCCCCATGGCACCCACCTGCCTTCTCTGGGTCTAGGGCGATGCCAGGGATGGGAGTGTGGCTTGCTGGGCAGCTGGTGGGTTCAAGGACCTCCTTGGGGACGCTGGGCACTACAGGGCAGAGCGGGGACTGTGATTGTGGGACCACCGCTGGTGCACAGGGAGAAGGCCCCAGGAGGACATTTTGGGGGTGTGAACTCATGTGGAGGGTCTCACCATAGGGACGGGGTGCACGGACCCGTGCCAGCTGGCAGCCCACCAGGGCCACCTTCAGGGCCACGCGCTGGTGCCAGCTCTGCGGTGTGACACGGATGTAGCGGGCGATGATGGGGGGGATAAAGTTGTTGGAGACCTCCCCCTGGCTGTCAGCATTTCCTTCAAACACCTACCGGAGAGGGTGAAGAGGTGCCAATGGCCAAATATCCATAGGCAGGGGTTCTCAGCCCCGTGACGTTCTCCCCGTGCCCACCTTGTCCTCCTGGCCACTGCTGCCTCTGTAGGGTCTCCAATTCTTCCTGTCACGGCTAGAGGAGACATGGTAGGATGTCACGTAGTAGTCGTGCTGCTCGGAGGAGCCCTTTGTGATGATGCCTGTGAATGCAGGAGGGGGGTCCCCACTGTCAGTCAGGGGTTGCAGGGCTGGGAAGAGACGCCCTCTACTCTCAGTTGGAATAACCCCCATCTCTGGGATACTCAAGACCCAGCTGGGAAAGGATTAGGAGGGGCAGGACATGTCAGTGGGCAAAGGGGGAACCTTCTGACCCTGGGGGGGGGTTTGGGTGGTAGATTCCAGTGTGGGACGCTTTGGTCCACCCCCAGGAACCAATAACCTCCAGCCCCAGCTGCCAGCCCTGCATTCCTCCCTCCTCCAGCCTCTGGCTGGACAATGTCCCCATTTTCCTCGCTGCAGTCGCCAGCCACTGGCGCACAAAGCCCCTGCTTTTGGCAGGCTCAGGACGGACAAAAGATGCTCACTGGCACCAGATGCAAGAGCATAATATTAACTTGTTCATCCCAGAAATGTCTGCAGATGAGGGGGCAAAGGGACAAAAGGAGGACAGGAGCAACTGGGGGGTTGGTGTGCTCTGCATCCCAGTTTGCACTAGTAAAACCATGGCACATTGAATTCCATGTGCCATCCTGGGAGTTACAGGGGTGCAACTGCCCTGGGCAGTTTTGTGGGGATCAGTGAAGCTGGCACAGTGGGAGGACAGTGGTCAGGGTTGCATGGGGACACAGGCAGCTGTTGTCCTTCTCTGATGGTGAACTCTCACCTGTGACATTCTTTCGGGTGCCCAGATCCAGCTCCAGCCAGGCAGCCTCAGCGCTGGGTTCAGCGGCCCAGGAGTGGCCAGTGGTGCTGAGTGCCGCCTGTTCGGCCACCCAGGCTCGGTCCTGGCCCAGCACATCCACCTCGTGCCACCAGGACGAGGCATTGAAGGCAACCACCTCCAGCATATCATCACAAGCTGGGGATAGAAGACAGCATGCTGGGAACCCAGAAACCCCAACCAGGCACATGGGGGTGGTACCAGCTAAAATCATGCCTTAATTTTAGGGGAAATGGGAAAAATACCTTTGTGGAATACGAGTCGCTTCTCAGAGAGAGATCCCCTTTGTGGAAGAAAGGGGGAGCATCAGTTGGGGTGACCAAACCTGGGGTGTCTGAAACTGAGGGCTGGCAGTTTCCCAGTGTCAGGACAGGTGGGAAACACACACACCCCCACAGTTCCATGTGGGGTGCAGCCCCATCCACTCCTCACCCACCTGTTGGAGCGAAGCCCATTGGCAAAGGCTGACTCGTAGAGCGTGATCCCCTTCTCCCGGGACAGGGTGACCTGCCCGCCCAGCTCATCCGCAATCACCCCGGCATGCACGGCTGCCTTGCACAGCACTGATGTCTGCAGGGAGTGGGGTGTAAGTGCAAGCCCCCACAGCAGGCCTGAGCACCCCGTGGGGCGCCCCAAGGCCATACTCATGACCTCTGGGCTGCTGGGGGTGACAAGCAGTGGCCACACATGCTGTAGGGACCATCCCTGGTGGGTGCACCATGGTGCCCACACTTACGTCCCGGTAGCCCTGGCTTGGGTTGCCCCAGATGTCCCCATGGATGTCCTTGCAGCCTGCAGGGCAGTACACACTGAAACACATGGTGAGGGGTGGGTCAGGGCTCCCTCCCATCCAAACCCCCTCCACATACCTGCTCTGCTCCCCATCCCACCAGAGCTCTACCTCAGGAGAGGGATGGGGATGAAACCAGGGCTGATGGGAACCCCTGCATCAGGGAACACCAAAATGGGACCATTCTCCACCCCCTGACGACTCACCTGACATGCTCCTGGGTGTAGTGGGTGCCTCGAACCAGGCAGGAGACCAGGTCTGCAAGGCAGGGACACCCCAGGGTGAGGGACCCCCACCTGCCCCACAGCACACACCCAGGGCACCACATTCCCCTTCCAAACTGAACTCTGCCCTTCATTTGGATCCTACCCTTCACACCCCCATGTCTGGAGGGGCAGGGAGAGATGGCCCCTTGTTCCCTACAGCCATTGGCCCCATGACATAATCTATGGTGTCTGTGGCTCTGCCTGATATTGGAGGTTCAGGGTTCTCTAAGGGGTTCCAGCTGTCTGCATGGCCTGGGGTCTCCCATGTTTGCCCCTAGCCAGGATGTTCAGGGAGCTCAGGGCAAGGGGAGCTCATCCTGGGGTCAGAAAGGAGCTGCCTTCATGCCCCTGCCTGGGCAAGGACACATCCCAGGGGTGTCTCTGCGTCCCAGGGGATGCTGCCCCCATACCTCGGTGCTGCGAGGTGGCATAGGACAGGAGGAGGCCTCGTCCTGAGCGGTGGCTGGTGCTGTTGAACAGGACGGTCACAGTGCTGGAGTTTGTCACCAGAAGTGGGGCAGAAGGAACAGAGTTCCTGCAGTAGGGCCCTGCCAGCAGGGATGACACCATGAAGATTTGGGGTCCCTGGGGACATGCTTGGGCACCTGGACCCCAGGACTTCACCCCTCCCAGCTTGGCCCTTGCCAGGACCAGGAGAGCTCAGACATTTGGGCTGTGCTCAGGGTGGTCCCAGTGTTGTTCCACATCCAGGGTGTCCCAGCACCAGGGTGCTGAAGGGTGGTCCCATGCAGTGTGGCCCCATGCCAGGTTGGTCCCATGCTCCAGAATGGTCCCATGCCAGGACAATCTCATGAGAGGGTGGTCTAATGCCCAGGCTGGTCCCAGCCCCAGGGTGGCCCCATTGCCCTCATCAGACACCTGCCATCACATCCCCCACTGCGGAGACTGGTGCACGCAGCATCACCCCACAGGACCCCAACATGGGAGCTGTGTCTCCTCCACATGTCCCCTTTCACAGGTGCTGCTGAAGCTGCCTCCTAAAGTGCCCCTCCCCCCATTTAATTCACATTCATTTGCAATTCCATCTCCCTGATTAAAACTTCTGCTTAGCAGGCAGGTGGATTTCTTAGGGGCATCTCTGGTCCCAGCTGGGGACAGCAAGTGGCCCCAGTCCCTGGACTACCATCACCCCCTGTCTCCCACATTGCTCTGCTCTGTATAATGTCCATCTCTGGGGCCTCTGGGCACCCAGAGGTGTTTTGAGTAAATGCCATCGCTGTCCTGGGGACAGGGAACTGTGTCCCTGTATTCCCCTGGGGCTGCTGGTGATGCCTCTCCCTGTGCCTCAATTTCCCTACCCTGACCCACACCCTCATCCTGCCTGGGTCATACTGAACTGGGTGGTCAATCCCAGGGGACGTGGGACACGTGTGCATGCAGAGATGTCACATACGTGACAGAATGGAGGTCTACACGATATGCAGATGAGATGTAGATGACCTACATGCAGATTTCCCTTCCACTGGTTGCCTGATGCCAGCGCTGCCCTGGGTCAGTGGTGCCACCTCTGTATGGATCTCAGTGACACCCTGGGAGCTGGGAAACCCTCAGCTGAGCTCCAGAGGCTGCCACTCCCATGAGGACCCTGCCACGTCCCAAAATAATCAGGCCAGGGGCCAGACACCAGCTCTGAGTCAGTGGGAAGGAGCCCACAGCCTCCGCATGCTCCAGTCGCTTCCTGAAAAACATCTGGGACTTCTCAAGGGCTGGCGTCAGCCGTGGGAGAGGGAGGGGAAGCCAAGCTCTGTGTCACAGTGGCATGGCCCTGGTGACACCCAAAGGGGCTGTGGCTGCCTGGCCACCTCCCCCAGCACCCCAAGAGCTGGGGGTCCCCTCCTTTCCCACACTGCTGTGTCTCAGCCTGGGGCCAGGCTGTCTCTTAGCTTTGAGGACAATTATATCCCTAAGGCCACAGCAGAGGGGATGGGGACCAGGACCTTGCGTGCTGTCACACCTCTGGAGACCAGCCTAGAAAGGGTGAAAGCCCTGAAGAACAGGGAAAACTCCCAGTCCCATGGATCCAAGTCGGCTCCTTTCCATCCCGCATTTCCCATCTCATCTCCTGTCCAGTTCCTGTCCCTCATCAGGGCTACTCCTCCATCCCACCCCCAAGATGTTTTCCTCAGTACTCGTCATGTTCCCAGTGCTGCCAAATCCCTCCAAGACCATTAAATCTGTCTGGGAAAATCCCGGAAGCGTTTGGGCAGTGGCTGCACCGATGAATTAATCAGTGGCTGCATCTGGTCCCAACAGGGCAGCTTCTCCCTCACGCTTGGCAATAACCATCTCCTTGAGTACCTGCCTCCTCAGATATCCCCATACGCAAATATTACTCTCCTTTGATAGTCTCCTCCTTGGATATCATCCCCTCTATTTGAGTACTCCCACTTCTCAGGTATCCCCATCCTTGAGTATTTCTCTTTGGATAACCCACTCGTCATATATTGGGTACCCCTCATCCTCCAATATTCCCCTCCTTGGATAACCCCTTCCTTGGATACTGCCCCATTTGGTTACCCCCCTCCTTAGATATCATCTTCCTCCCCGTGATGAAATCAGCTAAGACCCCAGATCTTCCTGATACTCTCCCTATCCACAATATTGTATTACTCCTAACTCAGTTCCCCCAGGACCCCCTTACCGTAGGCAGTGCCGGTCTGGGGGTCAGCAAGCAGCAAGGAGCTGTGGGCGCAGTGCTCTGAGGGCTCCAGATCCACATCCCCGAATGCCAGGAGTAGGGAGGTGCCCGGGGGGGCTTGGAGCTGCCAGCAGCACATGGTGTGGTTGGGATACGTGCCCGGGTAGTTCTTGGAGCTCAGGGTGCCACTGTGGGGTGTCAGCAGCGTGTGGCCACAGCCGTTTCCTGCAGAGACACCAGGGAGAGGGCTCAAGCAGGCTGTTCCCTGCCTCAGTTTCCCCCCTTGCTGAGGCCCCCAAAACAACACCATGGCACCTGCAGCCTCTTCAAATGTTTTCCTTGTCCAAAGCATCATTTTCTAGTGGCTATTCTAGATGCTCCTGGAACTGGGAACGGTCCACAGGGGGATCCAGGGATAAAGCTGCCTTAGTTTCCCCCACAGTCACCCAGCACACCCCTCTACCTCCAGCTCCTCTACATCCCCCAGTCCAGGAGAACCCCAATTTGGTGGGATATGAAAGGATTCAAGGAGAGAATATCCTCACTCTATGGGGCTGTAAAGCACTGGGCAGCCCCCAGGACTCCCTGACTGCAGCCTTGACTTTAAGGATAACCTTGCATCCCCACTGCCTCCTCCCCAGGGCGATGCCAGACCCACCATAAAAGGGGCTTTTCTCTGGGCTCACTGCCTCTGGGCATGAGGGAATATCCGGGTGCTGAACGAACACTGAGACCCGGATGGAATTTCTGGGCAGGACTGGAGTGCAGGGAAAGGGGGAAACACCACTTAGCCCCACTGTGTGGGATGGGCGTTTGTAGGGATCCAGTGCTCAACACCTCCTCCCCACATCCCCCAAAAGCTGTTGCTCCTGCCAAGCATCATCCTGGCACAGCCAGAAAGAAAAGGGATAGTGGGCATAGATTTGCCCAGCCTTGGCTCCCCTTGCTGTCGCTGGGAGACGACACAAAGCGCCAGCAAGGGAAAATCCTGCAGGGATAAGAAAGGGGGGGCTGGAGGTGAAAGATGCCAGCCACCCCACAGAGACCCCTCCTCCCCAGCCTGCGGGAAGTGCTGGTATCCAAACCGGAAGGAGATTTATCCTGTGGAAATGGAAGAAATCACTAACTTTCCCCCTTTCTGGGCAGTGTGCACTGACAGAGCAAAGCTGGGAAGGATCAGGCCCTCCAAGAGTGGGGGCTGGAGGGGAGCCAGTGGAGACCCCAGAGCTGCCAGGACAATAGCTCCCAGAGGGTTGCTCTGCTGGGAGAGAGAAATTCGGGTATTTGGGGGGAATTTCTTGCAGAGAAAGTCGAAGCCATTTGGATCTGCATGGAAAACCTTCTATGGCCAGGACAGTTGGACACCTGAGCCCAGCTGGGGGGTCTTGGATGGATCCCCCCAGCTCCATATCCATACTGGTGGTGCACAGGAGCTGTATGGACCCATTCTGGGAAAAACCCAACTAAGGAAAGGAAATCTTTTTTTAAAGACCTCTTGAGTGTGACCAGCACGTGCTAAGAGGGAATGCCAGAGATAAACTGAGAGCTGCAGGCACTCCTGGGAATTTGGTTCCAAAGATGCTACCGAGGGGCCAGGAACAGCCAAGACAGAGCCACGGGAGACTTGCCCCTAGCCATGGAAACTTTACTCCCCTCCAAAAAAATGTGAAGACTGGATTTCCAGTGGGTGAGGGTGAACTCACGGTCAGGCCCTGCTGGGGTCATTCCTGCCAGGGATTTGTTTGTTTTCTCACAGGATACAAGAAAGACACAACAAGGCGATGCTCTGATAAAAGCCCAGCACACTCCTGCCTCTGTAATGCTGTCAGCCCCGGGAAAGCTTCCCCCACATCCACCAGTGGGTTTGGGATCCGGTGAAAACCCATTGCATGATATGCATCAAATTACATTTGGGGAATGTAGTGGGATTCTGCCTCCAGTGATCCTGACCTGTCCCCAAGCTTGAGTTTCCCCTCGGAAAATCCTTCGTTTTTTCCTCGCTCTTGGATGCGTTGGGGACGAGTGACACCGGAAAACATGAACTTTGGGATCGGATCACATTTGGGTGCCCTCGGGGTCGTCCTGGACCCCGCCGCTCCAAATGCCCCCCTGGAGCGACGCTGCCGGGCTCCGCGGCATTCCCGGGATGGAGCCCACTGCCCGGATCTTCAGGCTCTGCATGGAAACTCCAGCCATCCTCTTAACCCGTGCTCCGCAGGCAGGATGGAGCCGAACACGGACGGAACTCTCGGGACCGCCGGGGGCAGGGACAGAGACAGCTGGGGATACCGCGGGGAAAACAGGCGGGTGGAAGACTAGTGTGATGAGGGGGTGATGGGGACATGGACAGAGCTCGTCCCGACCGGTACCGGAGCAGAGGGATACTGGGGACCCCGTCTCGGACCAGTACCAGGATAGACGGATGACGGGGATCTCGCCCAGTCCGGTACCGGAGCAAAGGGATGGCGGAGATCCCGTTTCGGATCGGTACCGGAGCAAAGGGATGGCAGGAACCCTGTCCCGGCTCGGTAGCGGGACAGAGGGATTGCAGAGATCCCGTTTCGGATCGGTACCGGAGCAAAGGGACGGCAGGAACCCTGTGCCAGTGCGATCCAGTCTGGACACAGCGGGGAACCGTTCCCGGGAGCCCATTCTGGCTCGATCCCGGCGCAGACACAGCGAAGAGCCCGTCCCGGACCGTCCCGAGGCACAAGCGAGCCCGTCCGTCCGATCCCCCTTCCCAGTCCCTATCCCGGACCAAGTTCCGGTCCCATCCCGGCGAACGAAGCGGAAGCTCCGGGGGTACCGATGGGAGTGGGGCTGCCGGTGCCGCGTCCCGGTGTGGGATGTCCCGCCGCCGGTGCTCCGCAATCAACACTCACCGTCCTGTGCGTTGGCCGAGCGCAGCCCTAGAGGGCCGAGCAGGAGGCAGCGGCGGACCAAAGCCAGCGCCAGCGCCCCCGGGGCCGCCCTGCCACCCGCCCGCATCCTCCTACCGCCGCCCCGGCCCCGGCCCCGGCCCCGCAGCGCCGTCGCCTCGGCCCCGCCCCCCTCCGCCCCGCCGCGCCCATTGGCTGTCGCCGCCCGATCCCGCGTCACCATTGGTCTGCCTCGTTGTCAGTCGACCGGCCCGCGAGGCGGGGACAGTGGGGGATTCGGCGGGCCGGCCGTGGGAGGTCCCAGTGCTCCCGCCGGGGCTGGCTTGGGGGGGGGGGGCCGGGAGATGTCCCGTAGCGCGTTCCACGACTCGCTACTGGCACCAGGGGGGAAGCGAACCCCGCCGTGACACTCCCGCCGGCAACTCGTGTCCTGGGCCGGCGGGTGAGGCCACGAAGGCGATACTGCCGGCAGCCACCAGGGAGCAGCACAGCGGCGCGTACTTCACCGGTCGGCTCCTTTAAGGCAGGCGGCGGCCGGAAGTGCTGGCGGCCGAGGCCGCGGCGGGCACTGCGCATGCGTTGCTGCTGCCCGGCCCGCCTCCCCCCCCATCCCCCCGTTCCCCCGTTCCACAGCCCCCGGTCTCGGCCGCTCGCCGACGGTAAGGGCCAGCCGGCGCCGCGCTACGGGGGCCGGGAGGGGCCATGCGGCGCGAAGGGGCGGGGCGGGGCGGGAGGGGGCCTGGCCCCGCCGAGAGGGGAGGGAGGGGTCGCCGCCGTACGTGCCGCCGCCGCTGCCGCGAGGGCGGGCGGCGCGCGCGCGCCGCTCGGGATGGGGGGGTGCAGCGGGGGGACAGCCAGCGCCGCGGGGAGGGGGGCCGAGGCCACGCCCCCTCCCCGGGCAGGCCACGCCCCTCCGCGCCGTGCGCGCCGCAGGGTGGCTCCGCGGGTCCCCGCTCACGTGACCTCTCGACCCCAGCACGGGGAAGGCGGCGACCCCCGAGGCACAGACCGGGGAGCCAGCGGGAGCCCTGGGGTTCTTCTGTGTGGCCTCCCCCTCCTCACTTAAGGCCTCGGCGCCATCGCCGCCGCGACTTCTCCGTGTCCTATTGACCTCCCCGCGCCAGATACCCAGGGGAAGCCATCCCGTCTCTCGGGAGGGCTGCCTGTCCCCCGAAGCAGCATGAGGTGCGGGGACCCGCGGGAGTCTCACGCCTGAAGCCAGGTGGGCGCGTGGCCGCTGTGCCGGCGTCTCCCCAGATTTGTCCTGGTGTATCCCAACCAGGGGATACCGAGCCCCCCCATCACCCGCCAAGAGATTCTGACCTGAAATCTCTGAGATTTAGATGGGATATTGAGAAGAAATTATTCCCTGTCAGGCTGGTGAGGCACTGGCACAGGGTGCTCAGAGAATCTGTGGCTGCCCCTGGATCCCTGGAAGTGTCCTGGGCCAGGCTCGACGGGGTTTGAAGCAACCTATTCGAGTGGAAGGTGTCCCTGCCCATGGCAAGGGTGGGACGAGATGAGCTTTCAGGTTCCTTCTCACCCGAGCCATTCTACAGTTCTGAGACTGGCTTTCCCAGCAGCTGTAGACCCCAGGCTTGCAGCAGAGACCTCCAGCCACACACTGTAACAAAACTACTTCTGTGCCTCATGCACAACCATGGGCACGTTTGGGAGTGCAGCTTCTCCAGGACCCTCCTATCTGGTCCTCCAGCGGTAGCACCACGCCTTGACATCATCTTCTACTGGGAAGGTTCATCCACAGGCATGTCCCTGGTAGTGTGGGATCAGAGCATGCAAGGGGTGGACCAAAGCATCTCAGGGGTGGCTGGAAACACTGCTGGCCAGGGCCAGCGGGAGAAGCTCTGTTGGAAATGCACTCTTACCAAAACCCACCCATGTGGGTTTGTTCCTTGATGCCAGGTTGGAGGGTTCAGAGCTGAAGAGAGCTGCTGGCTCGGGAAATTATGAGTGGGATGACACTGGGGGATCTGCCTCTGGGATCTGTTCCCAGCTCTCGTGATCCACAGGGAGGAGAAAACCTCACTGGTTTCATGTGAGAGATGGCGAACGCTGAGGTGAGCGTCCCTGTGGGTGATGTGGTGGTTGTACCAAGTGACGGGAATGAAGGGGAGAACCCGGAGGATACCAAAACCCAAGTGATCTTGCAGCTCCAGCCAGTGCAGCAAGGGTGAGTAGGATGGTACTGGTGTGACTGGGAGGTGCAAGGTGGGATGGGGGGAGCCCTGGGGGTTTTCATGGTCCGGGGAAAGAGCATCACTGTGTTTTCCAGGTCTATGTCAGTTTTGTGCCACGCAGGGGAGAGAGAAAATACAATAGATTAAATCTTTTGTGTGTGTGGCTGTTACGGAGCCTCCGAGGGCTGAAACTATCCTGCGAGGCTGTGTTGGCGCAGCGCTCCCGGATTGTGGAAGCAGTGCTGTCCCAGTCGCTCTCTTCCTTCTCCAGTCCCAGGGTTGGTTTTTGCCACACTGCAGCTGCTGCATGCGGTGGTCTGTATGTTCAGACCTTCATGTGCCTCTGTGCCAGCTCTCCTTTAAAGTAATCCTCTTCTAAAATAAAGTGGGGCTGGGATATGGAGGGAATTTTGTAGCTCCCTGGCAGCTTCTGCAGAGTGGCTTCATCTTCACTCTGGATCAATCAGGATGGAAAAAAAACTGGCTCTAGTTTGATAATATTTGCAGGGCAGGGTGGCTGTGGGCCTGACAGAGACTTCCTTTTGTGGTCATGTGTGCTGCAGTGTCACACAGGGCTGGAAGGGAAATCCTGGAGCACTGGGCTCTGCTTCCTGCTGTTGAAGGCAACAGAAAGCAGAAGAAAAGGCACAGGGAAGCCTGCAGAGCTGCCTCAGTGGCACTGGCAGAGTGGAGGGTGGGATGACAGCACTGGGAATGCCTCTGCCCCTGTCAGCCCTTGGGATTACTAGTGATTTTTTTTATTAGTGTTCACCAAAAAATTAATGGTGATTGAAACTGTATGAGACAAAATTAATGTCCCTTGAGGACAAGCAAAAAGAAATTTACTGATTTTTTTAATCTTGTGCTGTGAATCCTAATTTTCCATATGATTTATATAGTTTGTTTATGGATGGCCACTTTTACCACAGGATTTACCAAGAGGGCTCCGAGGCCAGCGCTGCTGTGGTGGCTGTGGAAACCCACACCATCCACAAGCTGGAAGAAGGGATTGGTGAGTTCCCACTTGACGTGGATGAATCCCCTCCTGTGCAGGGCTGGAGCTCCAGTTTGCTAGGCTTCCTTCTGGCTCTGCCCCTGCAGATGCTGATTCCCAGGCATGGATGTGGGTTCAGGGGCTGGGCATACTCTGGAATAAGAGTCTGCTGTTACTGCTTGGTCTCAAAGTCCTGGAAGTGAGATCCTGGCTCTCCTGCAATGAATGGTAAGGGCTCCCATGGGGTCCAGGGGAGCCGGGATGTCACCCTAGTCCTGGTGTGCAGACACTGGCAGCAGGAATGATAACGATGAGGATGTGGTGGCTGAAGCATCAGACTCTGGTTGTAGGGTCTTTGCTGAACCAACTGTCTTAGGGTTTGGATTGGATGTTCATAAGAGCCAAGCAGGTTGGCGCCAAGTGCTTTCTGCCATCTTGAGCAGTGTGTAGGAAAAGGCTGCTGTCACAGTGCTGTCACTAGATCTTGACTAGAGTTCTGCTTCCTGTGTGGGTATGGGTCTTTTGGAAGGATTAGCAGAAACTCTGCACATGAAGAGAATATATTACCAGTAAATATCTGATATTGTTGCTAAAAAGATACTGGAGCTGCAAGAATTGGAGAGGTATCTGCACTTTAAATTTTAAACTATTTTGTTGCTGCTAAATTTGTTCTCATTGACATCTCCCCCTTTACAGATGTGTTGGATTCCTGATTTCATGTTTCCTTATAGATGAGCTTCATTTGGAGCATTGTTATACCAAAAAGCAGGTGCCAGTTGCTGTTGGAGTTAATCTGAGCTAATTCTGAGAAGACAAAGAGAGGGCTGATCCTGAACTGGGATCTGCCTTTTGTTTGGTTTCCCAAGTGCAGGTCTCACATCCTATGAGCTCCCAGCTCCCGCCTTGTGGGATTGGAGCCTCTTGGGTGGAAAATTTCATTTTGAGCCGTTCCTCCCTCAGACCCCAGCACCCTTGAAACAAGTGAAGAAATCGAGATCGCCTATCCCATCACCTGTGGGGAGAGCAAAGCTATCCTTCTCTGGAAGAAGTTTGTCTGTCCAGGAATTAATGTCAAGTGTGTGAAGGTAAGGGAGAAACTCCCAGTGAATTCATTCTCTGCTCTTCAGTTGTGCTGGTTTGCCTTCACAAGGAATTCCTTAGTTTTTGTGTTTCATCCTAACTGAGTCCTTGGATTGTTGGTGCTAAAGTTGTTTTTTCATGGGGAGAAATATGGAAAGAGTGGATTAAGGAGGGAATGTTATCACCCACTTCATATTTCAGCCGTATTGGCCCTTGAGGAGGGACTGAAGGCAGGCAGGAGATGCTTGCTGAGATCCATCAGAGCTTTGCTTCCTCCCTTTTCCTCGGTGTCCTGGTACTCCACTCCTGTCACTTCCTTGGCAAGCAGGTTGCATTGAGAAGGGAAATCTTGGTGTTAGTTTTTCCCACCTGAGAGAATGGCAGTGTGACAGCCAAGCCACTCGCACTCCTGCCCTTTAGCAGGAACTACTTGAGTCACTAGAGCAGGGCAGAACGGATGCCCAAGGGAATACCCTATGTATCATCTGAGTGCTGCTGGGATGTAACAGAAACCTCCTGTAATGATCTCCAAAATGACTTTACATGTTCATAGGAGATGATTTGGTTCATAAAAAGCCTTCAGGGCTGTTTTTGGTTAGGCCTGTGAATGCCCATGGTTGGCAGGTTATCCCTACAGACATGCTCCAGAGCTGTGAGCATTGCTGTGCCCAGGGCATGAAAGCTGGGAGGGATCTGAGGACCAGCTCCTCTCTCTGGGTGGAAGAGAGGGCTCAGATGAGCTGCGTTGGATGTCCCAAACCTCCCAAGCGATATTACCCTGTTTGCTGAACCTTTGCTTGTCTTGTTGCTAGTTCAATGACCAACTGATTAGCCCGAAGCACTTTGTTCACCTGGCTGGGAAGTCTACCCTGAAGGACTGGAAGAGAGCCATTCGCCTTGGAGGAATCATGCTAAGGTATTTGACCCTGTCCAGCTTCAGGACTCCACCCTTGCAGCTGCAGGACCCCCAGCAGGCATTTTGTCTGCTTTGCTGTCCCAGGAGGCCACTTGGAGGCCCACAGTACCTGGCCAGCAGTCTGCAGAGATCCTGGCCCCATGATGTGAGGGTCAGGATCCTCACCCTGGACAGAAGTGGCATCGCCTGGGGAACCCTGTATGTGAAGCTGGGGGGGGTCTCTTGTGTTTGCCATTTGAAAGCCTTGCAGGAGATTTTTTGGGTGCAGGGTTGCCCTGGGATCTCCCTTTCTCTTTCCTTCCCATGGCCATAGCATTCCCAAGTAGAATACTTCCTTTTGTCTCCAGGCTGAGATTTGAGCTGAGCCTGATTCTATCCCCACTCCCTGCACAGGAAGATGATGGATTCAGGACAGATTGACTTCTACCAACACGACAAAGTTTGCACCAACACCTGTCGAAGCACCAAGTTTGATCTCCTGATCAGCAGTGCCAGAGCACCAGTGCCAGGCCAGCAGAGCGTGGTGCAGACTCCAACCTCAGCTGATGGTAGGAAACCAGTTACCAATGCTGTGAGAACTTCCCTCTGATGCTCTTCTCCCTCTTACATACACTTTACACCTTCTCCCTGGGCTGATCAGGGCAGTCCCACCAGGAGACTGCTCTGGTTGTTGGGAAGGAAAATGCTTCTCGTGTCTGTTTGGGGAAGTCTTGGCAGCATCTGACAGGGAGCTCTGCTCTGCAGAACTGGGAAGGCTGGAAAACAGCTAGCATCAAGCAGCTGCTTTCCAGAGAGGCAGCCTTCATAGCTGGGAGAAGGATTGAGAGCCTTGCAGGAATCCTTGTTCTGAGATCATCTTGTGAGCAAACACCTGTGAAAACTTGCACAGCATTTTCTGATATATTTTCCATTTGGGAGTTTGTTATAAAGGTACTAGTTGGTCTCAGGAGTGAATTTAGAAATGCTGACCTCCTTCAGAACATCTGTGAACAGAATGTGGTGGCTGGACATGATTTGATTGTCATTCCAACTGCAAGTTCTCAGCGTTCCTGTGCTCCAGAGCAGAAATTCTTCTATTTCATGTGGTTAAGGGAGAAGTTTAAAATGTACTACATCATTAACCTGTGTGGGTTACATTTCTCTGAGCCCCTGGGTGGGTGATACGGCAGAGTTGTCCAAGGCTAAGGAGAATCTCTTGGAAAGCACCATAACCAACTTACAGTGGCTGCACATTGGTTTAGTCCCAAATTTGATCCAGAAACTTAGAATTGCATAAGATCCATTTCTTTCCTATAAACCAGCTTGGACTCCAGCTCTATTGCATGAGGCATTAGGGGTGCAGAGTTTCCTGTAGATGAGGGAGAAGGGTGGCTGGGCTGAGCCTTATTCGTTCCCTTCTTTATTCTGATCCTTTTCTGCTCCCTTGAGCCAGGACTCCACTGTGTAAGGCACATGGTTTTCCCTCCAGAAGCCCCAGAGCTTTTCACAGTCATAGTTCCAATGAGAAGCAGCAATATTTGCTTTTAGCTGGTTCAGTTAAAGAAGCCAAGTACAAACCTGACCCAAAGAGTGAAAGAGACCCTGGGGAGGGCCGAGGGGTTGGGAAGCAAACCAGGGATTCAGGCTGTCAGAGGGAGCTGATGGGGGCCTTCTGTCAGGGAGCATCACCCAGATTGCGCTGTCGGAGGAGAGTATGGAGGAGGGGATCGAGTGGAACTCGGCTCTGACAGCTGCTGTCACCATGGCCACTGAGGACATGAAAAAGGACACAGATGAGATCTCAGGTAAGCTCAGGCTGCTTGTTGGGTGTTTTCTTTCCCCTCTTCCCCTGTTACACTTTGGAAACCTAAATCTTGCAAATAAGTAAAGTTTGGGCAATGACAAAGCTGTCCCCCAGCCCCTTGGATCTCCAGCATTACCCAGGCATCCAGGCTTTCTGCCAGTGGAGCTCCTCACCACCGTAGAACTTTGGCCTCGTGGCTGATGAATGTACACCTCAGATCAGATGTTACTGGTTACAGTGAGGGCTTTTCTGTTTTATTCCAAGGATGTGAAACACATCTGCCAGCCTGGAGCCAGACTGGAATCAACAAAGAGCAGAGTCATGTTTGTTCCCTGTCAACTCTCTGTTCTGTGTCTCTCTGGTCTTGCATTCCCTTGTTGTATCAGTATGGAAGCTTAGCTAGAATTTCCTCAAATGATGATTTTAAGCTCTGCACCTTGCAAAAATGTGAAATGTTGCCTTGGAAGTCATGGACTTGCTTAAGAACCTGTTCCTGATTTGCTGCCTGAGTCAGTTTTGCTTGTTTTGCGGTTGATTTTTTTTTTCACATGTCCTGTCTACCCCAATAGCTGAACTAACTTGCAAAGGTAGTCACCTTGAAAAGATACACTTGCCTGAGAGGTTTAAGGTGGCCCTGTGGGAAAAATGCCAAATGCTTGAATATGTTGACTTCTTTTCCTCCTCTTTTGTGCCAGAGGACACGCTCATGTTCTGGAAAGGAATAGCTGATGTGGGACTGATGGAAGAGGTGGTGTGCAACATCCAGAAGGAGATAGAAGAAGTCCTAAGAGGTGTGCAGCAGCGATTGGGTCAGTCTCCCTTCCAGATTACAGGTAGGTTGTGAGGAAGAAGCCTCAAAATGGCAGTTGCAGGCAAAAAAACCTAGTGCTAAGGTTCCATTCCACCATGTGAAGCTGGTGAGTAAGGATGAGGAACGAGTTCCCACTCAGTAGCTGAGCTGTGGGAGCACAGGCTGTCTTCTCAGCCTGCCCAGCTGTGCCTTTGATTCAAAGCACAAGGACACACCAAACGATCCCGTTCCCTGAGGAAAGTGACCCTGTCAGCTTGCTGGGACCACCAGATGACTGTCCACAGCTCCCAGCCCTCAAAGAAACTTTGCCAGAGTCACTTGGACTGGAGTTACTCAAACACTTCTCTGTGACACTGCAGGCTTAAACAGGTCCTGCCCCCTCACTTCTTGCTCTGCTTTCACTGGTGCCAGAAAACCTGTTTTGGGGGCTGAACCAGATGAGAGAAATGATCTGGGTTAAAAATAACTCCCCTCCCCTTTTCAGGGTTATTTTAAACTTGGTTCGGGCTCCCTAATCTGCCCCTGTGAACACCTCTTGTTGTTGCTCTTCCTGAGAGAACATCTATATAGCCACAAACTTCATTTTCCCCAGGATAGCTTTTTTTAGTTTTCTAATTTAACTTTGGGCTGGTGTGCCTTTGTGTCTGGTGGGTGTAATTTTTTGGGAACTGTGAGTGATTGAAGTCAGTGCATTATAATAGACATTTTGCACAGCTTTCAGTGGAACTTGGCATGTTAATGACACTGTCAGCAGCATAGGGTGATGATTTGTAGGTGGAGAGCTTGTTTGTGTCTCTTTGATTGCAAATTACACTTTCATTTGCAGCAATTAGGAACTGCCTGAGTGACATAGCCCTATCCAATTTGCTTTATCATGTGAATGGGATTATTTAATCCTGGGATGTCATAAGGATGAGGGAGTTGGGTTTTCCTTTTTCAGCTAGCCCTTGTGAAAGAACAGAGAGAGTTTTAAAAAGCAGTAGAAAATTTTTGGTGTAACAGGAGCATCTTTTGAGTGCCCAAGTCTTAACATCCCTGTGCCCTTTTCTTGGAGATGCTGCAGTCCTGAACAATGTCGCCCATACATTTGGCTTAATGGACACAGTCAAGAAGGTACTGGACAACAGGAAAAACCAGACAGAGCAGGGAGAGGAGCAGTTTCTTTATACACTGACAGGTAAAGTGCCTAATAAGGGTTCACATCCTGCTGCTACTCTTGGGAATGGACATGGCTTTCCTTCCACACAATCCCAATGAATTAGTGTTAGTGTTTAGTACAGGCTGCTCCAAAACAAGTATATCCCAATCCCTTTCTGTCCTAGGGCTTGAGTGAATTTCCCCTGTCTTATAGAGAGCAGTTGCTTGGTACGTTGGACAGCCCAAAGTCTGTGCCCTTTGCTGCAGTTGGGGTGCTGCGGGCATGAGTCCAGTTCCCTCAGGATTAGGGATAAGACCTACCAGCTCAGTGCTGTGCCATAGTCACCTGAGCCATGGACAATGTTGTGCTGTACCCAAGTTAATAAGCCTCTCTGACTATGGGGTGCTGAGTTTCTTCTTGTCTTGGCTATCAGGGCTATCTGCTTGTCGTGTGGTGCAATTGGGTGTCCTGCTCAGCTTCCCCTGAGTTGAAGCCACTGACTGACCTGAGATCCCCAGAGCTGCTCAGTGGATGTGTCTCCTTCTTCACCATGTCCTGTAGGATCTGTTGTTATCTGAGATGTCCTAGTCCCCTACTGCCCTGGATAAATGAGGTCACTCTGCTACTTCTGGCTTCTAGTGTTCCCACTGACAAGGGTTGAGGGGGATGTTTCACTGACCCATGCATTCTGCTGGATGTCCCCAGTGCAGGTGCTTGGCTCATGGGGAAATGACCCAGCCAAGCTCAGGAAGCAATTTCAGCTGCCTGGGGGTGGTTTATCCACTCTCACTTGCAGGTGAGTTTAGCTTGTGGGGAGAAGAAATGTCCATCTCTTTGTCAGTAGGAGTAGCCAACAAATATGGAACGTTACCTGTGTCTTACCCAGGCACTGGCAGCCAGAACATTGACATGTCTATATGGGTGGCAGGAGAACCTACTCTTTTCCTTTAGTGCCATTTGATCTCAAAGGAGAAGCTAAGATCAGGCTTACTGGGTGGTTGGGTGACCTCCTGTCACAAACCTGTGAGTGATGCTTGGTTCTGGAGTCCCAGGGGCTCCTACTTAACCCGGCATGACATGTTGCTCGACCATTCCCTTTGCAGACCTGGAGCGGCAGCTGGAAGAACAGAAGAAACTTGCCAGGGACCAGAAGGCCAAGTCCCAAACCATCCAGAATGTGGTGCTGATGCCCATGAGTGCTCCCAAGCCCCCCAAGAGACCCCGTCTGCAGCGGCCAGCCTCTGCCACCATCCTCAGCCCCTCCACCCCCATCCAGCAGCCTCAGTTCACTGTCATCTCCCCCATCGCCATTGCACCTGTTGGACAACAGTTCTCTGTGGGCAACATCCCAGTGGCAACCCTCAGCCAGGGCTCCAGCCCAGTAACTGTTCATACCTTGCCGTCTGGCTCCCAGCTCTTCCGATATGCCACTGTGGTTTCATCCTCCAAGACCAGCTCCTCTGACACCGTCACCCTGCACCCATCCTCCAGCTTGGCACTGCTGAGCTCTGCAGCCATGCAAGACAGCGGCGCCCTGGCCAACGTGGCAGCCGTGGTCAACCCTGTGGAACTGGTGGCCATGGAGTCTGGCATCACCTCCACCATCCAAGCTGTGGAAGGCACCTCGGACGATGGGCAGACCATCATAGAGATCGACCCGGCGCCGGATCCTGAGGCAGACACAGATGAATCAGAGGGCAAAGCTGTGATCCTGGAGACAGAGCTGAGGACTGAGGAGAAAGTGGTTGGAGATGTGGAAGACCATCAGCACCAGGTCCATAATGTGGAGATTGTGGTCTTGGAAGACTAGTGGGGAAGGCAAGCATCAATTAGGAGAAGAGTTGGGAATTTGTTTCATTTCAGCCTTTTTTGTTAAGCATCTTTTCCAGCCACCCCATTTGTTACCATGGATATTTTCAGTGTACTGTATATATATATGTAAAATTTTGTTTTTTAAAACAAAGCTGGAGAAATGTGAGACATGGATAATGTGATTCCATGGAGCACTGAACAATACCACCTGTGGTGTGGCAGGAGAGACTGGATCTCAGCTGGTCAACCCAACCAGGAGGAACTAGCCATGCCTTGGTGCTTCTGCTCCAGGGCTGCCCTGGCCTGGAGACTTTATTTGAGAGACAATAATGCTTGAGTGTGGATGTGGCTGTGAGAAGGGGTGACAGATTTGGGGTGGAACAGGTACCTCATTTGTATTTTTATTTTCCCCAGGGAATGCAATTCTGTCAGACTCTTCACTGTCACTTCAAATGGGATTTTTTATTATTTTTCTTGCTTTGGGGAGGCCGACAGTACAATGAATTTACTGTCCGTGCTCTCCTCCTCCACACAAATTGTTTTTATATCTCTATTTTTTTGTATTTGTTCGCTCTCTCCCTTCCCTTGTCTAGATTCCCCAGCTGCAAAGACCCGGGACCTTCTATCAGGGTCCCGGTATCCCAATCCCTCCTCTTCCCATGGCACTTTTCCCCCATCCCTTTCCCTGCCTGGCAAGGCTCGGTGCTGCAAACGCTGCTTGAAGACTCCGAGATCACTTCAGCCTTTTGTATAAGGCAAAAAAATATCAACTCAAGCTCAAATCCAGATCCTCCCCCTTGGCTGCTCAGCACCGCAGGGACCTTTCGGGGTGTACAAAGCATGTTGTGCTGTTGCTTTCCGGGAGAGCCGGATTTTGGATCAGGACAGCTTCTGTTTACACTGTGTGCTGAGGCTGTTCCATGCTTGTTGCTACTTGTTTGGTGGTTTTATTTTTGTATTATTTTTCCTTCTTTCTTCCTATAATCTCTTGGCAGGGTTAGAACTGGCACATTGCTGAAATACTGTGCACCCTGCTGTTTTCCCGCTTTCCCTCTTTTTTCTCAGTGATTGGAGATCCATTTGGGCTTTGCCACACTGGGAAAATTGAAGGGGGGTGGCTTTAGAGCTGCAGAGGTTTGGGAGGGCTGGGAGGGTGGGAGCTGCTTGGCCGGAAATGTTAAGCAAAACAACAGCAAAGGAAACACACCTGGGGTGGGTGGGGGGAGGGCAGGAAGATGTGTTTGGCTATTTTTTTGCATTAAAAGGAAAAAGTGGAATTAAGCTCCAATAGATTTTTTCATTGGAGAGGTGAAAGGCCATGCCTGCATTGCCTTGGTGCAGCAGGGGATGGGCAGGGATTCCTGAACCCAAATTTATGAAGGGTGGTTGCTGCTGCTCTGGTTTTGGTCTCTGGGAAGTGTTTTCTGGCTTGGGGTAGAGATGGGAACAGCTGTAGGAGCCAGATCCCATGCCCAGCCTGGAGAAGAGAAGACTCCAGGAAGACCTCAGCAGCCTTTCCAACTCCTAAAGGGGCTCCAAGAGAGCCAGAGAGGGACTTTGGACAAGGGCCTGGAGGGACACGACAAGGAGGAATGGCTTCCCACTGCCAGAGGGCAGGGTTAGATGGGATCTTGGGAAGGAATTGTTCCTTGTGAGGCTGGTGAGGCCCTGGCACAGGGTGCCCAGAGAAGCTGTGGCTGCCCCATCTCTGGAAGTGTTCAAGGCCAGGTTGGACAGGGCTTGGAGCAGCCTGGGACAGTGAAAGATGTAGATAGTGGAAGGGTTAGAGAAGGTTCTACTCCGATTGCAGGGAGTAGAATAGGATGAGCTTTCAGATCTCTTCCAACCCAAACCAGTCTGGAGTCTGTGGTTTTGGATCAGGGACCCACTTCCTTCTGTATCCAGACAGCTTCCCTCCATTCTTCTCTGGCTTGCTCCTTGCAGGTAACCCCCTTTGACTGAAGTGGAATGGGGACCTTTTGGGGACCCCTTCCCCAATCCAGGCATACAGCAGATCCTGTCAGGTCCCTGCTGGAGCTGTTGCCGTTTCTTGGCCGGGAAGGGGGGAGTAAATCTGGGTTTGCTGTATGCCCACCGAACGCCCAGATAGCCCACTTGACCTGGGTGGGGGGGTCCCGTAGGACTGCGATGTCCCCTGGGTCCTCCGCACATTGGAGTGCTAGACTGGGGACGGGGGGAGCTAAAATGTCGTGACGCGACAGGATGAGATTGGGCCAAGCCCGCAGCCGGGCCCCGAATTTCCTTTTTTTTTGCCTTAAAACGTTAGCGGGGACGCCTAGCCCTTTAAGAGGTCTCCCACTTCAGCCGCATGGGGGAGCTGCTTCCCCCCCACTCCGGTCCTCCGCCGTCCCAGCATGCACCGCGCCTTTACCCCACCCCACCCCCCCGCATTTCCCGCCATTGTGCCTGGCCGCGCGCGGTGCCGCGTGACCGGGCGGGGGGAGCGCGAGGCGGCGGGCCCGGGCCATAGAGACGCGCGGCGGGGGGGTGGGGTGGGCATGGTGGGATAGAGCGTCCCCCCGCCCCGCTCCGCCGGCGGCCGCCCCGAGTCCGCCAGGGCCAGCCCGAGCCCGCCGGGCCCGGACAAAGCGCCGCCGCCTCCCGCCCCGCCCCGCCCCGCCCCGCCTGCAGCCCTGCCGTGGAGCCATGTCGGCTAGCAGCCTCCTGGAGCAGGTAGGAGTCCCCCAGCTTATACCGGGACGGCCCTGCCGGGGGCGGCCGCGGCTCTGGGCCTAACGGGCTGTGCGCCGGGCCGGGCCGGGCCGGGCCGGGCCGGGCCGGGTGGCGGCTGCTGGGGCCTCACTCCTCTCCCGTCGCAGGGCCGCCCTCCGTTGTGAGGCCGGGCCGGGCCGGGCCGGGCCGGGCCTGTCCCCGCAGGTCTCGACTCCGTCGAGGCGGATCTCTCCCCTCCCCGGGCCGGGTCTGTCCCTGCCGGGCCTTGGCTTCCCCCGCCGTGACGGGTCTGTTTTACCCAGGCAGGCTCTGCCTTCCCCGGGCCGCGTCTGTCCCTCTAACTCACCGCTCTCTCTTCTTTCTGCCCCCATGTCGCCGCTGTCGCGCCAGAGACCCAAGGGCCAAGGCAACAAAGGTGAGATCCCGGGGGGCCGGGGGGGCCCGGCTGGGAGTGGGAGGATCCCGCCGCCGGGAGAGGAGACCCTTCTCTAAAGCCTGCCGAGAGGGAAATAAACCCTGCGACCGGGCCTGGCTGCTGGGCTGGGGATTAGTTTGCCGGTGATGTCTGTGCCGTGGGGAAGTGTCTGTGTGCCGTGGGCTGAGTGTGGAATGTTAGAATTAGCAGAAGTTCGTTGTATTCTAGGCTTTGGCTTTAAATACTTTAAGCTGATACTAATGGGAGCTTATTACATAGGTTTTTCTAATGTTACACATCTCTTCTCAGTGCAAAATGGCTCTGTGCATCAGAAGGATGGTTTGAATGACGATGACTTTGAGCCCTACCTGAGTCCCCAGGCCCGACCGGTGAGTACCTACTGCCAGCAGGAGCACCAAGAGCACCAAGGTTTCTTTCTATTTCAAGGGAGGGGAGTTTGGCCTCCTTGTGTGTTCCCCATCTCCACTGATTGCATTTTGATGTTTGCCAGCTGCCTTAACTTATATCTTATCCTACACCTGCATTTCTGCCAGTAGAAAGCATTCACTGCCCTTAGATTGTGATGGGTGAGGAGGGAAGGCTTTTAGCAATTTTTTGAGGCTGTGAGAACTTCTAGAGTTGGTGTCCGGTTATTTTTTTTTCTCCATTGTGACTGTCTCAAAGTCACCGTTTCTGCTCTTTCAGTTTTAGTGTTGTGCCTGTGTTGGTTTCTGGTTCTTTACACCAGAGAGATGTGCTGAGTTGGGTTGTGAAGTTGCTTCACATGAGACTGCTGCACTTTTGGAGGATCAGATCAACCTTCTTACCACTACACCAAGTCAATTGATGATGCCTGTCCAGGGGGATTTCTCTGGTTTTCACAAAAAAAAGAGCAAACCCAGAGCCCACATGTGATATAAGTATTGAGACTTTCTGCGAACTTCAGTTACAAGTTGAGCCAGAGAATTTTGGAGTTTTGTGACTAGATCCTGGAAGTCAAACTTGCAGCTACTTTTCCTCTTCACTTTCTCTTAGAGTAACACCACCATTAACTGGTGTTTGTTTTCCTTAATGAGCTGCAGGAGAGTGACACAGAACAGATGGAGTTCAGCTGATTAGATGTACAAGTGAGTACCATAGGTAAACATCTGTAATAGCACTGGAGCAGTCAGTTAATTCTCTTAGCTTCTCTTTCCAGTTGTGATCGGTAAGAATAAGCTGTCTGATTTCCCTTTGCTGTATTTTTGCATATTTTTACTAATCAGTACATTATTTTTGTTTTAACGTAAACACGATGCATGTTTTATTGGGACACAGGAGCAGGTTTCTGTCATAGTTAAATTTTCAACAAGTATTTTTCTAGTTTATGCTAAAGATCTGAGGATAAGTGTTCTGTCTGTCAGCTGTTCATAATCTTCAGAATTCAGCCTTTCCATCAAGACAACTCACTGCATGCAGCCCCCTGAAAAGTTAAAAGCCTAAATTCAGCCTTCATAGGATAAGAGAACATTATTGCTTTCTCAAGTCTTGAATAAAAGCAGCTACTTTCCTAGTAGCTGTCATTTAAGGCTGTTTTTTTTCTATCTCAGCTATCAGCATCCCTAATTCCCAGCTTCTTTGTGAATACAGATGTATTTCTTACAAACTGCAGTTTTAGTTAAGTTTCATGAAGACAATACGGGTTACTACAATTTTGAAGCAACACAGTATTTTACTCTATTTTGCATGTTTTGATGAAGTATTTCTGGATCTTTAATTTCTTTCAGTGTGTCTCAGGCTGGTAAAAGTTCATTTTAAAAATAAGGAAGTAGTTGGATGTGCCCCAGGAGGCAGAAACTGAGCCGGAGCAAGGTGAAGCCACCAAGTTAACTTGGAGTGGAACCTTTGAGTGACTCTCAGTTCCTTGATGTGCTGTGTTGCTGGTCTGTATTCTATAAAATAGGGTCCAAAACCTCCAGAGCTCAGTCTGGAGGGAGGCAAAAATACACAGGTATCCAAGGGTGTGCCTCTTTGCTGGAGGTGGGAAAGGGAGTTAGAGAAACTTTGAGTTAGAGAATAATTGAATGAAATGAGTTTTGGGGTTGCTTCCTGAGCTCTCCACACAGCCCTGAGGTAATCATATTGTAAAGTTTCACTGCTCCTTATTCCCCACCTGCTCTTTCAGGTATGACTGTTACTTCTCAGTTCCCACGAGGTTACTGTATATTTTAAAGCTCAGATACACAGTAAATGATTTTTCAGCCCTTTAAAAACCAAAAGCACAACAGCAAGGCTCACTCAGAACCTGGGTTCTGGTCTGAGGTGAAGAGGATCGATGAATTTGAGGAAATAACTGCAAAAAGTCTTAGTCATGGAGAGAATGAGAAGCTGGTGGAGTTTTATTTGCATGGTAATCAGCAAGTGTGTCAGTTGGTGCGAAGGCATGGGAGAAGAGCAAGGTGCTGTGTTTGATAACAATGAGGTGTTGGAGACATTCAGGTGGAGAACAGCAGTGATTGTGTCCCACATCTGCTCTGAGCTGCCTGTGCTCAACTCTTGAACTGCTCTGCTTCCTCCTTACATAGCTGCTTAGTACTCCACAGGTCATAGCTTAATACACCCTGTGTTAGATATTTCAAAGTTGAACATAATTGACAAGTGGGAGAGTATTTCGAGATGACAAGAGGAAAGATTTTTAGCTGATAGTGATGTGCTTTGAGTGCTCCTGTGGAGAGAAAATGTGTCTCTTTGGAGAGAAAGGTTTAGGAACGTGCTGGCATGTTCCTGTTTTTTTAAAGCAGAGTTCAGGAGAGAAAATGTCACTCTTATCATTGAGGCGACTAACTTAGGAAGTGACTGCTGGCTCAGAAGAGTAATAGGAAGTTTTAAGTTCTTTCGTTTGTCTTACAAGTTAGTGTCAGTGTTGGTGCTTTTGGACATACTGAGTTCTGTGTTAAGCAGGATTGAGTTCCTCGTTAGTAAAACCGTGGATGAGAGTGAGTTTTTTTACTCATTTGCTTTTGGGAGACCCTTGTGGAAACAGAGGTTGAAGAGAGCATCTCTGAGTTTTCAGGCAGTACTGCAGAAATCCTGTCTCCAGACATGATGTTAAGTAATTCCTATTAATTTCTGTAAAGCTGGGGCTTGGTTAGCCCCAAACCTGTTGCTCTCCTGTAAGTAGAAGGTAGACTGGCAAACAAGCTATTTCTGGAGGGTGCCAGAGCCATCTTGAGAGGCTCCCTAGATTTCAGTGTGGCATAAAGTCCTCTGGGAGTTGCGCTTGGCACGTGAGTATATGATTCAACGAAAAATGGAGCAGAGCCTGCTGCAAGCCAGTCTTTTAGCTGGGAACTGAACGTGCCTTTTGTCTCGGCTGCACTGGCTGGTGTGTTAGGGGCTGGGCAGCAGGAGGCTGCTGCTCACAGGTTCAAATTACTCAGGGTAATGTCCATTAGCAGGGCTGAAAACAGTCCCTGGAGGGCACCTGGGTTTGAATGGGAAATGACAGATCTTCATGTAAGCAAATCTCAGGGGTGTCTGAGACTTTGCTAATTGTTAAATTAGGCATTTCATTTTATAACCTAAAGGCTGCTTGGATGTTAAAAGGGAGATCAAGGCATGGAGATGGGTTTTTTTCTTTTTCCTCTCTGGGTTTGAAGCTGGTGCTTTTACACTGTGTGTAAAAGGCTTCTACTTGGTTACTCCCATTTTCAGGTAATTTTCAGCGTGTGCCAACAGCACTGGAGAAGTTTGTATTTTGAGGAACAGGCCTTAAATCCCTATTTGTTTGCAGTTTCTTGGAATATTGTGAAGTGTGGAGCTTTAAATTGTAGGAATAAAGCTGTTTTCATGGCTAGTAAGTTTAAGGAAAGCAATCAGGGACACTGATCATTTTCACAGTGTGTTTCCTACTGGATCCTTCTTTTTCTTATTCCCCTTTTCTCTGCATTCTTTCCCCAAATCCTCCCTGGAACACCTTAATAAGGGTTAAGTATGTTACATAGGCAGGAAAAACCTTTGTTCAAAGTAGCTACTAGCAGATATTTGGATGCAAGATACTGGATTTTAAAGCCTAAGTAGGGACTTCCCAGTGTCCAGTCCCACACCACATGTCAGGAACACCACAGACTCACCTCTTGGCATGGGAGGCTTTGTCTTTAACCTTTCTTAGCCTTTGTCTTAAACCTTTTTGGCAATGGAACAGATTTTGGAGTCCTTGTAACAAAGGAGGTGGTCAAGGTTGGGCTTGTTTATCTGCCCAGTCCTAAGGTAGGGAGAAGTGGGGCACCGGAAGTCTAAGTTGTCTTTATTCCTGGTCCCTTAAAATTGGTTCAACTCCTTCTAACAATTCAGTGTTTTTGTGGTTTTCTTTCAGAGCAATGCATACACTGCAATGTCTGATTCCTACTTACCAAGCTACTTCAGTCCCTCCATTGGATTCTCCTACTCCTTAGGTGAAGCTGCCTGGTCCACAGGGGGAGACCCCCCCCTGCCATACCTGACCTCATATGGACAGCTGAGCAATGGGGAGCCTCACTTCCTCCCTGATGCGATGTTCGGGCAGCCAGGGGCCCTTGGCAGCACTCCATTCCTCGGGCAGCACGGCTTTAACTTCTTTCCAAGCGGGATTGACTTTTCAGCTTGGGGGAATAACAGTTCTCAGGGACAATCCACTCAAAGCTCTGGCTACAGCAGCAACTACGCCTACGCTCCCAGCTCACTGGGAGGGGCCGTGATCGATGGGCAGTCGGCCTTTGCCAACGAGACCCTGAACAAGGCTCCTGGAATGAACACCATTGACCAGGGCATGGCAGCCCTCAAGCTGGGCAGCACAGACATGGCAAGCAGTGTTCCAAAAGTTGTTGGCTCAGCTGTGGGGAGCGGGTCTATCACCAGTAATATTGTGACGTCAAACAGTTTGCCTCCAGCCACAATTGCACCGCCAAAGCCAACCTCCTGGGCTGACATTGCCAGCAAACCTGCCAAGCAGCAGCCCAAGCTGAAGACCAAGAATGGCATTGCAGGGTCAAGTCTTCCACCACCTCCAATAAAACATAACATGGATATCGGAACTTGGGATAACAAAGGGCCAGTGGCAAAAGCTCCGTCACAGGCCTTGGTCCAGAACCTTGCTCAGCAGCCAGCACAGGTGTCTCCACAGGCCATGGGCCAGCAGATCAATAGTAGCCCACCGGTGACCCAGGCTCTGGGAGGGCAGCAGCCACAGGTGCTGCCACCGGCAGCCCCGCTGTCTGTGCCACCAGCACAGCCCACCCGCTGGGTTGCCCCTCGGAATCGTGGCAATGGCTTCAGCCAGAATGGAGTGGACGGTAATGGAGTGGGACAGGCTCAGGCCAGTTCTGGTTCTCCTTCAGAGCCACACCCAGTCTTGGAGAAGTTGAGATCTGTCAATAATTACAACCCCAAGGATTTTGACTGGAACCCAAAGCATGGGCGGGTTTTCATCATTAAGAGTTACTCTGAGGACGACATCCACCGTTCCATTAAGTACAACATCTGGTGCAGTACAGAGCATGGCAACAAGAGACTGGATGCAGCCTATCGCTCCATGAATGGGAAGGGCCCCGTGTACTTACTGTTCAGTGTCAACGGTAGTGGTCACTTCTGTGGCGTAGCAGAAATGAAATCTGCTGTGGACTATAACACTTGTGCAGGTGTGTGGTCCCAGGACAAATGGAAGGGACGTTTTGATGTCAGGTGGATTTTTGTGAAGGACGTTCCCAACAGCCAGCTGCGACACATCCGCCTAGAGAACAATGAGAATAAACCAGTGACCAACTCCAGGGACACTCAGGAAGTGCCTCTGGAAAAGGCTAAGCAGGTATTGAAAATCATTGCCACCTACAAGCACACCACCTCCATCTTTGATGACTTCTCACACTATGAGAAACGCCAAGAGGAGGAGGAAAATGTTAAAAAGGTAACGTGTTTGTGTGTCTTGTCAGAGTTCTGCAAGGCAAGAGGTGATGTGGGCTGCCTTGCACTGGACAAGCTCTGGGGTGTGAAGGGGTGGACTTGTGGGCATTAGCCTACCTTTTTGGCTATCTGCCTCCTCATATCTGGGACCCGCACCCAAATGGTAGCTCCTCTTTGGGGGGGGGAGTATATCCAGAGAAGCCACCGAGGTGATTAGAGGGATTTCTCCTGTGAGAAAAGGCTGAGAGAATTTGGATTGTTCAGTCAGGAGTAGAGAAGGTTTTGGGGTGACCCAGTTATGGCCTTCTAGTGCCTGACAGGAGCCCACAGGAAAGATGTCAGAGACTATTTAGGAGGGTCTGGAGAGACAGGACAAGGGGAATGGCTTTAAATTGAGAGAATAGATTTCAGTTGGATATTAGGAGAAAATTGTTCCCTGTGAGAGTGGGAAGGTCCCAGCATAGGGTTCCCAGAGAAACTGTGGCTGCCCCATCCCTGAAGGTGTCCAAGGCCAGGCTGGATGGGGATTGGAGCTGCCTGGTCTAATGGAAGGTGTTCCTGCCCATGGCAGGGAGTTAGAATTAGATGATCTTTAACATCCAATCCAAACTGTTCCACGATTCTGTGAAATGAGTGCCAGCGCTTGGCAGAGCAGGGTGAGGAGCCTTGCCCAGGCCCTTGCCCAGGCCCTACCTGCAGTTGGTTACGCTGAATCTCAGCCTTTGCGGAGTGCTGTGATGTAAACAAAATGTACTTCTGTGCCATTATCAGCTCCTGGATCAAGGCAGTTTGAAGTTGAAGACCAGCAGGGCATTTGGGAAGTTGTTAGAAACCAGAGCCGGGTCTAAGGAACGGCTGCTAATCACCCCCTGGCCACAGTGGGGTCAACATGACAGATGTCTCCCTCCACTTGTAAAACCTCCTGGAACGGGAGTTCCTGTCCCTCCCCAGGCAATCTATCCCTCTCCTTAATTATCCTTCCTGTAAGTAGGCTTTGTCTAATGCCCAACGTAAATCTCCCTCACTGTGATTGAAGTCCATGACTGCTTGTCTTGTGGACATGGTCGTTGTGTTCCTTGGTGTTCTGTTTGGAGCCATGGTGGGCTGTCACCTGTATGGCACTGCCAGCAGTGTGGCACATGAGCTGAGCTCACAACATGCCTTGCAGCTGCTCTCAAATTCTCCTGTCATCATCTACTCCTTAACTATGCATTAATTGAAAAAATTCTGTCCCAAATTCAGGAACCAGTGAGCTTTGAATCTTACTTGGGTTCAGCTGTAGTAAAGTCACCTGGGGCTGTCCTTCCCCTCAATGTGGGTCTGGCTTAAGTTTGATCAAAATGATAATTATAAAAATTAACATTAGCAAAACTGGCTGGGAGTTTGCCAGGTTTCCTGATGATCTCTTTAGTTTGAGCAGTGGGGAATTTTTCACCCAGGACTTGAAAAACAAAATCAGGAGCTGCTGCTGCTCATTGTGATAGTGAATGCAATTTTTAATTTTTTATATATATTTTACATGGAGCATCATGTAAATAATAACACTTAAGCACAAAGGTGGTCATTTGCAGTGCTTGGAGAAAGTCTATAAGGGAAGAATAGTAAATGGCAAGGTGTGAAGGTGTAAACTGGCATTTTGTGAGGACCTGATTGTTTTGTGTGATTTCACCTCCTAGAATTGTTTCACTTGTTATCCAGCCTTTATCTTCCCTGTGAGTGTGGTGAGGCTCTGGCACAGATTGGCCCAGAGAAATTGTGGCTGCCCCATCTGTGGAAGTGTTCAAGGCCAGGCTGGATGGGGCTTGGAGTAACCTGGTCTCCTGGAAGGAGTGTGTGCCCATGGCAGAGGTGGAGCAGGACCATCTGTAAGGTGTTTTCCAACCTAAATAATTATGCGTTTCTGTAATACCCTCCAGACCTGACTTCAGGGAGCAACAGTTAGCATTATTAGAGATTAAGACCTTGGCACAGTGGGTGAATGCAGTGGAAGGGGGAAAATGCTCCTTAAAGACAGGTTAGGGATGGGTGGATGGATGGATAAAAATAGTTAATACTAAGTACGGGTAAGAAGGAGGAAAAGAGAGGAGAAGGCTTTGGGATAAGTAGACAGAATGATTGGCTCTTCTACAAAGCTGCTGTGTTTGCTGTGTAAAGTGTGAAAGTCAGGAATGTACTAGAAATGAGGCTTAGCAGTCTTCTTAAAGCTGTAAACCATCTTTATTCATCTTCCCAGTTGCATTTTGAAGTCTCCTCCCCTTGCTTTCTTCTTGAGATGGGCTGGTGTGGAGAGTTGAAAGCAGCAGTGATAGTCTGTGCACCAGCGCTGCCTTTCTGAACCAGGTTCTAGTGGATGCAGCAGCAGTTGTTTAGGAAAGTGCTCTTTCTCTGCAGAGGAACTTAGTCATAGGTCTTTGGAATTCACAGAGGAGAAGGGAGTTGTGTAAACACAGTCGGTGTTTGCTCTTTGCTATTTACTCACCCTGTCTCATGCTGCCCTATAACATCCAGCACGGCAGAGGTGCCTCTCTGGGCCTTGGTCATTCTTACAGCAACAGTTTGACCTCCTCAGTCACTCACTGACACAGCCTGGAATGTGGTTAAGGTTTCTGTAACTTCTGTTTTATGGTTTCATTGAGGACCAGTTATTTTTGCTGAAGGGGGGTGTTCTTTTTTCTTGGAGTGATTCCTGCCATGGGACTAGAGGTGCCAAAAATCCCAAACCGTTCTTTGTCTTATTGAAGCATCTCAAGTAATCACCTCAATTAAAAAAGTGTATGAGGAACCAGAGTTGAAGCACTGGAAGGTTAAAACGCTGTTCTGACAGCAGCTCCCTGCCTGCTTTTCGTGCTGCTTTGTGCTGAGGAAATCCCATTGCTCCCAGGTCTTCTACCTCTCCCACAGTGTGAGACGTTGATGTTCTGCAGTTGTATTCCTTGAAGCTTAAATGTTTCAAGGTTTGTCTTGTTTTCAGCTTCTTCCAAGCTGAAATTGTTTCACTCAGCTTCAACTTGCCCAAATCTTTGTCTCATTTGCAGTTTGATTCCTGCTTGCTGCCTGAGCAGAGGGATGATCTCTTGGGAAAGTCTGGGAACTCTTGAATATTCTTTTATACTTCTCACTGTTAATCATTTCCTCAGGATCCCCTAAAGCAGGTCCAAGAAATTATATGAAAAATGTATAGTGATTATGCTGTTCCCATTGTCCAGTGAAAGGAGATGGGTGGGTAGTTAGTTAAGTGTTGAAACCACTGAAATAATACTTTCTTTTCCTTTCTTGTTGCCTGTGCCCATCCTGTTCCTCTAATGCTAATCCCCCTTCCTTTTCCATGTGTTGCTTTGCTCTACTAATCTAGTTTTTTCAAAGATTTGAATATTCTCGTGACCCAAAATGATGAAACCAAATCGCAGTGCAATCCTGCCAGGAGCAGTCTCGAAACCCAGAACAGCTGCTTTTATGGGAGAGCTCATCACTGACTTCATCCATGTAAGAATCTTTGCTTTAAACAACCAAAAGAAGAACACAAATCCCTTCCCCATGCTGATGCACTTGGATTTCTAGGAATGCTGCAGTGACCTTGGTGTAAAGATCTCCCATAATGATCTGCTTGGTGTGAAAGGTTGGATAGTTTGTGTTTTGTGGAAACACAATGTCGTAGTTTGAAAAAAATGAGGTTTTTCGAACTTCAGTGGTCAAACCAATGAGTGCTCAGGTTTAAAGACTGGCACCTGGTGTGGCCACTGAGGACAAGGATCCGCCTCTGAGAACACAAGGGGTTAAAAGCAGAGGGCTCCCCGGAAAGCTCTCTCTTGGTTCCGGTCCCTGAGGACGGAGGGATCTCCCCTGCCCAGCGGCTGGCTGGGCGGGGGAGGGGAAGCCATGCGGCCTGGGCGAGGTAGGCTGGAGCCTTGGGCACAGAGGGGGAGAGAAAAATCCTGCAGGATGGAAGGGTGGAGAGAGTACAAGAACCTTGAGAGGCATCAGACAGCCTTCTTTTCCCTTTCCCCCCCCCCCCCCCCCCCCCCCCGGAGAGAGAGAGAGACTGAGAAACCGTGTCTGTGATCTTCGTCACCTTGAAATTTGATATCAACAACTAGACAGCACGGCCGAAGGAGTATGGGGGGGGTGGCGCGAGAAGAGTGCCCAACAGCAAAGATACTGTGAGAGTTCTGGGGAAACAAAGCCCAAGATTTTAATCCTTTTCGTAGATGATGGAAACTTTATAAATGCTAATCCTCCTGAATTTGAAGAAGAAAGATAGAACTAAGCAAAGATGATGAAAGTTTGTGCAAGTGGAAGATTGTCAGAGAATGCTGAAAAGAATTCTAGGTGGGAGGAGATGATGGAGTGGCTTTTGGCTGGACGGTTCTTATAGCCATGGATGGACTAATTTCTTTTCTGTAACACAGAGACTACATCTGGGGAGAGGCATTGGCTTAGAGCCAAGAGTGGACAGTAGTGTGAACAGAGATGAGAGGAAGAGCTCTGTTCTCAAGGCCCCTCGGCCCCAGGGGGTAATATTAGGGGGGACTAGTGTCCCAAATTTGAGAAGCTGTCGTTTCTTGGAACTAACCAAAGTATCTTTGAAAAAGAAAAACCCTAGAAACAGTTCTGGTCCATGCACAGTGGTGAGAGCGCTGGACATGGAGGAAGAGACCACAATGTGGTGTAAGGAAGACTCCTATCTCTCCTTGATGGACTGAGTACTGATTATCGAAAGGGTGGTAATAGATTAAAGATTAATTATCTAAAAGGTGGTAACATGATGGGGAATTTTCAGTTTGTTTTGTTGTATTGAGAACTGGTGGGGGGGGAGGAAAAGTGTTTTTTTAAAGTTTCCATATTCTTCTGTAGGTGTCTTCTTTGCATATTATAAGTAATAAAGTTCTTTTTCTTTTATTTTCTAAATTAGAAACTGTTTTGCTCTGTTTTTAGTCACATCTCACAGCAAATACCAGGGACAGTATATCCTCATAGGGGCACTGGCCTTGTGCCAACGTCAAACCTATGACACACAATCAGTGGAAACTCTTAAGGAAAGTTTATTTTGGTTCTTTCTGCCTGCCCAGGCTTGAGATATTTGGGTACTCACAGGTTCCAGGTATTTTAGGAAGGTTATCTCATGAAAACCAGTCCTGTGCAGAGTGCTTAGTGGTCAGGTTTGCAGCTTAGAAGAGACACTTTGTGCTGGGACTGAGTCAGGCTGAGCTGTGCAGGATGGGGAGGGCTTTGGTGGGGTTTGTCATGCTGAGGGTCAGCTTCAAAGCACGAAGGTGGGATTGGCCAGATTGGATCTGTTATTTCTGGAATTTGTGCTGCTCTGTGCCTCAGTTGATGCTGTCTGCTAGATAAAGGAGTATGAATAGTGGCAAGTGTCATTTGCCTTGGAACATGTGATTTAAGGGAAAACTGAGGGGTGTTGTATGAGCCTGTTTGAAATAGGCAGACTATTTCACAGTCACTGGAATACATGAATGCTTTCTGATGGATTTTACAAAGCTCTTTTTTTCTTCCCAATTTCTAATCTCAAAGGGGAGGAGAGAGAATATTCCCTATAGGGTGGACCAGCACTCTTTCCTCCTGCTGTTAGAGTTATCCTGGAGAATGTTCTATTTGCTTTGGCTTTACCATATTCCACAGGACAGTATTTCTGACTAGAAGATTCAATTCCTGGGTATTCTATATCCAGACAAAGCCAGCTGATCTCTGTGGCAGCAAGGGAACACTCCTTCCACTCACACAGTTCCTTTCATTCAGTGGTTACAGGGCTATATGCTGTTTTCTGCTCCAAATCATGGTCATAGTGAAAGTAATTGATTGATCGATGCACTGAGACAGAATTTCCACTGTGCTGTTCAGCAATGCACATGGTTTCAGTTTATTGCCAGGCTGTTTAAATCCTGTAGGTCTGCGTCCATGCTTGTATATTTGTTCAGGAATGAAGGAAACAAACTATCCTGCTTATTCAGTGGCTTGGCACTGGCTGTTTGTAAGGAATACTTTGTGCTTATGCTATTTTTAAGGCAGCCCTTAACAACACTCAGATTTTTGCTTGTGCTCTAGCTGTGTCTAAAGACTGGAGAAAACAGGAGTGAAGACTTAGATCTGTCTGATGCGCTAATCCATGTTTTCTGCTGTGAGACAGGGAGCTGTGTTTCCTTATTCCTAAAACAGGAGCAGCTGGGAGCCTTTTCACTGCAACTGAAGTGGATTCAGAGCAGTGGAAGAGCAAATCACTTGCACTTACCTTGTAGTCTTGTATCTCACCATTAGTATTGTGTGAGAAGTCTATAAAATAATACTTTAATGTACCGAGTTAATACTGTAAGATAATATTTAAAGTTGACTTGTTGATGTTTGTTTAAGGGCCTGTTGAGATGCACGGTTTAAATTTTTGCAATCGTTTTTATCCCTGTCCATGGTAGAGAGTTGAAACTAGAAGATTTATAGGGTCCTTTGCAACCCAGGTAATTCTAAGACTCAGTGACTGCGATTGGTGTTGGGCCAGAGACAGAGTGCAGGCCATCTGCAATGGGATTTTGCACCTCTTAGAGGTATGGCCTTTAGCAGGGGGAGTTTATTCCACCCTCTGTTCTTGTGAACTTGTTCCCAACCTACTTCTTGCCCTTGGTGTGGGCAAAGCTTCGTATCCCCCCCCCAGTCCAGGTTGTCTCAGCTGGATGATTTCAGCTCTGAGCTGCATAATACCTTGAACTAATTGTTATTATAAATATGTTAATTGAATTGACTATGAACATATTATTATGTTCATATATTAATGACTTCAAATTAATGTCTTAAAATTCAAAAAGACCAATTTTTTTCCCTTCAGCAGATGAATTAAAATGGGGGAATGACCTTAAACTGAAGTAGGGTAGATTTGGATTAGATATTATGGAGAAATTAATTTCTGTAAGGGTGTTGAGGTCCTGGCAGGGGTTGCCCAGAGAAGCTGTGGCTGCACCTGTATCCCTGGAAGTGTCCAAGGTCAGGCTGGATGGGGCTTGAAGCTGCCTGATCTAGTGACGTGCATCCCTGTCCATGGCAAGGGGTGGAATGAGGTGGGCTTCAAGTCCCTTCCAACCCAAACCATTCTGGGATTCTGTGATAAATTGCATGTATATGGCTGGCAGATTCCCTAGAAACACTGTGGAGGGCTTGGAATGCAGAAAGGACCATGTAAAGTGTCAGCAGCAGGAGTTGCTCTGGTTTTTTTTTTCCTCTTATTTTTTCCTCCAAGTGTTCTGGATAACTTCCTGGCACTGAGATTAAGAGCTACAGACACAGGTATGTGCTTCAGGTTATTTTATTAACAGCTGCTCCCCTGGAAAAAGGACTTATCTTCCAAGCAAAGTTCTTTGCCGGCTGTTTCATTCAGTGAAACCTCCAGGGCACGGTCTGGTTCAGATACGTGGATTTTTCCCTAGTGCAGAAGTACAGTGGGTCCCAAGACATTGCTGAAAGACAATTAAGATCCCAAGAAAACAGTTGAAGCACATTGATCTGTGGGCAGTCCATCAAGAATAGCTCCATGCACAGTGTTCCATCCTTGTTCTTATTGGAACAATAATTCTGCAGCAACTTTTTGCCTGAAAGAAGCTGCTTTCTTCTTTTCTGTCTCAGGTTCATGAATTTCCATGATTTGGGCTGTGTCATCATTCTCACTACAATTAGTCCTCTCATTTTCATGCATGTTGTGGTTTGTAGCTGTAGTAACTGTGCTTTCTTATGGCTTAGTAACTAATCCTTAGTGGTGCAAACCACTGGAGGCTTGGCAGCCAGAAACAGTGCCAGCACTCTGTTCTACCACAGCAGTTCCTAGGGAAGTCCCTGTTAAACAAGGATGGTCATAATCCAAACTGATGGCTGGGATAGAGAGTTGTTTGTAGTTCCTTACAGCAGCTAGTGCCCAGTATGAGCCTTTTTAATTGACATATAAGTCATATAACAGCATGTTTGAGCAGTTACTAATGAACCATTTGGGGTTTGTGGAAGAACTTGGAAATTTCTGGTTCTTTATAATTAGATTTTTTTTTTTTCTTAAAAGCACAATGCTGAGTTGCTTTTCCGTGTGGTTAACTGCAGAGCTATTGTAATTTAATCCCAGCTTGGAAGACTTAGACAAAATCTACCTAAAACTCTTGTCTTTATTTTCTAATCTTGGGGGGAAAGGAAACCACACTCATTAGTTTCCTTCTTTGTATCTGTGCACAGTGAGGGAAGGCTCTGCTCTCTCCACCTCAGCTGTTATTTGTGGTACGATCTGTAAAATACCTTCAGAGAATTTCCCATCATCATCTCAAAATTAAGGAAATCGAGAAGCTCTGATCATCAGCCTTTTGGATGTTGCAGCCTGATTTGGAGTTCAGCTGATTCCAGAGCCGTGTTCTTGGTCGACTTAGAGGAGAAAGAAAACAAGATTAAATAGGAAACTCTGTTCCAGTGAATGTGGTTTTGTGTTCCCTTTCAAGTGGCTGTAAAATGATGCGACATGGTGTAAGGAGTGTTGTCTCTTTTACTTGGGCTTGTGAATTCAGCTCGTCATGGCTAACAGAAGCAGGCAAATAGATCTGCTCTTGTCCTTTCATAATACAGAATTTCTTGTAGCATGAAGTGTCTCTTTTGCTTATTTGGGATGGAGGTGGTGTTTAAGTCTCAAATACCAGGGCAGCTGGAGTGGGTCAGATCAAAGTCTGTGTGAGTGAGTCTCAAATGGCTGCAGGAGCTGGGCATCAGCTAGGCACAGAGACATTCCTTGGGTATCCCTCCTGTCTGTTTCCAGTTAGAAAGTCCTGTGTGCAGCTGGCAATAAATAATATGGTTGAGAGCAAATACCTGTGAGGACAGTACTGGCACATATCCATCTCTGAAGGCTTTTTTTCTCTTGAACAATATATGGCCTTGGAATTTACATAACCCTTTTATCAGTTCATGATTTTTCTTTCCAAGATTTCGATGCACTCTTTCAGCGTCCACAGGATCTCTAGTTCTTCAGCTAAATTATGTGCTGTAGGGGGAAGTGGGTCCTTTTGGTTTGCTTCAAGTCTGCCTCGTGATTCCCCTTTGTTCTTGTGTGAGAAATTATTTCACTGTCTTCTCTGTGCCTACTCTGCCTTTCCAGTCATCTGTCTTTTAGGCCAGAGAGTTAGTGGTTCTGCAGATGGAAATGCTTCTGGCCCTTGCTCATCCCTGTTTTTCTTTGACCCTTTTCCAGTTCTGCTCCATGCCTGTGGAGGTGGAGAGGAGCAGAGCTGTACTCTGCTCAGGATAGATTCTGTCTGGGTTTGTATAACAATGCAGTGGTATGTTTTGTTCAGGGTGATACTTGCTTTGCTTCAGCATAGGCAGTTTGCTGGAGTCATAGATTGTGTTTCGGATGGTTAATGGTCAGTTTGGTACCTGTAATCTTGGAATTGGGGTGGGGATTTTCTGCACACGCATAGTTTCATTTTTCTCAACCAGGTGGACCAAGGGTCGTATAAAGTTCAGCAGCTTTTTCTCTCAGTCATCCACTTAGTCAACTGCTGTTTTCATTAACCTGAATAGCTTAATATCATCAGTAAACTTGGTCACTGTTATTCACTCTGTTTAGATGTTTTATGACTATATGGAACCACAAATTCCACTGTAGCTCCATGGGTTTTCAGTCCTTGGCATTACACCTGTGTGGTGTGACGGAAGGCACTGCCAAGGCTTTAACTCCACAGCAGTGAAGATTTTGAAACAGTAAAGTGCAGTTCCTTCCTTTTCTAAAGAGTTTTGTAGCACTCGTGGTAAGACTTCTTGCCTGAGCAATGGCTTAAGGTTACCAAAGTAATGAAATGCATTTCCCTTCTAGTGATCAGGAAGAATAAGAAACTCCCTGGTTGTTGTAGACCACGAGAATTTTCGTTCTTCCTAATGACTGGAAAGGACGTGGGTTATTTTGCTTGTGTTCCAGAGTCAGCCAGTCCATTTCCGAGCTGTGTTATGAGCCCAGTTGTCCTCCCATGGAATGCCACTGGGAATCCTCCCAGATTGCTCTGTCTCCTTTGCTCTAAATATTCATGCACGTTCTCAGCTTTGCACCATTCTGTTTCCTGCCTTTTGGGACAAGAGTCCCTATGTGAGAGTAATTATAAATGTTTATGGGAATTGGGCTGTTTCATTCAGGCAATCAAATGTGATGTTGAAGCAAGAAGAGGTTTGTTCTTTGCAATTGATTGCATTGGTTTTAAAAGGTGCCTGGAAAGATTCGGGGGAACAGTAGTGTTCCTGAGGATATCCGATAGCTCGGACTGCTTTGTGTAAACCCTCCAGTAGAGGAAAAGCCTTGGCTGTCTTCATGCCCTTCTTGTCCCAGGCTGGTTGCTCTGACATGGTGTCGAAGGCCATGTGTCTCTTCTTGGCTTCTGCTTGTTCAGTGAAGTGAGTTTGCCTTGTTTAGAATTCTGTGGATATTTGGGTTTGCTCTGTTATATTTTGATCTGTAGAACAAAAGGCCTGTCGTGCTATGATGAAGAATCATTTTTATTTGCATTGTCTTCCTTGGTGCTGAGCCCCATTAAGTGAATGGGAGGTAGGACAAAGGTGACGGGCTATAACCAGGTCACTACCTGACTTACCGCCTTTTCTAGGCTAGGATGTAGCTTTTTTTGTAACCTTGATGGCTTTCTAATGCTGACAACAGGAAAAGTCATGTTTGGTTTGTAAATACTGGGACTTGAGACTGCTTGTGGAGCATAATATTCAAGTGATGCATCATCCATCATTTGTGCTGAGTCTGTTCCTTGAGCACATCCTGCTGGGAGGGCCAGGGGCTGCAGTAACCCCTGATTTCTAAGATGTCTGCCTTGGAGACACAGGCACATGGAAATCCTGCTGGGTTTGCATCAAACAGCAAAGTGCAACACTACAGGCTGAGTGGGTCTGGTGAGGTGCTTGATCTGCGTGTGTGTGTACCAAGGCCGGGGTTTGATTACGGACTCTCCAGGCAATGGTCATAGGTCCCAAGGCTGCCAGAGCTCCAGAAGCATTTAGACAATGCTCTTCGACACAGGATGTGTTGTTTGGGTGTCCTGTGCAGGGCCAGGAGCTGGACTTGATGATCCTTGCTGGGTCCAACTCAGGATTTTCTGATTGGGTGTCTCAGCCTTTTGGGGGACGATACTGGGAGTTCCAATGCTCCAATGAAGGAATCTCCTTCTGTTTCCTCTGTGGGCAGGCAATGGGTGAGTGATGCCTTTTGTTTGGAGGACCTTCTCAGGCTGAACTGAGATTGTGCCTGGCCTGGCCTGCCCAAGGGCTCTGTGCTGCAGCTCAGTCAGGTCCCAACAAACTGGGGTTTGTGTGCTGCACAGCTAGGAGCCGTGTACCCTGGCTTCTTCGCCAAGTGCTCTTTTGGCTTAGTCTGCTATTTCCCTATCTATGGTGTGGCAAGAAAATCCTTACCTTTGCTAGGAGTGTTGATGCTGAACCTTGGTTGTCAATTGAGGTAAGAGCCTCTGAACAAATGGACAGCATTGTCTCTCATTGTCATCTTGTCAGGTACAAACCCTTGAGCCTTTTGTTGTTGGCTCCCCTGCAGTGAGAATATCTAAGGTAATCTCTCATTGCTCAGTTGCTCTTAGCTTATGATCTGGCTACAGCCCCTGGGGGCAGCAGTGACAGGACTGAAGTTGCTTTGGATAATATGACCAGAGAGGTCTCCTGTTTGGATACTTGCCCTGTGTGAGCTTGGTGTCAGCACAGGATTTGAGCCGTGGCATGTATCTGCCATTCCCATGCTGTGCTGCTCTTGCCCTTCCTATTCCTGAGGGGTTTGATGGATGGGGATGAGTCTGAGCAGATGTCTTTCTTACTTTTCCTATATGGATCAATAAGATGTGGCCCACGTTTAATGAAGTGCAGCCAAAGGACATAAAACATTTCCTCATGGAATCCCTTTGCTTTTCAGCACAAAGAGCAAAGCCCAGTGTGTATGTGCGCAGATGCTGCTCTGCCTTCCAGGGCTGTCCTTGGGGTGGGCTGTGACTTACACTGTTACACAGCCTGTGGATTCAGAAGAGGATGAGCCAGGAAGGACACATTTTTGCAATGTAGGTTGAGCCTTGTTTTGTGTTCTGGTAAATCTGGCTGGTGGTTGAATGCTCACTGTAATACCCCAAGGACCAAGATGTCTTAGATCTCTCTGCTTCACTCAGATGAGAACTTACATGCAGTGCTGCATCTAGCTCTGGGGATTCCAACATCAGAAGGATGTGGAGTTGCTGAAGCAAGTCCAGAGGAGGCCACAGAGATGCTCTGAGGGCTGGAGCTGGCTGGGAGAGCTTGGGGTGTTCACCTGGAGAAGAGAAGGTGCCTAAGGTGCCTTCTAATACCTACAGCTGAAGAGGGACTTTGGACAAGGGTTGGAGGCACAGGACAAGGAAATGGCTTCCCACAGTCAGAGGGCAGGGTTAGATGGGATATTGAGAAGGGATTGTTCCCTGGGGGGGTGGTGAGGCTCTGGCATAGGGTGCCCAGAGAAGCTATGGCTGCCCCAGGATACCTGGAAATGTCCAAGGTCAGGTTGGACAGGGCCTGGTGCAGTGGAAAGAGTCCCTGCCCATGGCAAGATGAGATTTCAGCTCTCCTCCAACCCAAACAAGTTGGATTCTGTGATTTTTAGATCAGGGATCCACCTCCTTCCGTATCCAGCCAGCTTCCCTCCATTCCCCTCTGGTTTGCTCCTTGAGGCAGCCCCTTGACTGAAGGGGAATGGGGACCTTCTGGGGGCCCCCTTCCCCAATCCTGGTTTACAGCAGGTCTGAAGTGAAGATGTTCGCTTTGGTCCCCTCTCTAGCTTGGTGACATGGGGAACATCTGCTCTAGCCTCTCTTCCGACGCATTGGTATTTAAGGGAGGATTTTCCCTGAGGTTGGTTCCTTATTAGCTGCATGCAGGCCTCGGGAGCGGCATCCCCTTCTCAGCAGGAAGAGGTGATTGACTGGGGTCCAGCTGCTCAGCTAACAGGGTAATGTGTGCAACAGGACCCTTGGCCACTGGCCCTGGAGATGCACAGGAGGTGATTGAACATGGCAGCCAGCTTATCCCATACATTTGGGAAGTGGTGGCATTAGCTCAGGCAGTTGCTTCCCAAAGGCTTGCGTGACATTGCCATCTGTCCCTGTGTGACATAACATGCTGGCTGCTTAGCCCCAAACAGGGCTTGGCACCTTCCTTCGTATTTGTGGCTCTCCCTGCAGTACTTGTGCTCCATGTTCAGGCCTGGCTCTGTGTCCTACCCTGGCAGTTGAATTTTGATCTGGTGCAATGGGTTTTTTTGCAATGAAAGCACCTGCAACAGACTTGGGCAGAGTTACAGGAGAAGAGAGGAATTAAATTGACTTATGTTGGGTAACTGTTCTTGATGAGAATGTGTGCCTTGGTCTGATCCCTGTCCCCAGAAGACAGCAAGAGAATCACGCTGGCCTTGCTTTGCCTCCTACAGAGGAATTGGAGGTGAAGCCTCCTTGGGTGTGTGGCTGAGAGGCCAAAGCCAATGGTGTTGTTCTGAGCTGGAGGCCAGGCCTCCCTTTTTGAGAAGGTTTCTAAGGATAGATGTCTGCACATGCTGTTGTCCCAGGATTTAGGCTATTTGGGGATGGGCTCTCCCTGGCTTTAGCAGAGGCAAAGGATGGGGTTTCCTGTAGCAGCCTGTGTACTTGTGGCAGAGGTTGTGTGAACTGCCAAGATGGGAAGGTGCATCCCATCACCAGGTTAGCATGGGACCGTGGGAAGCAGGCAAGAGACTCTGTTGCTGCCCTTACTTCAGGAGATACAACTCCACACAGAGCAGCTGACATGCAGGGAAACATCCTAAGCTGAACCGAAGCACCAAGTTCAGAGCCCTGACAGCATCTCCTCTTTGAGTGAAGAGGGAAAACATGCTGTACCTCTGGGTACCTCCTGCAGATGTTGCTTTGCTGTGAAAGCAGGATGGACTTGGCACCTCTCAGACTGGATGGGTGGTGATGGACTCACTCCGCAGCAGTCAGAGCCCCACAGTTCATGTTGTGCTCAGACTACAGACCTGCCTGTTGTCAAGGAAGAGGCAGAGCCAGGGAGGAGCATCATCTCAGGGCCATCTGGCTGCTGACAGGTTTCATTTCTGAGGTGGTGTCTTACGATCTGTGAATGACACTTTGAACACCTCATAACCCTTTGGGGAAGCCTGGACCTGCTTGTGAGAGAGCTTTCCCAAGCAGAACCCAGAAAAGATGGGCATGGGGTGCTGAGAACAGCAGAGGAGGTGGCAGCCTTTGATGTCTGGGGGTATTTGGTGCTGCGCTGCCTCTTTGTTCTGGTGGAAGTGTTTGGAACACTTGGGAGTAATACCCAGGGGTGATAGTAGCAGTCAGTGGGAAATTCATGTGAAGTTCTTGTTTTTTGAGTGAGATGTCATCAAGTAGTGTCAGGGGTATCAGGGAGGTTTCTGCTGGGTGCTGAGACTGTTTCAGCCATGCAGACCAAGGCTGATGTCAGTGCTCCCTGCGTTTGAGCTCCAGCCTGCTTTGATGCCTACATGGGAGTTCAGGTGGAGTTTTTTCATAGAATCATGGGATGGTTTGGGTTGGAAGGGACCTTAAAGACCATCTCACTCCAGTGTAGACATACCTTCCACTAGACCAGGCTGCTCCAAGCCCTGTCCAGCCTGGCCTTGGACACTTAAAAAGATGAGGCAGCCACAGCTTCTCTGGGCACCCTGTGCCAGGGCCTCCCCATCCTCACAGGGAAGAATTTCTTCTCAAGATCCCACCTAACCCTGCCCTCTGGCAGTGGGAAGCCATTCCTCCTTGTCGTGTCCCTCCAGGCCCTTGTCCAAAGTCCCTCTCTGGCTCTCTTGGAGCCCCTTTAGGAGTTGGAAAGGGCCTGAGAGCTCTCCCTGGGTGAGCACCCCCAGCCCTCCCAGCTGGTTCCAGCCCTCAGAGCATTTCCGTGGCCTCCCCTAGGCTTCCCCAGCAGCTCCACATCCTTTTGGTGTTGGAATGCACAGAGCTGGATGCAGCTCTTCAGATGGTGAATCACATGACATGAGACAAAAAGGATAATGAGGAGCTGTTTGACCTCAGCAGTGTCACATCTCTGCAGTGACTGGATGCAGCAGCAGCACTTCTTTTGACGAGAACAGTGCTCTTTTCCTGGCTTTGCTGGCTGTTGGACAGGCTCCCTGGGAGGAGCCATGTCTTGAAATGCTGATGTGTGTCTTAGTTTGGAAGACAGGTATCGAAGGGGGCTCTCAGACAAAGATATGAGGATATGGATAACAGTTCTTTACTTGTGTTTAGCAAGGTAAAACAGAACAACAATAACTATGATATGAACAACAGATAGAACCAGGGAAACAGTCACAGCGTTTCTCTGCCCCTGGCACCCTCCCCCCCGTTGGTGCAGTTACCGGCACCAACAGCTGTGGATGCAGAGTCTCGGGATGCTGGAGATGGATCAGAAACTCCCTGGCGGTGGCTGGAGCTGCAGCACGAGTCCCAGCAGGACAGGGGGTGCAGAGTCCCGGGATGCTGCAGATGGATCAGGAGCTCCCTGGCGGGGCTGGAGCTGCAGCACGAGTCCCAGCAGGACAGGGGGTGCAGAGTCCCGGGATGCTGCAGATGGATCAGGAGCTCCCTGGCGGGGCTGGAGCTGCAGCACGAGTCCCAGCAGGACAGGGGGTGCAGAGTCCCGGAGTGCTGGAGATGGATCAGGAGCTCCCTGGTGGGGCTGGAGCTGCAGCATGAGTCCCGGCAGGACAGGGGGTGCAGAGTTCCGGGGTGCTGGAGAAACACTTGGAGCAGGAGCAAAGAAAAAACAGCGAAGGGCAAAGAGAGCAGGACTCCGCCGTGGCCCGGCTCTCGGCGAGACAGTCCTGCACTTCCCTCCCGGATTTTCCGGGACACCCCCGAAAAAAGACCCCCTCCCCCCACCTCAGCCACTTCTTTTGTCTTTATTAACTACTCTTAAGTACTCAGACATTAGTTACCTGGCAACTTATGGGAAAAAAGAAAAAAAAATTCTACAAGTAAACCCAAACCCCAACAATGTGTAATAGTGGTGAATAAAACTGCTCTCAGCTAATATGATCTCTGTTACTTCTTTGCAGGAACGCCAGGGCCGTGTCAAGTAAAAGGCCATTCCTCCAACACAGATTGCAGCAGAGATTGCATTCTAGCTGTTTTTCAAGAGAAAGAACGGAGCAAGAGTATTCCAGAGAGAATTAGGACTTCCTTTTTCTTAGTTCCTTTAACTTCAAAAAAACTTTTACAAACTTCCAGTTAAAGTATTGGAATATCACAAGACATAGGACTAAAATAACAAAAACAACAACAACAAAAATCCATTCAAGCTAGAGTAGAGGTAAAACCTGTCCCCTTTCTTTTGGCTTTGGTTGTAATTTCAGAGCATACACTTTGTTTTTTGCCTTTGTACTATGGTTTTTGGATTTTCAAGTCCATAAGTGGCATATGCCTTTTTTTTTTCTCTAATTTTTAAATCCCACTGTTTCCCCTCCTTCCACCCTCCTACGCCTCCTTCCCTGGTTTTGACATTTGCACTTGGACCACTGAATTGTAACATCCACCATGCAAAGTGGAGTAACTTTATTTCTTTCCCTGGACTGGAAGAGGAGGAATTCTATGAGGAAGTTGGGGTTTTGGCCTAAGAAGAATTGAACAAAAAATTGTCCATGAGGTTATGTCTTAAAGGTGGTTTATTTTTCTCTGACCCTTTGTTACTCAAAAGTCAAGTACTAGGAGTCCTAAGAAATGTTCTGTTCTTGTGCGTTATATGGATTTAAATATTAGGTCTGGATGATTTTGATTTTTTGAAAGCTGAGAACAGTGGTAAAAAACTTTTTTTGTTTACAGGAAAATTAATTTTGGACAATAAAAAGCCCAAAACAAACGAAGGAAGAAATACTGTAAAATGTGTAGTGACTATGTTTCAGTTTCTTGTTAAGCCAGTGAGGAATGGGCGTTGCCTTTCTTTTCACCATTAATCACTTCTCAATAATAAATGTGAGATCCTGTTGAGCATCACTGTTGTCTCCTGCTCCCTTCCCCATGCTGTCAGGTCCTTGGATTCCAACTATTGGAAAAATACCTGAAACTAAGGAGTGGAGAGGTTATTTCTCTCCTCTCATCTTTGCATCCCCAGCTCACTCCTGGGGCTGCTCCAAGCCCTTTGGGGTTGTTGTGGCTCCCAAGTGTGGACTGGCTCCAGGTGTGAGGGGCAATGCTCACCTGGTCTTGCTCCCAGGATTCCTTCCCATAACATGGGTAAATTAGGGATGATCCAGCTCCTTCCAGGTGTGAGAAATGCAGACACCTCACAGCTCAAATAATTTTCCCTGGGAAAATGACTCATTGTCAAGAGAATAATAAAAACCTCTTCCTCTTCTCTCATCATGGATCCTGCTGCTCATTTTGGGGGGCCTCCACCTCTGTCCAGCAGCCCATTGCTCTAGGAGCTGACCAACTGCCCTGTCTGACAGGTGCTGCTCTGGAAACAGCAGCAGGTGTCCTGGAGGCACAGCCAGGCAGTGCAAACAGACTTGCTAAAGGAACTGCGTCCGTGTGTGATGGAATAAACCCTTACTGGCTGCCTTTCTCCTCCCTTTGCACTGGAGAAGGGGCTATGAGGGAGCCCTGGGCAGGAGGTGATGCAGAGATGCTGTCATTTGAGGTGGCCCAGTGTCACCTGGGGGAGTGAAGATGCAGTGGAGGAGAAGGTGAGTAGGTTATAAGAGGGGTTAGATGGGGTCCTCCCAAAAAAGGGTGGTTACAGCCCCAAAATGCTTGGAAGTTTAGGAGGTGTGTTTGTGCAAAAAATACAAAAAGCTAGCATTTCTTTTATATATATAAAAATAATAATTTCTGTTAAAATTGGTTTCAAAATACAACCCAGTACCTGTTATATACAGGATCTTGGAGGTTAAGCAGTTCCAAATATAGATATGTAGGGTTTTGTTGCTGTGGCGAATAACACACGACATGAAACTGGTAAAATTTCTCCAAAGCTCTTGGAGAAATGAATCTGACTCCGTTTATTTCAAAACCTCATTCCCTTACATACATTTTTGACAGACCACTGTGACTGGCGAACAAAAGACAACCCCTTCACCCTGGGTCCCATTGGTCAAACCAGAGGGACATCAAAAGTCCCTCCCACAGAAAGAATTCCGAACATAAATATTACAAAAACAATCCTGATGGAAATCCCTTCTTTTGCCTGGGAAAGTAGTTTCAGCAACCCAAAACATCAGGGAAAACGGCGCTTTAGAAGCTTAGAAACTCAGAAACTCCAGGCCCAAAAACCAGACTACAGGGTTTAAAAATGCAAATACAACTTTTGCATATATAAATTAAAGAATAAAGGGCTTGAAAATGGAAGAAAATCTCTCTGAAGGCAACAGAAATAGCTCACTATTCAGAGATTTTTCTGTCTCAGTGTAAAACAGTCTTGAGATCTTGGCTGGGACTGAAATCGCTGCTGCCACCCGGTGATAAGTACCACGTACTGCAGGTGCCCGGCAAGGAAACGACACACTTAAAGTGGCATTTTAATTTAAATTAGAGACCCCTGGAAAAGCAAAGATGAGTGGGATTACCTGGAGCCCCAGGAGACCGAAGCAAATGAGATGAAGATGCAGACAGCAAACAGATTCCACTACTTCTCCCTCCAGCAAGGGGAACATCCCTGGAATTTCATGTCCAGCATCTCTTCCAAGCCCCACAGGCGAACAGGTTACCTCAGGACTGATCTTCTTTGTACTTCCAGCAGCGCTGACCCACCGGGAGGACCTGCAATCCAAAGACACACATCAGCAACTGTCTTCTCGCTGCTATCTCCACATTTTCCCTTTCCAGTAGGCTGCAGGTTCCACTCCCCAGAGGCAGGAAAACTGCCTTGCAATCCAGTACAAAAACTGCCTGGCAAGCGCAGGACACCAGGAGCCAGCAGCCATTTCTCCT